>JBBGZY010000309.1:1565000-2165000 GCA_037952925.1 Lithobates clamitans
ACATGGACATACTTTTCAGTAAAACAACATTTCTGTATTCAAAATTCTTTTTTTTATTTGGTCTTATGTAATATTCAAGTTTTCTGAGATACTGAATTTTGGGTTTTCACTAGCTGTAAGCCATAATCATCAAAATTAAAAGAAAGAAATGCTTGAAATATATCACTCTGTGTGTAACACATCTATATAAAATATGAGTTTCACTTTTTGAATTGAATTACTGAAATAAATTAACTTTTTTATGTATGTATTGTATTACATCTGTATGTGTATATATATATATATATATATATATATATATATATATAGATGGATAGATAGATAGATAGATAGATAGATAGATAGATAGATAGATAGATAGATAGATAGATAGATAGATAGATAGATAGATAGATAGATAGATAGATAGATAGATAGATAGATAGATAGATAGATAGATAGATAGATAGAGATATATGTATATATATACATTTTTTATTTTTTTTTATTACATTCAGTCACCAGAGCAGTGCAGGGTTACCATAGTAACCCTGCACTACTCTAGGGAAGTGATTGTTAAGGCTCAGATAAGGCGGTCCTCTGAATTAGCCATATATCCAGGATAGAATGGCTAAAACATCCCAAAAGCGGCATATATAAGAATATTGACATAGCAATACTCTTACTCAAAATGGCACCTCATGGCAAAGAACTTGCTGAGGTCCTGAAAAAAAGAATTGTTGCTCTACATAAAGATGGCCTAGGCCAGTGGTTCTCAACTCCTGTCCCCAGGACCCACGAACAGGCTAGATTTTAAGTATTACCTTGGGGAGATGCAGACTAGAATATTGCAATCACTGAGCAGCAATTTATATCACCTGTGATTTATTTCAGTTATCTTGCAAACCTGGCCTGTTAGTGGGTCCTGAGGACAGGAGTTGAGAACCACTAGCCTAGGCTATAAGAAGATTGCCAAGACCTTGAAACTGAGCTTCAGCATGGTGGCCAAGATCATACAGCGGTTTAACAAGACAGGTTCCACTTAGAACAGGCCTCGCCATGGTCGACCAAAAAAATTGAGTGCACGTGCTCAGCAGGGCCATCTTTAATTTTGATTGGGCCCTGGGCAAACATTTTCTTGGCCCTGAACCCCCCCCCCCCTTCATTCTGAGACATACAAAAAATAGCAGGTAGACTCAAAATCAGTTTACTGCAGCAGATCACACAGCGATTGCAATTGTTTGCCAGAGGTTACAGCCTATCCTTACCACTCACTAGCTGGTTTCAAGAGGTTACAACACATATTTTCTGCTTGCCGATTCGTTGCTAGAGGTTAATGTACATTATTAGCGCTCACTAATTGGTTGCTAGGGGTTGCAGCACATCATTACCACTTACTGATTGGTTGCAAAAGATTAAAGCAGATCACTACTGTTCGCTGATTGGTTGCTAGAGGTTAATGCACATCATTACCTCTCACTTAGCAGTGGAGCAATCCCAAATAATTGAGCAAGTAAAGGGGCACATTAATACGCATACTACAGGAGAGTGTCAGAGAGTGCAGACATACTACAGGAGAGGTTCAGAGACTGCGGACATACTGCAGGAGACAATCAGAGACTGCAGACATACTGCAGGAGATTACCAGAGCCTGCGGACATACTGCAGGAGATTACCAGAAACTGCGGACATACTGCAGGAGATTACCAGAGACTGCGGACATACTGCAGGAGACAATCAGAGACTGCGGACATACTGCAGGAGACAATCAGAGACTGCGGACATACTGCAGGAGACAATCAGAGACTGCGGACATACTGCAGGAGACAATTAAAGACTACGGACATACTGCAGGAGACAATCAGAGACTGCGGACATACTGCAGGAGACAATCAGAGACTGCAGACATTATACAGGAGATGGTCAGAGAACTTTCAGCAATGCACAGCTTTATAGTTGAATAACACGGCTCAGGGTTTAAACAGTCAGGCATTTTATGGGTGTAAGGACATACCTGGCCAGCCAAACTAACTACATACATTCAGGTGTGTGGGCGGGGCTTCCACTCTCTGCTCTCACTACAACAGCTGGGAGCTCCACTGATGCTTTGTTGGAGGGCCCACGTCACCCGTGAATTGGGGCCCAGATGACAGCTTTGCAGAGCGCACAGAGGACACTGGAGGCTGTATTCCCGCGCTAGCCAGCTGAGAGGGGTGGGGCCTGGGAGCTCCACTGACGCTCTGACCCCGCCCACATGCAGCTTGTGTACTCGGAATAGAGCGTCTGTAGTGAGAGCCAGTGATTGGAGTGGGAGTATCATTGGAGCTCCCAGACCTCTGTATTCACCAGCCAGTATAGAGGGGGCGGGCCCGGGAGCTCCACTGACGCTCCCACTCCAATCACTGGCTCTCACTACAGACGCTCTTTTCCGAGTATACAGGCTGCACGTAGGTGGGGTCAGAGCATCAGTGGAGCTCCCGGTCCTGCCCCCTCTCAGCTGGCTAGCACGAAATACATCCTCCCGTGTCCTCTGTGCGCTCTGCAAAGCTGTCATTAGGGCCCCAATTCATGGCTAGCGCTGGCCCCCCAACAAAGTTTGGGCCCAAGGCAGATGCCCCATTTGCCCTGCGCTAAAGACGGCCCTGGTGCTCAGCGTCACATCCAGAGGTTGTCTTAGGGAAACAGACGTATGAGTGCTGCCAGCAATGCTGCAGAGGTTGAAGGGGTGGTCAGCCTGTCAGTGCTCAGACCATAAGCCAAACACTACATCAAATTGGTCTGCATGGCTGTCGTCCCAGAAGGAAGCCTCTTCTAAAGATGATGCACTAGAAAGCCCGCAAACAGTTTGCTGAAGACAAGCAGACTAAAGACATGGATTACTGGGACCATGTCCTGTGGTCTGATGAGACAAAGATAAACCTATTTGGTTCAGATGGTGTCAAGCCTGTGTGGCGGCAACCAGGTGAGGAGTACAAAGACAAGTGTGTCTTGCCTACAGTCAAGCATGGTGGTGGGAGTGTCATGGTCTGGGGCTGCATGAGTGCTGCCAGCACTGGGGAGCTACAGTTCATTGAGGGAATCATGAATGCCAACATGTACTGTGACATACTGAAGCAGAGCATGATCCCCTCCCTTCAGAAACTGGGCCGCAGGGTAGTATTCCAACATGATAACGACCCCGAACACACCTCCAAGACGACCACTTCCTTGCTAAAGAAGCTGAGGGTAAAGGTGATGGACTGGCCAAGCATGTCTCCAGACCTAAACCCTATTGAGCATCTGTGGGTCATCCTCAAATGGAAGGTGGAGGAGCGCAAGGTCTCTAACATCCACCAGCTCTGTGATGTCGTCATGGAGGAGTGGAAGAGGAATCCAGTGGCAAAATGTGAAGCTCTGGTGAACTCCATGCCCAAGAGAGTTAAGACAGTGCTGGAAAATAATGGTGGCCACACAAAATATTGACACTTTGGGCTCAATTTGGGCTCATGCAATGCCAAGCTGCTACTAACAAAGCAAACAGAATATTGGCATGCATTAAAAAGGGGATTAACTCCAGAGATAAAGCGATAATTCTCCCACTCTACAAGACTCTGGTCTGGCCTCACCTGGCGTATGCTGTCCAGTGCTGTGCACCAGTCCTCAGTAAGGATGTACTGGAAATGGAGCGAGTACAGAGAAGGGAAACAAAGTCAATAAAGGGTCTGGAGGATAATATTTATGAGGAAAGGTTGCAAGCACTGAACTTATTCACTCTGGAGAAGAGACGCTTGAGAGGGGATATGATTTCAATTTACAAATACCATCCTGGTGACCCCACAATAGGGATAAAACTTTTCCGCGTAAGGGAGTTTAATATGACACGTGGCCACTCATTAAATTAGAAGAAAAGAGGTTTAACCTTAAACTGCGTAGAGGGTTCTTTACTGTAAGAGCGGCAAGGATGTGGAATTTCAGGCGATGGTCTCAACGGGGAGCATCGATAGTTTCAATAGATAAGCACCTGAACGACCACAACATACAGGGATATACAATGTAATATTGACATATAATCACACACATACAGTGGGGGCGGAAAGTATTCAGACCCCCTTAAATTTTTTCACTCTTTGTTATATTGCAGCCATTTGCTAAAATCATTTAAGTTCATTTTTTTTCTTATTAATGTACACACAACACCCCATATTGACAGAAAAACACAGAATTGTTGACATTTTTGCAGATTTATTAAAAAAGAAAAACTGAAATATCACATGGTCCTAAGTATTTAGACCCTTTGCTGTGACACTCATATATTTAACTCAGGTGCTGTCCATTTCTTCTGATCATCCTTGAGATGGTTCTACACCTTCATTTGAGTCCAGCTGTGTTTGATTATACTGATTGGACTTGATTAGGAAAGCCACACACCTGTCTATATAAGACCTTACAGCTCACAGTGCATGTCAGAGCAAATGAGAATCATGAGGTCAAAGGAACTGCCTGAAGAGCTCAGAGACAGAATTATGGCAAGGCACAGATCTGGCCAAGGTTACAAAAAGATTTCTGTTGCACTTAAGGTTCCTAAGAGCACAGTGGCCTCCATAATCCTTAAATGGAAAACGTTTGGGACGACCAGAACCCTTCCTAGAGCTGGCCGTCTGGCCAAACTGAGCCATCGGGGGAGAAGAGCCTTGGTGAGAGAGGTAAAGAAGAACCCAAAGATCACTGTGGCTGAGCTCCAGAGATGCAGTCGGGAGATGGGAGAAAGTTGTAGAAAGTCAACCATCACTGCAGCCCTTCACCAGTCGGGGCTTTATGGCGGAGTGGCCCGACGGAAGCCTCTCCTCAGTGCAAGACACATGAAAGCCCACATGGAGTTTGCTAAAAAACACCTGAAGGACTGTAAGATGGGGAGAAATAAGATTCTTTGGTCTGATGAGACCAAGATAGAACTTTTTGGCCTTAATTCTAAGCAGTATGTGTGGAGAAAACCAGGCACTGCTCATCACCTGTCCAATACAGTCCCAACAGTGAAGCATGGTGGTGGCAGCATCATGCTGTGGGGGTGTTTTTCAGCTGCAGGGACAGAACGACTGGTTGTAATCGAGGGAAAGATGAATGCGGCCAAGTACAGGGATATCCTGGACGAAAGCCTTCTCCAGAGTGCTCAGGACCTCAGACTGGGCTGAAGATTTACCTTCCAACAAGACAATGACCCTAAGTACACAGCTAAAATAACAAAGGAGTGGCTTCACAACAACTCCGTGACTGTTCTTGAATGGCCCAGCCAGAGCCCTGACTTAAACCCAATTGAGCATCTCTGGAGAGACCTAAAAATGGCCGTCCACCAACGTTTACCATCCAACCTGACAGAACTGGAGAGGATCTGCAAGGAGGAATGGCAGAGGATCCCCAAATCCAGGTGTGAAAAACTTGTTGCATCTTTCCCAAAAAGACTCATGGCTGTATTAGATCAAAAGGGGGCTTCTACTAAATACCGAGCAAAGGGTCTGAATACTTAGGACCATGTGATATTTCAGTTTTTCTTTTTTAATAAATCTGCAAAAATGTCAACAATTCTGTGTTTTTCTGTCAATATGGGTTGCTGTGTGTACATTAATGAGGAAAAAAATGAACTTAAATGTTTTTATCAAATGGCTGCAATATAACAAAGAGTGAAAAATTTAAGGGGGTCTGAATACTTTCCGTCCCCACTGTAGGTTGGACTTGATGGACTTGTGTCTTTTTTCAACCTCACCTACTGTGTAACTATGTACCTATATGTGTACTCACTTTTGTGAGATCCTGTACATGGATTAAACAACCAGCTGCTTTGTGTACAATGAAGTGTGCCAAGTGTAGAAGAAAAGAGGTTTAACCTTAAACTACGTAGAGGGTTCTTTACTGTAAGAGCGGCAAGGATGTGGAATTCCCTTCCACAGGCGGTGGTCTCAGCGGGGAGCATTGATAGCTTCAAGAAACTATTAGATAATCACCTGAATGACCGCAATATACAGGGATATGTAATGTAATACTGACACATAATCACACACATAGGTTGGACTTGATGGACTTGTGTCTTTTTTCAACCTCACCTACTATGTAACTATATGTAACTATGTAGCTGAACACCGGAATGAGGCACATAGGTGGTACTGCAGAGAGGGATAATAACGCTGGTGATGATGTTGGCAGAAGCCATTCAATTGCAGGAAAGCACAAAGCTGCCAATCTACTCTAGCAATGGCAGAGCAGAAGTGACAGTAGTCTGGGCCCTGTCTGAGCCCAGCCAGCTTCAGAACTGCCATATTTTTTACGGGCAGCCTCTGTCAGTAACGGACATTTACAGACAGTTTGTAAATCGGCCAATTTTTACAGGCTGTCCATGAATGTACAACCCTGGTTGTCACCCTGTCACATACACCCCTGATGAAGACTACAAAGAACTGCGACACATTGCACAGACCTGTCCCACCACTGTCTGTATTTGGAAGCTGGTCCAGAGCAATGATGCACAGCAGACCTTGGAGCAAGGAAGTGGCTGAGGCAGTCTGGGGAAGATCTGCAGCACTCAGTTGACTAATAAAATAGTGAAAAGAGTATTTATGAAAAATCATAGTAACAGTTTATTATACTTAGTGCTTTAGCAAACTAAACGCTTGTTGGGGTTTACATTTGCTTTCATTACCATTGGCTGTCTAGCAGTTTCATATGCTGTATGATTTAGAAGGAAGCCGGTGTTTTCTTTTTAATGTAAAGGCACATTATGAGGATATAACTTGATCCTGTGTAAATTTACTTTTGACTTTTTATTATGACAGACAATCTCCTTCCTGAACGCACCTAATGTATTATATAGTCATTGGTAAGTGAGCTCTTCCTGAGAACACAACGCCTGCCTTGTTCTGCGCACCGCTCTTATGTAACCGTTCACAAGGCGCTGACACTTTTCCAGGAATTTCCAGCGTAATCGTTCTCTAGAACTGCACAGAGAAATATGTATGGAGCATTTCTCAAACCTGTGCCCTGTGATTGTGAAATGACCGAGGAATAACTCTGAGTCCAGAAAAGAATTCTATTCTCTAGACGTAGTGGAGTTGCTGTACCGTGGTAACCTTTGATCAATGCAGAAGGTTGGAGTTTAAGTGATATAATTTATTGATTAACTTAACCCCGTCATGACAAAGGTAAAATAAATCCTAACACCTGAACACAGTCTTGCAACTTTGCCATTTGTTAGTAAATCTGTACATTTAGTGCTTGGAAAAGTATTCATACCCCTTGAAAGTTTCCACATTTTGTAATGTTACAACCAAAAACGGAAATGTATTTTACTGGGATTTTATGTGATAGACCAACACAAAGTGGCACATACTGTGAAGTGGAAGGAAAATGATAAATGGTTTTCAAAACTTTTTACAAATAAATATATGAAAAGTGTGGTGTGCATTTGTATTCAGCCCCCTTTACTCTGATACCCCTAACTAAAATCTAGTGGAACCAATTGCCTTCAGAAGTCACCCAATTAGTAGAGTCCACCTGTGTGTAGTTTAATCTCAGTATAAATACAGCTGTTCTATGAAGCCCTCAGAGGTTTTTTAGAGAACCTTAAGCCTCGTACACACGATCGGATTTTCCGCAGACAAAACCTCAGACTTTTGTCCGAAGGCGTGTGCCTGGATTTTGTCTTGCATACAAACGGCAAGGAATTGTCGGCCAACAAACACGAACGTAGTGACATGCTGCGTGGTTTTTCAGCTCTTTAGCTCCACCCTTTGGGCTCCTTCTGCTAATTTCGTGTTAGTAGAAGTTTGGTGTTGAGTGTTGAGTCGCGCTTTTCATTTTGCGCTTTTCATTTAGCGCTTTTCAGTTCACACTTTTTGTTTTCGTGCTTTTCAGTTAGTTTTTGAATGGTCGTTTGTCAACCAGAAACGTTGCGGAATCGGAGGAGATAACGTGTTATTTATTATTGGCCTTGGAGTTATTGCTTTGACCCAAGTCCAGTTCAGGAAGAGGAGGAGGAGGAGTTCTTGGACCAAAAATTGGTTGCTTTATTAATCATGACACATTATATTATATGCCTTTGCTGCAGGAGCTCCAGGAGAATAATCCAGATGATTTTCAGAATTATCTCCGGATGGCGGACCCCTGCTTTCACCAACTCTTGGCATTGTTAACCCCCTATATTAAGAAGCAGGACACATGCATGAGGCTTTTATTTTATTTTTTGGTTGAATAATAATGATTTGATTTGTTATATTTTCTATATTTTTGGATGCATAGAATGCACTTTTTGGTTAAGTTCTATTGGCAGATAGCACGTCTAATTTTATTTGTTTTCTTTTTTTAATGCACAATAAAAAAAATTGTGGAGAATAATACTTGGCTATGTGTTTTACTTCAAATGACAGTTTGGGAGTAGCAGTTACATTTTAAAAAAAATACAATGTTAAAAACTACGGGATAATGGTGTTGTGGTAACTTGCCCAAAAAAAAAAAAAGCATAATAATATTATTGTTGACATCACTAGAAAAAAAAGCCTTTGAAAATTCGTTTGCAATAACTCCATCAGTATCACCAGCAAAGCAGCTTCATTATTATCCCATTAAAGAAGAAGAGAATTGTGCACTGCATTTGGAGATTTTATAATTTGCAACGTCACGAATGTTAATTCTCCATTACGAACGCTAGTTTACAAGACAGACCGCTTCTGGCTCGTCCTTGCTTCCGAGCATGCGTGTTTGTACTTTGGACTTTTGTCCGACGGACTTGTGTACACACGCTCGGAAAATACGACAACACACATTTGTCCGCAGAAGATTTTAAAACCTGCCATCCAACATTTGTCCGCGGAAAATCCAACAACAATTGTCAGATGGAGCGTACAAACAGTCGGATTTTCCGCCAACAGCCTGTCATCACATATTTCCCGTTGGAAAATCCGATCGTGTGAACGCGGCTTTAGTGAACAAACTGCATCATGAAGGCCAAGGAACACACCAGACAGGTCAGGGATAAAGTTGTGGAGAAGTTTAAAGCAGGGTTAGGTTGTACTACTCTTAGAAGGTAATCTGGATTTGTATTTTTTTTTTATTGCTTATAACAGTGAATTACATCGCTATAAGAAAGCATTTTACTGAATGAAATTGATTCATTTAGTTTGTTTTGTTGTGATTAGCTGTGATTGGTCAAAGCTAATCACATAGTAATCTTAGTTAATCGCTTTGGGCAGCACAGTGGTGTAGTGGTTAGCACTTTCACCTAGCAGCAAAAAGGACACTGTATCAAATCCCAACCATGACACCATCTGCCTGGAGTTTGCATGTTCTCTCTGTGCCTGCGTGGGTTTCCTCCCACACTCCAAAGACATGCTGGTAAGTTAATTGGCTCCTGTCTAAATTGGCCCTAGTATATATATGAATGTGTGTTAGGGACCTTAGGTTGTAAGCCCATTGAGGGTAGGGACTGCTGTGACTGTACAATGTATATAATATATAATTTACATATATAATATGTAAAGCACTGCGTAAATTGATGATGCTATATAAGTACCTGAAATAAATAAATAGTGTAGATGGGCTGTGATTGGCCCTGTTTGTACTGTGTATCATATCTGATAACATTGACCAATTACAGCTAGCAACACAATTGTACACAATTGATGACCTCCTGTGATTGGTCACATGGTACCAGCAGAGAGCTGGTACACTGATCAGTCATTGGCTGTGTCTGGCGGACACAGCCAGTGACAGATGACGTCGCTGCCGGGCCTTATGACATCCATTCCGGATGATGGCCGGGCGTGAAGGTGTTAAAGTAGTATTAAATCCTCCTAGCCTATATGGGTTTGAAAGAGAAGTATGGCTAAAACTTTTTGACCATACTTCTCTTCTGGGTCAAAGGAGTGCTCTCCTGTGACTCAGAATCAGATGACCATGGGCTAATGTCCACTGTTGACTGACATCACACAACTGCTCCAAGCTCTGGAAGGATCCCGACAATAATGTAAGGATCCACCCAGATGCCTGATTGGCAGCTGGCTCAGCCTCTCAGTGTGCAGCTGAAAGCCTGAGCCAGCTGCGCCTGCCCCCTCCACAGCCCGACACTCCAGTGAGCACTGGAGGTGCAGAGCAGAGAACTGGGGACTGACAGTCACTGCTCTCTGCTCAGAGTGGACCAAGAAGAGTCATGTGATCATTCAGTCCTTTGGTTTAGAGCCAGCAGAGGGGCAGCCACAGCATCACAACAATTCTGCAGCCATAGATATAAAAATAATTATGTGATCCCCTGCAGATTGTGTAAGTTTGCCCACTTACAAAGAAATGAAGGGTCTATAATTTTTATCATAGGTGTATTTTAAATGATAGAGACAGAATATCTAGAAAAAACACATAAAACAAATGCTATGAACTGAGTTGCGGTTCAGTGAGTAAAATAATTATTTGATCCCCAAGCAAAACATGACTTGGTACTTGGTGGATAAATCCTTGTTAGCAAGCACAGAGGTAAAAGTTTTCGTGCAGTTGGTTACCAGGTTTGCACACATCTCAGGAGGTATTTTGGTCCACTCTTCTTTACAGATCTTCTCTAAATCCTTAAGGTTTCTTGGCTGTCTTTTGGCAACTTAAAGTTTCAGTTCCCTCCATACATTTTGTAAAGGATAAAGGTCTGGAGACTGGCTAGTCCACTCCATGACTTTAATGTGCTTCTTCTTGATCCACTCCTTTGTTGCCTTAGAGGTATGTTTTGGGTCATTGTCATGCTGGAAGACCCATCCACCACCCATCTTCAGTGTTGTGGCTGAGGGAAGAAGGTTCTCATCCAAGATTTTACAATACATGGTCCCGTCCATTGGCCTCTAAATGTGGCAAAGTCGGTCTGTACCTTTAGCAGAGAAACAGTCCCAAAGTATAATGTTTCCACCTCCGTGCTTGACTGTAGGGATGGTGTTCTTAGGGTCATAGTCAACATCTATCTTCCTCCAAACATGATGAGTTGAGTTAATGCCAAAGAGCTCAATTTTGGTTTCATCTGACCACATCACTTTCTCCCAATCCTTCTCTGAATCATTTGGCATGACTGTACATGTGCCTTCTTGAGGAGGGGGACTCGCCGGGGAGAAACCTTGATTTATTTGTAACTGTACTGTCTCCCTTTTTATTGTAAAGCACTCTGCACATTGTTGGTGCCATAGAAATCCTGTATAATAATAACTGAGTTTATAATACAACAACGGGGACTTTGTAAGGAAGACATGTAATCAAGGTCGTCTCTCTCCAGATGCGGCCCTCAGGTGACTCTACAATAGATTAATGACTTCAGCGCCATATTCCCCAAGGAGCTGCAATACAAACACATCAATCCAGGGGAGAGCAGAGCTTGTCTGTGAAGCCTACAGGACAGCTAAGTATTATTAACACGTCTATTTACCATTGTGATAAATATTTATAGAATCATACAAAATTCTGTTCCATGTTTTAGCCAAATATGTCACTGTATTAAAAAAAAAATCCGAGCAAGTTATATAAAAGAACATTCAGTTTACATGTATAATCCATCAAACATCATGGAATTTTTTTATTTTTATTTTAGCTAATGTCAGTCTTTCAATCTTAGCTAGTGGAGACCTGTCATGCTTCAGCTGAAAGTGGAAATCAGGCTCGCAGTCAGAGTGGAGAGAAATTCCACAATATTGCAAATGAAAAAAGAGAGCGCCCAACGTTTGTCTCAAGAGCCCAGAATCTTTTATTGTTAATGTAGCGCTACCCCCATAGGGGCTGCTGGTGAATGTGGTTCATTTCCCACCCTGCGCAGCCAGGCACAGGAATTTTTTTTTCACACAGAATCAAGAGGTAGTCCTTGCGACTTTGTTTTTTTTTTTGTTTTATTAGGGGAATAGAATTTGGATGGGGATAGGGTACATATGGGATGCCCACTTGATTGAAGGAAATTGGTAGGGACTGAACTATATATACTCCTGTATATACATATATTCTCTTCTCCTCGACCTCCAGCACATACACTTACTTGAAGACTATCACTCCCAGGACCAGCTAGTACTGATGTGGGGACCTGACACTGGCTCTGTTAGGCCCAAAGCAAATGCCCTTTGCAGGCAGGGACTGCTGGCCCCTATGGTGTAGCAAAAATAGAAGTCCTTGGTGCTCGCTGTCCTACATGTGGCTACTGCTCCACGTACCACCTCATCAGGCACTGCCAGCCCTCCTGGCAGCAAGCTGCCTCTTTCCACTGCCCGTGCCACCACAGTCCTCCTGACTGGCTCTCTACCCATCCCAGACTACTCCATCCCAGTTCTCCCAGGCGTGCCTCCCAGTCCTCTTGCCTTTGTGTCACCCACCTGCCCTCTTGGCTGTTCCTTGTTCCTCCTGGAGACTTGCCCAGCAGTGTTCTCCCGCTGTCCTCTCCTTGCTCCCAGTGCCTCCTGGCCAGGACAACTCCATGCTTTTGGGAAGGTTCTGTCCGCACCAGCCCAGCCAGGCCCAAGGTCAGTAGGTCACCCACCCCCTTCCCCAGATGGGGGAGCTCCCTCAAAGGCTATGACAACCCAACACTCCATCTCCAGTCTCCACCTGAACTCTCCTCCCCAGCTGGGCTGACCCAGAGTATTTGAGGGGGCCTGCCCCCTTCCAATCCAAGTTGGGGATTGGTCAGGGCCCTCATAATACGCCAAGAAGCTTCACCTTACCTCCTCTCCCCTCTTTCTAGAAGGTTCAGTATATACTAGAAATAGGGAGGAGGTCTCAGTGATGCTGCCTGTGAGTCATCCAGCTCTCCCTGGAAAACCCAGGAAAATAACACAGACAGGCTTGGCTGCCAGCCAAGCCTGCACAAATTTACTTTCCCTAGAAATTTTTTTTTTAAATTCTAGCACTAGAGGGTGCTACATTAATTAAATGTAAAAACAGGGCAGTAAGGGCTTGTTCATAACATATAGAAGCGTCCAAGTGCTTGCGTATGTGTGCACTCCTGTGAGTTGCACAAAGTAAGGTAGGCACAATTTTTAAAACCACACCACACTAAACCATATGGTACTGTACTACATCCAGACCTGCAACAGGGCTTAGGCGCATCCCCGCCCACAGGTCCCCAGTAGCGAACAGGCATGCGCCGATCGCGGGGATTGTGCACGCGCGCACAGTGAAGCGGCTTTGGCGCCCAGTGGCCTTTAAGAGGGGCTCCCACCGTTCAGCTCTTGCTGTCTGATCTGCAGCTTCACCTGTGACCTGTTCCTGTAACCTGCATCCGATCACCTTCTGACCTGGCTCCCTGACTACGCTGCTGTCTCCAATCTTGAACCTTGGCTTTCCTTGACCCTGATCCTGTTTACCTGCCTGCCTGATCTCCTGCTACCAGAACCAGCCTGAACTTGACCATTCCTTGCCTGCCGATTCTGTTGAACTGATCTGCTGTGTATGACCCGGCTTGTCTGACCTTGCTTCTACCTGCTGTGCGCACCCACGTGCGCTTGTTGCTTCTTGGCACACCTGCAGCCTGCTGACCTGCATCCAGCTCACCTGCACCCTGCTGACCTGTATCCAGCTCACCTGCAGCCTGCTGACCTGCATCCAGCTTACCTGCACCTTGCTGACCTGCATCCAGCTTACCTTCACCCGGCACTCCAGCCGGTTCCAGTGCCTCCCAGTGGACATCATCTCCAGTTCCAGAGAATCCACCCGGCACTCTTACCCCACTGTGCTCCTACGTTCACTGTCCCCAACTCCAGTGACCCAGGAACCAGGGCTGTGAGAGAGGTCTCCCTCTGCACGTCAGGCTCACATACAAGATACGTGTCAGACGCTATGTGCGAAGCTAGCCTCAAAGATAGCCAACATGTTTCGGGGGCCAACAATCCTCTTTATCAGGGTTTTGACAACGTAGTGAAATCGAGTCTATTGGACTCAACACAAAAGCTCCTGGATAGAACTCTCTGACAACAGAAGAATCAAAATGCAATTGCATCTGTCTCTGTGACCAAGTTAAGGGTATATGTGCTTGCTCAACAGCACTCATACTTTCATGGAACAGATCACGTCCGGTCACAGACTGGCACTGAAAAGGAACATCAAAATCATAATGTGATACTACAAAACAGGAAATGTGGCATGTAGATGTAACAATCACTAGCTGCACCCATGTACATATATAATTAAAAGCTGCAAATAGGTACAAGGTGTAATAAACAAAGAAAATCAGTTTGAAAATCACAGGTTAGTTGTATATATAGTTCTCCGGTCTTCTTCAGTCTAATGAGGGCCTCCAGGGCTAGAGATAGCTGACATCCTCCTGTATATGGTGGGTTGTGAGGCATAGTGGATGCAAGGTGGAAGTTATTGGGCATCAAACACTTCTTGAAAGCAAAAGAGATATTTATTTCTCTTACAAACATTTATGTGGGAAAGAGGGTTAGGGCCAGGACACCCTGGGGTAGTTGCAAGTTCAATTAGCAGACTCCAAGACTTCAATAGAAGGACAGCCAAGCAGGGAAAGGCCTCCAGCAAGAATCCACATCTGCACGTGCAGGAATGCTGTCTCCTTTGCCAACAGTCTTTAACAGTTCCTAACACAAAACGTAACAATTCTTTCACTTTCACTCACTACAACTTCTCCTTGTAGTTCTTCCACACACTGAGCTCCCAGTCTCTCACTAGACCCTCTGATTCACTGACTCTGAATCCCTTGAGCTCCTCTAATTTTCATGGTGGTATCTTCCTGAAGCGTCACCCCCGCTTCTCTGCTGGGTCCCTAGCTTGGCACTCCAGATACATCTCAAGCTTCACCCCACTGACCTGCTCGGTCCCTAGCTTGACACATAAGGTTGCTCTGCAAGCTTCACCTCTGCTGGCTGGGTCCCTGACTTGATCACCACCTGAAGTTTCCCGATTCTCCACTGTGCCGTTCAGTAAGAATACTGCTCTGGTACTGGCTTCAGTTACTCACTGTGGTCCCCGGTAATAAGGTGGTCGGTCCCTTAGTGGCGACAGCTTCCTTTCTACCTCAGACCACTGACAGGTTCTCCGGCTGGCAGAACCATCACTTTTGGTTGGACTGCAAGCCGCAATCCCAACCCTGCGCTGCTCTTTTGCTTCTGGATAGGCCCTCACACAGCCTAGTAGCCAGACGCCCCCGGGATAGGCCCAATCTTCGGTCTTGCAGCCCAGGGCACACGACACATGTCCACCCACACAGCCATCCAGGTGGCACAGAACATAGATCACCTGACTCCACCCAAATATATAGGTGGCCCCAGCAGGCCAAGGGATTCAAGAAAACCCCTGCCCATAGGCTGAGATACCCCATATACCCATAACCTGACCTTGCGTTGCCCTTCTCATATCTAGTACCACCAAGTGCCTGGCCACCTAGTGGTAGAAGGGAAAAGTGCAACAAGGCCAAACTTAGAGAGAAATCAATAGATCTCTATCAATCAACCAGGGTAACTACTCCTGGCAAGTAAATTTGTGAGGAGCATCCCTGCCTAAACTCCAGGGTGCTACCTCCTCCCCCTGCCCAAAAAAGTCTCAGAGTTTGCAGAAAAAATAATTTGCGCTCCCAAGGCCTGAGAGCAAATGTCCTGGCAAAAACTGGGATAGGTGTAGGGTGACCACATTTCCAAACTGCCATTCAGGGACACCCCCCCTGCCCCCTTCCCAAGAAAAGATGGGGTTTGGGGGAATGTAGTCTCGGGGTTGACGGGGAATTCGGTGGCAGGGGTGATTCGTGGGGCGAATGGCTGGTGTTGTACTACATTGTAATATATAATGAAATTGTTCAACTCACCATAATGCAGAATCAGTGGGGACCCTGAGCTTGTCACTTACCACCAGATGCAGCGTGTCACTTCCCACGGGATGCAGTGTGCCACTTGCCACCCATTGCCTGCCACCAGATGCAGCATTTCACTTGCTACCGTTGCCTGATGCCAGATGCAGTGTGCCACTTTTCACCCATAGCCTGCCACCAGATGCAGTGTGCCACTTTCCACCCAGGCGCGGAGCTGGAAGTTAAATCTTCCCCGCTGTGAATGCTGGGGCTCTGCCTCTCTCCTCCTCATGATGTCACTGGTTGCTAGATGCGAGGCAGAGCGGCAGCAAGCAACCATTTGGGCACTGAGCCAACGGCTCATGGAAAAGGGGTCTCACCAGTCAGGGGTCCACCACAGGCTGTCAGTGAGTGACAGCAGCGATGTGAGGGATATTTTAGAGGGCATCAGATCGGGTCAGGGCCAGGGGGCAATTCCGGGACACTGTATTGTCCCGGAATAAGGGTGCCCGGGACCCGGGACAGACCTGCTAATTGCGGGATTGTCCCGGGCAATCCGGGACACATGGGCACCCTAGATAGGTGGGAAACGGGAAAGAATAACAAGTAACAGTGTATGTGGCGTACCACATGAAACAAACATGGTATTAGACATGTAGCACCCTCTACCTTAGGTAGGTGCTAAGTGTAAGGTTTTTTGTGTTAGCTGCCAGCGCAGGTAAATTTAAGCAGGCCTATGCTGCGAACTAGGCCTGTTTGTTTTGATCTGGGGGCAGGGAACTGGCTTAGTATAGCAGTAGGTGACTGAGGTGTTCTTCGGCTCTTGGGCGCCTCTTCTGTTTCCAGGGAGAATGTTCTGGAAAAGGGGCAGGGCAGAAAGCTGGAGTGACATGGGGTACATGTGAGGAGCTCTGACCAATCCCCAGCTAGGATTGGCAGGGGGCATGCCTCCTACATATACCCATGGTCAGCCTGCTGGGGGAGGAGTTGTCGGCTGGGTGAACTGGATGATGGAGTGTTAGACTGTCATGTCTGCAGGAAACCCCTTTCTGGGGGGGGGGGGGTGTACCTCAGGTGGGGAGCTCGGGAGCTGGAAGGGAGCCTCTCCTTACATGGTCATGGAGAGGTGTCCTGGAACAGGAGCTGGAGGAGACAGTTGGTACGCACGTCCAGAGTAAAGTCATTTATTCTTCTCAAGTAAATCGGTTTCTACCACAAAGGGGTACTACAGGCCCCGGCTTACAAAGGGCCATCAAGTAAAGACACTGGGACTTATTCAGAGTGAGGCCTAGTCATGATCTGATGGTGTGACAGGATTACTAAAATTAGACAGTGAAGTAGTGTGCTGGAGGTAGTGAGCTGGAAGAAGTGTTCTGAGGTAAAAATCTGTCAAGTTTAGGGTCAGCCATCTTGTTTTTCTGAGAAGTGTGACAGAATTACTTTTATTCTACAAAGTACAATTTATCCTATGGACATCCCATGTCCCTTTTCCCCATCCAAGTTCACTTCCCTAATAAAACAACAAAAACAAGCAAAAGACTGCTCATTGACTGAGAAGTGTGTCTAATGGATGTTGGATGGGTGAAATGTGTGGATGCTGTAACACGTAGCAACCCCGCGGGGCCATTGCTACAGACACATAAGATAGTAAATCAGATATGATAAGAAGGTATCAAAATTAGTTATGTACAATTTTAAAAGTAAGCAAGAGCAATGGTATTGCTTTCTAACTATCTATCTAATATATACAGTAATAACAAGATATAGAAGGGTTAGTGTTGTCATCCAGTTAGATCCCTGTCTCTCCTTAGCCAAGGAAGAAGCGCCGACTCAGCAACACCTGAAAGAGAAAGAGCAAAACAGTGCAAATGCATCCTATCCTATAAAACATAGTGTAATGTGTACATAATGATTTAAGCTGGTCCTCAGCCGAAGACAGCATGACAGTGTAAATACATCCTATAAATATCTACATTATTTACATAATGAAAGCAGGCCCCATTCTCGTCGAGAATGCCACCCCCCTTCCTAATTAGCATAGAACTTCAATAATGATTTTATCAAGTAACAGTCCTGATGCATAGGTTAGTCCATTATTTGAAGAAAATAGGCAACTGCCCCTTTATCACAGCCTAACTAACTTCACACCCAGTATCCATGGCATGTCTCGGTCTATCAATAACACTTGGGGTGGACAACATTTTTCAGCAGTTCACTTTCTTCTTTAAAGGTAACTCCGGGAACAAAAGGCATGACTGCACTTCAGGCATCAAGCAGCCAGGCCATGGTGCAAGGGACCACACTTGGCAGGATCAAGGTCTCTCCCTTGGTGTTCACCGTAGTGACCTCAGACAACTGTTCCCCACAACATCCGCAGACGATCCAAGGCCTCAACTACGTGGTCAGGTCGGAACATTATTCGCAGATCAGTCCCAGAGCCTCGATGCCTCCAGCAGTTTACAAGGCAATCTTACCCCTTGTGATGTATCGCACCCCGGTGTCCGTCACCATGCCTTTGGATTCACTTAGGCCAAATCCGATATTTGGAATGCTCATCTGCCAATCGGCCATCATGCTTCCAAACTGCACCATTTCCTTCTCTAACCCACAATCAGATACACGTGGCAGCACTTCTTTATTCTCCTGTGCAGAGCGGGGAGACTCCTCCCCCCGCCAACAGATTGGTGCAAGTGTTCTCTGGGAACTGTGGCGCCCACCTTCTTCATGTTGCGGCATGCCAAAACTGTAATGGAATCCATTTTGGAATCTGTATTAACCCTCACAGCACTGGCGGGAAGTGTCAAAAGACCAGGCTGATCCTTTCCTCTGAGCAGGAAAAACTTGCTGGTCCTTCCCCACATTGGTGGTACACACGACAACACAGTCTATAAGAAGGGTAAATGTTACTTGCCACCTTTCCATGGAGCCAGATGGAGTCCCGATAGAGCCGAAGCTGGTTGCTATGGGCGACTGCTGCAAGGACAGCGCCCAATCTCCAGCCTAGCAGCCCGGGAACAGCCGTTCAGGTGGCACAGAACAGAGATCACCTGACTCCACCCAAATATATAGGTGCTCCCAGCAGGCACAGTAGCTGCAATTGATGGGCACAGAGGCTGCAATTGATGGGCACAGAGGCTGCATTTAATGGGCACAGAGGCTGCATATGATGGGAACAGAGGCTGTATTTCATGGGCACAAAGGCTGCATATGATGGGCACCGTGGCTGCATTTCACGGGCACAGAGGCTGCAAATGATGGGACACAATGGCTGCATTTCATGGGCACAGTGGTTGCATTTAATGGGCATAGTGGCTGCATTTGATGGGACACAATGGCTGCATTGATGGGGCACAGTTTCTGCATATGATGGGCACAGTGGCTGCATATGATGGGCACAGTGGCTGCATTTGATTTTTTTGTTTCAGTATTTTTCAGAATTTTTCAGTTTGTTGGCGCCCCCCCAAAAATTTTGAGCACCAGTCACCACTGGTAACAACCCATGCAATTCATTCATACAAAGAAATCAAAACAAATACGTTCAGAAATTAAGTTATGTGTAATAAAATGAATGACACAGGGAAAAAGTATTGAAATCACTAACTGAAATGTATTTAATACTTGGTACAAAATCCTTAGTTGGTAATGACAGCTTCAAGACGTCTCCTGTATGGAGAAACTAGTCGCATGCATTGCTCAGGTGTGATTTTGGCCCATTCTTCCACACAATCTTCAAATCTTGAAGGTTCCGTGGGTCTCTTCTATGAACTCTGATCTTTAGTTCTTTCCATAGATTTTCTATTGGATTCAAGTCAGGTGATTGGCTGGGCCATTCTAGCAGCTTTAATTTCTTTCTTTGAAACCGATTGAGAGTTTCCTTGGCTTGGTGTTTGGGATCATTGTCTTGCTGAAATGTCCACCCTCGTTTCATCTTCATCATGCCATGGTAGATGGCAGCAGATTTTTATCAAGAATGTCTTAGTACATTTTTCCATCCATCTTTCCTTCAATGAAATGAAGTTTGCCAGTACTGTATGCTGACAAACAACCCTACACCATGATGTTCCCACGTCCAAAATTGGTATGGGAGTGTTTTTGGGGTGATGTGCAGTACCATTTGACCTCCAAACATTGTGTGTATTTTGGCATCCAAAAAGTTCAATTTTGGTCTCATCTGACCAGACTATATTCTCTCAGTATTTCACAGGCTTGTCTAAATGTTGTGCAGCAAACTTTAAACAAGCTTCAACATGTTTTTTCTTCAGCAATGGAGTCTTGCGTGGTGAGCGTTAATACTGGACATGGCGGTTGAGTGCATTACTTATTGTTTTTTTTTAAACAACTGTAACTGCTAATTCTAGGTCTTTCTGAGGCTCTCCACAAGTAGTCCTTGGCTCATGGGCAACTCTTATAATTCTTTTGCTCCTCTATCAGAAATCTAGCGAGGAGCACCTGGTCCTGGACGGTTTATTCCACTTCCGGATTATGGCCCCAATAGTGCTCACTGGAACATTCAGAAGTTTAAAAATCCTTCTGTAACCAATGCCCTAGTATGTTTTGCAACAATAAGGTTGCAAAGGTCTTGAGAGAGCTCTTTGCTTTTACCCATTATGAGATGTTTCTTGTGTGACACCTCGGTCACCTTTTTATAGGCCATCGGTTGAGACTGAACCAGCTGATATTAATTTGCACTGACAGGGGGCAGGATTTCTTTCTAATTATTGATACATTTCAGCCTGTGTCTTGGCTTTCCATGCCCTCCCTTTCTTCATGTGTTCAACAAGTTTTTCCTGTGTCGTTCCATTTTATTACACATAACTTAATTTCTGAACTTATTTGTTTTGGTCTCTTTGTATGTATGAATTGCATGGGTTGTTACCAATAGTAACATGCACAGATGGCGCCCTGAGGCCTCTCTTTACCATCATCCTGGTCACCTCACAGTTCTTCCTATCTAGAGTACTCACTCACATGGGCCCATGGCTGACACATGGTACACAAGAAGGTTTCAGAATTCAGCCAACCACCCAGGGCCCATGGCACATGGGGACCCGGGCCACCTGACTCTTACTACCTGAGGGGGTTTACTCTCTCTTACGTCAGGCGGGGGACTCTTTCCCCACCATCACCACCAACTCGACCAGGCTTGCATCAGTAACCCACAAAACTCACTTTATCTCCCAGGCATTGACTGTGCTGGACAGTCCAAATTTCAGCATTAGGAGACTTCAAAGATAGGCTTCAGATCAACAGATAAGAACAGGAGGTAGCTCGGGGCTTTGGTCAGAGATGGGACATGATACAGACTGGACATACTACAATAGATGGTCAGAGACTGGGCATATCGATGGTCAGAGACTGAACATACTACAACAGATGGTCAGAGACTGGGCATAGTACAATAGATGATCAGAGACTGGACATACTATAATAGATGGTCAGCGACTGGACACTACTATACATGGTCAGAGACTGGAAATACTATAATAGATGGTCAGAGACTGTGCATACTACAATAGATGGTCAGAGACTGGGCATACTACAGTAGATGGTCAGAGACTGGACATATTACAATAGATGGTCAGAGACTGGACATACTACAATAGATAGTCAGAGACTGGACATACTACAATAGATGTTTAGAGACTGGACATACTACAATAGATGGTCAGAGACCGGACATACTACAATAAATGGTCAGAGACTGGATATACTACAATAGATGGTCAGAGACTGGACATGCTACAGTAGATGGTCAGAGACTAGGCATGCTACAATAGATGGTCAGAGACTGGACATACTATAATAGATGGCCAGAGACTGTGCATACTACAATAGATGGTCAGAGACTGGGCATATTACAATAGATGGTCAGAGACTGGACATACTACAATAGATGGTTAGAGAATGGACATACTACAACAGATGGTCAGAGACTGGGCATACTACAATAAATGGTCAGAGACTGGATATACTACAATAGATGGTCAGAGACTGGACATGCTACAGTAGATGGTCAGAGACTGGACATGCTACAGTAGATGGTCAGAGACTGGACATGCTACAGTAGATGGTCAGAGACTAGGCATGCTACAATAGTAGGTCAGAGACTGGACATACTACAATAGATGGTCAGAGACTGGACATACTACAATAAATGGTCAGAGACTGGATATACTACAATAGCTGGTCAGAGACTGGACATACTACAATAGATGGTCAGAGACTGGGAATACTACAATAGATGGTCAGAGACTGGGCATATCGATGGTCAGAGACTGAACATACTACAACAGATGGTCAGAGACTGGGCATAGTACAATAGATGATCAGAGACTGGACATACTACAATAGATGTTCAGAGACTGGACATACTACAATAGATAGTCAAAAACTGGACATGCTATAATAGATGGTCAGCGATTGGACACTACAATACATGGTCAGAGAATGGACATACTATAATAGATGGTCAGAGACTGGGCATACTACAATAAATGGTCAGAGACTGGACATACTACAATAAATGGTCAGAGACTGGATATACTACAATAGATGGTCAGAGACTGGACATACTACAGTAGATGGTCAGAGACTGGACATACTACAATAAATGGTCAGAGACTGGATATACTACAATAGCTGGTCAGAGACTGGACATACTACAATAGATGGTCAGAGAGTGGATATACTACAATAGATGGTCAGAGACTGCAGATATGCGACAGGTATGGTGATAGACTAGGGACACATTGTAGGAGAATGTCAAAAACTGGGGACACGTCGCAAACAACTTATAGAGATCCAATGCCATTACAATCAGCCAGTGCTGGGACAAGGTCATCTAGAGCCCAGGGCGAACATGCCAATCTGTACCCCCTTAAGATGTATGAGCATTATGTGTCAGAACCCACCCCCCCCCCCCCCCAAAAAAAAAAAACTGAGCACTAATCTGCATGTTTACGCCCCAAGCATAAAAAACAGGGAAAAAAATAACTTGGACAACCTAGAAAAAGCTAGAAGCATCCAGGTAAATGGTTATTTTCCATCACTTTTCCCGAGTAAGTAACTAGGCATGGAAAACACTGACTACTTCCCGGTAGGGCCTGAAGGCAGCACAGTATGTACTCAAGTGGCGCATGTGACTCTCAAGCCACAGGTTGGGCACCAGGTTGCTTAACGCTTCAGATTTTCCTTTCAATTTTGCAGCTCATATTTAAAATGATCTGCTATTAAAACACATAAAAAGTAATGTGCTTTTTTTAACCACAGAAGTGTGAATGGGCCACTACGTGGGAGGTTTATCCTGTGAGGATGTAAAATGCAAGAAGAACATCTGAACCTGGCTTGTTCATGGTAATGATATGTTTTATATTCAATTCTTAGCTCTCTAAAATGAATCCAGAATTAGCAAGTGCAGCATACCATAACATTGCACAACATTGAATAATTATGTATTATTTATATCTCAGATCTTCCTGCGTAACCACTGAAGGAATTTTGAAAGTTCTTTAGTATTTATGTCATCATAAAACATTTAAAGTCCATTTGAATCTTCTCATTTTAAATGTTAGGCAGTCAAGTTGCTTTTTCTTTGAACTACCCTGTTTCCCCGAAAATAAGACCTAGTGTGATTGTCGGTGATGGCTGCAATATAAGCCCTACCCCCCAAATAAGCCCTACCCTGTTTCCCCGAAAATAAGCCCTACCTTGAAAATAAGATCTACAAGGACTTTAACTAGGGCTTATTTGAGGGGTAGGACTTATATTGCAGCCAGCACCGACAATCACGCTAGGTCTTATTTTCGGGGAAACAGGGTATATACAGTATTGTTTTTTAAATCTGAACTCTAGGTGGATATTAATGACATAAATGTAAAGTGGATGTAAACCCGATTCATGAAATTTGACCTTGGCATTTTTTTTATCAAAGACATGCAGCAGAAAAGATTTGGCCAAAATTTATGAAGAAATCTTAATTTTTTTTTTTTTTTTTTTTTTAGCAGAAAGTAAAAAATCATGTTTTTTTCCCAAATTTTTGCTTTTTTTTTCATTTATATCGCAAAAAATAGAAAAACCAGTCGTAATCAAATACCACCAAAAGAAAGCTCTATGTGTGTGAAAAAAAAATGATATCAATTTTGTTTGGGTACAGCGCTGCATGACCACGCAACTGCCAGTTAAACTAACGCAGTGCTAAATAGCAAAAAATTTCCTCGTCGTGAAGGGGGTAAAATCTTGCGGAGATGAAGTGGTTAAACCAAAAGTTCAGTTGGGCTTTAAGTAAAATTGACAAAAAAAACATTACAGTATTCCTTGCAGTTGCGTATTCATTACAACCACTGGCATTCTTTTTAAATGCAATTTAATATGGTGCAAATAAATACTAAAATAATATTTAACAATAAATACAGTTTACAGAAACAAGCTTTGTAGTTACACTATGGGCTGCCTGCCAGCATAATCCTTCGTAAAACCACATATGATAATCCGCGAGCTGCAGCAACTGTACCTGCGATGACAACCTGTCTATTTTAACATATAATTACAGCCAGGCCCGCATGAAGAGAATGCCACAATCGCCTGCTGATGTCGCAATCAGGTGACAATTGTTCATCACTTTCTTCGAATTCTATTTATAGAGAGGGGATAATTAAATAGGTTGACTCACTACTGCTTGTTAGTAATCATTTTCCCTTGTTGGTGTTTTTTAGGTTATGAGAAAAAAAAAAAAAGAATGAATTGCCTTTCCTATATGACAGATACAGTACCTGTGAGCAATGAATCACAATTTGTTGAGCGCAAATATTTAACAGTCGCAGTATAAATAAGAGCCTATTCTTCTTGCTGTGCAGAGATTATGCTATATATTTCTTGGAATTAATTCACACTACGAATTTCCATTAAAAAAAGGTTTTTGTTGTTTTTATGCCGTAACAGAAAGATGTACACTGAATTTATATAAAATGTCTTAAATCAGTTGAACGCAAGGTCTGTATAGCTCCCAACCTTAGAATTTAAAAATTAGGGACACCCTAACATAGGAACTACATGGGGTGCATGTAGCATGACATGACATAAAATGGGTAAGCCGACCTAGTGCATTACCAAAAAAGGATTTATTAAAAGTATAAAAACAAAGGTACTACTTACAAGCGAGCATGAAAAACAGGCTTTTCTTAACAGTTGCAGTTACGTCCCTTGCTACCTGATGACGAGAGGTAGATGATGGCACCCCAACCGGCTGAACGGCTGACGCGTTTCAGGGGCGCACCCCTTTCCTCAGAGCCTAGGCGGTCTGTGGCTCCTCTGTCCTGTGTGCCCTAATGTATACATCCATATGACCACGCCCCAAGAGACCACTACCCACTTTTTCTATAGTTGTACACCCATTGATCCAAAGAGGGCTGCAAGACCATAGAATTTTCCTTATATTCAAGAATGGTCCACACCATCTGTGTCTAGCAAAACACCGGAGCGCAGGAGATTATTGCTTGGCTATAAAATGGGTAAGGCCTATAGAGGTTCAGTTAGAAATAACCTAATATCAGTAGGAAGCAAAAATGCCCCAGCATCAGTGAGGAAAAACATCCCAGTATCAATGGGAAGGAAAATGCTTCTACATCAATGGGACAAAAAAAATGACCCCAGAGTCAGTGGGTGAGAAAATAATTACAATTGCATCAGTGGGAGGAAAAGTGCCCTGCTGACCCTGGACAGTGTGTTTAAGAAAGCCCTAGTCATAGTGGATTTAGTGATTAATATATACATACAGTATATACTGTATATTTAAATACATGATCCTACATACTGTTTGGCATTAAAGATAAACTAGACTTCAGATCAGCATCAACCCCTTCTCCCTATTCTCCTTCTCCTTGTTTAGATCTCTCCTCTCTAGTTTCCTTCGCCCTATTCAGACCTTTCCACCCTTCCCTCATTCTCCCTGTTCAGACCTTTCCTCCCTTCCCTCCTTCTCCCTGTTCAGACCTCCCCTCTCTATACTCGTTCTCCCTGTCCAGACCTCTCTTCTCTTTTCTCCTTTTTCCTGTTCAGATCTCTCCTCCCTATTCTCCCTCTCCCTGTTCAGACCTCTCCTCCCTATCTTCCTTCTCCCTGTTCAGACCTCTCCTCTCTATTCTCCTTCTCCCTGTTCAGACCTCTCCTCTCTATTCTCCTTCTCCCTGTTCAGACCTCTTCCCCTATTCTCATTCTTCCTGTTCAGACCTCTCCTCCCTATTATCTTTATCCCTGTTCAGACCTCTCCTCCCTATTCTCCTTCTCCCTGTTCAGATCTCTCCTCCCTATTCTCCTTCTCCCTGTTCAGATCTCTCCTCCCTATTTTCCTTCTCCCTGTTCTTCTCCCTATTCTCCTTCTCCCCTTTCAGACCTCTTCTCCCTATTCCCCCTCTCCCTGTTCAGACCTCTTCTCCCTATTCTCCCTCTCCCTGTTCAGATCTCTCCTCCCTATTTTCCTTCTCCCTGTTCAGACCTCTTCTCCTTATTCTCCTTCTCCCTGTTCAGACCTCTTCACCCTATTCTCCTTCTCCCTGTTCATATCTCTCCTTCCTATTTTCCTTCTCCCTGTTCAGACCTCTCCTCCCTATTCCCCTTCTCTCTGTTCAGATCTCTCCTCCCTATTTTCCTTCTCCCTGTTCAGATCTCTCCTCCCTATTCTCCCTCTCCCTGTTCAGACCTCTCCTCCCTATTTTCCTTCTCCCTGTTCAGATCTCTCCTCCCTGTTTTCCTTCTCCCTGTTCAGACCTCTTCTCCCTATTCTCCTTCCCCCTGTTCAGACCTCTTCTCCCTATTCTCCTTCTCCCTGTTCAGATCTCTCCTCCCTATTTTCCTTCTCCCTGTTCTTCTTCCTATTCTCCTTCTCCCCTTTCAGACCTCTTCTCCCTATCCCCTCTCTCCCTGTTCAGACCTCTTCTCCCTATTCTCCCTTTCCCTGTTCAGATCTCTCCTCCCTATTTTCCTTCTCCCTGTTCAGACCTCTTCTCCTTATTCTCCTTCTCCCTGTTCAGACCTCCTCTCCCTATTCTCCCTCTCCCTGTTCAGATCTCTCCTCCCTATTTTCCTTCTCCCTGTTCAGACCTCTTCTCCTTATTCTCCTTCTCCCTGTTCAGACCTCTCCTCCCTATTCTCCTTCTCCCTGTTCAGATCTCTCCTCCCTATTTTCCTTCTCTCTGTTCAGACCTCTCCTCCCTATTCCCCCTCTCCCTGTTCAGACCTCTTCTCCCTATTCTCCTTCTCCCTGTTCAGACCTCTTCTCCCTATTCTCCTTCCCCCTGTTCAGACCTCTTCTCCCTATTCTCCTTCTCCCTGTTCAGATCTCTCCTCCCTATTTTCCTTCTCCCTGTTCTTCTCCCTATTCTCCTTCTCCCCTTTCAGACCTCTTCTCCCTATCCCCTCTCTCCCTGTTCAGACCTCTTCTCCCTATTCTCCTTCTCCCCTTTCAGACCTCTTCTCCCTATCCCCCCTCTCCCTGTTCAGACCTCTTCTCCCTATTCTCCCTTTCCCTGTTCAGATCTCTCCTCCCTATTTTCCTTCTCCCGGTTCAGACCTCTTCTCCTTATTCTCATTCTCCCTGTTCAGACCTCTTCTCCCTATTCTCCCTTTCCCTGTTCAGATCTCTCCTCCCTATTTTCCTTCTCCCGGTTCAGACCTCTTCTCCTTATTCTCATTCTCCCTGTTCAGACCTCTTCTCCCTATTCTCCCTCTCCCTGTTCAGAGCTCTCCTCCCTATCCAATGAATACTAAACAGTGAAAGTTGGTGGCGTCCCATGCTTTATTCTGTGAGCAACCCCCGGCAGTATACAGTGTTTTACTCCTGCAAGCTCAGCTGCCAGGACTGCCACAGTAAACATTTACATACTGTACCATCTGCATCGTATCCATCACTCAACTATTCCTACTCAGAGGCGGATACTCCTACAGTAATGTCAATTTCCCCCAGCGCAGGTATTATATTGTATAAATGGCACATAAAGCAGATATAAAAATGTTAATCAGTGCAGTTATGTGTTCGTTAAAAATAGAAATATTTTGTAAACTTAACTTAGAAAGAAACTTGAATCTGACTGTACATTCAGAATAGGAAAATAAGGGACAGACAATGAGATTGCTTTGCTAAAAGTGAAGAGTGCTAAATCTGGTGCAGCTCTGCATAGAAACCAATCAGCTTTCAGGTTTTTTTTTCTGTCAAAGCTTAATTGAACAAACTGAAGTCAGAAGCTGATTGGCTGCCATTCACAGCTGCACCAGATTTTGCAACCTCCAGTTGTAGTAAATCAACTCCAATAACTTGTCTTGGAAAGGAACATCCTGACTGCAGAGAGTGAGCAGAAGGATGGCTCACTATTGTGCCCCTGCTGCCCACTCAGTGTTCAGCCACAGGCTGGGGCAGGGAAGTGACAAGGATGAAATGCAGAAGAGAAAAGTCAGGTCACCAGCCTTGTTGTTCTGTAGGGTGGTGTACATTATAGAACTAAGTAGACAGAAATAGAAATTGTTTTGCAATTTTAAAAAAATCCTTAAGCTGACCATGTACATTATATTTTAGTTTACGAAGTCTCTGTAATGTGAGGGCCTTCCAACAACAATTCATTGCATTGCATCCAATAAGGCAAGACCAAACACAACTGTTGGAGGATCATCGCATTTCCATAAAAGATTTTTGTCGTTTTTATGCAGTAACAGAAAGATATACACTGAATTTATATTAAATGTCTTAAATCAGTTGAATGCAAGGTCTGTATAATTCCCAGCCTTAAAATTTAAAAATTAGGGACACCCTAATGTAGGAACTACACGGGGTGCGCGTAGCATCCCATGGCATAAAATCAGTAGGGCTAAATATTAGGCATGGCCTGAAGAGGTTCAATTAGAAATACCCTAGTGTCAGTGGGAGGCAATAATGCCCCAGCATCCGTGAGAAAAAACATCCCAGTATCAACGGGAAGGAAAATGCTTCTACATCGATGGGACAAAAAAGTGACCTCAGCGTCAGTGGGTGAGAAAATAATTGTAATTGCATCAGTGGGAGCTAAAGTGCCCTGCTGACCCTGGACAGTGTGTTTAAGAAAGCCCCAGTCACTGGTGGATTTAGTGATAAATATCTATATACAGTATATATATTTAAACACATGAACACACATACTATTTGGCATTAAAGATATAATAAACTTCAGATCAGCATCAACCCCTTCTCCCTATTCTCCTTCTCCCTGTTCAGATCTCTCCTCCCTAATCTGCTTCGCCCTCTTCAGACCTCTTCCCCCTATTCACCTTTTCCCTGTTCAGACCTCTCCTCTATTCTCTTTCTCCCTATTCAGATCTCCCCTCCCTATTCTCCTTCTCCCTGTTCAGACTTCTCCTGCCTATTCTTTTCCTCCCTATTCAGATCTCTCCTTCCTATTTTCCTTCTCCCTGTTCAGACCTCTTCTCCCTGTTCAGACCTCTCCTCCCTATTCTCCTTCAGCCTGTTCAGATCTCTCCTCTCTATTCTCTTTCTCCCTGTTCATACCTCTTCTCTCTTCCCTTTTCTTGTTCAGATCTCTCCTCCCTATTATTTTTTCCCTGTTCAGATTTCTCCTCCCTATTCTCCTTCTCCTTTTTCAACACTCTTCTTCCTATTCACCTTCTCCCTGTTCATACCTCTTTTCACTATTCACCTTCTCCCTGTTCAGACCTCTCCTCTCTATTCTCCTTCTCCCTTTTCAGACCTCTCCTCCCTATTCTAATTCTTACTGTTCAGACCTCTCCTCTCTATTCTCCTTCTCCCTTTTCAGACCTCTCCTCTCTATTCTCCTTCTCCCTTTTCAGACCTCTCCTCCTATTCTCTTTCTCCCTGTTCAGACCTCTCTTCTCTTTTCTCCTTTTTCCTGTTCAGATCTCTCCTCCCTATTCTCCCTCTCCCTGTTCAGACCTCGCCTCCCTATCTACCTTCTCCCTGTTCAGACCTCTCCTCTCTATTCTCCTTCTCCCTGTTCAGATCTCTCCTCCCTATTCTCTTTCTCCCTGTTCAGACCTCCCCTGTCTATTCTCCTTCTCCCTGTTCAGACCTCTCCTCCCTATTCTCCTTCTCCTTGTTCAGACCTCTCCTCCCTATTCTCCTTCTCCCTTTTCAGACCTCTCCTCCCTATTCTCCTTCTCCCTGTTCAGACCTCTCCTCCCTATTCTCCTTCTCCCTTTTTAGACCTCTCCTCCCTATTCTCCTTCTCCCTTTTCAGACCTCTCCTCCCTATTCTCCTTCTCCCTTTTCAGACCTCTCCTCCCTATTCTCATTCTTACTGTTCAGACCTTTCCTCTCCTTCTTTCTGTTCAGACCTCTTCTGCCTATTCATCTTCTCCCTGTTCAGACCTCTCCTCGCTATTCTCCTTCTCCCTGCCCAGACCTTTTCTCCCTAATCTCTTTCTTCCCGTTCAGACCTCTTATCAGCATATCCAATACAACAGAGTTGAGAAGTTTTCTATTTTCTGTGAATGTAAATGAGGTAGGTGTGCGGTCTAAAATCCTTGGATTCTTGGGTAGCACGAAAGATCAGATTTCATAGAGTACTAAATGTCTCCGTGGAAGGACACATCCGCTCTCTCATTCTTGGAGCCATCTCATCAGCCAGTTGGACACAGGCTGCCAAAAAGCAAGCAAGCAGTGCTGGGCTTTGTCATGACTCCGTCAAAGATGCATTTGCTATTAAATTTTCTGTTTGTGAAAAAATAAACAGTTATAAACCATCACATTTATACATTTGTAAACTTTAACCAAAACTAAATACCATTGACTTTTAAAGCCATTTTCCTTTCCCTTTATGGTATGCAGTAGTTTAGTTAGACAGGAGAGCTGTCCTTAGACACTCTATATGGTCTAGACCCCACTGAAGGACTGCCATAGGGGGTACAACCAAGACAAATAGGGAAGAAGAAGAAGAAGAAGAAGAAGAGGTTATCCCTGCTTGGTGCCTCTCCATAAATAAAAAAGGAAGAACAACTTTAGGTCTGTGTGTAGTTTTGCTGCCGGGAGCCCTAAGCAGGAGTTGAAGCCAGGAAATAAAGTCAGTCCCTTCTAAGATTACCTTGGATTGCAACACAGAACTGGGGAAGGAGGAGGCCAAATCTCTACCCACCAGATAGCCGTTGCTTCACTTTTGATTTTAGAAATTTAGATATCAGTAGAGTATCAGACTTCCTGGAAGAATCCCTCCTGCAAAAAGCTAAAGATTATTGTGTTTAGAATTGTTCTTTTTATATTACGAACGCCTATAACCCAGAATGAGGTAGGAAGAGCAAGGGGTGGACACAGAACACAGAGAAGTAAAGAAATAACCCAAAGCAAACTCTGATGCTTCTTAAGGCCTTTGTCAGTGGGATAATGCCCCTTGCTTTTAGATACATTCAGCCTGCATTTTGCTTTTGAGATTTGTCAGAGTTAACAGGTGTATCGGTCCTGAAGTTGACCAAAGTTTGACTTGCAGTAGCTGCAACAACTTGCCACAATCTCATTGCACTGCCACGGTCTTGTATGGGAGGAGAAACTGTTGTGACAAGCAATAAGCCTAGGTTTGCACTGAACTTGGGTTCAACCTGAACCCAGAAGGAAGCTGTCACTCCCACCCACTGCCACCTAATCAACTGCTACCAGGCATTTCCTGACCTGCAGGGATGCTTGTGACATCATTGACTTTGGCCACATGCCAGTTGGTGGCTGGCAGTCAGCCAGCTTCTTTGACAGTGACAGCTTCCTTCCAGGTTTGTTTTGAACCAATGTCCAAACCAATCTTCAAAATTGGGTGGGCTCGGGGAGCAGAAAGTGCGCCCTGATCCCACCCAATTGTGTGACAATAGTGAATGAATTTTCGCTATTTTCACACTAACGCTCCTCCCCGCCAATCATGGAGGCAGGTTGTCAGACCTGTTTCCTGATTGGCCAAAGCGTCAGGGCATCCTATTGGATGCCCTGGCGCTTAGGAAGAGGTGGCACAGAGGAGACATGAGGACGGACATCACGACTGGCGGTAAGTGACCACCTGCAGGGGGGGTTCTGTCAGAGCCGCGAGGGGGGGGGACCATCAGAGCTGCAGGCGGGGGATCGTCAGAGCGGGGGGCATCAGAGCCGGGAGCTGGGGGGGGCCGTCAGAGCCGCGAGTGGGGGTCGGTGGGCACAAGTGGCTGCATATGATGGGCACAGTGGCTGCAATTGATGGACACAATGGCTGCATATGATTGGCACAAGTGGCTGCAATTGATGGACACAATGGCTGCATATGATGGACACAATGGCTGCATATGATGGGCACAAGTGACTGCATATGATGGGCACAAGTGGCTGCATTTGATGGGCACAAGTGGCTGCATTTGATGGGCACAATTGGCTGCATATGAGGGGCACAAGTGGCTGCATATGAGGGGCACAAGTGGCTGCAATTGATGGGCACAGTTAGGCTGCAATTGATGGGGGGGGTCAGTATTTTTCAATTTGTTTGCTCCCCCTCAAAAATTTTGAGCACCAGCCACCACTGCTGCCCACACTGCCAAAAGTACAAATACCTGGTTTAATGATCATGGTATCACTGTACTTGATTGGCCAGCAAACTCGCCTGACCTAAACCACATAGAGAATCTGTGGGGTATTGTCCTGCTTTTCTGTCCATTTATTTAACCCTTTTCCACTTACACTATATTATCAAAAGTATTGGGACGCCTGCCTTTACACGCACATGAACTTTAATGGTATCCCAGTCTTAGTCCGTAGGGTTCAATATTGAATTGGCCCACCCTTTGCAGCTATAACAGCTTCAACTCTTCCGGGAAGGCTGTCTACAAGGTTTAGGAGTGTGTCTATGGAAATGTTTGACCATTCTTCCAGAAGCATATTTGTGAGGTCAGGGACTGATGTTAGACGAGAAGGCCTGGCTTGCAGTCTCTGCTCTAATACATCCCAAAGGTGTTCTTTCGGGTTTAGGTCAGGACCCTGTGCAGGCCAGTCAAATTCCTCCACCCCAAACTCGCTAATCCATGTCTTTGTCCCATGTCATGTCACAAATGCGCTTTTGGAAGAATGGTCAAACATTCCCATAGACACTCTCCTAAACCTTGTGGACGGCCTTCCTAGAAGAGTTGAAGCTGTTATAGCTGCAAAGGGAGGGCCAACTCAATATTGAACCTTACGGACTAAGACTGGGATGTCATTAAAGTTCATGTGCGTGTAAAGGCAGGTGTCAAAATACTTTTGACAATATCAGTTATCTTGCCCTTGTAATTAGTGTGTCATGTCAGCTGTCATTCCAGTGCTCTGTCAGTATTACAATGGGTGTATACACGTATGCCATGAGAACAATGAAGGTTGCGCAGGGTTGCCATTCCCACATTATCTATACAATGCTGGTTAAGCAAGGGATGACCTCACCTCCAGCCTATGCATGGCTCTACCAAGTAATGTGACTTGTATGAGCCTGCAGGGGTCACACCACAGTGATGAGCACATTGTGAGGCTATTTGGAAGAAGAGGTCATTGTGTTGCTGGACAAGGTCTGGAGGAAAAACAGGATGAACACACCCCGATTAATGTCTCACCCACATTAACTTCAGTGGAGAGAGTGGAGAAATGTTAAGTGGAGATTAGTGCAATGTTTGCTCAGTCGAGCGTTATGATTTCACATGGGTCATATGGTTAGGAAAATAATTTGCTCAAGGTTGTGAGGACATAGCAGCTTAGATTATAAACTGATTTCAAGCGGAACTCTACGTGTTGTAGGAACAGTAAATGTTCTTAACAAAATCGCCATTATTAGTTGTGCTTATTGACAAATGTCTACAAAAATATTGAACGTTGTATGTGGTCCAACATTTTTCCAATCTCTCAGTTTTTTCTTATCTTTTTAAAGATTGAGCTTCTGCTCAAAGTGTCCTTATCCTTCCACCCAACCACCTCCCTCTTCTTCCCCAGATGCATACTAAAGTTGGCCATACACTATGCAAATTTTGACCGGTTCCTGATGAACCAGCTGTATTCACTATGTAGGTGGCCCTGTTGGCCTCCGCCAACCCAACATCATTCGAATTAAACATTTTAAAACATCTTTGTGTATGACCAGCATTACCTCCATACTGCAAGTGTGACCTTCTGCATTTATTGATATGCCTGGTGCCCAACCTCTGCCCAAGACAGGCTTCTGGCAGCTCAACTACCCACCATAATTCTAATAATACAGACTGACAGGGCTATACACAGGCACTGCCATGATGCTCTGCAGCAGTTTTCAACTCAGGCTGCAGAGTCTGACAAGCAGCACTGCCTGTCAAACTCGCCCATTGAGATCAATGGGACCGCACCACAACTGCGAGCCAAACAAAATGATGACGAAAAAATAATCGATACAGTGGGGAAAATAATTATTTTATCCCCTGCAGATTTTCTAAATTTGCCCACTTACAAAGAAATGAAGGGTCTATAATTTTTAACATAGGTGTATTTTAAATATCAACCAAAAATCCAGAAAAAACACATGATACAAATGTTATAAATTTGTTGCAGTTTAGTGAGTAAAATCAGTATTTGATCCCCAAGCAAAACATGACTTAGTACTTGGTGGAGAAACCCTTGTTGGCAAGCACAGAGGCAAGACGTTTCGTGTTGTTGGTTACCAGATTTGCACACATCTCAGGAGGGATTTTGGTCCACTCTTCTTTACAGATCTTCTCTAAATCCTTAAGGATTCTAGGCTGTTGCTTGGCGACTGGAAGTTTCATCTCCCTCCATAAACCTTCTATAGGATTAAGGTCTAGAGACTGCTAGGCCACTCCATGAATTTAATGTGCTTCTTCTTGAGCCACTCCTTTGTTGCCTTGGTGGTATGTTTTGGGTCATTGTCATGCTGGAAGACCCATCCATGACCCATCTGCAGTGTTCTGGCTGAGGCAAGAAGGTTATTATCCAAGATTTTACAATACATGGTCCTGTCCATTGGCCCCTCAATGCAGCAAAGTCGGCCCTTACCTTTAGCGGAGAAACAGCCCCAAAGCATAATGTTTCCACCTCCGTGCTTGACTGTAGGGATGGTGTTCTTAGGGTCAAAGTCAGCATTTTTCGTCATCCAAACACAGCGAGTCAAGTTGATGCCAAAGAGCTCAATCTCAATCAATCAAAGAAAACAATCAATCAATTGGTCTCATCTGACCACAGCACTTTCTCCCAATCCTTCTCTGAATCATTTAGATGTTCAATGGCAAACTTCAGACGGGCCTGTACATATGCCTTCTTGAGCAGGAGGACCTTGGGGACACTGCAGGATTTCCATGGCGGTGTATTGTGTTACCAGTGGTTTGTTTGATGACTTTGGTCCCAACTGCCTTGAGATCATTCACAAGCTCCTCCTGTGTAGTTCTGGGCTGATCCCTCCCTTTTCTCATAGCCTTACCCCATTAGGCGAAATCTTGCATGGAGCTCCAGACCGAGGGCGATTGATGGTTATTTTGTATTTCTTCCATTTGCGAATAAGCACTCCAACAGTTGTCTCCTTCTCACCAAGCTTCTTGCTGATGGTCTTGAAGCCCATTCTAGCCTTGTACAGGTCTACAATCTTATCCCTGACATCCTTTGGCAGCTCCTTGGTCTTGCCCACAATGTTGAAGTTTGAATGGAAGAAAGAGATTCTATGGACAGGTGTCCATAACATGTGTTTTTTTGGGGGGGGATTTTTAGTTAAAGCGGAACGCCACCGAAAAATTTTTTTTTAAAAGTCAGCAGCTACAAATACTGCAGCTGCTGACTTTTAAAACATGGACACTTACCTGTCCAGGGCGCCCGCGATGTCGGCACCCGAGGCCGAAGCGTCTCTCCGTCCTCGGGTGCTGCCGCCTCCATCTTCGGTAAGGGAATCAGGAAATGAAGCCGTGCGGCTTCACTTCCCGGTTCCCTACTGCGCATGCGCGAGTCGCGCAGCGCAATACGGATGGTCCCTGCTGCCTCTGGGACCCGTGTATTTCCCAGTAGGCAGCGGGGAGGGAGTAGGAAGTGGCGTAAATACCCGCAGATTCTGTAATATACAAGTATCTGTACCCCCCTGACCCCTGAAAGGTGCCAACTGTGTCACCGGAGGGGGGGAGGAATCTAATGAGTGGAAGTTCCACTTTTGGATGGAACTCCACTTTAATATTCTGTCTCTATTATTTAAAATACACCTATGATAAAAAAATGATAGACCCTTAATTTCTTTGTAAGTGGTCAAACTTACAAAATCTGCAGGGGATCAAATAATTATTTTCCCCACAGTAGATAGATTAGATAGATAGATAGATAGATAGATAGATAGATAGATAGATAGATAGATAGATAGATAGATAGATAGAATGAAGAGAAAGAAGACAGATAGACCATTGGTTAGAAGTTCAGACGCTCTTTGTTTCTCAGTGACGGACAATGAAATCCTCCATAAAAGACCGACACGCAGATTTCGTCACTCTCGCTCACTGTTTATGAAGGTTGTTAAATTAACAAACGTGTTATTGCAAGCCGTCCTCTGAGACATGTAAGAGGAAACGTGAATAAAGCGTCTCTCGATTTCACTTCCAACTTACTGTGATGAAACTGGGATATTGACTAAGCCGAGAGTAATCGAAGTGTTTCATTCTGTTCCATGTTGTCACTGGTTTCTTCATGTCCCACAGCAACAGGTCAACTGAATTTCCGAGGGGGAGAACACCATCTACCCATTTATTTATAGATCTATCACATGTCCTCTTCAACCGCTCTGTAATAAAAATGTAGATTTCTGTTATCACTCACTACATCCAAGATGTATCCTTCTCCCTATAATTACTGGAATATTTCGCTTATCTAGGTCCCTTCAATAATTAGAATCAGCCAGGTTTTTTTTTTTTTTACTGCACTTTAATCAGTTACCAAACATTTGTAACTGGGATGTGTGACTATTTAAATGGATGAGCTGGCAAGCCTGACTGCAAATGAGTTTCCGTCTGCTCCTTACATTTTGCTGCATGTTGGTGGGCAGGCAGCTTACGCAGAGCAGTGACTCCTTTTTATTCCTTCCCACCAGCCACAGCAGGTGTTCCTTAAAATGGGGTTCCACCCAAAAAAACAAAAATACCTGAAAAATTGTAAAAAAAAAACAAAAAAAAATTTGGATATTTTCTTTTTTTTACTTACCTCTAAATGCCTGTTGCTAGGTGGTCCCTCGTAGTCTGCCTCTTCCTTTGCCTCGGCTGGTGACATCACTTCCCCCTCGGCACAGGAAGGGCTCTGCTCCCTCTCTCCTGTCAATCATCTGGGACCCATTACAGGTCCCAGGTGATTGAGCGGCCAATCACGGCGCGCGGCGCCGCTCCCGCATGTGCAGTGGGTGCCAGGCTGTGAAGCCACAGCCCGGCGCCCACAGTTGAAATGCTGACGCCGACGAGCGGAGGGGGGGACGAGCGGGACTTCGATCCCCCGCATCGCTGGACCCTGGGACAGGTAAGTGTCCAATTAAAAGTCAGCAACTGCAGTATTTGTAGCTGCTGACTTTTAATTTTTTTTTTTTTTAATGGACCCCCTGGGTGGAACTCCTCTTTAACCTCCAGTCTGGAGACTTTGCCTAGGCTGAGATGATGTCGTCAGTCTGCTGCAGGATGGAGGAAGCACTTCTTCGGTCCCCTCTTCCCAGTCCAGTGATCAGACTGCAACATTGTAACAGTAGAAAGTCAAAAGGTGAGAGGCTGCAGCAGGGGCTGATTTGTTTCAGACATTTGTGAACACAGCCAAGAACTTCGCAGACAGGCAGATTTACATGATTGTGGTACCCAGTCTAGGAAGTAGATGGCGATCCCGGGTAGGAGTGGGGTGCGAGGGAGGGAGAGAGTGAGTGCAGCAGTGGAGCCACAGCCGCTGCATTGAAGGATACTTCCCACTCCCACACTGGCTCCAGTCATCCATGGGGGGGGCTGCAAGGGGAAGGAGAGAGTGAAGCCGCTGCATTGATGGATAGTAGGATACCTCTCTCTAGTTCCCACACTGGCTCCATTCATCTATCCGGGAGGGGGCGGGTGTGCGAGGGAGGCTGGAGGTATGCTGCTGTGTCTGGGTTTCAGGGGGACAGAAACCCTTACACAAGTGTCAAAACCCGGATTGTCCGGGTCATTCCCATACAGGTGGAAACCCTATTCGCACCCCAGGGGGCGCACGGGGGGCGTGATGCTGGGAGGACGTCCATGGGCACCCTTCCAGAACAAAATAGCCTTGCCATCTTTCGGCTAGGGCGCAGTATTGAAGTGGTTAACCGCTTTAGCCCCGGAAGATTTTACCCCCTTCCTGACCAGAGCACTTTTTGCGATTCGGCACTGTGTCGCTTTAACTGACAATTGCGCGGTCGTGCGACTTTGCACTCGAACAAAATTGACGTCCTTTTTTTCCCACAAATAGAGCTTTCTTTTGGTGGTATTTGATCACCTCTGCGGTTTTTATTTTATGCGCTATAAACAAAAAAAGAGCGACAATTTTTTAAAAAAACGCATTATTTTTTACTATTTGCTATAATAAATATCCCCCCAAAAATATATAAAAAACAATTTTTTTCCTCAGTTTAGACCGATATCTATTCTTCTACATATTTTTGGTAGAAAAAAATCGCAATAAGCGTATATTGATTGGTTTGCGCAAAAGTTATAGCGTCTACAAAATAGGGGATAGTTTTATGGCATTTTTATTAATTTTTTTTTGTTATTAGTAATGGCGGCGATCTGCGATTTTTATCGGGACTGCGACATTATGGCGGACACATCGGACATTTTTGACACTAGTTTGGGACCATTGTCATTTATACAGCGATCAGTGCTATAAAAATGCATTGATTACTGTGTAAATAACACTGACAGGGAGGGTGTTAAACACTAGGGGGCGATGAAGGGGTTAAGTGTGTCCTAGGGAGGAATTCTAACTGTGGGGGGGGATGGGCTACTAGTCACATGACACCGATCACTGCTCCCGATGACAGGGAGCAGTGATCTCTGTCATGACACAAGGCAAAACGGGGAAATGCCTTGTTTACATAGGCACTTCCCCATTCTGAGGCTCCATGACACGATCGCCGCGAGACTGGCGGCCATCGAGTCCGCCGGTCCCGCGGGCACGATCATGCTGTTGTACGTGGTGGCCGCGTGCGCGCCTGCTATCCCCGGCTCTTAAGGAGACGTACAGGTACGCCCATTTGTCCACCGCTGCCATTGTGCCGACGTATATCAGTGTGCGGCAGTCGGCAACTGGTTAAAGTTGGGAAGTCCAGCCTTCCCTTCAGTTTTGCACATTGCACAGTTGTACAGGCTCCTCTCCTGTACTAAAAAAATATGGGCATTTCTTAGGGCGGTGCGCCGTTTTCAGGAAGCTCTTTGCAGCCCCTCCTACCAGCCATGCTCTGCCTGCATTACATAGAGGAGCACAGAGTGATGATGTCACTGGGTCTAAAATAAGGTTTGTGATGAAAATGAAATAGTTTGATTTAAAAATATCTTTAGAATGTTGATTAGGTGGGAAAGGAGGTACCAAGGAAGGCAAAATATAAGCAGATTAAACTTCAGCATTATTGGAAGGAGAGGTGAAGCAAGTCAGAATCCCCCTTTAGGATTCCATGAAAGTTGCTAAAAGGGTCTGAATTGTAGTCATACATTTATTTTGTCTCTGGAACATTATTTAATTGACATAACCAGCAGTTAAAAGCCGTGACATCAGTCCCCGGATCCTTTGTCAGAGCTCATTATAAATAACAGGGCACAGCAATCTCTGTGACTTTCTAATGAATGGTGGTGCCAGCGGTGAGTATGAAGGCCGGGACACGCGGAGTGCTGACTCATATCAGAGTAGTCATGTCCTTTGTTAAGCAGCCTCCTTCTCAGCCCACATTCTTCATAGTCATCCAGGATTCTCTCCCGCCTTTACCTGGAAGAAGAATTCCACAAATTCACAATAAACACCGAAAGACGGCTCTGGATGGCCGGCACTTCCTCCTGCACCTTCTATATAGACGTGGCGGTCAGCTTTCTTCATATGGGGGCCTCAACATCACCAAAAGGCCACACATAATTAATATTTAGTGTCAGAGACAGCAGGAAAACAAGAGGGCATAGTCACAGACTAAGGGCATGACATAAGAGATGGTCAGAGGCTGCAAACAAGATACAAGGGATGGCCAAAGACTTAGGACATAATGAAGGAGAGGGTCAGAGACTGCAAAAATAATACAAGAGATGGTCAGAGACTGCAGACATGATACAGGAGATGATCAGAGACTGAGGACATAATACAAGAGATGGTCAGAGGTTGTAGACATGATATAAGAGATGGTCAGAGACTGCAGACATGATACAAGAGATGGTCAGAGACTGAGGACATAATTCAAGAGATGGTCAGAGGTTACAGACATGATATAAGAGATGGTCAGAGACTGCAGACATGATACAAGAGATGGCCAGAGACCGCAGACAAGATATAAGGGATAGTCAAAGACTTTGGACATAATGAAGGAGAGGGTCAGAGACTGCAAATATGATACGAGAGATTGTCTGAGACTGAGGACCTAATACAAGAGATGGTCAGAGGTTGCAGACATGATATAAGACAGTGTTTATCAACTCCAGTCCTCAAGGCGCCCCAACAGGCAATGTTTTCAGGCTTGCCATTATTTTGCACAGGTGATTTGATCAGTTTCACTGCCTTGGTAATTACCACAGCTGTTCATCTGAGGGAAATCCTGAAAACATGACCTGTTGGGGCGCCTTGAGGACTGGAGTTGAGAAACACTGATATAAGAGATAGTCAGAGACTGAGGACATAATACAAAAGATGGTCAGAGGTTGCAGACATGATAAAAGAGATGGCCAGAGATCGCAGACAAGATACAAGGGATAGTCAAAGACTTTGGACATAATAAAAGAGAGGGTCAGAGACTGCCAATATGATACAAGAGATTGTCAGAGACTGTGGATATAATACAAGAGATGGTCAGAGACTGCAGACATGATACAGGCGATGATCAGAGACTGAGGACCTAATACAAGACATGGTCAGAGGTTGCAGACATGATATAAAAGATAGTCAGAGACTGAGGACATAATACAAGAGATGGTCAGAGGTTGTAGACATGATACAAGAAATGGTCAGAGACTGCCGACATGATACAAGAGATGGTCAGGGACTGAGGACATAATTCAAGAGATGGTCAGAGGTTGCAGACATTATACGAGGGATAGTCAGAGACTGCAGACATGATACAAGAGATGGTCAGAGACTGTGGACATAATACAATAGATGGTCAGAGAATGTGGACATAATACAAGAGATGGTCAGAGACTGAGGACATGATACAAGAGATGATCAGAGACTGTAAACAAGATTCAAGGGATGATCGGGGACTGCACACAAGATACAAGAGATTGTCAGAGACTTCTGACATGATACAAAAGATGGTCAGAGACTGCGGGCATAATACAAGAGATGGTCAGAGACTGTGGACATAATACAAGACATGGTCAGAGATGGCACACATGCTATAGGAGTTGTTGGTGACTGGGAACATACTCCAGGAGATAGTCATACACCAGAGACACATTAAATCAGACTTCTAGAGATCACTGCTATATAGGGAAACACAGATTAGTGTTTGCAGAAGCCCTGAGGGTCACACAAAAAGTGCCAAAGGGCCGCAGGTTGGGCCCCCAGGGCTTATCTGTCCTATCAGACCTCAGTCATGTCTAATCTGTAAATGGCATATAATAAGGAAGTGCTGTGCAATAAACCACCACAGACTCCCTTACATAACGCCCTGTGCCCTCTCCTGGGTGAATGTTCTGTTAGATATGGACATTTCTTATATAATGTATATGGTTCAAGTGAGCTATGGAGGACAAATCAAAAACCAGTATATGCCCGGAATCAGAACTGGAAGGCCCCCTTTACACCATCACATTAGAAAACACATGCATTGAAATGTAACACAAACCAAGACAAGTGTGCATTTTCTCCCTGGGGAAATCTGACTTATAACATTTCATTGCCTTTAACCTATCACACTTAAAAAATGCAAAAGATGCTGCAAGCAGGATTAGTCACAAACGCAATACACTGCCCTCTCACGCAACGCACTGATCTGAGCAGCTTCATTCAGTATATTATAAGGATCCATTCTCACCATCATGTTATATATTGTGCCACAATGCAGGATCCCAGCCTGCTAAAAGCACACAGAAACTAGTTACCATTGTAAACCGTGAAGGTATTTCCATCAGTGTGTTGTGTTTTTCAAAAATCGTGCTTGCTGCATCTTGTGTGCATTATGGAAGATATTAAAAACGTGGTAAACAAGCAATATGCCAAGTGACATGTCCACATTTCCTATGTGCCTGCAGAAGGAGAACATGCAGAACACAAACATAATGTATAAACACGCTTTTAATGCAATACTAAACCCTCACTTTTTTAGAGAACTTTCAGCAGCTGATTGAATCCCTAGTTACTGAGTATTTAGCTTTATCTTTTAATAATCACTGCCCCAGGTTTCCTGGGTGGATCCCTTCTCTTGCAGCATCCTATGGAGACACCCTTGTGTGCAGGGACTAAAGATGTGTCTCCCTACACTGTGTGACCCAATAGAAACACACAGCTCCATAGACTAGGATGACAAGGCAATCCCCTGTTCCTCCCCCTTCCTTCTTCAAAGCTGGCTGATCTGTATACCATGGTCACGTGATAAACTGCACAGTTTCTTCAGTGCTGAGAGTTCAGGAAGGAGGAGATTTTCACTACAGCCTGTATACATGCCCACATGTGTGATGCCAATAGCATGGGAAATGGCTAGCTCTGAGAACAAGTAAATGTTCTCTCCAGCATAAAAGACACAACTGAGCATGTGCAGGTTGGCTATTGCCTGTGTGTTAGCGGGCCTTCCCAAGATAAACATTGCAAGAAGGGAAGGATCTGTGCATACAGGATCAAACAGCCTTTTTTACACAATGCAGAGGATTAACCCCTTAAGTTCCACAGTGAGTATAACAAGCATGCTATTCTGCATATACAGACATGTAAGACCTTGCCTAGAGGACCAGAAAAACAGGTACCAGGGACACCAGTGGCACCACCATTAGAGAATCAATGGTGGCTACTTCCTGTTCCCTCACTACTATCTCCAAGGCCTGCAGAAGAATGTGCAGGTTCGGACAGTCCAATGCAGCCCAATGATTTTCCGGCTCAGGTTCTTATTTCCTCTGTGGAGCCCTCTGGGCCACTGTCTACTGAAATCCCTGAAAGTGAGCATGTGCCTTTGACTGGTCCTGAAGAAGAACCTCAGCCCTTGAGATGCCCCCAGAGGCCTAATGAAATACCTGAAAGTGAGGATATACCACCACCTGTCTGTAGAGGAGAGTCTGGAACTCAACCCTTGAGATGCTCCTAGAGGCCTAACTTTAGGAAACCACCTGAACACTTTACGCAAAAAGACTTTGTATGGTCGGTATACTTGCCTGGAATCACAAGTTCAAGTGGGGTGGAGTGTGGCGGAGTGCCCCTTTATCTACAGTCAGGTGCAGGTCCCTTTAATTCAAACTCCCACTGGTCTGATCATTTGCCTGATACGGCTACACAACAGGTTTAGTAACACTTGAACCCTTTTCTGTGAAGACTGGAAGTGCGGAAAAGCAGCACTGAGACAGCAGGAGCCAGCAACAGATTTGAAAGTTGTAAACTACAGCAGTTATATACTGATGAAAAAGGAAAGAAATGGTGTTTGTTTATGACAGCAAACTTAATTGATATCCAATTAGGGTTTTTATATAAGCTGTGTGGTGTCTGAGATTAGTTCTAGGACCATAAAGCAGCCTTCCTTGCCAGAAGAGTTATTCAATTATCTACTCTGTCTTCCTTTTCCATTTTTTTTGTGAGTCAGTCTTCATCTCTCCTTCTGTGCTTTTTTTTTGTTTCCCCCTTTCACTCTCCCTCCCCCCACCCTCTCTTTCTCCCCTCACTCTACCCCGCCCCCCGTCTCTCTCTCTCTATCCCCTCTTTTTTTAATCTCTCTCTCCCCCCCACCTTCACCCCACTCTCCTACCTCTTTCCCTCTCTCTCTTTCCTCCCTCCACTCCTATCTCTCTCCTTCCTCTCTCTCTCTCTCTCTCTCTCTCGTTCTCTCTCTCTCTCTCGTTCTCTCTCTCTCTCTCGTTCTCTCTCTCTCTCTCTCTCGTTCTCTCTCTCTCTCTCTCTCTCTCTCTCTCTCGTTCTCTCTCTCTCTCTCTCTCTCTCTCTCTCGTTCTCTCTCTCTCTCTCTCTCGTTCTCTCTCTCTCTCTCTCTCTCTCTCGTTCTCTCTCTCTCGTTCTCTCTCTCTCTCTCTCTCTCTCTCTCGTTCTCTCTCTCTCTCTCTCGTTCTCTCTCTCTCTCTCTCTCGTTCTCTCTCTCTCTCTCTCTCTCTCTCTCTGTTTCTCTCTCTCTCTCTCGTTCTCTCTCTCTCATCCCCTCCACCCCTCTCTCTCTTTCCCCAATCGATCCCTCTCTCTCTCTCCTTCCTCTCTCCCCCCTCTCTCTCTCCTCCTCCACCCCACTCTCTCCCCCCTTGCTCCTCTCTCTTTCCCAATCCCTCTTCCTCTTCTCTCTCTTTCTCTCCTTCTCCTTCTCTTACTATCCCCCCCCCCATCACACACACTTTCTCTATCTCTTCTCTTACTCATTTACTTTCTATCTCTCTCTCTCCCCTTCCCCTCTTTCCTGCACCCCTCCACCCCGCTCTCTCCGACCTACTCTCCCCCCCCCCCCCTCTTCACTGCTCTTTCTGTCCGCCTCCCATCTTTCCCTCTCTCTCTTTCCTCCCTCCACCCCTCTCTCTATCCTACTTCTCTCCCCCCCTCTCTCCCCCCCTCCACCCAACCCTCTCTCTCTCCTTCTCTTTCTCTCGCTATCTCTCCCCCCTCCCCCCCAACCCCACCCCGCCCCCGCTTTCTCTATCTCTCCTATCACTCATTTACTTTTTGTCTCTCTCTTCAGCCCTTGTTTTATTATCCCATACCTCCAATTAAATCCCCCATTTGCTGCTCCCCCTCTTTGTCTTTTTCTCACTTTTCCTATTTCTTTTTCAAGCCCCCCTCCATCTCAGTTTTCTTTGCCTATCCTGTTCCTCCCTTTTTACTTTGCATTTGTTTTTCTTTTTGTCTGTACCCATCTTTTTAGATTTGGCCTCCTTTTCTTGGATCTGTGTTGTCTACATAAACATTTTATTTTGTCCATACACCTTTTCTTTCTTTCTTTGCTATTTCCTTTGCCATGATATTTAATTTTGTTTCAAGTTGCATCATCCTTTCTTTTTTTCCTTGTCCCATCTTATTTAGTTTTTACTTTTTTGTTTTTTTGGGGGAGGGGTTTCTTTCATCTCTCCCCTTTTTTCTTGTCTCTTGCTCTCTCTTCATGCCTTACACCTTTTACCAGATTTTTTTTATCTCTCTCCCCTTTTTCTCTTTCTATATTTCTCTTCTTCTTACTTCATTCTGGTTTTCTTCTTTTGCTTTCTTTTCCACTTAGTTGCAATTTCTATTTTTTATCTCGTTTTCTTTATTTTATTTCTTTGCCCTTCTCCTTTCACTTTCTTTGTATTTTGTTCTGTATTAACTTTTTTCCTTTTTCATTCCCTGCATTTTAAGGACACCAGCCAAATTTACAACATAACTGGACTCTCTGTGTGACTAGGGTCTGAAATGGAACTCTGCAACGAAACTAAAGCTGAAGTGTACTCCACCTGTGCTACTGGCATTGCTTGCATTGGCAAGTCAATTGGAGTCAATTGGTATTGACTCCCTTACCTTACCTTACCATTGTCTACTGTATTAAGGTGCCCAAAAACCTCAGTGGACCAGGGCCGTCTTTTCGCATGGGCATGCTGGGCAGTTGCCCGGGGGCCCCACATGCCTGGGGGGCCCCACCTGCTCAGCGACCCCAGCCAGGGCCGGACTGGCCTACCGGGATACCAGGAAATTTCCCGGTAGGCCGACAGCCCTGGGGCCGCATTGTGTTGCGGCTGCAGTGCTCCGCTCTTTCCCTCTCTCCTCCTCCTCCTTTGTATCATGGAGCTGGCTGGGTCTGTGTTCGGCAGCCATGCTGTAACAAGGTCCCGCCTCCCTAGACCGGCTTGTGTAATAGTAGATTGAATCAGTGTTCCGCCTATCATACAAGTCGGTCTAGGGGGGGTGGGACTTTGTTACAACGCGGCCACCGAACACAGACCCAGCCAGCTCCGTGATACACAGAAGAAGATGCGTGTTACCAGGCAATGGTGAGTCTGTATTAATTGGCACAGTGATGCTGCATTCATGGGCACAGTGAGGGTGCAATTGTGGGCATAGTGAGACTGCATTCATGGGCACAGTGAGGATGTAATGGTGGGCACAGTGAGGGTGCAATGGTGGGCACAGTGAAGCTGCAATGGTGGGCACAGTGAGGCTGCATTCACGGGCACAGTGTGGCTGCAATGGTGGGCACAGTGAGGTTGCATTCATGGGCACAGTGAGGCTGCAATGGTGGGCAGAGTGAGGCTGCATTCACGGGCACAGTGAGGCTGCAATGCTGGGCACAGTGAAGCTGCATTCATGGACACAGTGAGGCTACATTTGATGGGCACAGTGAGGCTGCATTCACGGGCACAGTAAAGCTGCATTTGATGGGCAATCATGCGTGATTGTGTAGACAGGGCCCCAGTGCACTGTATTGCCTGGGGGCCTATAACGCTCTTAAGATGACACTGCCGTGGACAGTCATAAGTGATGCATGACTCAATCACCCTCAAGCATCCCCTTGGACATCGTCACATCATCACAAACACAAATCAGCATGACCAAACATTTGTGTTGATGTGAATCGAGAGGGGGATTGAGAAAGGTGCTGGGAGATGCTGCCAACACCACTTATCATGGTGAAAGGGAGGATGGGCTTTCTCAGTTGATGCTTAGAGCCCAAATGAAGTATTTTACAAAACTGCACTCAAAGTTTCAGGGTGCACCATAATATCATATCATATCAGTTTAGGAATGCCCTGCTGCCCATAATACAGTCTTCCCTGCACCACTAGCCTGCAAGTATAACAGGACGGGTAATCACCAAATGATAATAGAGAGAGTAACTGTAACTTGTAAATTACTAAACAGGTGCACAGTTAGAATCGATAATCAAAAAGGGTCATAATGGCAAAGAGCATGCATACACTGCAAAATAACTAAAAACAGATTATGAAAGCTGCACAAACATGGACTCTTTAGGGGCAATGTCTCTGTGGCTCACTCAGAGAACATGTGGTTACATAGCATGGTCTCTAGAAGGCTCTAAAGTAGGGGTATCCAAACTTTCTAAACAAAGGGCCAGTTTACTGGCCTTCAGACTTTAGGGGGTGGGATTGAGTCCAGGGAGAGTAGAAAATGTCCTGGTGTCAGTAGGAATAAACAATGTACTGCCATTTGTGTCAGTGGAAGGAATAGTGCCCAATCGTTGGTGTCAATGGAAGGAATAGTTCCCCATCTTTGGTGTCAGTGGAAGGAATAGTGCCCCATCATTGGCATTAGTGGAAGGAATAGGGCCCCATCATTGGTGTCAGTGGCAGAAATGATGCCTCATTGTTGGTGTCAGTGTAAGGAATAGTGCCCCATTGTTGGCATCAGTGGAAGCAATATTGCCCCATTGTTTGCGTCAGTGGGAGAAATAGTGCCCCATCATTGATGTCATTGGAAGGAATAGTGTCCCATCATTGGTGTCTGTGGCAGAAATTATACCCCATCATTGGCATCAGTGGAAATAATAGTGCCCCATTATTGATGTCAGTGGAACTAATAGTGCCCCAACGTTGATGTCAGTGGAACTTATAGTGCCCCATCATTGATGTCAGTGGAAAGAATAGTGTCCCATTGTTGGTGTCAGTGGGAGGAATAGTGCCCCATCACTGGTGTCAGTGGCAGAAATTATACCCCATCATTGGCGTCAGTAGAAGGAATAATGCCCCATCATTGATGTCAGTGGAACTAATAGTGCCCCATCGTTGATGTCAGTGGAACTAATAGTGCCCCATCATTGATGTCAGTGGAAGGATGTCCCATCGTTGGTGTCAGTGGGAGGAATAGTGCCCCATCGTTGGTGTCAGTGGGAGGAATAGTGCCCCATCATTGATTTCAGTGGGAGGAATAGTGCCTCATCATTGATGTCAGTGGAACTAATAGTGCCCCATCAATAGTGTCAGTGGGAGGAATGGTGCCCCATCACATTGATGTCAGTGGAACTAATAGTGCCCTATCAATACTGTCAGTGGAAGGAATGATGCTCCATCATTGATGTCAGTGGAAGGAATAGTGCCCCATCATTGGTGTCAGTGGAAGGAATAGTGCCCCATCATTGGTGTGAGTGGCAGTAATTATACCCCATTGTTGGTGTCAGTGGGGAGAATAGCGCCTTTTTACTAGACTGAAGAATAGTGCATCAAGGGCCGGATAAAGATAAGCAACGGGCCACATCCGGGCCCTGGGCAGCAGTTTGGAGACCACTGCTCTAAAGCAAAAGAGCCTATAAGAGCATCACTGCTACTTCAGTAAAAGAGTTCAGAACACAAACACTTACTTGTGATTTTTCTCAAAGCAGGGTCCCTCTCAGGTGCCTGTGTTACCAGACCTCAGGGTAGGTCTAGTAATACACGAAAAAAGCTGGAGGACTCAAAGACCTGATGACACAGGGGGGCATCCCACCGTAACTTCGGTGTCTCTGGTAGCAATCAGGGAGGCTCTCCCCATAGTAGCCGGATCTTCCAAAGTAGCTGCATACCACTGAGCTCTGGCCCAGCTGTCCGCACACCAGTTCTGACAGTGAAGGGTCTCTCACCTGGTTGCTGATAACTTCCCCAGTTCCCTCTGCCTCATCGATCGACAGTTGGAAGATACAATTTTGAGTTATCAATCGCATCTCTGTTTCCACCATGCAAATTCATAATTTGATAGATCGAACTATGATCAGATTCATAACCAAAGCATCTCAGTACTGCTGATCAATGCAAACGATCTATCATTTTCTGCCTTGGCTGATTGACTCAGTTTCATCGAATCTGATCTAAATCAATAGGAAAGGAAGTTATGGCTATTGGATTTCTTCTCCAAGTTTAAGAAAATGGGTGGGGCCTCCATGATTGATTGCTAAAGATAAAAATTAAAACGCTTGTACAATCATCCATGAATCTAATCTGCCCCTGTGTCCTTGTGGTAGCCTGGTTGGGGACCAGGCTCCCAATCCCTTATCTTCTTCTCCAAGTTGATAAATTTGTTCAAATCACACATCGATTGGATAATAAGGTATAATTGGTGGGGGGCCACTATTAGTGTGTAACATTTCTGGTGGTAGATGTTGCTGTAACAAGTGGGCTTTTAATTAATTTTTATTGGTCAGAAGTTCTAACACTTCAAGTCATTAAAGGCTCACTTTAAAGTGTTTTTTGGCACAGTGTTTCAAAATACCTTCTTCCTATCAACTCATTCAGCCTCTGTAGCAAGCTTAACCATATGTCTATTTGACGTCTTAATTAATTAAATTGTTATCTTAATCTGAAAATGTTCTCAGGCCCCAAGTACACATCATCAAAGCACGGTGCTCTTTAGCGTCCATCATTGTCTCCCTCTTTGCAAATTCTCTAAATTCCCGCCATGCCTATCACCTTGGAGCACAGACTACGACCTTTTATTATCACTTCTCTTCCTCTCCATCCTGTACTACAAACCTCTAAGGTTCCTACAAGAGGAATTCTAAGTACTATTGTTTCTAAAAAAGGAAGCATAACTCCATAGTCATTTAAAAAAAAAAAACTATGACCACAATCTAAAACAAAAACATTATTTTGGTTGCAAAAAGACAAATGTCAATTTAAGCATCACCCTGCTTCACCGCTGCCTCCCGGGAAAGCTGAGCGCTCCAGATCCCATGATAATGTACTCTTGTACATTTCAGTTTATTTATTTATTTATTACAGGTACTAATATGTCGCCGCCGCCAATTTACGCAGCGCTTTTACATTTATATCATTCACATCAGTCCCTGTCCTCAGTTCTGCATTTTTACGGGATCTTGAGTATCCAGATATCCTGGGAGGCATCGGTGAGACATGATGCCATCACTGGTGCATCCAGGAAGCCGGGTCCAAGGTAGGCATTTTTTAACGCTTTCTTAAAAATATGATTTTTTGCACCCTCTTTCATTTTTTTTGTCTATTATCTGGAGGGGGGTTGCTACTTTAAGCACCATAGGTTTTGAGAAAATCATCCAATCCTTTTTAATTTCATCATTTTAAAAAATTGACCTCCACTGGCAGCAAGGTGTTCTCACCTTAACAACCCTTATGCCGCGTACACACGACTGTACTTTACGGCAGACTTTGTCCGGCGGACTTTTCGACGGACTTTACGATGGACTTTCCAAATGAACGGACTTGCCTACACACGATCAACCAAAGTCCGACGGATTCGTACGTGATGACGTATGACCGGACTAAAACATGAAGTTCATAGCCAGTAGGCAATAGCTGCCTAGCGTCGGTTTTTGTCCGTCGGACTAGCATACAGACGAGCGGACTTTTCGACCGGACTCGAGTCCGTCGGACAGATTTGAAACATGTTTCAAATCTAAGTCTGTCAAACTTTTGAGAAAAAAAAGTCAGCTGGAGCCCACACACGATCGAATTGTCCGGTACGCCGGACCAAGTATGCCGGAAAGTCTGCTCGTGTGTACGCGGCATTACAATAAAAAAATCCCTTTTTAGACTGATGGTAACATCTGATCAGCTGTATAGGAGGGATGAAACTGGGTGAGGAAAAGTCTTGCTCTGCTAACAAGTTGAGGTCATTGAAGACAATTCAGTTTAAGAAATCCTATACAATGGCAAGACTGAGGACAGCAACAAGACACAGGGTGGTCCTACTCCATCAACATTTCACAGGAAGACATTTAAAAAAAGACAGGTGTTTTCATATGGACTGTTCAAGCCCAACTGCAGAAGCACACAGAAACAGACATTGATGAGGACTAAAAACATAGTAGTCGGCCAATGAATTTTAGTGCAGTAGATGAAAGATGAATAATGCTGACTTCCCTTTCCAATCGGAAGATGTCCAGTGGCACCATCAGCTCAGGCTTCGCAGAAATCAGTAGAGCCCTGGTATGTCCATCTACAGTCTGGAAAAGTTTGGCCAGATGTGGTCCTAATGAAAGACTTGCAGCTAAAAACAAGGTCACTTGTCTGTCAAATGAAAATGTCTGACAGGCCACTCACTTAGCAAAGTTTTGGCTGAATCATCAGGAACTGACCAAAATTTTCTCAGTGTATAGCCAGATTTACCCTTCCTTACTCTATCAAGGAAGGGTAAAAAATGCTTCCCTTTAGATACACTTTAATTATGTATGCACATACAGTACATTCGGCCCTAGACCCTGCGCCTGCATGGTTGCACCCTGCACCTTATGCCTATAGTAAACATTTAACAATTCCTTTGGCACTTAGGGAGGTATGCCATCTTGGCCAGAGTGTACTATCAATTTTCTTTTGTTTTAGCAATATATTGTTGTATATCATCCCTCAAAATACTCACAGATAATGTACGTACAACAGTCATCAGGCAAACAGGTCTTTAATTTCCTGAATCTAATTTTGTACCTCTCCTAAATAAGGGAAAAACATGGGCCAACTGCCAATCTTTTAGAAAGACTAATGTCTATAATGGCCTTTCAACAACTGTGGCTAATTCCTTTAGCAGTCAAGGATGTATGCCGTCTTGGCCAGAGTGTATTATCAGTTAATTTTGTTTTTGCAATATATTGTTGTATATCATCCCTCAAAATACCCACAGATAATGGACACACAACAGATATCAGGAATACCGGTCTTAAATTTCCTGACTCTAATGTTGTACCTCTCTTAAAAGGGAAGAACATGGACCAACTGCCAATCTCTTAGAAAGACTTGTGTCTATAGTGGCCTTTCAACAACTGTGCTTAGTTCCTTTAGCACTCAAGGACGTATGCCTTGTGGGCCAGAGTGTATTATCAACTTTAATTCTTTTGGCATAACTCCATCTAATCCTGCATTAGGGGAGCACTGTCAATTGGGAGTATAGGTGTGTGTGAACACCGCTCTAGGTCAGTTCCCCAGCCCTACCTCCATTAACACACAGACCAGGTGCTGGCCCTGTTCATCACGTATTCCAATTAGCAAAAAAGAATTATGGTTGGCCGCACGTCCAGTAAAATCACCTTTATTTCAGCAAGTCCATAAAAACATGTCCAAAAACAGAAATAGAGGGGAACAGCATCACCTACTAAGGCATTTCACGCTCCCTTAGCATTTATTCATAGCTGTGACATAGCATGTGAGCTATGACTAAGCTCTGCTGGAGCGTGAAACGCTGAGTGCTAAAGGAATTGAGCACAGTTGTTGAGAGGCCACTATAGACACAAGTCTTTCTAAGAGATTGGCAGTTGGTCCATGTTCTTCCCTTTTAAGAGAGGTACAACATTAGAGTCGGGAAATTAAAGACCGGTATTCCTGATGTCTGTTGTGTGTCCATTATCTGTGGGTATTTTGAGGGATGATACACAACAATATATTGCTAAAACAAAATCAAATTGATAATACACTCTGGCCAAGATGGCATACATCCCTAAGGAATTAAGCACAGTTGTTAAATGGTTATTATAGCCGTAAGGTGCAGGCGCAGGGTCTAGGGCAGAATGTACTGTATGTGCATATATAATTAAAGTGTATCTAAAGGAAAACATTTTTAGATGTTTGATAGAGTAAGGAAGGGTAAATCTGGCTATACACTGAGAAAATTTTGGTCGGTACCTGATGAATCAGCCAAAATTTTGCTAAGTGATTGGACTTGTCAGCCACTTTCATTTGACAGACAAGTGACCTTGTTTTTAGCTGTAAGTCTTCCATTAGGACCACATCTGGCCAGACGTTTCCAGGCTACAGATGGATGTGCCAGGGCTCTACTGGTTTCTGCTAAGCCTGAGCTGATGGTGCCACTGGACATCTTCCGATTGGAAAGGGAAGTCAGCATTATTTGTCTTTCATCTGCTGCACTAAGTTTCGTTGGCCTACCGCTGTGCTTTTTGGTCCTCAACACCATCTGTTTCTTTGTGCTTCTGCAGTTGGGCTTGGAGAGTCCATATGAAAACACCTGTCTTTTTTTAAATGTCTTCCTGAGAAATGTTGATGAAGTAGGACCACCCTGTGTCTTGTTGCTGTGCTCAGTCTTACCATTGTATATGATTTCTTAAACTGAATTGTCTTCAATGACCTCAGCTTGTTGGCAGAGCAAGACTTTTCCTCGCCCAGTTTCATTCCTCCTATACAGCTGATCAGATTTTACCATCAACTTTTTTTATTGTAGAGTAGTTAGGATGAGAACACCTTGCTACCAGTAGAGGTTTTTTCAAAATGAATATTTCAATTTTTTTTTTAAAACATTGGACGATTTTCTGAAAACCTAGGGTGTTTAAAATAGTAGGATCTCGGCTTTTGCTTTCACCTTAAAAAAAATGTAGCGGTGGCGGCTCCTGCATTTCTATCTTAACAGGTTCCCTTTAAGTAAGAAGGCTGTATCAGCAAATAACAGTTACAACATCATTTTGTTTTCAGTTTTCCATTTTCAGCATCAGACTTAATTGCTTAACTTCTGGAGGAACATAATATGCCCCGTCAGCCAGATGCTCTGTAGTATTGGTTCTTTGTGACAATTAAACAAACTAGAAATAATTCCAAAGAATATATTCGTACATTGGCTGCAACATGACTGACGGATTCATCAACCCCCCCAATATGACCTAAATGAATTTTGGGATTACACAACATGAGTTTAAATATACTCACTGCAGCTCTTTTATTTACCCACAATTAACAATTAATAAGAAAATTAGATTATACCCAATAAATACTATGACTGCTAGGAGTGTAGGCAGGTGCAGGTTTTCCTCCATCCAGTAGGTGGCGGTGGGGTTGATTTACTAAAACTGAAGAGTGCAAAATCTGGTACAGCTGTGCATGGTAGCCTATCAGCTTCTAACTTCAGCTTTTTAAATTAAGCTTTGACTGTACGACATGGAAGCTGATTGGTTTCTATGCATAGCTGCACCAGATTCTGCACTCTCCGGTTTTAGTAAATCAACCCCAATGTGTCACTATGCAGATGGAGGGGAGTCTTTAGAAGTAACAGCTTTCTGATTGTACACTGTACTTTCTGTTGACCTCTGGCAGCCATCTTGGTGTGGGACCTTATAAATTAGGGTGACCATGTTGATTGGCCAGCCCGGGGTGACATAACTCCTGCACATGTACACTGGAGTTGATTCATCCCAGCACATGCAGCAGATATCAGAATTTTACACGGAGCTGCTCATGCTAGAAGATAGCTAAGATTTTTTTTTTTTTTTTTTTTTGAATAAGAGACATACAGAGTTTTCTCTACAATAAAAAACAGCCTACTAGCAGTGGTTTCTAATTAGAGTTTTATGCCACTTTAAATAGTATATCATAGGAGAAAGGTGTTCAGAGTTTAGCAAGAAGGTATAAAGAGTGACTAAGAGGTCCCACGGGGAGCTATCCAGAGCTTCAAGTGCCACTGCCAGGAAAAGGGGAATCCTGAGGTTTGGCGCCTGGCACAACAATTACTGGGAAGGAGTCTCTAGGTGTCCACTACCCTAAAGACTTGACAAAGAGCCACCCCTGTCCTCAATGCCACCCTAATGGATTGAGAGCAGTTCCAAATACAACTGAGGAAGAAGAGCCATGTAGATACCAGCTGTTTGGAGTTTTTCCTCAATTCTCCCTCTTTGGTCAGAAGTATAGCTCTCTATTTGAAAAATGGAATGACTTGAATACCAAACGTGTTACACAGCACTAAACCTTTCATCCAACTACTAAATTATTGCATTTGTTACTTTTCTTTCGCATTAACCTTTCAGCAGCACTACAGGATCTAGCCCTGCAGCTCCATACCATCTGACCGCCAACCACCGATCAAGTAAGACTTTATGTTTACACATTATCCTACACAACATTTTTACCCTTTCCTGGGACTAATACTACTCAAGTCATGTAGCCCCGATGACCTCAACGATAATGTCCCGAGGGCGGAGTGCTACGCTGGGGACACAAATGTAAGGAGGAGCTCTGCTGGGGAGACAGATGTAAGGAGGGACTCCGCTGATGGGACACAGATGTAAGGAGGGACTCCGCTGACGGGGACACAGATGTAAGAAGGGACTCCGCTGATGGAGACACAGATGTAAGGAGGGACTCCGCTGACGGGAACACAGATGTAAGGAGGGACTCCGCTGAGGGGAAACAGATGTAAGGAGGGATTCCGCTGATGGGGACACAGATGTAAGGAGGGACTCAGCTGAAGGCACCTGATGTAAGGAGGGACTCCGCTGGGGGCACCTGATGTAAAGAGGGACTCCACTGGGGGAACCTGATGTAAGGAGGGACTACGCTGGGGGCACCTGATGTAAGGAGGGACTCCGCTGGGGGCACCTGATGTACAGAGGGACTCCACTGGGGGCACCTGATGTAAGGTCAGACTCCGCTGGGGGCACCTGATGTAAGGACAGACTCTGCTGGGGGCATCTGATGTAAGGACAGACTCCGCTGGGGGCACCTGATGTAAGGACGGTCTCCACTGGGGACACCTGATGGCATCTGGTGGCAGGCGACGTGGCAAGTGACACGCTCAGAGCTCCCACTGATTCTGCATTATGGTGAGTTGAATGATTTAATTTTATATTACAATGTAATAATAGAAATATTGCACTTCAATCATCCTGACACTATAACAACCATGGTCCTGGGATGATTGAAGTACTAACAGCAGGTGTTTGGAGTATCTTTATCTGCTGATTGTTAAACTTTCTAGAATACACATTTCTATTGTTGTGTAGGATCTGGGCCTGCTGTCCCTCCCTCTCTCCCTCCCTCTCCCTTCATCCCTCGTTCATCTCAGACGTTAACCATACCACCTTAGAGCCACGCCCACTATTTCACTGAAACCACGCCTGTTTTCACCAAGTGCGAGGGGTCAAAAACGAAGGGCGGGGTCTGGCGCCCCCCCATCCTAAAACTTCACCAGCCGCCACTGCCTGGAAGTGATGGTTTGGCCCCCACAGAGCCCTGATCTCATCATCATGGAGCCTGTCTGGGAATGCATGAAGAAACAGAAGGATTTGAGCCAGCCTACATCCACAGTAGATCTGTGGTTCATTCTTCAAGATGTGTGAAACAACCTACCTGCCGAGTTCCTTAAAAAACTGGGTGCAAGTGTACCTAGAAGAACTGGTGCTGGTTTGAAGGCAAAGGGTGATCACACCAAACATTGATTTGATTTGATTTGGATTTCTCTTCTGTTCATGTACTTTCCATTTTGTTAATTGATTAAAAAAAAAACTATTAACGCTTCTATTTCTGAAAGCATTTTTACCTTACAGCATTTCTTCACACCTGCCTAAAACTTTTGCACATAACTATATATGCCATCTTTGAAATTGCCCATCATTCTACCAATTGGATAATGTCCCGCTAATGTAAAGAACTCTAGAAGAGTGATTAAATGTCTTTAAATAGGTCAGTAACTGCAACAGAAAGCAGCTTTGTGAAGGACACGGGTGAAGTTTATCTTTTGCCTTGTAACTCGATCACTACATGACTTTTTCCGGTTGAACGTTTTGAAGGGTAATAATGTCACTCAAGACAAGTACAGTAAATTCAGCAAGCTGAAGAATTCACGGAGCGGTTTATTTTTATCCTGAACATCTGTAATCTTCGCTCCGCCGTATTCCGGTTACCAGCATTGCGCGGTGATGTCACCCACTTGCAACCAAATCTCCCGAGCTCGACAACTGACAGGTCCTGCGTGTTCCCGGGACCCTGTGCGCGGCAGATGTCATGTGTGCCAGAGATGGAACCTGTCACTGCAGTATCCTCTGAACGCCAGAGCGATGAAACAAAGTCACGCTGTGTCTCAGAAGGTTGTCCGGGGCACGGGTCCAGCTGTCGGATTTGCTGACAAGATGTTTAGTCAGGACACACAGTGGAGCTCACACAGGCCCTCTAATCGGGACGTAATGGAAAAATATAGCAAAGCTTGCTTGCGCTACAGAATGTAACCTTACATGGTGACAATGCCGTCTCTTTTATCATATTTAAAGTGTACCCAGCATCAAAAATATATCTTCATTTTTAGTGCATGCATGTTAAGTAGTGTGTCAGCCTAGGACATCCAGGTATTTATCACCTCTCCCGGAGATCACAGTCCCCCCCCTTGACAATGCCATCATCTACTTATATCTCCCGATGGAAGGAACCATCTTTGTGTAATGTATTGTGGTTCGTCCATCACCCTTCCCAGCCAGGCACACAGTTCTCATTCACCCTCAGGCAGAAAAAGAGTCCTTGAAGTCCTTTGTTTTAGTATTTTTATTGAGGGGATTTAATTTGGATAGGGATGGGATATTCATGAGGAGGCCCAACTGATTACACCTCCGGTATATACAACGTCCAGAGGCGTCGCTTGAAGCTTGTGGGCCCCGATGCAAAAGTTGACCTGGGCCCCCCCCCTACCACCCACCACTTCCACAGTGTGTGCAGATACACCCACCGCACGCCAAAATACTCAAAGTGGCTTAAGAGTTTAGAGTTCCCAGAGTTCCTCCTTACATTGGGGGACAGGGGTCACCCCTGGAGAATCAGAGGACAGGGATCACCCCTGGAGAATCAGAGGACAGGGATCACCCCTGGAGAATCAGAGGACAGGGATCACCCCTGGAGAATCAGAGGACAGGGATCACCCCTGGAGAATCAGAGGACAGGGATCACCCCTGGAGAATCAGAGGACGGGGATCCCTGGCAGGTCATTTGGCAGAGCTCCTTTCCCATTCCAGCACTGTATACAGCTCTCCCCCCCCCCCCCCCCCCACCACCCACATTACACAGGGCTGAAATCACATTCCTTTACACACAGTCTGTCAGTCTTCACAGGGTGTAATCTGGGTTTTATGTTGCCGTTCTGACTTGTGAAATTCTCTGGTCGGAACGGCAGTGTAGTTGCAGTAAGCAGATACACCCTGTGCAGATCAGGGCTGACTGGCTGTGTTGTAAAGGAATGTGATTTCAGACCTGCGGAGGAGGAGCAGTATAGAGTGCTGTACTGGGAAAGAAGCTCAGCAGCGGGCATAGCATCCAGGGCTGAAGAGGTGGCCAGGGGCCCCCTGGAGCTAGGAGTGGGGTTGCGGTTGTGACCCCTGCAACCCCTTATGCTACACCCATGACAACGTCTTTACTTCCAGCTCCAGCACAACTGTCAGGAAAGTTCTCATGGTAGACGCAATGTTGGCCGCTCTGGCGCGCGCCTGTGTGTGCCGGTGCCCGTGCTCCTGTGCCCGCTGGTGTATGTGCTGGTGTGTGTGCGCCGGTGCACGTGCACCTGCACATACGCGCGCAGCGTGTGCGCGCGCGGCGCCAATCAGTCTATTTGAACTTTCAGTGCACTCTGGATCAGTGCTGTCTGATCTGCAGCTCCCTATGACCCTTGCTCCCGTTATCTTTTCTGAACGTTGATCTCCTGACTACTACTTGCTTCTACAGAACTCACTCTCCAGGACCAGCTAGAAGTGATTTGTAGGCCTGACACTGACTCAGTCAGGCCTAAAGCGACTGCCCTTTACAGGCAGGGACCTCGGGTCCTTATGGTGTAGAAAAAATATAGATAGTCCTAATGCTCACTGTCCATGTGGCTTCTGAGCCCAGTACCACATCTTCAGTCCCTGCCAGCCCTCCTGGCTGCAGCTGCCTCTCTCTCCACTGCTTGTGTCATCACAGTCCACTCAACTGGCTCTGCACCCATCCCAGACTGCAATCTTCCAGTCCTCTCAGGCATGTCTCCCAGACTTCTTGACTGTATGACACCTGGAGACTTGCCCAGCAGTGCTCTTCTGCTGTCCTCTCTTTGCTCCCGTGCCTCCTGTCCAGAACCCCTCAACATGTTCTCAGAGGGTCCCATCCGCAAGCGAGCCTAGGCCCAAGGTCACCCCCCCCCCCCCCCCGACTAGGGAGTTCCATCCAAGGCCAAGACAGCCTAGCATTCCATCTCCAGCTTCCACACCCAAACTCCTCCACAGCTGGGCTGACCCTGGGTATTTAAGGAAGCTTGCCCCCTGCAATCCAAGTTGGGGATTAGTCAGGGCTCCTCAGAATACACCAGGCAGTTCCACCTCTCCTCTCCTCCTTCCTTTCCAGAACATACTAGAACATTCTGGAAAGAAGTGGGAGGTCTTGGTGATGCTGCCTGTGAGTCACCCAGCTCTGCCTGAGTCACTTCCAACCCATATCAAAACAAACCAGCCAGGCCTGGAATTTACCTACACTAACAAAACCCTAGCCATACTACCTCTAGCACACTAGAGGGTGCTACATTTGTATAGTTATCATTCAGAGTCAGCATCTACTTTTTGGGCTGAGATCCAGACTGACCTAGGCAGTTCTTGGCTGTGTTCACAAATGACTGACACAGATCAGACCCTGCTATGGCCTCTCACCTTGTGAAGGTTGCAGTCTTATCCCTGGGGGAGAGGACACTGAGGAAATGCTTCCTCCTGCATGTAACAGGTTGATGACATCATCTCCAGGCATAGGCGTACACAGGGGGTTTGCCGGGTGTGCCTGGGCATGCCCCAATCACTATGTGCAGATCCCTCTGACTGCCCAGGCTCCCCCCGTTGCACTTTTTCCCCTAGCAGTAATGCTGGCTTCATTCCTCTCCTCTCCCCTCTGGTTATTGTGGGGGATGTTTCAGAATGGAGAGCAGGGAAAGTGGCTAGTAAAGATGTAATTTACCTGCCCCCTCCATTTCTAAATGAACACAGTAAACACTCACTCACTGTGTTCATTCATAATGGAAGCATAGTAAACTGTGTTTACTATGTTTCAGTTTGTGAGTTAACAGAAAGCCTCACAGCACAATTCACTTCCTGTTCATTCACCGTCCAGTGCACCTGAGGCTGCAGAGAAAGTGTTTGTTTGAACTTTGGGGAGCACACCCTAATGCAATAGGCTGCGCACACCTGTGTTTCCGGGGCTGCTGTTAGAAATCATGGGGCCCCGTAAAGACTACCTGACAGGGCTTCCCAGGCATGTGGGTGCAGGTGTACAGCACCAAACACAGACAGTGTGCATTTGGGCCGCTTACCCACACCTGCATAAATGTCAAATTAGGACCTGTGGCTTTGTTTATACAGCCGCTGTGTCCCCATAGAACAACAGGTGGCTCTAGCTGCATGAACAAACAAACCATTCATTCACACAGCCAGAGTACCAAGAGATTGAGGACATAAATTCCTCAATCCCTTTTCTGCAGCCTCAGCTGAACTGCAGAATGAATGAATAGGAAAAGTTCTGTACAGAAGCTCCTGGTTCATTCACAAGCTGAAACATGTCCTCCACAAGGGGTTTGGATCTGCAAAAAGGGAGGGTTTGATCGTGGGGGGGGGGGGTCAGTATCAGGAGTGATATGAAGAAAAGATGGTTGCAATGCAGGGGCAGTCTAGCGGGATCGGTTCTAGTAACTGCTGCCCACCCTGCCGCTCTAATGAGCTGCCATAAAGCACTATGGGTCCCTTGTTAAACATATAAAGCCTAGGCCCAATACAGGAGGTCTCAGCCAAGGCAAAGTCACTGGACTGGAGTGTAAAGTAGGATTTTTAATGGTAACACCCATGTCCGTTGAGCTGCGTTTTTTTTTCTGAACACTGTTGCCCATGTATGGTGTAAACAAGGCACATAGAAAACAACGGCTGCTGCTACAACAGTGATTTTCGGTGTCTTCTGGATCCCGTGCTGACAGGCTGTCCTGCTGCTGCATTTTCCCAAATAATACAAAGGGGTTGATTTACCAAGACTAGAGCGTGCAAAATCTGGTGCAGCTGTGCATGGTAGCCAATCAGCTTCTAACTTCATCTTGTTCAATTAAGCTTTGCCAATAAAACCCGGAAGCTGATTGGTTTCTATGCACAGCTGCACCAGATTTTGCATGCTCCAGTTTTAGTAAATCAAGTTCTCTGATTGGATGAGGTGGAGATGGATGATTGCATGAGGTGGAGATGTGAAGGGGTGTGGTCACTAGCTCTTCCTCGTTCAATCAGAGAACACCCTGAATCCACTGAGAAAAGTGCAACGAATGGTGCACGTGCCGAGCAGGTGACCCCCTCAGGGTATTGTACAGCAGGGCTGCCACTCGGCACAGGACCTGGAAGACGGAGGTATAAAATATGTATTCTTACTATGGACCAATATAACCATAGCTCCCAACTGTCCCTGATTTCGAGGGACTTCCCTGATTTGGAGCAATGTCCCTCTGTCCCTCTTTCCCCCTCATTTGTCCCTCATTTTGGTCTGATCTATATAGTTGTATATAAAATGCACTTTTTAGCTTTCAAAAAGTGTTTTCCAGCGCTAAACCTTTCATCTGATTTCTAAATTGCTGCATATGTAAATTCCAAAAGCCAATATAAAGGAATAGTAGTGGTAAAAAAGCACTTGTGGGTTTAACCAATCTTGATTTTTTTTGTACAATTCTCCTTTAAGGGGGCATGGCAAGGGGTGTGTCCTATGCCTGTATACTTTTGCTGGTAGGTGTCCCTCATTCCCATTTCAAAAAGTTGGGAGGTATGATATAACAATGCAAAATTATCAATACCTGGAATTCAGTGGGTGCATATTTGCGTGAATTTATGCAAATAGAACTGTGCCGAAAACATGTGCCCTGCGCCTTCCTGCCACAGTTACTGGCAGCTAACGGAAAGTTCCTGACTGCTGCTTGCGATTGGGAGCTTTCAGATCACGTGACAGCCTATCACGACAGTCACATGATCATAAACCCCACCTCCTGGCATCCTAAACTTTTTAAAGTGAGGCGCCAGCATCAAGTGGTTAAGCTACATCTGTCATGTAGCTTAACCACTGGGGCTGTCTTTTGAAAATGCTTGTTGCCTGGCTGTGTCTGCCTTCCATATTTCTGAACCTGCAACATGCATGCCAGCAAACGCAAGTCTGAAAAACTTTATCTCTAAACTTGTTCTGGGCCAAAGCATCAGCAAGACTTCAAGGGGACTGAGATTTTCAGAAGAAGAGGTCAGCAATGGTAGCCGTCTTTCATTCCAGGTTTCCTTGACATATAATCTATGGTTTCTTGAACGTTATCTTTTTTTGGCTTTTGCCGTCTCCCTTCTTTCCCCCTCTGTACTGTCAGATTCCATTCTCCAGAGGAAACATCCTGTTCTCAGCTCAGGGTCTTACATAATCACTTGTTGTCTGCAGAGACAAAGACACCAGCTCCAATGCCAATTTCCTGTGCTTCTCCCATTAAAGGTAAATCAATATGCAACTGAGACGGCTTTTACTGGACAGATTCCTGGGCTCAAGTCTGCTCCAAGTCTGGAAATCTATTACCTGTTTGGAAATATCTTCACTTTACTTTTAATAGGAATGATAGTCTATAATGCGAAGAGAGGAGTTCCCCCAGGGTGGGGTTTTTAGGCAGCAAAGTAAAAGGATTGAATCAATGATATATAAAAAAAAAAGTAGATGTATTTATTTTTACAAAAATGGCATGACATGAAAGTTAAAAATGAGCTCCAGTAGGAAGTACTTTTAAACTTATTAGACCAAACATACATTTACAGACATAATTCCATAACAGCATTAAACAAGAAAAGTCGACAATATGAAAAGTGAGCCTGACGCGTTTCAACCCATATACCAAGGGTCTTCTTCAGAGGGTCAGTCTGCTAAAAGTTATATGATATAGGTACACATGTAAAAATGACTTACGCACAATAAAATTAATATACGGTGCATACATGTGATATAGTTACCCAACAATGTATGTCCAGCAAGGAAAAAAGGCCTCCTACATGGAGATCCCTTTAAAAGCTACTTTTTCTCTTTCCCCAAGGGGTCCCAAAGCACCTCCACTGCCAAAGCAACCAAACACGTGCTCGATGCGGCAAACTCATGCAGAAGTTCAGCCCCCCTCCTCCTTCACTCGCTGCCGGGCTATTCACAAAGTGCAGCGCATGTGCAATAAGGAGCCGACTGTGAAGCCGCAAGGCTTCACTGTTAGTTTCCCTTAGCAGAGATGGCGGTGGCAGCAACCGAGAGCTGATAGAAAAATGGGCTCGGGTCAAGACCCTGCTGGATTCGTGGACAGGTAAGTGTCCTAATATTAAAAGTCAGCAGCTACAGTAAATGTAGCTGCTGACTTTTCATTTTTCCTGAAGGACCCTGAAGCTACGCTTTAATTGAACAACCTGAAGTTAGAAGCTGATTGGCTACAATGCACAGCTGCACCCGATTGTGAGTGAAGCAGTTTTAGTAAATCTCCCCTAATGACTGACCTAAGTCCTGACTCTGTGAATAACTAACACTGACTGAGGGAACATGGAAGAAAAAAGAGAGGGTCTAGCTAGGACTGAATTAACTAGGGGGGAAAACAGAGGGTAAAAACAATATCACATAATAAGCTGTAGTGGCCCAAAACTATCTCTAGATAGTCAGCATGCTACAGAACAAAAATAATTTGATGCGATTCAATACAACACAATAAAAATAGATATAAATGGGACAGAACAACATCACGATAGGACAGGCCCAGGGTTAGGCAGAGGAGGAGGCCACCTTGGCATTTCAGCAGGAGGAAGCTGCAACCTATGCTGCAGCTGTTCACAACATGGGGGGAGCACTTTAGTCTTTTTGCCTTGAGCTCTAAATGACCTTGACCCAGCATTGATAGCTGTCTGGGTGAAGTGTTCGGGTGGCACAGTGGTGTAGTGGGTAGCACTCTCACCTAGCAGCAAAAAGGGTCGCTGGTTTGAATCCCAACCACAACACTACCTGCCTGGAGTTTGAATGTTCTCCCTGTGCCTGCGTGGGTTTCCTTTGGGTACCCTGGTTTCCTCCCACACTCCAAAGACATGCCGGTAGGTTAATTGGCTCCTTGAGGGTAGGGACCGATGTACGTGTGGAGCGCTTTGTAAATTGACGGCACTATATGGGTACCTTAAATAAATAATAATATAATTGATCATCTTAATGAGACACAATGTGACAGGGATAGGGGCAATTGTAGACACGCACACTCGCTCAGGTTGAACTGGATGGACCGGTGTCTTTATTCAACCTTACTAACTATGTAACTAAGTGGGTTCTGTAACACTTGTCTACTAGTGCTGTTTATAAACAACGGCTGTCCAAGATAGCAAATTAAATACTCATAGGATGATTCAGAGCGTCCACCAGAAAAAACAAGAGGAGAGGCAGGAGAGCCCTTTATGGCGTAGTGTGCATATGTATTGTAGTTGTTGGATAAAAAGCAAAATTTTTTCGATGTTGGGTAGAAAGAGGAACCCCTGTCTCCACACAGAATGGGCTTGATCACGCTTGGTGCCTCAGGGGGTCCAGATTCTGAGTTCTCTGGGGGGCTATTAGGTGGGTGGTTAGTATTCTTGGGTAGGAGTAGGACAGAAGGCCTGTTGGTGATCCGAACGCAATTAAAGTGGTTGTAAACCCTTGTTTACAACTTTATGTCACAGGTAAGCCTATATTACGGCTTACCCTTCTAAACCTGCAAGGTTTAGGAGATATCCCTGTATTTGAATGTGCCGACATCATGCAGCACATGCGCACTTAAGACAACTGAAGCAATGACATTATATGCCGTTGCTTCAGTTGTACTGTTCCGTTCCCGCGTGCATGCGCAGAGTAACATCATCGTGGCTCCAGCTAATCACAGTGTCAGAGCCGCGATACCCAGAAGTCACTCCGGGACAACATGTTGGCGGTTGGAGGGGGAGACGTGGACCGATGCGGGGGCTTCGATCTGAGGTAAGTAATACATAATTAGCTAGTATGCTATGCATACTAGCTAATTATGTCTTTGTCTTGCAGGGTTTTTTGTTTTTTCGTTTTTTTGCTGAGGGTTTACTTCCTCTTTAAAGTTCTCTGTTATTCCTCCAACATCAAGACTCAATAAACAGACACACCACCAGGGGTGCCACGTCCCACCGCACGGGCACTGCCCCCCCCATCCATACGTCCGCCTCTTGCAGGATGCCGGATGCATGGATTCCAATGGCAGGGGTGTTTTTTTGAACCACCTGATTATCTAATAGGCTTCAAAATAGGGTGGGCTCGGGGCGCAGAGAATGCGCCATGAGGTGACCGCAACCTCCCCAGATGTAACGTATTTTCTTTTTCTACCCAACTTCGAACATTTTTGTTTTTTATCCAACAACTACAATACATATGCACACTACACCATAAGAGCTCTCCTGCCTCTCCTCTTTTTTCTGGTGGACTCTCTGAATCATCCTATTTAATTTGCTATCTTGGCTTGACCCGTCGGACCCCTAAGGAGCACCACGACTAACACCCCTGGCCTTTGTCTACGAACAGTATATGAAATGTTTGGGGCGGTCTTCGTTTTTTGAAAGATACAATGTGAAATGTCTATGTGCAATGAAGAGTAACTGGCAATAACTAATTATTAGAGAGAGTAAAAAAAAGAAACTTAAACAATAACATCCAGGCCATTTTCAAACTTAAAGGTAAACTCCAGGCATATACTGTATAAAGGACCCACATTAATGCAGCTGTCCATTCATAAACATCATTATTTTTTTTTTAATTCAAGCATTGTAAGCTCCTGAATGTGGTCTGGTATCAGCGTCTTACAGTCCACTGTACAGCAGAGCCAAAACTGGAAGTGGCTGAAGCAGCACAAAGAGCCAATCAGGTAAAGGGCTGACAAGGAGCAGGCTGATAGAACTGAAAGTAGAGTGACAGAGAGATGAGCTCATAATTTTGTTGCTCCTCCCTCACTGTCCAGTCACAGGCTGGGGGGTGGTTCTATGACGGCCTGGACTCAGTGTAAGTAAGTTGAATGGGACTGGTTGTAATTCAGTTTCAAAGAATAATCTTTTGGTGCAAAAGAAGTACTGCAGGAGACATCTCCATATTGAAGTTGAGTATCGTAACTTTTTTTTCAATTTTGTCTTTTAATGGGCTATTATTTTTTGTTTTAATCTGGTCGCCCATTGGCTAAATGGGTTAATTCTCTCAGAAAAGTTTAGGAAGCAGTTTAAATCTTTTTAAACAATCATCAAATGATGGGCAGGTGGGCATTTTTTTAGGGCCAGGCCACCCTAACTAAGACAAGGGCAAATGCAGGTAAATTGGGTTCCAAATTCAGGTCAAGGTCAGTTTTGTGTTAGCATTATGGTTTAGGTTATGTAGACAATCCGGTTTTTAGTTCAAACTCAAAAGTTAAGTGGAAAGCAAAGGTCAGCAAGAATATTTCAGTAAAGGCAAAAGGTCAACAAGCAGCCATAAATCAGGGTCAAAATAAAGGTCAAGCCACCAGAAGGCATTGAAGATAGAAAAAGCATATCGGTCAAGGTTACCTAAAGCTAAGTCAGAAGCTATAAAGGTAGACCTCTAGGGACTGAATGCTCTATAAGGCTAAATGCATATACTGTATAATGTTAGGTTAAAGCTGGATTCCAGGCAAGCGGCTAAACTTAGTTGCAAAACATATAAGGTAACAGTATTGTCTGTCTAAAAATTGGGGATATTTAAGAAAATATCATAAATCTGTCATTTGCTGGACAGCATAGCAAGAACCTCAACCTGTACTGCAGCAGCACAGCTTAATTAATATACCACACAGCCCACTGATTGGACAATAAAGGAGTAGCACGATACCTATAACTAATCACTCTGTCTCCTCTACTGTTGGTATGCACATGTGCAGTACAGGAGCACCTAGTGCTGAAAATCCCTTTGGATACTAGAGGTCTGCGTTTCAGCCCTGCCAACTGCCATGTATACCAGGCATTCTCAACCAAGGTTCCCTCAGAGGTTGCGAGGGGTTCCTTGAGCTGTGGCTGGTTGACTTCCCATTTAATGGTGCCTGCATAGTTCCAGCACCAAGCCAGTTGGCAAAGTCAGCAGCATGTTGGTGGGGTGCAGAAAAATAACACACACATTCCGATAGTGATGTAAGGACTTTTATTGAAGTAATACGGAGACAGTTCACAATAAACCCGATGGAAAGACAGCCCAACCAGTAAAACTTATGGTTCCAACAGCGTGTAGAGCGCAAGATTGAGCAGAACTGACAGCACCTGTTAGGAGGGGAAGAATGCAGCCTAGCTCAAGTGGAAAGATGTCCATAGAAGTTGCAAGCCCTATGCTTTCCCTCCTCGTCAAAAACCTTTCTTGGCCGCTAGTTCTTTCCCTACCAGATAGGGTACCTGTCCCTACTCTACCCACTCACCAAAAGCACACCAAGCCTGGGAGCCAGGGCCTTAAATAGGCTCTGCCTGATCCAAGATGGCTGCGAGAGTCACATGGGGCAGCAGCATCCAACCGGATAATTCTCCAGTGACCAAGGAAGCCATAGAGGAACCATGTCCCCCTTGACTTCTTCTCCAACTGTACTGTTGCTGCAGATGAGCACCACCTACAGAGGAGAAAGTAGATTGAACCTGCCTACAAGCATGACAATAATTATCTTTTTATCTGTCCAAAAGTGTGACGACCCTCCCTGCAATGTTTGCATTCTTCCTACTGACCACCAATGGTACGGGCATTTTTCCCATTGACCCTTGATCAGTTGTATTTAGTAAGGGTTCCCTGAGACATGAAAACTATTTTAGGGCCTCCTCTGGGGTTAAAAAGTTTAGGGAAGGCTGCTCTATACCAATGAAAGTGCCCTGTAAGGCACTCTCATTGGACAAGGGGATGGTAGCTTAGTAACAAAGACAAACATGTTTTGGAGAGGCACACAAAATTAGGCGCAGTTGGAAGAAGGAGCTTTACAATTTCCTGTGCTGCACCCGTCCCTTTGACCTTCACTCTCTGTCAAAGCAACGGCCTCTTCACACCAGACACACTTCGGGGGGGTGTCTGATGTCTGGTCCCCTGCTGCACTCTGTGGTTTCATCCACTGGCTCTTATGTCACTACAAGACACAGTAGTGATGTAGGGGTCAGTGGAAGGAACCACAGTGTGTTGTAGGGGATAGAGGTATCAAACACTGAGTAAAGCAAATATAAAAAAATAATGGAGGAACAGAAGAGTAAGACTCTGGGAAGCATGTTCTGTGCTTGCATGGTGCCTTGAGAAGGTGTGGAAATTCACATAAAATGGTTGCAAGCCAAATGTTCCTATAACCTTTTCTGAGATACCTCAATAAGGAGTTTTGAAGCAAACATGAGTGTTCCACTCCCTTTCTCTTTATGAATTTCTAGCTTGATTTATAGAGAATTGGGCACAAGCAGTCTGAGGAAAGAGATTGGCTATTCTAGAATAACATTTTGGATAAACTTGACCAGTGAAAATGGAGATATCATCTAAGGGCTTTTACATGGTGGCATAAAAAATGTTAAATACATGCATGACCTCTTAACATTGGATGGGATCAAATCACACTCTTACCTTTTGGAGCATCTCCTATCATCGGAATATCCCCGATTACTCCAAATAACTGATTATATACAAACTCTCCTCTATAACACCACAGCATGTCCAACCCTTTTGAACCCTTTCAAAAAATATGTAAAAACGCACCCTTTTCCCCTGGTCTTATAGCTCTGTTATATACAGCGCAAGTCTCTCCTCATATCATCAACAAACCTAATTATATTCTTGACTGGGAACGTGATCTGAGAGAAGCTATGGACATTACAGAGTGCAGTAAAATTTGGTCAGCTTCTCCTAACTGTTTTATTAACGCTCTAGCACAAGAAAACGCACATAAAATACTCTTTCATTGGTACATGACTCCTGTTAGACTAGCATATTTTTCTTCCTCAACCTCCCTCCAATGCTTTAGAGGATGCAACGTCCAAGGCACATTATTTCATATTTGGTGTGAATGCCTGGAAATTGATTTCTTTCATCTTATTAGCAACACAACAAGCTACTGCTAAAGTTTGGAGACAACTATCCCTGAACTTTAGAGAAGTAAGGCAGAGAATTGTGGGAACCATCCATGAAAAATTAACCTCCATTCTAATTGACATCGACTCTTTTTTAAAATATGGTCTCCATGGCTGGACTATACCACCAACCTCAATATTAATTGTTCTTTGCTTTCTCTCTAATTGGCAGAAAGCTTTAACCTAAAACTTTGAAAACAGCTTAGCCCTGTCGGTTAACCATCCCATTTTCTTGCTCTTTGTCTTTTTTTCTTATTCTTCTCTCCTCTCAACATACATTCTCTATAATCAAATATTCTTTACAACTATTAATTTTTACAGACCGTTTAGGTAACAAATTATAATATTAAAATACGGCTGCCCATTCTTCTTATCTATTTAGGCTATTTAAATGCTTGTCTCGGAATGTTTCCTTTTTTTTCCGTTTCAATTTATATATTTTATTCTTGATGTATACATGTATATTGATTTATATACAATATATATATATATATATATAGGTATATATATATACACACAGTATTTCACAAAAGTGAGTTCAACCTTCACATTTTTGTAAATATTTTATTATATCTTTTTATGTGACAACACTGAAGAAATTGCACTTTGCTACAATGTAAAGTAGTGAGTAGTAAAGTAGTGAGTGTACAGCTTGTATAATAGTGTAAATTTGCTGTCCCCTCAAAATAACTCAACACACAGCCATTAATGTCTAAACCGCTGGCAACAAAAGTCAGTACACCCCTAAGTAAACCCAAATTGGGCCCAATTAGCCATTTTCCCTTCCCGGTGTCATGTGACTCGTTAGTGTTACAAGGTCTCAGGTGTGAATGGGGATCAGGTGTGATAAGTTTGGTGTTATTGCTCTCACTCTCTCAAACTGGTCACTGGAAGTTCAACATGGCACCTCATGGCAAAGAACTCTCTGAGGATCCGAAAAAAAAGAATTGTTGCTCTACATAAAGATGGCCTAGGATATAAGAAGATTGCCAAGACCCTGAAACTGAGTTGCAGCATGGTGGCCAAGACCACACAGCGGTTTAACAGGACAGGTTCCACTCAGAACAGGTCTCGCCATGGTCGACCAAAGAAGTTGAGCGCACATGCTCAGCGTTGTATCCAGAGGTTGTCTTTGGGAAATAGACGTATGAGGGCTGCCAGCATTGGGGGTGGGGGGTCAGCCTGTCAGTGCTCAGACAATACAGCGAACACTGCATCAAATTGGTCTGCATGGCTGTCGTCCCAGAACGAAGCCTCTTTTAAACATGATCCACAAGAAAGTCTGAAAACAGTTTGTTGAAGACAAGCAGACTAAGGACATGGATTACTGGAACCATGTCCTGTGGTCTGGTGAGGCCAAGATAAACTTATTTGGTTTAGATGGTGACAAACGTGTGTGGCGGCAACCAGGTGAGGAGTACAAATACAAGTGTGTCTTGCCTACAGTCAAGCATGGTGGTGGGAGTGTCATGGTCTGGGGCTGCATGAGTGCTGTCGGCACTGGAGAGCTACAGTTCATTGAGAGAACCATGAATGCCAACATGCACTGTGACATACTGAAGCACAGCATGATCCCCTTCCTTCGGAGACTTGGCGCAGGGCAGTATTTTAACATGTTAACAACTCAAAACACACCTCCAAGATGATCACTGCCTTGCTAAATAAGCTGAGGGTAAAGGTGATGGACTGGCCGAGCATGTCTCCAGACCTAAACCCTAATGAGCATCTGTGGCTCATCTTCAAATGGAAGGTGGAGGAGCGCAAGGTCTCTAACATCCACCAGCTCAGTGATGTGAAACTTGTAAAGCTCTGGTGAACTCCATGCCCAAGAGGGTTAAGGCAGTGGTGGCCACACAAAATATTGACACTTTGGGCCCAATTTGGATATTTTCACTTAGGTGTGTACTCACTTTTGTTAATGGCTGTGTGTTGAGTTATTTTGAGGGGACAGCACATTTACACTGTTATACAAGCTGTACACTCACTACTTTACATTGTAGCAAAGTATAATTTCTTCAGTGTTGTCACATGAAAAGATAGAATAAAATATTTACAAAAATGTGAGGGATGTACTCACTTTTGTGAGATACTGTATACAGTATATGTGTATGTTCATATTTTTATTCTCCGCATATAAATTCAATAAAATATTGTAAAACAAACCTGAGATTTCAGTTGTGCATGGTCATTGGCAATGTGGATCACCTGCTGGCTTCTTCCACAGTTGTTCCCACCACTTTTGCAGCCATTACAAAGCCAAAAGAAGGCAAATGATTTGGGGAGTCCATCTGCAGGAAGGTGACTTCTTTATGATGATCTTCTGGGAGAAGACAGAAAAAGAAATTACTGTGAAGAAATGCTTTTACTAAAGTCTCCAAAACATCAAAGAAGCTACTTTCAATCCCCCGGGGCTAGCCTTTGGTGTAGATGGTCTTTTAAAGCTTAGGCTTAGCTTAGTGTTACATGATAAGGATATCTACTTCCAAATCCCATTTCTGGAGACATCTCAGTTCACATTTGCTGCTGACTACATATCTGTGTGACCTGTCCTTACTACACTATAATTCTGTTCCCTCCCATGAAGCTCTCGATGAAAAAATTAATTTAGGAACACACTGAGCTTTTTCTGATGCTGTAAGCAGTGGCTATCAATCCACAAACAGCAGATATGTTGGCTATAATTGACATTGTTGGGCAATGTCAGCTCTTGCATTCTCTGGTCCAAGGCCAACTCTGTGCGTAATATCTCAGCCAGCCTGTTACTAGTTAATCCTTTCCTAATCTGCTGGTTTGCGCAACTGGGGTTTAAAAAAAGAAAAAAAATAAGCTGAAATATGTGAAACTTTTCACTAATAATTTATTGAGCTTGTTCTCTTACCACACCAATGTCACCCTAGCAATAAACATTTACTAGAATGTGGTTAAAGACCGGGAGTTGGTATATATGGAGACTGTATATTTGATGCACAGTAACTGTGATGGACATTTGGTCAAGTCCCAGCATCAGTAGCACACCTCACAAAGCCCCCTTTTACAGCACCTTTTCCACCACGCCCATGTTTTAGGACAAGGGTCTTCAAACTATGGCCCTCCAGTTGTTCAAGAACTACAATTCCCATCATGCCTAGCCATGTCTGTGAATGTCAGAGTTTTACAATGCCTCATGGGATGTTTAGTTCTGCAACAGCTGGAGGGCCGTAGTTTGAGGATCCCTGTTTTAGGATGTAGCGTTCCTTACATTTGGTATAAAATAATAGGTCAATGCCTCAACATCTATATTTATTTGAAGTAAACCTGTCATAAGAAAATGTGTGAAGTAGTAGCCTAAGTAGGTAAAATTTTGTACTAATTGATGTATTTGACAAAAATGTATTAGTAGTATCCCAATGGGGCATCTAAGTGATGGGTGGGCTGCTCCCGTGAACTGAGGAACTGAAACAGTGGATATGGACTGTAGAAATTAAGTTTGAGTGTAAAAATCCAAGCACCACACCAAGGTTCAGAGTCTATAAGGTTATGAAGTTTTATTCTAAACATATGGCAGGTGCTACAGCCAATGCGTTTTTTGCACATTGTCCCATTCATCAGAGCTTTATATGAACAATATCCATTGGTAGGGACTGAAAAAGAGAGAGCTGCTGTTGCTGAGCTAAGCTTTAGCAAGTTTTGCATATAAGGCCTCATGCATTTTGGATGCTTTGGACATCTCTCCTAGATGCCTTTTCTCCTGGCAGCACCATTTTGGCAGTAAAAAAACACTTGCCGCTTGTAAACGTATGTAATGCCTTTAGGCATGTCAAACACTTGAGCGTTAATTTATTTCATTGGCTAGAATAATAATTTTATCTGGCCACTGAAACAAATTGGCGCTCAAGAATTAAACACGCCTAGCGTTAACGCGCGTTCAGACCCGTCAAGCTTTTTTTCTTCCAAAATGCCGCTGCTCGTGGATGCGCTGGCAGTGGGGGGATTTTTTCTGCCTCTAAACACTATTTTCTCTAAACTCCTCTAAACATCTATGTGTGCTAACATGCAGGGGCATTTAAAGGCAGAAAAAAAAGTCAGACACCCCTAAGAGCAACATAAAAAAAATCCAGTGTGCATAAGGCCTTAATAGAATATGTCAATACTCACCTGACTGAGAAGCTTCCAGCTACAGCAGCTCTCTCCAGCTGGTTTTGAGACAGGCATAGTCATTGAGTGGCTGAACAGGTGCTTTACTGCAGTGGTTCCCAACCTCAGTCCTCAAGTACCCCCAACGGGCCATGTTTACAGGTTTTACTTTACTTTGCACAGCTGCTTTAAATCAATATCAATGACATGTATAGATAACAGCTATTTTATCTAAGGGAAGTTCCCAAAACATGGCTTGTTGGGGGTACTTGAAGACTGAGGTTGAGAACCACTGCTTTACTGCACTTATAGAGTGAACCTACAATATGATCCAGAATGGCCCATCTCACTAGAAGGCATGCTATGGGTGGTACCACAATATATCACCAAATTTGATGCATTCAGTTTGGTGTTGTAATTGATTTTAATCTCCAATAAGGATACAACTTAGTAACTGTTAAGAAGAAGCTTCTAGAAGTTAGTGGGCGGAAGCCAGGAGGGCTGTCCTGCATACTTAGGGAAGCTTGGCCAATCCCCAGGTGGTGGGCCTGGCAGGGTGGTCAGGCTAGCCCTTAACCTCTTGCCTAACAGGCACTTACACCCCCATCCTGCCCAAGCTATTTTTCAGCTTTCAGAGCTGTCGCAATTTGAATGACAATTGCGTGGTCATGCTACACTGTACCCAAACAAATTTTTTATCATTTTCTTCACACAAATAGAGCTTTCTTTTGGTGCTATTTAATCACTGCTGGGTTTTTTATTTTTTACAAAAAAAAAAGTCCAAAAATGTAAAAAAATATATTTTTACTTTTTTCTGTTAGTAAATTTTGTAACTAAGTCATTTTTCACCTTCACTGATGTGCACTGATGAGGCGGCACTGATGGACACTGATAGGCTGAACTGGTGGTCATTGATGAGGTGGCACTTATGGTTACTGATGAGGCGGCACTTATGGGCACTGATTAGGTGGCACTGATGAGGAGGCACTAATATGCCGCACTTATGGGCACTGATAGGTGGCACTGATAGGTGGCACTGATGAGCACTGATAGGTGGCACTGATGGGCACTGTTAGGTGGCACTGGTGGGCACTAATAGGCGGCACTGGTGGGCACTGATAGGCGGCACTGGTGGCCACCGATAGGCAGCATAGATAGGCAGTACTGATGGGCATTGATGGGTGGCACTGATGGCCGACACTGATGGGCATTACTGATGGGCATTAATTGACAGCAGTGATGGGCATTAATGGGCAGTACTGATAGGTGGCACAGATTGCCAGCACTGACTGGCATCACTAATGGGCACTGATTGATGACACTTGTGGGCAGTGGTGGGCACTGATTTCTGCCACTGGTGGGCACTGATAGCTGGCATTGGTGGGCAATGGTGGGCACTGCTTTGTGACACTATTTTGCACTATTGTAATCAGGGCACTGATGCTCAGTGCCCTGATTACATTCCTAGATGTCCCCCTGTGAGGAGATGCCCCTGATTGGTTCTCCTCACGCTCTGTTAGTGTGAGGCGAGGAGAGCCGATTACCAGAACTTCCTTGTTTACATGTGTCTGGCTGTGATTGGACACAGCCGATCATATGGTTAAAGAGCCACGGACACGGCTCTTTACAGAGATCGGGGTTGCGCCATGTCCTAGCAACACGGCGCGGCCGCAAATGCCGCACTGCGCGCCCCACGGGCACGCGAGAGTGGTTGTCCTAGGATGACGTCGTCCCAGAACAAGAGCCACACCGCCCCACCGTCATTTGACGGTGGGCGGGCGGCAAGCAGTTAAAGAGGAGTTCCAGCCCTTTCTGTGTTTATTAAAAGTCAGCAGCTACAAAAAGTGTAGCTGCTGACTTTTAACAAACACACACTCACCTGTCCCACGGTCCAGAGATGCGGCTGCCTGAAGCCTCAGTTCTCTCCCCCCCTCTCCCCGGCGCTGGCATCACTACTGTGGGCACCCGGCTGTGACAGCTTGTGGCTTAACAGTTGAGTGAGCACTGCACATGCACGAGTCGTGATGTGCGTCCTGAATGGCAGGGCAATCTTCTGGGCCCTGTGACATGCCCAGAAAATTGCAAGGAGGGAGGGGAAAAGGAGAACCGCTCAGGGCGCGGAAGTGCTCCAAGTGGAAGTTGGAGCTGGGTACCTGTCAAAACTAGGTACCTGCTCCCCCCAACCCCCCCCCCCCAAAAAAAAAAAAATTACATACCAAATGTGGCATGTCAGGGGGTCAGGAGTCCTTAAAGCGGAAGTTTCACTTTTGGGTAGAATTCTGCTTTAAGTATGAATGTCAGGCTAGCAAGGGGGTCGGGTGGAAGATGGAGATGGAGTGCTGAGGGGACTGTCAGTGGCCCTTGAGGCGAATCCCACATAGGGTGCTCCCAAAGTTCATGCACCTGTAGTCTTCCTTGCCATCATCCAATCCTAAAAAAATTAGCACTATGTTCTTTAGTAGCACAGCCACACAACATCCCCCCCACACACACACAAACACTCTGCCAAACACACACTGCCAAATCCTTTCCCCCATGTTATCAGGACCAATGCAGAAAGAGTATAAATCCTGAAAGAGCTAATCAAATTCTGCTCCCCCACACACAGCTGAACGTAAAACTCCAGGCCAGAGCACTCCCTACACATGGAGCTTAATTCAATAAATGTCCTTTTTAGACATCTAGCTTTAGAAAGTTTGGAGTTTAAGTGAAGGTTTATATTGGAGGGAGAAACCTAAAATGTTTTTCCAAAGCATAAATCTTGAAAAAAGTAAGGTAGCCAATAATGAGCATCACTCCAAAGTGTATGCACTGATTAATAGCCAACACCAAACAACTCTCTACTGTTTAGAAGTATTTCTAAAATTGTTGCGGCAGTTCCTAGAAAAAAGTCTACATAAGATGTTTCTAGTGTAGCCGGGTGCCCAGCTGGCTGTGTACCCGCACTCCTCCTTCCTTTTCCCTCCACCACCATGAACTGGAAAAGAGCTGCTGGCTGTGCGGCTGGAGCGGCCCTGTGTGTGTGCAGTACCTGGCTCTCGTCCTTCACTTTCCTGCTGTGTAAGCAGAGTGGGCTCTGTGTGTGACATACCGTGCACGCTCCTGCCCCCCTCCTTCTTGCAGCAGTAGCTCTGAGCCAACCAGGGGGAGAACTTGCTATGCAGCTTCTGATAAGGATTCTGGGAAATGTAGTCCTTAAAGGGGCACTTCACAAGACAAGTTAACGGAGGTTAATAGAGCAGTCTTTAATACCCAGGATTCCCTGCACAGCAGAAAAGGAGATACAGAACTTTCCCCAGGCAATTCTGGATTAATCTGGATCTTTTGCAGGAGAAAGCCAAGCTGTACAGACCCTTGGCCTTGGCTGGGACTGTGCAGTGACCAGGGTGCTATCTCCAAGCGCAGGAACCAGATAATTTGGGCCCGTTGCCTTTGCTGAGCCTGTTCAGAGATCGGGTGCCCTTGCTGTACCTATAAGAGCCTGAGGACTGATTTGCAGAGAGATCGTTTGCTGAGCTGGGACCAGGGCTGAACGGACTACTCCTGTGAGTGTCTACAGCAAGGGGCAACCAGCGAGGACCAAAGCTAGAGACTGAGCCTTGTGAGGACCTGGTCAGGAGGACTGAGTCACCACGTCCTGGATACCTGAGTAAAGCAGGCCGTCAAGGGAACTGGACTGGATTCCTGTGTACCAGGAGTGGTGATCTTAACCATCTGTGCTCATCTCAACACTAACTCAGTTAATGCAATAGAGACTGTTCCTTGTTAATCAGCCATCGATTGAATACACTTAAAGGAACAACTACACATGCACCACCTTACAGAAGGGCCCCAACAAAAGCAGGTTATCACTGACAATTAGGCACCAGGTAATTTAAAGCCACCCCCAGGAGTACCCATTTGTCAGGAACGTATACATCCACCCGCTCCTGGCGCTGTATGCGTAGCCTGCACATTAAGGCCTTTGTTTTTGGTTTAGTTAATGCCGATACTCCTAACCCTGTTTGCAGCAGGTATAATTTGGTTATGCTTCACTAAAGTTCAGTTGATTGCTATCTTAAGGGTCAATATTCACATCCTCTAAGACAGCATCTTTAAACCTGTTCAGTTGACTGTTTATTGATTCATGCCTTGTTTACCTGCATTGCCATAATACATCATTTCAGTCTACCATTCAGTTGCTTGTGGCCTGTTTTCTGTGCATTATTATAGAGAAGTAGCATACTAATTTTTAATTTACACATGTGTGTCAGTGGGGTCCGAGGAATTTAAAGACTCATGGCAGAACAGAGAACCCATCATATCCAGCTGCTCCTGTTGGAGTAAGTGCTACCCTAGGTTCTCACAGAAATATCTTAGAGGACCATCTGGTCCTTACAGTCCTAAATATTTGCGTTTACATTGGAGTTCTCTGCTTGAGTTTCAGACCCAAAGTGTTTCATGAATCAAATCCTGTACTTACTTCACACCCTCTGCTTTATCTTAAACCCTTGCTCCCATTTTGTCTCTGAAGAGGAGACAATCTGTCTGTTGTGGTCACACGGACTAAGGTTCACACGGCTCTGTTTAGATTTGCCTGTTTTAGCTGGGTTTGGAGCTGATGAGCCAAGAGTCAAATATAACCAATATAGATATGTTTCTGCAGCAGTTGTCACAACATGCACTCCTCAGCTTTCTCTCTAATTGTGAAATCGCCTCTATTTGTACACCATCACGCTGTTATTGCTCAGTGTTTGGTTTCTGAAGGGAACACTTTGGTCATGGATGGTGCCGTTTCTCTCACTCATGAGACATGTTTGTTCTCCTTTCATATTATATTTAATAAAAAAAAGTAACATAAGCAAACATGAAATGTGGCTGAGCAGCAGAATGAAAAGACGAACCACGGTTAGGTTAAAAATTATCCCTTAACTAATGTTGAGTTATGACATTTACCTATTGGCTATTTACTAAGAATAAATCTCCAAAGGTATGTGTGTAGTAAGATGTCATGTAGGAACAGACCCAACCATATTCAAATTGAGTGATAATCAGCCATAACAAAGACAAATACACAGTGCAGATATAGTAAAAGTTTCCTAACTGAAGACCCAGTGATGAAAGTACATTATTGATAAGGCTACCACTTGCCCATATCAAGCTTCACAGAACCAACGATGCAGGCCAATGACGCAGGCCAATAATGCAGAATGACGTCCTTAACAACATAGCTGGCAGAGGCCACCCAAGGGATTGGGCAAAAAGTTAAACTTGCTCTGTCTTTCACTGTTCCCAATGCCAAGAACCTCAAAAACAGACCTGAAGCCAACATTATGATCCAATGCGAGCTGTGGTCTCAGTATGGAACCTCACACAACCTCAGGCTTGAGGAACACTTACTCATACCGTTAGTCTGTAAGGTTCACACAGCACAAAACAAAGACACTCACACCACTACTCTTCATTTTCAACATTCTCATATCAAGGGTCCAAGTTCCCATTCTATGGGCCACTTGGACAATTCTAGATGTTGGGGGTAAGGCTTGCCCTATTTGTTTCCCCACATTTTACACACACACACACACTGAGTACTAATAAATATAGGCTTAGAAACTGTTCAAATTAGCAAACTATAGGTGTGTTGTAGGTGTGGTGTGGTGTGTTAGAAAAATTCCTTCTTGCTATATTTTTGATACAGTTTCCAGCCAAAAGTGTGTTCAATGGTAACATCACTAGCCGGACCTTTAACTCTTCCATCAGTGGCGGACCGTCCATTAGGGGCGCCCGAGCGCCGCCCCCTCTATCCAAAGCCGCCATCCCCTATTCATGCATTCGGCCCCTTTCAGGATGCCGGGCACATGAATTACAGCGGCGGGGGGTGTTTTTTTGAAGCACCTAATAGGCTTCAAAATAGGGTGGGCTCGTGGCACAGAGCATTGCACCAGGAGCCCACCCAGGTGTTACAACAGCGAATTAATATTGAATATTCGCTATTGAAACACTGATCCTTAATCCGTCCAATCAGAAGCAGGTCTGAGACCTGTTTTCCGATTGGCCGAAAAGCGAAGAGTCCCAAGTGGCCGCTGAGGAGGAGGGAAACGGAATGCCTGAGATGGCCGTGGAAAGCAGGGGAAGGGTAAGCCATCGCCCGAGCCAAGCAAGGGAAGCCGCTGGTGAAGACCGGGAGAAGCGCAGCCCTGGGTAAGTGCACCAGACCCGACCGACTGGGGGGGGGGGGGGGGATGTTACTGTTTGCCACAGGCGCCATTGCCTTCCATACTCTATGAAAATTAATAACAAAAAAAGTTTTGACAATACATACACTTTGATTGGGTTCTGAATAAACTAGCCCTAAAATGTGTGGTCGTGATTGGCCATTAGACTGTAAGCTCCCTTGGCCGCAGAGATTGATTTCAATGGTTCTTTGTTCTCTGTAAGCAGGCGCCACTGCCTTCCATACTCTATGTAAATTAATAACAAAAAAAGTTTTGACAATACATACACTTCGATTGGGTTCTGAATAAACTAGCCCTAAAATGTGTGGTCGTGATTGGCCATTAGACTGTAAGCTCCCTTGGCCGCAGAGATTAATTTCAATGGTTCTTTGTTCTCTGTAAGCAGGCGCCACTGCCTTCCATACTCTATGTAAATTAATAACAAAAAGTTTTGACAATACATACACTTTAATTGGGTTCTGAATAAACTAGCCCTAAAATGTGTGGTCGTGATTGGCCATTAGACTGTAAGCTCCCTTGGCCGCAGAGATTAATTTCAATGGTTCTTTGTTCTCTGTAGACACTGACAAACATGACAGCAATATATCAACAAATAATAACATTTCAGATGATTTCATCATGCATTTATCAGCTGCACTACATGTCCATGTGTTATCACACTTAAAAGTAACCAGTGAAAACACGACTTAAGAAAAAAATAATTTAGAGAGATAAACATCAAAAATGTATTATGCATTCTTCCATTATTAAACGCAGGTGCTGACATGTTACTATTCCCGGCTGTGAAGGAGTGACAGATTGCTGTGATATATAAAGAAGCGACAAGTGTGAATTGAATTCACTTGTAGAGTTTTATCATGGCTGCGAAGTAAATGTAGATGTAATTAGCAGTAGGCTGGGTTGTTAGATTACATTTACAGTTCCACAAAGCTGATTGTTTTACAATCCGTCTCCAGTGGGTACACACACACTTTCAATCTCAGGGACAAAAAACATTGTTCTTACAGTCATACAAATGGACCTTTGTTTTCTCTGGGCATATACTTGTGGATTCCTAACGAAAATTCTCAGTACATTCAATGACTTGACAAATGTCATTCCAAAGTGCTTCAAAATTTTGTTTGACTTTAATATTCGATTTGGAACAAATGGACTTTTCCAAATGAAAGCCAAATATATACAGATAGAAAGAAAAAAATTCCATCCTGCTCCTTCGAATTTTCTCATTACTGAAGTCAAAAAGGAATGTTGATATGACCCCACCAAACATTAGAAAGTTGAACGTCTCTGAAACAAAAAAACAAAAAAATCTAAAAATTCTCAAATTCTACTAGTGTATGGCCAGCTGAAGCTGCCTTTCTAAAGCTGGGTATACCTGTGGCAATTTGATAAAACCATCATACTTTTAATTCTGCATTTTTTTGAAACTGTAGAGCAATTGAAGAGATAAAATGGTGGTTTTGAACAGCATCAAGCAGATGTGATTGAAATTTCAGATGAACACAGAAAAATCAGAGTGCTTTTCGAAATAATTCAATAAACTGTATTGATACTAATAATAAGGAAAATCTGTGCAAAACAATAAAATGAACTAAGACCAATGAGAATAAATATCTGAAAGAGAGCTTACAGCTAAAAGCTGGACAAATGGCACAGTATTTAAAGACAAATTGTGCGCCGCTCCTCACTGTGCTCAAACCAAAATTAATACATGTGAATTTCACATGTGAATTATATATATATATATATATATATAAATATATATATATATATATATATATATATATATAATTTATATATTTTTTTTTATGCTTTCTTTTTTTGGGGGGGAGGACAGTCAGTGTCAGTTATTAGTTTATTTTATTTTTTATTATTTTTACAATTTTACTTTAGAATATTTATTTATTACAATGTTTCCTTTATATATTTATTTATTTATTTATTTATTTATTTTATTCAACCCTGTTGGGGGGTAGGGGGGCTTTGGAGGCTTAGTAGAGATTCCCCAGTCCCTATTTCAGGAGCCTCGGCTGCACTGAAAATGAATGGACAGGAGACAGAGGCTTCTCTCTATTCATAAACTGAAGCATCGTAAAAAGGAAGGAGCTGGTAAATGACATATTTACCAGCTCCTTCTTCTGCTCTCCATCCTGAAATATCTGGGACAGGTGGGGCGGAGAAGGACGGGAGGGGGTCTGGAGGAGCACACAGAGGGGGAGCGGAGGAGGACGGGGGAACCACAGGAGCACATGGAGGGGGAGCGAAGGAGGACGGGGGGGATGGAGGAGCGCATGAAGGGGGAGCGGAGGAGGAGGAGGGGGGACCGGAGGAGCACACAGGAGGAGGAGGACAGGGGGGATCGGAGGAGCACACAGAGGGGGACCGGAGGAGGACAGGGGGGGGTCGGAGGAGCCCACGGAGGAGCACAGAGGGGGACACAGAGTGGAGCCAGAGAAAGATACAGGGAACACTCAGGAACGATCAGTGCGGCGGCAGGGAAGTTATAATCACCGATCTCCCTGTGTGGCTTTCAATAAAGCAGCTGAAAGCCGCAGAGGGGAGGGGAGGAGAAGCGGCTGACAGGTGCTTTATTGAAAGCCACACAGGGAGATCGGTGATCGGTGATTGTAACTTCCCCCGTCCCCGAACCAATTGTTCCTAAGTGTCCAGGTATCAGATTAGGCATCAGCATTTGCACGAGTTCAAGTACCCCTGAAAATACTAGGTATTACCACAGATACCGATACCAGTATTGGTATCAGTATCAGGACAACCCTAGCGGTGATGAAAAGAATATAAGTAGTGTCCCGGTGATAGAAACACACCCCCAATCTGTGTTAAACAAGTGGGCTCATCCTTGGCTACTACCAGGACCATACGGACCCTTCTTATCCTGTTACTGTTCTATGCTAAAAAGCCCATTATCCTTTCATGGAAGAGCTCTGTTTCACTGACCTTGGAGTCTTGGAAAACATTGGTCAACAAGGCAGTACCCTTTTACAAGGCTACATACTTGAGCAGAGGGGCTTTGAACAAATTTGAGAAGGTTTGGGGGGGGTAGATGGCTTTCATGGACACGGTATCAGATTATTATTATTATTATTATTCAGGATTTATATAGTGCCAACAGTTTACGCAGCGCTTTACAATATAAAAGGGAGACAATACAGTTATAATACAATACAATACAATAGGATTAAGAGGGCCCTGCTCAGAAGAGCTTACAATCTAATAGGGTGGGGCAGGTGGTACAAAAGGTTGTAACTGTGGGGAATGAGCTGGTGGAAGTGGTAGGAGATTAGTTGGAGACGTGATAGGCTTTCCTGAAGAGATGAGTTTTCAGGGATTGCCTGAAGGTAGCAAGAGTAGGGGATAGCTGTATAGATGAAGGTAGCAAGTTCCAGAGGATGGGAGAGGCTCTGGAGAAATCCTGGAGACGAGCATGGGAGGAGGAGATGAGACAGCTTGAAAGCAGGAGGTCTTGAGAAGAGCGGAGAGGTCGATTTGGGTGATATTTGAAGACAAGATTAGTGATGTAGCTTGGGGCAGAGTTGTGAATGGCTTTGTATGTTGTGGTTAGAATTTTGAATTTAATTCGCTGGGTGATTGGGAGCCAGTGTAGGGATTGAAGTAGAGGGTTGGCAGACACTGAGCAGTTGGTAAGGTGGATAAGTCTGGCAGCAGCATTCATGATAGACTGAAGAGGGGAGGAGCCTATGGAGAGGCAGGCCAAAGAAGGGAGTTGCAATAGTCAAGGCGAGAGATAACAACGGAGTGAATGAGGAGCTTGGTGGTTTCATTTGTTAAAAAAGGGCGAATTTTAGAGATGTTACGGAGGTGAATTCTACAAACTTTTGACAGCGATTGGATTTGAGGCTGAAATGACAAGTCAGAGTCTAGGATTACACCTAGTACCCTGGCGTGAGGGGAGGGACTGATGGTTGCATTGTTGATTTTGATGGAAAAGTCATGGAGGGGGGCACGGGCGGGGCCAGGGGGGAATATTAATAGCTCAGTTTTAGAGAGATTTAGTTTAAGGAAGTGGTGCGACATCCACACTGAGACATAACCCAAGATCCTTTGTAGATATGGTAACACGGAAGGGCGATTGTTTTGAAGGGCTAGAAGATTAGTGAGTGATTGTAGAATTTGTACACTGCACAGTTGGGGATGAGCAACTCTCCTTTATTAGCCATGTCACAGTGGAGCGGGGGGGGGGGGGGGTGGAGAGCGTAACCATTCCATGGAGGACATCTGATAGAACACGGGGGAGCCGTGGAATTGTATCCTTGTGTCATGGTAGACTGCCTCCGGCTGGAGGTAGGAACGTTTGTGTACCTGTCTGGGCAAATTTAGGAGGGATGTATCACAAGTTTCTGTGATAACGTTTATGTTGTATTGTTTTTCTGTAGTGTACCGGAAAGTTTGTGGCCGGTTGCAGCCCAGGTTGTGTGGCTTGTTATAATGTGTATTGTGTACAAAATAAAAATAATTTTCAAAAAAAAACAAGTGGGCTCACACCACACTTACCAGAAATATTTGACCACTTTTCTTAATGGAGGTCAAACAGCTTGAGGTAAGTGTATCTCCGGATAGGAACTGTAATTAATCCTTCCTCGATGGTCTGAGTAGATTATTACATCAGAAACGGTTCTCCTATATCCTTAATGACTCATGGGCAAGGGGGGAGACATTAATAAATCCCTCATAGTGTGGCATTTTAAAAGATTTATTCTGAAATATTTAAAAACACACTTAAAATGTGATAGTAAAAAGACACCATCAATAAAGAACCCGGAACGCTGATTTGCGTTTCACCTGTGTTCCAACGAGCAGAAGGTCCCGCCCTACGCATTTCTTCAGTAAACGTCTGACGCCATCAGAGGTCCTTTTGCAATTAGCACTTTTTTTTAACAGAAAGGTTTGCACTTAGCACTTTTAACAATTAACAATCAACCAAATTCCGGTAGTTGATCAAACTCAAGCTTGGTAGATTGCTTAGTTTCTGGCAACCACTTGCGACCATATCTGTGATTCCTGTGGGATGGAAAGTAGTTGAAAATGACTGAAATTTCTCACATATATATGGTTGTCTTAGCAACTACTTGTCCACCCAGTGGGTATCACCCACTAGACACCACAGAGGTATACAAGCACTGAGTCTTTACTGAGTCACATACCGGTATGAGGGACCCAAGATTTTGCACAACTCCCGTTTGAGCCCCCATGAAGGTTAAGACGTAGTTGGTAAGGGTGATGGAAGGGCACAAGTGGTTGGGTGTTGGGACTAGTGACTGGAACTCGGGAGCGCTGGTATCAGATGTACAGGAGTACAGTTGGAAATGCTCTAAGGATACACCTTCACATATGAGCCGAGACAGGCCACAAGCCGGGGTTATTAGCACATAAACAGTGAAGCACCAAGTCATAAGAAGAATCAAAGTTAAGAACAAGCAGAGGCTGGCAAAACACAGGCAGTGGAGTACATAAGTCCATAAGCATTGGTCAGAAGTCCAAGCCAAGTTCGGTAATGGACGTGGACAGCAATCATAAGAAAACAGGAAAAATCCATGAACAGATCAGGTTGAACCTGGGTCAGCAATGAAGATCAAGCAAAATCAGAATCAGGAATTTCCAGAATACAGACTAAAAGACCATTCAGCAATCAGCCTATGCAGAACTCAAGTTTAAGTGGCCTGCCTGATGCCTATGTTATGCACACACATTGACGCATTTTTATGCACAAGTCTGATGAATAGCTCAATGTTCCTGACTCAGATCATGCAGAGATCTAATTTTCCAGTGTGCCACTGAACATTCTGTGTCCATACACTAGTCATCAGCATCTTTGGATCCTCAGGGGTGTTGTTAGGAATCATAAATGACTGGGGGCAATGTGGAGTAGATAGTAGGTGGCAATGCATGCTGTAGTAAATTAAAGTGATTGTATAGGCTAGTTTTTTATATAATTAAAATAACAAGCATGTCATACCTTCTCTGAGTAATGGTTTTATACAGAGTAGTCCCGAGTCTTCTCTTATCGGGTCCCCCACCGATGCTCCTGGCTTCTCACCCTCCCATGAGTGTCCCCATAACAACTTGTGCATGCTCACACCTGAGCCACAATCTGTGTTGGGGCTCGAGCTCAGCCTCGCCCTATGCTCCCTCTTTACTGGCTGTGTTTGACAGCAGCAGGAGCTGCTCTCGTGCACATCACTGGATCAAGATTGGGGAGGTGAGTGTTTTTATTACCTTACTGCACAGAATGCATTATAGTACTGTAAAAAAAACGTTCTGCCTTTACAACCACTTTAGGGATTGACCAAGTTGTTGGTGCTGCAGTGGTGGTGCGTCCATTAAGGGTATGGATAGATTCATGCATTGCATGAATCTATCCATGGGCGCTATAGCCACCCCCTATTCAGGCGTCCGGACCTTTTTCGGATGTCGGGCGCCTGAATTACAGCGGTGGGGGGGTGTTTTTGAAGCACCTGATTAGAGCGTTAGGCTCTAATAAGCTTCAAAAAGGTGAACTGCGAGCCCAAACCATTGCACTCACAGTTCACCCAGGTGTGTTAGCAAAGCAAATGAATATTTGCTTTGCTAACACAGAACCGCCTCTCAACCAATCAGGAGGCGCGGATGTAATACAATTCCATATAATTGGCCGCCTAGCAGAACAGGAAGAAGACGTGCACGGAGGACACAGGAGCCATCGCCATGCATCCCGTCCCACAGCTCGCCGCCAGACCCGCTGCCGCGATGGGGTAAGTGCCAGGCAGACAGCAGGGGGCACAGTGGCTGCATATTATTGGTACAGAGGCTGTAATTGATGGGGCACAGTTGGCTGCATTTGCTGGGCATAGTGACTGCTTTTTATGGGCGCTGAGGTTGCAATTAATGGGGCACAGTTGGCTGCATTTGATGGGGATAGAGGCTGCATATGATGGGCACAGTTGGCTGCAATTAATGGGGCACAGTTGGCTGCATTTGATGGGGATAGAGGCTGCATATGATGGGCACAGTTGGCTGCATATGATGGGCACAGTGGCTGCATTTGACTGGCTGTGTTTGATGGCACAGTGGCTGCAATTGATGTTTTTGTTTCAGTATTTTTCAGAATTTTTCAGTTCGTTTGCGCCCCCCAAAAATTTTGAGCCCAGCCGCCAGGGTATATGGATCCTTAAAGCTGAACTCTAGGCAAACAACTAAATACACAGGCGATATACATATATGTCAGCTCTTTTATCTGCCAAAGGATTTGTATTTCTATCAATCCAGTCCTGCCACACAAACCAGCCCTGTCTGGCAAGGATGCAATTGAGTAACACATACAGAACATGCGCCCCCAAGCCTGCGACTGGATAGTGAAAGAAGAAGCAGCAGACTGATGAGGTAATCTCTCTGTCCCTCTGCTCCTTTAACCTATCAGCACGTTGTTTGGAAGCACTGCAGCAAAACAGACTGGCTCCTTGTGTTGCTTCTTCCACTTCCAGTCTGCCCAGTCTGAGCAATGCTGTCCAGGGACTGCTTGAGGCTTATCCAAAGTCAAATTAGGTACTGCTTGCTTTAAAAAGTAAACTTATTTATGTATACAGAGTCTTTAATATCTGCACTGAGTTCGGATTTAAAGGGCAACCTGAATGAGGACATACAAGTTACAATGGTACATGGACAATGGCCAACATTCCAAATTTAACACGGCAGGAGGTCAGGCAGCTACAAAGATGCCAGAAACCGCAAGCAAACCTTGAACATTTTCTGTTTGAATCCTGTTCAGGACACTATCTGCATGGAGTTTGCATGTTCTCCCTGTGCCTGTGTGGGTTTCCTCCTGATACTCCAGTTTCCTCCCACACTCCAAAGACATGCTGGTAGGCTAACTGGCTCCTGTCTAAATTGGCCCTAGTATGTGTATAAATGAATGTGAGATAAGCACTTTGGATTGTAAGCTCCTTGAGGACTGGCACTGATGTGAATGTGCAATATGTAAAGTGAAGCATAAATTGTCGGCGCTATGTAAATACCTGTAATAATAAAATAAGCTCAGTTGCTAATATGTGCCTAATTCTGGAACACAACAAATAAATATTATTTATGAAGCTGATTACTGTATGACCTTGCCTTATTATTGTATAATAATAATAATAATAATAATAATAACCAAAATATAAAATATAATAAAAAAATAATAAATATAATAATAATAATACTATTAATTTACAAAGTTGAGTACTCTATAACCTTGCCCTATTACTGTATAATAATATAAAATATAAATAATACAATATAATACCAATAATAATAATAACACATTAATTTACAATGTTGATTACTCCATGACCTTGCCTTATAAATATAAATGATTGTATAATAATATAAAATATAATTAATAAATAATACAATATAATAACAAAAATAATAATTTACAAAGTTGATTACTCCATGATCTTTCCTTATAAATATAAATGATTGTATAATAATATAAAATATATTATTAATTATTATTATTATTATTAATAAATAATACAATATAATAACAATAATAATAATTTACAAAGTTGATTACTCCATGATCTTTCCTTATAAATATAAATGATTGTATAATAATATAAAATATATTAATTATTATTATTATTATTATTATTATTATTATTATTATTATTATTATTAATAAATAATACAATATAATAATAATAATAATAATTTACAAAGTTGATTACTCCATGATCTTTTCTTATAATATAAAATTTAGTTTTTGATAATATGTGTCTATGGAACGTGGAATCAGGCCGATATGGTCATGGCACACTGATCTCAGCTGTCAGTCACCCTCTCCTGATTTACAGTGGCAGCCCAGCGAATATTGACGTGCTCTTGAGTCACAGTGATGAAGGGGCTTTTGTGTGCTGACAAATGGTTAATGAGCAGGAAGAACAGGATAGAGGTCATTCCAGCAGGATAAAGCATTTCCTGAAGGACAGTTCCCATGCAATCAGAGCCCCATTAGTAACACAGAGGTCACCCAGCCGGATATCTTCTCTTAGCATTCAGGAAGAAGCAGTCTTCATCCTCCCCTCTCCTATCTGATGTATGTGCAAGTTCACTGACACTCCACATCAATCCCCCCCCCCATTGTCGTTTGTCATTCAGGAACGCGGTGGCATCGTGACAAATTTTTCCTTATTTTCCAATTCTTGCAAAGAGATGTACCTGAGGTGACATTGTTCTAGAATATAGGGCGATTTGCGCGTTTAGGAAACTCACATGAAAGATTTATACTTAAAGCCGCCATACCATTCTGCTCTGTTTAAAACAAGGTCCAACAATGACTTTTACTTTGACAGCCCCCTAGGGCAAAAATGTCCCAGATTTTGAACCTGAACATGAAAATCTGTGCTTGCAATAAAGAAACATCACTTATCAGTTCAGGTGGGCTCAAAATCTTCCGGTGTGCTACATTGCCAAAAATTGCTACATGAGGGTAAATAATAACCTAATCTTTCCAAACTTTGTGCAAAACTCAAAAAAAGAGTTTGGCGTTAGAAAATTAGCTGATCATCACTAACGGCTCACGTACACAGCTTATTGGGGCATGTAACTGTAGCATCCTCCTAAGTTCAGAGTGAGCTGCTGGGAAAATTTAGTTTAGCTCCTCTGTAATCAGTGGAGCCAGGGTTGATTGCTTAGGGCTGCTCAGCTTTTCACAGGTTGCTGTTCTGCTACTCCCCCTGTGTTCTAGAGGCTTCTGGAAGCATAGTGGGAGGGAGGGCAGAACAGGGAGCCTGAATATTATTTATGGAACTCCAACCAATCCCTCAGGAGGTGTGTTCAGTAGTGAAAGGAAATCCCACAGGTAGCCTGAGATCTGGCAGCAAAGGGTAGTGTGTCTGGGTCCAGTCCTTCAGGAGGAGGCAGAAAAGCTAGAGAAGCCAGAGTGAAGACATTAAGGTCCCAGCTAGGCTTATCTAGGGGGCCTACAGAAGGACCTTTGTCCAGGCAGTTAGCTTCGTCAAGAGGAGCCTTACTGGAGAGTGCCAAGAGGAAGTTTGTGGAAAGAAGTCCAACTATCCTGTGGCTAAGTGAGTACAAGACCCCAGTGCTGCAGAGTCTGACAGTGTGGTTCTTTGAGACTCTGGAAAGGGTACAGGTCACAGCCTAGAGATCCAGTGGGACATTTCTTTTACAAGTACAGTACAGCCAGCAGTTGTGCAATGCAACATGAAGTTGAAACCTAGGCCGATTTTTGAGCCAGAGGAAGAATGCCGAAAATATTGTGTAGGACTAATATACCAGCGGCTTGGCGCTATATAGCGTAAAACATACTACTGTATTTCAGTGCCTCGGAGCCAAAGCTGTTACATATCGTCGTCTGTACAATTGAATTACTGGATATGGCTGTACGTTTGTATATGCAGCTCCGAGTGTAAACACGTGGTTCAGTTCACGCCAGAACTCTCGAACATCGCAAAAATTTGGACCCGAGCCCAATTAAAGTCTATAAGACCCGAACTTGAAAAATCAAGTGTCCATTTTGATGGCTTATATGCAAGATATTGGCCATAAAAAGGGTTAGGGTGCCTGGGTACTGCCCTGGGGGACATGTACCAATGCAAAAACATTTTTTTTGAAAAGATTGTTTTTAAAGGAGCAGTGATTTTAATGATGCCTAAAATGAAAGAATAAAAATAAAAAAATCCTTTAAATATAGTGCCTGGGGGGTCCCCTTAGTTTGCTGTAAAGTGATGTATCTGTACCGTGGATAGAACCTCCTGCAGTAAAACTGACATTTATAAAGAAAAAAAAAATTACATTTAAACTGATTTTCCCTGCAAGCTTTCTTGGGGAGCCAGTCTGTATGATGAGGCCATTTTAGTACACTTAGAATAAGATTTGATATTTTTTTGGATAAATTCTTGTGAGACTTTGGATGAAAAAAACAAAGCTTTGCACCATGAGCAAGCCTTATGTGAAGAAGCCAAATTATTGTACACTCAGGTCAAGATTAACAATTTTTTTTGGATAAATTCTGGTGTGTCTTTTGCAGACTTTGGATAGAAGTAACAGGTGCAGAAAAATTGCTCTTTGGGTGTTGTTGGTGTCTTTACACCTTAACCCAATATAGGTACTGCTGTAAAAAAATTCATTTGATGCACCTGTCAAACAGGTGCGGAAAAATTGGTCGTTGGGTGTTAACTGTGCCCATGAAACCTATACCAAAAAAATACTTTTAAGATAAAATCAACACCCACAGAGCTAGGCAGCTTCAAGCAAGATTTGAGATCCCAATTAAATGCAATCAGCAACATCGGCATCAGGGTCTTGATAGCTGCTGCTAATCCAGGGCTGATTCACAAAACCTCTGGCAGCACTGAATGCCCCTTTGAAAATCATGCTGGATGCAGGACAGCCCAGCAGCTCAATTGCATACTGGGCAAGTTCTGGCCAGTGGCCTACTATTATGACCCAGAAACCCAGTGGACCGTCTTATGGAAAGCTGTCTGTTTTTGACCCTAGATAATCTTCCACCATATAATGCAGATGCTGCTGATGGTATCTTAAAGCTGACAGCCCTGAGTGCCGAGGACAAAAATGTTTTTGAAATGCATCACTGAGGTGGTCCCCTTCTCCACCGCTCCTCCTTTGACTAACAGAAGCCTCAAAACTAGCTTTTCCATGAGACTGTAACCTACCAGAGTCTGGTAGGCATTATATAAACTCCTCAAGATATTTCATTCTGTGCTCCCTCTGCGAGGGCAGGATGAGTCCGGAGACCTTCACCTTGTAACGGTGGTCCAAGAGGGTTGCCAACCAATAATGATCCTTCTCCTTGATGCCACAAATTCATCCCGCCGAGCGCCTGCAAATTCCAGTGTTCACCGAATGAGTGAACAGGTGATGTTTGGGCCGAACTTTTGCTCAGCCCAAACTGTTCGCCCAACACTAGTCTATGCTCCGAGCTGCGTATACCCACGTACAACTGTAAACTGTAGTTCATTTGTACAGGTGGCTCTAAGCAACACCTTTGGCTATTGGGCACTGAAATAATGCCACATTTTATATCTCCCACTACGCCCATGTGCACAAACCCTTAAAAGTGATCTAAAGTCCCACAACAAAGTTAACATTTTTGGGCAGAAGAGACATGTAAAGTCTCATTTGCCAAAAAAAGATAATTTTGTTCTAGCAATTATTTGTGTTCTGTATACTTTACATGGTGCACATGATGGCCATACAATGGCCAAAGAGGAATGTCATGGGACCCAGAAGAAGCAATGGCAGAGAGGGCATCTCGTGGTCAAAGAGGAGTGCCATGGGACCCAGAATAAGCAATAACAGAGAGGGTATTCAATGGTCAAAGAAGAGTGTGGTAGGACCCAGAAGAAGAGGAGTGTCATGGGACCCAGAAGAAGCAATGGCAGAGAGGGCATCCAGTGGTCAAAGAGGAGTGTCGCAGGACCCAGAAGAAGCGATGGCAGAGAGGACATCTAGTGGTCAAAGAGGAGTGTCATGGGACTGAGAAGAAGCAATGGCAGCGAGGGCATCCAATGGTCAAAGAGGAGTCTTGTAGGACCCAGAAGAAGCAATGGCAGAGAGGGCATCCAGTGGTCAAAGAGGAGTGTCGTACTGTAGGACCCAGAAGAAGAAATGGCAGAGAAGGCATCCTGTGGTCAGAGGATTGTCGTAGGACCCAGAAGAAGCAAAGGCAGAGAGGAAATCCAATGGTCAAAGTGGTGTGTCCAAAAAGAAGCAATGGCAGAGAGGGCATCCAGTGGTCAAAGAGGAGTGTCGTAGGACCCAGAAGATGCAGTGGCAGAGAGGGCATCCAATGGTCAAAGAAAAGTGTCATAGGACCCAGAAAAAGCAATGGCAGAAATGTCATCCAGTGGTCAGGGAGGAGTGTCATGGGACCCAGAAGAAGCAATGGCAAAGAGGGCATCCAATGGTCAAAGAGGAGAGTCATAGGACCCAGAAGAAGCAATGGCAGAGAGGACATCCAATGGTCAAAGAGGAGTGTCATAGGACCCAGAAGAAGCAATGGCAGAGAGGACATCCAATGGTCAAAGAGGAGTGTCATAGGACCCAGAAGAAGTAGTGGTAGAGAGGGCATCCAGTGGTTAAAGAGGAGTGTAGTGGAACCCAGAAGAAGCAATAGCAGAGAGGGCATCCAATGGTCAAAGAAGAGTGTGGTAGGACCCAGAAGAAACAACGGCAGAGAGGGCATCGTGGCCAGAGTAGTGTTGTAGGACCCAGAAGAAACAATGACAGAGAGGGCATGCAATAGTCAAAGAGTAGTGTCATAGGACCTAGAAGAAGCAATGGCAGAGAAGGCATCCAGTGGTCAAAGAGCAGTGTTGTAGGACCCAGAAGAAGCAATGGCAGAGAGGGCATACAATGGTCAAAGGGAAGTGTCGTAGGACCCAGAAGAAGCAGTGGCAGAGAGGGCATCCAATGATCAAAGAGGAGTATCGTAGGACCCGGAAGAAGCAATGGGTAAACCAGCATGTTTTTGGAGTAATCGAGGAAATCAAAGCACCCGGAGGAAACCCACATAATTACAGATAGAGCATGCAAACTCTGTAGGTATGTATGTATACTGTAGGTAGTATACTGGTTGAATTTTGAATTAAAGATTCCAGTGTTGACAGAGAGAAGTGCTAACCACGAAGTCACTGTGCCTACTTGCACATTGCATTGACAGCCTACCCACCATGATGCAGACTTTAGTTCTGCTTCAAGTACAAAGGAGTTGCTATGAGTCTCTGCACTTTACAGGAAGTATTTCCCTTGTTATTGAACAGGCCAGGATTGTGAGTGCTTCCTTCGTCCCCTAGGTAGCATACAGAGATTACAGTAGTAAGGTCAGGCCTCTTCTATTTACAGTAACTCCTCTGGGATGACAGGACGGCATCATCGCCCAGCTATGACTGAAGCCAAGAGGGTGACCGTTGGCCACTCTTAGTTCATTACTCAGCTTGGATTCCTCAACACTTGGGACATGTAACTAACACCTGCTCCTCTACCCCATGCACCTTGCAACCAAATTAGGATGTAAGGACAAGCCGTGCCCAGCATCAATTTGTCCTGCCTTTTATAGATTTGATAAATAAACTTGCACATCACAGGTCACATCGCTGTTCTAAAGGTCCACAACACAATACAATAATGCCGGAGCCATGACAGTTAGGTATGTCTTCTATAACAGGCATCTGCATTGACAGGTGGAGGCCATACCAATGGAGGGTCTAAACCTGGAAACAGGCGATGTCCTGCAGGCCATGGCGTACTGTAATGCCCTTTATTGAACAGCTGTGTTTATTTGTAAAAGTATTTATAAGCCACGTCTCCCCTCCGTATTTTAACATGCACCTGTTGGCTCCATATGAAGAAAGAAGACATTTTTATGGGCAGAGAAGTATTTAGCCTGTCCGCCTTCATACAAAGACTAATGCTGCTGACTTCACAGGTGCACAATAAAGGGGAACGCCAGTCAAACAGCTAAACACACAGATGAAATATAAGAGAGCTGTCTGCCAAGACAGAAGACCCACTTTTTTTTTTCTGCTGCAGTTCAGTAAAACTTGAGGTCCTGTCTCTACACTCAATCTGTGATTGGACAGTGAAAGGAGAAGCAGCACATTGTCAGCACCAGTTATGTTGGGGTGATCAGGAGACTGTGAAAACTGAGCAGGTCCACTTAATCTCTTCATTTGATTCCTTTTACAGGATCTGGTCAACAATATCTGCAAGCACGTACAAACGTGGAATCATCAACCAACCTGCCAGACGAGGCAACAGTTATCCCATATGAAGAGATTATTTGAATTGCACCAGTCTCTAAAGTGGGAATCAGAAGCTATCCAAAATATATTATATATATACATACACACACACACATATACATACACACACACTTCATCACAAAAAATATTGGGACGCCTGCCTTTACACACACATGAACTTTAATAGCATCCCAGTCTTAGTCCATATGGTTCAATATTGAGTTGGCTCACCCTTTGCAGCTATAAAAAGCTTCAACTCTTCTGGGAAGACTGTCCACAAGGTTTAGGAATGTGTCTATGGAAATGTTTGACCTTTCGTTCAGAAGCTCATTTCTGAGGTCAGGCACTGATGTGGACAAGCAGGTCTGGCTCACAGTCTCCGCTTTAATACATCCCAAAGGTGTTCTATCGAGTTGAGGTCAGGACTCTGTGCAGGCCAGTCAAGTTCCTCCACCCCAAACTCGCTCATCCATGTCTTTATGGACCTTGCTTTGTGCACTGGTCCAAATCATTTGGTGGAGGGGGGATTATGATGTGGGGTTGTTTTTCAGGGGTTGGGCTTGGCCCCTTAGTTCCAGTGAAGGCAACTCTTAAGGCGACAGCATACCAAGACATTTTGGACAATTTCATGCTCCCAACCTTGTGAGAACAGTTTAAGGATATCCCCTTCCTGTTCCAACATGACTGCACAAAGCAAGGTCCATAAAGACATGGATGACCGGGGGGGGTTTGGGGAGAACTTGACTGGCCTGCCTGACCTCAAACCGATAGAACACCTTTGGGATGAACTAGGCTGGCCATACATTATACAAATTTTCCTTTGGATTTACCAAAACCATATATTATGAGGTCGAACCTAGACACTTTAAATTTGTATGCAGTCAGGCAGGCCCTTGCACTACATAGTTGACAGAAAAGCTAAAGTAAATTGTATAATGTATGGCCAGCCTTAGAGCGGAGACTTGAGCCAGGCCTTCACATCCACATCAGTGCCTGAGCTCACAAATGTCCTTTTGGAAGAATGGTCAAACATTCCCATAGTCACACTCCTAAACCTTGTGGACAGCTTTCCCAGAAGAGTTGAAGCTGTTATAGCTGCAAAGGGTGGGCCAACTCAATATTGAACCCTACAGACTAAGACGTCATTAAAGTTCATGTGCGTGTAAAGTCAGGCGTCCCAATACTTTTGAGATTATAGTGGATATCCACTGTGAATGTGCACTTAAATATCCACCAAAAGTACCAACACCGTGAGTACTAGATAATTCACCAGAGCCCAGTGCTGGTAAGATTATAAACCAGGAACAAGTGCACACCAGTCTGGAAATGGCAATCCACAGCTTCCAGAGACCACTCAAGGAAAAGTATTCCATATAAGTTATTAGCTCGTGGAAAGAGAGAAGAGGCACCCATAGTGTGAGGAAACACGTACAGTGGTTTGGATGTGATGTCACCACGCACACGATTGTCCTCACGGCTTTAAATTTCCCAGCCGGAGGCGACTTATGGTTTGAAGCCGATATACTTGTATCAGTTGTTTTTTTGTTTTAAATAAAGTTTTTTTTGCTCGTTTTAAATAAAGTTTTTTTTTTTTTTTTTTAAAGACAGGTTCACCCTACGAGAGCCTCTTCTCTCTTTCCTCCTTACGAGCCAATACCTAATATGGCATACTCTCCCTGAGTGAACTCTGGAAGCTGTGGATCACTACTTCGACTGGTGTGCAGTTGTTGCTGGTTTATAATTTTACCAGCATTGGGCTCTGGTGAGTTACCTAGTACTCACAGGGGTGGAGAGCACTTTTGGTGAATATTTAAGACGTACACACTCATGGTGGAGATCATTAGACATATTTATATAAACTTTGCACCATTTCTTGACTTTCGGCACAATTTTTGTACATATACAAATTAACTTTGTTTTTTGAAAAATTATGCATTTGCGATTATTGCACTGCACATTTTTTTGCACATTGATATTAGCTTATGTAGTGGGGGGGGGGGGAGCAAGAATTATTGACTACATTTTGCACCTTTTTCTTTAGTAGCGCTGTCCCTTTAAAACTAACAATTTATAGGTTATACATTTTTTGGATGTCTTTTGCTGGGGAATCTAACGGCTTCACTATATGGTTATATAGACTTTTCTTTTGTTTTTGATTATGTATTTGAAATTGCTTTTTTTAGTCAGATTTTTGTATAGTTGGCGTGGTATTGTTATAACTATACTTGTCACATTTTTCATTTATGAAAATCTATTAAAATGAGAAGTCATTTTGGCCCTACTCCTTTGGATAACAGGAGTTTGTACTTCACTCCTGTGACCTGTTTTAAGCCAACAGCGGGCTAAAGTTCGCCATCGGCTGACGTCACTTAGGCGGACTAGGCGCAGGCTCGATCCCGACTTTAGTCGGGATCCACCCAGAAACTCGGACCGGCAGCTGGCTCAGCCTCTCTCCTGACCCCTCGCGCCAGTGAGCACTGAAGGGGCAGAGTAGAGTGCCGGTGACTGGCAGTCAGGGCTCTCTGCTCAAAGCAGAAGGGAGAACTGATCACTTAGCACATGGGTGCTCAACATGCATGCAGCCATTGGAGATTGAACTTTTGGTCTGCATGTGCATCAGGTGTGCAGAAATGATTCGACTCATTAGATCAGTCTGGCAATGGATCAGTCTAATCTTTTCAGAAGGGGACACCAGGCATAGCAGCCACCCTACCTCTCTCGGCACAGGTTTCCCTAACAACCCCCCCCCCACCACCACCACCACCAAAACCAGGACCTTCATCCAACAAAGTTGACACAAGGATATATATATATATATATAAAAAAGAAAAATATTTATTACAATATACTGTACAAATTTAACAATTGACTTTTTTCTTCCAACATATTTACACAACATAGTGTTTTTCCCCGAATCTGTTTTCAGCAAACGCTTACTGTCGGTATTTACAGTCTATGTACAAACGTATCACAGATACAAGTTTAACAACCGCGAGTCAGTTAGTGCAATGAAGGCTCTGGCGCCTCTATGTCTTCTCACGATTTTCCTCTTTGACAGGTGCTTTTGCCAACAGTTATTCACATTACAATTGCTAATTAACATTGGGATTTTTTTTTTTTTTATCCTTAGTTTTCAAGATTGAAATAGAAAAAAAAAAAAAAAAAAAAAAAAAACGCTTCACTGCCAACAGTGCCTGGCATGCGTAGTTGTCTGTATTCGCACACAGTGTCACGGCGGCGGGGATGCGAAGCACCAGCTTATAATGGACTTGTTTAAGAAAATAATGCGGAAAAGCTTAAACAGCTGTTAACCCATGATCCAATCAGATCAGCTTTCACTCCTGTCACTGGGGAAATAAAAAAAAAAAAAAACACTTCTGATTGGAACTAGGGTGTGCAACGCGTCAGTATTCTGCATACTTAAGATTACAACTAAAAGGCAAAACTGTGTTTAGGTTTGGATAGAGTGGAGAGGGATTAGAAAATCTGTCACATTTTCATTGAAGTCTGGATCCCCGTTGACCAGGGGACATAAGTTCTGATGACACGCAGGAACTTCCCTCACTTTGGAAAGATTTTCCCTCACTTCCTTTTGTGGTTATAGGACAGGAAGCGAAGGGAAATCTCCCCAATGGGAATGATAGGGGCTTTAACCCTTTCGCACTTTATCCAAAAATAAAAAAAAGTTTTGGCTTTCGTAAAGGTCAATACAAAAAGGCAAAAGGTCTATTTGTTTCAAGAAGAGAAAAAAAAATTTGTATAACTTACTACTGAAAATGTATGAAATGCAAGGCTCTGTGGGCCAAAAACAAAATAAAATACAACAATGCATGAGGTATATGTGTTTTTCACTAGAGTGAAGGCTTGCTGAGGTTCAGCCCTAAGAAGACCTGACAAAGATGGAATTATCTTGTGTAGGAGTAATTGGTCTCTCCAGAGTGTGGTGTGGGACATTGCAGTCCACCTATATTTCAGTGTCAAGGGATAAATGTCCCAATGCAGCGCAGGAAATGGGAGGGGGAACCACAATGCAACACTCTCCCTTTAGGTGCCATTTAAGGTGACCTAAAAATGGTCAGGGTAATACAGAAAAATACAAGTGCTTCTCTTTCTTCAAGTGCTGTTGAAGTTTTTTTGTGCTGTAGAGGTTAAAAACGGACCTTCTCGCTTAACCCCTTTAATGCTATATTAACAAGAAAGGCCATCGGTCCAACTGTTAACTCGAAGGCTGTGTTGGGTTTGGGTATAACAAATGGAGCGATGAAGAAACTACAGCTATCGAACATTTTTTTTAGCCAGCTAATGGTGTAATTTAAAAAAAAAACAAAAAAAAATGGGTTTTATTGGGGGGTGAAGTTATGAATGCTTGCTTATGGGCTCCCAGTGGTGCAGTTTGACCCCATTCAATACTCGATCATAATCGGCTTCAGGAGAGTGGAGTTTAACTGTGTTTATACAAGTGTTTTTAAGCTTAAACACATTTTCTTAGTTAACAGAAAGCTAATTTTTAGGATGAGAAACTAGAAATTATGCATTTTCTGGCACTTCCACTGAAGTCCATCGAGGCCAAAACACACAACTCTGCCCCAAACAGGCTCATTGTACTTTTTCAAGAGATGTGATGATCAGGTGGGAATGGGCATCACTTAATATAATGGGAATCTTGATGAGGCTTGAATTGCTTAAGATCGCTCAGGTGTGAATGGCCCTGATATTCTGGGAGCCAGTGGAAGATATATCAGCCGTGAACCCTGAGCACAAGGGTCTTTAAGGGTTCTGGGGCACAAATATTTCTCCACAGGAGCCCTTTGCTGACTTGTCTGTCACTGATGGGAGCTCATTGTTTCAATAGTTTGATTGATCCCATGCCTCTCCGAATGAATACTAGAAGAAGAATTGAGATACAAGATCAAAAGGACTAAAAATCATCCATGCAGTTTAAACTGAAGGCCCAGAATTAGAAAAAGGATAAAACGATTTTGTGAGTTGTAGAGTCCTTCAAAAACACATTACATTCCCTCTGGACCAAACGTGTTGGGTTTATTCAAGAAGGCAGTGCAAGGGATGTCAAATTCCATGAGCCCCTCTGCAACCAATCATATTTCAGTTTACTCTAATAGGATCATAAATTAGTTCTGATTGGGCAAAGTGCAGTAGCCCAGAACAACCAACCACCCTTTGCACGATCTTACAGAATGCACCTAAATGGACCAAAAAGAGTGATCCTAGACCAAGACAAAAGCTTTTGCAATATAATAATTGTTGGCAAACCCAATATGGTATGTTGCTATCACATACGAGATTGTCCACACCACAGCTGCCAGGGCTCACAGACTTTCTGCAAGTCCCAGATCTGGTCATTATAAAGACAATAGTCTGTAGGTTGGGAGGAGCTAGCAGAAGAAGGAATCAAGGTCATCACAAGTCTGTGGGACATCAGGTACAAGCTGGTCAGTGTTGCTTGGTTCCTGATCGGCTAAGCCGGGGTGAGAGGCAGCTTCAAACCAGGGATGTAATAAAATTTCCTCTGCTGTGAGTCTCTCGGAGGGCTCCCGTCTCAGTAGGCTTCGGATAAGGCACCTAGCTTTGGGGGAGACGTGGTCAGGGATGCAAAATTGTCCACGGCGGATTTTGGAGAAAAGTGAGCTGGGGTCCGAATCGTGAAAAGGATATCGTCCGACCAGGAGGGTGAAAAGCATGACACCCAAGCTCCAGACGTCAGCCGATCTCCCAGAATAAGTCCCTGTGGTGTTCAGGATCTCTGGGCTGACGTAAGCCGGGCACCCGTGTTTGTCCGACAAAGCATCATCCTTCCCTTTCATAATGTGAGCGTCTTCTAAGCTTTCCAACCTCAGTTGAGTCCTGAGAACCGAAAAAGAAAAAAGCAGGTTAATATTGAGCTTCCAACAACAAAATTAAAGAAAGCCTTAGTATGTGCTTTCCTGAAATAACCACCTCAACTTCAACAGCCAGCAGGCCTAAACTGAACATTATCACAGCAAATAAAATCATAATTTTTGTTAAAAGCCAGACGAGATTGAAGGCCTGCATAGCTCAAGATTATTTTTTTTTTCACTCTCAGCCCGCGGGGGGTATAACGCGTTCCCTTTTCTGTCCTCAACATGAACTCTTGTAATGCAAAGTAGCTGTGGTACAGAGGACGGAAAAAGTGACTCAAGCCACTCTACCGTCTGGCAGTAACCGGCTGGTGTCACAGTAAAAACTTCGCACCTGTGCCTGCCACATATCGCTTAACCCCCTGCTGATCAACTCCTGACGCACAGGACGGATGCTCTCACACAGCTGCCTGAAACTCAAGATTTCCCAAAAATGTAAATGTATGCTTTCCATTATGCAAATAAAAATACTGTATATGTACATCCATGTGTAGGGAAGATATTGAAGTACAACCTTTCCAAAAGAGTTTTGAAGCCCCCATAGAGGTTCAGAATATTGTTGCATCAACACTTTTGTGCAATTCTAGATTTAAATTCTTTGCATTCTCCCCAATCTGGTCCTCTCCTGCTGCGTGTACCTGCCTTAAGGGGCCCACCAGGACACCGCACTTTGCTTGGTTATAAAAAGTGGCATTTAAATATCCATTTGGCACAGAGTCCAAAACCAAGCTCTGAACTCCCAGCCGCGACCACAGCCTAGTAACGCCCCCCCCCCCCCCCCTCCTCCTCTATCGTTCTTGGCTCCTCGCTCCCTTCAATCAGTGAACATTCCAGTGACGTGACGTTTGTAAATATCCCAGATGGAACAGCGCGATCAGAATTTATTTCAGAGCTAGCAGGGTTTTTTTGGCCAAGAATGTAATACCTTCTACTATATATCATTGATTATAATGTCTACAAAATGACCCACATACGTTAAAATGGCTGAGGGCCTGTTTGAAGCACTATGAGCTACTCTATCAGTTTTGTCCGGAGTATGTTGGGTGGGCATCTTCCAGGACTGAATGATTGAAGTAAACGCAGGAGATTTTGGGGATTCTGCCAAGCAGATATTAATGCTCAGCCCAAACGCCCTTAAGGCCTCATGTACAATGGTGGTTTGGACCCCCTGGAGCAGCATAAACCCCACTGTCAGCAGCCCATCAAAATCAATGACTGGCTGAAATATGCAGCAGTTGTACACTGTTCCAATTGGTACCTGTGTGCAGGGCCATATGCATACAAGGAGGTATGTCCCGAAGGCAGAAAGTCCACACTGTAGCCATAGGTCTCTGTATGCATTCCATCTTGTATATGAGTACCATTCAGAACAGGGTACAGCCAAAGCATTTTTCAGTCCTTTTGAGTCTATATGCATTGCTGCGTTGTCGTCCATTTTAATAAGCTATACAAGCCAAACTGCCCATGTGCATGAGCCTTTAAAGACTGGGGTCACCCCAAACCAGCTTTTCAATTGTAGGTGCATCACAGAAGAGCATCTCAGTATGCCTCCTATATTCCTTATGGACTTTGGCAATGAGATTGCCTTGACAGAAATATATCTCTGCACCAAAGGAAGATTAATGACCATACTACTGCTAAACAAAAAAAAACAAAAAACGGAAAGAAAGATTACCAAAGTTGTATTATGTGAAAGTCCTACATACACAGCTGCCTATATATAAAAGTCTTGACACCTGTGCAGAAAAGGACATATCTGACATTTCTACAAACCTCCCTATACAACCCACTGCAGTAAAGTTAGCTGCCACTGCAAGCAAGTGGAGATGGCAAAGTGACAGCTGCCAACATTCCTCTTCAGGGTCAACAGACAGGACGTCCGCTGTGCTGGAAAACTACACTCCTTCTGATGTTACGCTCATTTTAAAAGTAGCTTCTTGGACAGGGTTTTTAAATCTTTAAAATGATTGTGCATAAATGGATTTAGAAAAATGATGCCATTTATATTGAGTGGCCCATTAGCAAGAGTGGTGGATGGTGTTCAGAAGCCTGTAACTATTTTCTTGTTCTCCTTGTTCCCAGGCAATGGAAAGGTGTGATCTGATTGATGGTTCCAAGTTAATGGCCATCGCTACATTTTTGCTTCTCATACCAGCTGTTCTATGCAGAAAGGTTGGCGTTTAAGGGATATCCTATTATTGGCCAAGGTTAAATTATTGAACATACAAGTTTTCAGGATGCCTCATATCCCTTTGTCAGGCTTTATACAGAAATGTATAAAGCCTGACAAAGAGAACTAAGGCATCCCAAAAGCTGGTAGCTTTAATAAGTAAGCTAGTAAAGGGAATTACTTCAACTTCAAACTTAACGTATTAATGGATAGCTAACAGTACAATACTCTACTACTGCATCAGCTGTTTTCGAAAGAAGCAATATTAGGGAGAACGTTAGCTTGTCCAAGACAAACCAATACAAAATTTGGCAATGGAGCACCCCTAGAGCTAACAAAGAACTGACTTTTATTCAAGGGGAAATCCACATTATAGATGCAAGAGAAGCCCATGGCTTCTTATAGGTCTTGCATACTTCGAAAGGAGAGATCTCCAAGCCATAGTTCCAGGCTCTTTCCTATCCATCTGGTAGATCAGCTCCTCCTATCACATTCTCTATAATAGAATAGAAATTAAAGTCAAGCATGGAGAATGGGAACCAATTATAATGAGCACAGACCCAAGAACTTAACACAAATCTCCATCGGGTGGCCTAACTTTCCAGTGTCTACAACAGGGTTTCTCAACCAGGGTTCCTCCAGAGGTTTTTAAGGGTTCATTGAGCAATTTCTGCCTCTTAAATAAATTCTCACTGACACCATTGGTCTTTTTAGCTGTTGGAAATTCTTCCCAATGTTCACAAGTATAAGGAGCATTTCTCCCACTGACCATCACACTAATGTATCAGCCATTTTTAGCAGGAGATCCTTTAGACCAGAAAGTTTATTTCAAGGGTTTCTCTCTGCTGAAAAGGTTCCGAAAAAGCTGGTCTACAAAAAAAAATAGCTTTTCTGGTGGACCAACCCATTAAAGTCCAGGCTAATTTCTATTTCTCAAGTTCCTCAAGTTCTCTTTTGTGTCAAAATCTGCAGCAACAGAGGTCAACTACGTACATCACCGATCAACCCACTACAAACTTTATACAATGTCATGTGTACACAACTTTTATATTTCAGTATTGGTGCTATCCTACAGTTTTCTGTCAACAATCGCAGCTGCTTGGCTTCAGTTTGTATTGTATGGACTGGGCAGGGGGCCAGTCAGCTCTGGTCCTATCTGCTGCGAGCATTGCGACTGTACACACACAAAACAAACACAGGCTAATGGAAATATCAATATTTGGGAGGCAAGATTATGGGGTGGGGGGGTTGAATCTGGGCCCAGATGTGGCTGTATGTGACAGCTCTGAGGTCAGAAGTGTCAAGTAAACATTAACTGTTTACTTGATATTGAAGCTCAGAAAATTTTTCGGAACACCACCTTGCACCCACCTTGCACAACGGTAGGACTGTTTATACCTCAACATGTGCTGAGGACATGTATATCATCTTATAACAAGAGGTCGTTTTGTAAGCGGATATAGATAGGTCTATGAATTTAGACAACGAAGCAACAGAAATGGACTAAGTAATGTCACTAGTTCCCAGAGAATGAAAAGCCCTCGCCGGCATTCTCCATGACTGAGCCAAAGTGCTCTCTCAGTTCCTCCCCTGACCTAATCATGTCCTCCTCACCCATTTACTCATCCCACACATAGCTACAAGATTGATCTCAAGCAGCCCTTGTGATCTGGAATTCTCTTCCCCATTCTATTAGTCTTGTTTATACCCAGTTTCGCCGAAAATAAGACCTAGTGTGATTGTCGGTGATGGCTGCAATATAAGCCCTACCCCCCAAATAAGCCCTAGTTAAAGTCCTTGTGGTCTTACTATTAGGGTAGGGCTTATTTTCGGGGAAACAGGGTAGGGCTTATTTGGGGGGGTAGGGCTAATATTGCAGCCATCACTGACAATCATGCTAGGTCTTATTTTGGAGGAAACAGGGTAGTAAACTGAGAAAAAAATGAAACTGGGATCCATCACGCATTAAGTCTTTGTTTCTAACTCAAGGATTGCTTCCTCACCTTTCTTTGTCAGAAAACACGAACTTCCTCAGCTTCAGATCACCCAGAACAATATTAGACTGATGACAGTGGGACACCGAGCTGATGATTTGCTTGAAGAGTTTGGCGGCCTGCTCTTCGCTCAGCCTCTTGCAGCTGCGCACGTAAGAGTGCATGTCACCGTACTCCTTTTCGAAAAACACATAGGCCTTGCTCTCCCCTTGGATGACTTCCACGGTCCCGGTAATGTTTCGATGCCAGGGGAGGTGGATGTAAGGCTGGATCTTATGCTGATAGTCCTTCAAGGGGAAAACCTGCAAAAGGATGCAAGAATAAAATTTAATTCAAATGCCAAATCCTTTGTGAACTAACAGACTGTTACATTCTGACAATATTCTTTGGTTGACCAACAACTATGTAGCACGGCCTCTCAACCTTTTCAAACACAGAGGAAACCTTGAAATAACTTCCCAGCCTCAGTGAACCCCTGACAAAAATGACTATTGACAACTCATGATACATTAGTGTGATGGTCAGTGGGAGGAATGCTCCTTACACTTGTGGTCATTGGGAAGAATTCCCCTTACGGATAGCTAAAAAGATTAAATGGTGTCAGTGGGAACTTAACAGAAAGGCAGAACTTGCTCATTACTCAAGGAACCCCCCCAACAACCTCTGGAGGAACCCTAGGGTTCCATGGACTGGTTGAGAAACCCTGATGTAGCATAAGGACCAATCTGACATGGGTTGCTTAGGTAAACAATTGCACTTCACAGCTGTTGGTCAATCTAAATGAAATAAGTGCACAAATTGTGGCTCATCAAATGTGGCGGTACTACCCTGTTTCCCTGAAAATAAGACCTAGCGTGATTGTCGGTGATGGCTGCAATAAAAACCCCAACCCCCAAATAAGCCCTAGTTAAAGTCCTTGTAGGTCTTATTTTCAGGATAGGGCTTATTTTCAGGGAAACAGGGTAGAGCTTATTTTTGGGGTAGGGCTTATATTGCAGCCATAACTGACAATCACGCTAGGTCTTATTTATGGGAAAACAGGGTACAACTCCCAGCATGTTGGGGGGGGGGGGCCTTGTAGTCCCACCACAGATAGAGATCTACAGGCTAAATAGGTCAGTGCTAGGCTAAACTAGGACATGCAACCCATATGCTAAGAGATTATGTGCAAAGAAAAACAACCGCACTACACCAGACCTAGCAAAACTGTGTCCTATTTTTACATCGCCCTATGCAGGCGTCGCAAGCTCTCATTTCTGTGGCTTTTTATGCCTGTTGGAAATTTTCCCGTCCCTCACTAGCAGCAGCAGCAGAGGGCAGCAGCAAATACACAAAGCCGTATTAAGGTTACAAGGGAGAGCTCAGCATTGACGTAACCTGTCTAGTCCAATTAACAATCAGCAAAATTAGACATTTGTTAAAGAATGCGATCATGTCAGTTCTAATGTAAAAGGAAAGGGAGGGTGGAAATTAAATTACAGAAACCGATGAACTGTCAGCGCAATTATAACCCGACTCACTGACACAGCATTGCAATATGTTCACATCTCAAGGCTGTGTAGCGTAGCAGGTTCAATCTAACTATAGGTTCAGCTAAGGGAATGAACACATTGCAGACAGCCCTATAGATGTCCATCTGGCTTTAGATTTCATTGGCTTATAATAGTAGGAAATAATTTCTGATTGGCTGTCAAGGGTAACTGCATCATCTAACTTTGTTCACTTGGTCTACAAAGGGGGGGGGGGGTCTTATTTACTAAAAACAAAGAATGCTAACTCTGATGCAGCTGTTCATGGTAGCCAGCTTCTAACTTCCACTTGTTCAAGCTTTGGCAGAAAAAAAACCTGGAACCGGATTAGTTTCTATGCAGAGCTGCACTAGATTTTGCACCTTCCAGTTTTAGTAAATTAACCCCATTGCGATGAACATTTTTGATTTGCAAAGGCAATCAGACCTTTGAAAACCAGGCTTTGTTTCCAAGACCCGAAAGACATCATCTGATCGTGCTAGGTTACTGAACTATGCCCATCTGATGATTGCCAATCAAATAAGCCCCAAAAACCCTTCTAATCTTGGCCAATGGACCTCGCCATTTATCAAGTTTAGCGTTCAATCTGTCCATCAGGTTTCGTTCAACGCGTAAATAGGCTACGTCTTCTCTAAGCTGTGGGGCATATAAGGTAACAGCTCCGTCTGCTGTAACGTCATGCAAGTCTTTCTAGTACAATGCAATCACATTGAAAAATTGGATCTTGGCAAAGCGTGCCAAGGACTTCCTAGGACTTTTAGTCCCTCAGCCTGTACTAGGAAGGGGGTGACTGGTGCCAATTTAAGAATAGTTTGCCATCATTCTTGAATGGAGCTGATGCCCTTAGGGAAGCAATCACTTAGCTGGAAGTGTTCAAACAGGGAGCTCTGGGGATCATGCGGGAAGCTAGGTCTCCTGAGAAACCACATGCAATATAATACAGAGGGGCCCTTAGGGCAAAACAGGAAGCCGAGTGGGGGGCCCTGGAGACCATGAAGCATCAGACTAAACGTAACACAATAGAGCAGGCTTTAAAACACACAACAATAAGCGGGTCTGACCCCATCGGTGAAAACTCGAGAAACACTACAGACAATGCTGCTTTCTCCTGGTGCCTTCTGCTGTACAACACAGAATGGGGTCTCCATCACCCCCCTCCTCTGCTTCCGGGACTGCAGACAAAAGCAGGGGGGGGGGGGTCCGTGGTCTCCCAAAGAAACAAAGCAAAAAAAAAAAAAAGAAGGAGAGAGTAGTAAGCCTTGCCTAGGTGTCCCCAGAACAATGATAGCAATGTGCTGCAGTACTGTGGAGGGAAACTTTGGGGTCCTTCTGGAAGGTGCAGACAATAGATTGACGTCTTCCTTGCATAGATATCTCCACCGTAGACAGAGACAGATTTCAGCCCAGACTTAGCCAGACTTACAGCCCACCAGTATATACAGGGCTAAGGAAATCTGTCTTGTCTGTGGCTATCCCTGCCTAGGGGTCCCCCAAGAGAGCACACGGAGGTCACTCGTAACAGTCAGGCATTGCAGACAAAAGACTGAGGTTATTGAAGGCTACATAGACAGCGCACACACTCTACAACACTGACAACAGAGACTGCTGACCAGAGCTCCTGGAAGCAACAAGACCACAAATCAGGGCACAAGATGAAAAATATGCTAACAGAACATGTAAAGACTACAGACAACATGTCATCCCTGGAAACTGGGTTCCCTTATACAGTGCAGAGGGAATACTGGGGTCATCCAAATCTGCAAACTACATGGGATCGCTCTAGGTTTGGGGTCCCTAAAGATTCTACCAACAGCAAGATAAGGTCATCTCTACCCTGGGGTTCTTCTAAACCCTCAAACAGGCTGGGGATCATTTCTACCCTGGGGTCCACTCCCAAGATTCTGCAGGCAAAAGGTTGGGGTCAAAATGGCTGGAGTCATGTCTACACTAGAACTACCCAAGCCCAGCAGACAAAAGGCTGGGGTTGAGACTACCCCCAGGGGGCTCCCTAAGACCCTGCAGATAATATACTGGAGTCATGCCTTCCCAAAACCCTTCAGACTATTATCCTCCCAGTACTGGGGTTCCCCTAGAGCCTGCAGATAACAGGCTGGGATCACATCTATGGAAGACCCTGCAGACTAGGGTCTTGCCGATTTTGGGGCTCCCAGAGACCCTGCAGATAACAGGAGTCATGCCTTTCCAAGACCCAGCACACTATAGACTAAGGTCGTGGCAACCATGGAGCTCCCCAAGACCTTGCAGCTGGGATCACATCTTCCCAAGATTTTGCAGACTATAGACTAGAAAACCTGATGTTCCCATAGATCCTGCAGATGGGAAGACATGAGCTCAGCCTAAGACCCTGCAGACAAAAGACTAGGGTCATGCCAATCCTGATGTTCACATAGACCCTGCAGGTGAAAGACTGTGTTCACATATATGAAGACATAGCAGACTATAGACTAGAGCTATTCCAATCCTGGTGTCCCCATATCTGTGCAGATCCAGCAGACTATAGACTAGGGTCATGCCAACCCTGGTGTTCCCATAGACCCTGCAGGTGAGAGACTGTAGTCATGTCTATGAAGATCCTGCAGACTAGGGACATGCCAACCCTGTATGTTCCCATAGACCCTGCAGATAACACGCTAGGGTCATGTCAATCCTGATGTTCCCACATCTATGAAGATTCTGTAGACTACATATACACACACACACGGGTCCTTCCAATCCTGGTGTTACCAGACCAAAGACTAGGGTCATGCCAATCCTGGGGTTTCCATAGACCCTGGGGTCATATCTATCAATACCCAGCAGACTATAGACAAGGGTCCTTCCAATCCTGGTGTCCCCATAGAGCCTCCAGATATCAGGCTGGGGTCCTGCTTATGAAGACCCTGCAGACTATAGACGGGTCTTTCCAATCCTGGTGTTCCCATATCTATGAAGACCCTACAGACAAGGGTCCTTCAAATCCTGGTGTTCCCACAGACCCTTCAGATACCAGTCTGGGGGTCATATCTATGAAGACCCTGCAGACTGGGGTCCTTCCACTCCTGAGGCCCCTCTAACCCTGCAGATTCTAGTCTGGGGGTCACCCTTGAGTCTCCCAGGTGCCCCCTTGCCTTGCCGTTCCATAATCCTGGGGTCCCCCCCAAACAAAAGCCCTCCTCCAGGCGGGATAGGTCCGGTGGGGGCTCACCTTGCACTGTAGCTCCTGTCCGGTGTGCAGGTGGAGGGCTCTGGCCACGTTGTCCCGGTCCCCGGTGGGTAGCAGTAGGTAGCTCCCTATACAGGTAGGTCCGGTGTGCTGGGGGTCAGCGCTGTGCAGAGCCGGCGGGTGGGGGGATCCCGGGGAAGGCAGGAGGCCGCCATCGGGGGGCACCTCGCTGAACCGGGCGCACTTGGCGGGGGGCTCGTCGGTCTCCAGCAGCCTCTTGGGGTGATGGGCCCTGCGGGGGGCCCCCGGCCGGCTCTGCACGTTGGTAAACATGGTTAATGTGAAGGGAGGAGGAGGGGGCTCAGCGGTCCCGGAGCGGCATCCACGTGTCCCCGGTGCCCCGATCACACAGCGGAGATGCGGAGTGTACAGGATCCTGCCTGCATCTGTGTGTGCGGAGCCCCGGGGACCGAGCACAACCACAGCCTGACCCCGCCCACTACCACAGCATGGCCCCGCCCACTACTGTGCAATACGGACAGCCCGCCCCCTCCATCCCTCCGCCACAGTCTCATTCCTCTCGTTGCATCATCTCCCCTCCCCCCCCTCCGGGCTGTCATCATCATTCTCTGCAACCTCCGGGACCCTCCATGCTGCATGTCTCTGATTACCATACATCTCTATAGATCCCTATACATCTCTATAGATCCCTATATATCCATACATCTCTATAGATCCTTATATATCCATACATCTCTATAGATCCCTATATATCCATACATCTCTATAGATCCTTATATATCCATACATCTCTATAGATCCCTATATATCCATACATCTCTATATATCCCTATATATCCATACATCTCTATAGATCCCTATATATCCATACATCTCTATAGATCCCTATATATCCATACATCTCTATAGATCCCTATATATCCATACATGTCTATAGATCCCTATATATCCATACATCTCTATAGATCCCTATATATCCATACATATATCCATACATCTCTATATAACCCTATATATCCATACATCTCTATAGATCCCTATATATCCATACATGTCTATAGATCCCTATATATCCATACATCTCTATAGATCCATATATATCCATACATATATCCATACATCTCTATATAACCCTATATATCCATACATCTCTATAGATCCCTATATATCCATACATCTCTATAGATCCCTATATATCCATACATGTCTATAGATCCCTATATATCCATACATCTCTATAGATCCATATATATCCATACATATATCCATACATCTCTATATAACCCTATATATCCATACATCTCTATAGATCCCTATATATCCATACATCTCTATAGATCCCTATATATCCATACATGTCTATAGATCCCTATATATCCATACATCTCTATAGATCCATATATATCCATACATATATCCATACATCTCTATATAACCCTATATATCCATACATCTCTATAGATCCCTATATATCCATACATCTCTATAGATCCCTATATATCCATACATATATCCATACATCTCTATATAACCCTATATATCCATACATCTCTATAGATCCCTATATATCCATACATGTCTATAGATCCCTATATATCCATACATCTCTATAGATCCCTATATATCCATACATCTCTATAGATCCCTATATATCCATACATCTCTATAGATCCCTATATATCCATACATCTCTATAGATCCCTATATATCCATACATATATCCATACATCTCTATATAACCCTATATATCCATACATCTCTATAGATCCCTATATATCCATACATCTCTATATATCCCTATATAACAGTAAGCGTTAAAAAAGGGGTTTAGTCCGCACGCATTTGCAAACGCATGCGTGAGCCACAGAGCCACGTCACGGCACATCTCTATATATCCCTATATATCCATACATCTCTATAGATCCCGATATATCCATACATCTCTATATATCCATATATATATCCATACATCTCTATATATTCATATATATATCCATACATCTCTATAGATCCATATATATATATATATATCCATATATCCATGTAGCCGTATTGGTGCAATTGTGACAGAGGGAATGGAGTACTGGCCGTGATACTTGTTTTATATGCACTAAAGAAGAAAAAGATTGTCCTGAAATATTGTATGTTAGTGCAAATAACAAGAGTATCACAGACAGTCCTCCATTCTCTCCATATATCTCTATATATATATATCTATAGAAATACTACCGGGACCAGAGCAATGACCGCCACTGTCCGCTAGAGGGAGCCGAGAGCCGAGACTGGAGAACTCTGCAACAATGTATTATCTGCACCTCCCAGAGTACATACACTGTATATTATATGTAAAAATGTATCTCCATCATCTACACATCACACTTTATATATTATATGCAACAATGTATCATCTGCACCTCCCACTGTATATTATATGTAACAATGTATCTCCATCATCTACACTTCACACTGTATATATTATATGCAACAATGTATCTCCATCATCTACACCTCCCACTGTATATTATATGTAACAATGTATCTCCATCATCTACACTTCACACTGTATATATTATATGCAACAATGTATCTACATCATCTACACTTCACACTGTATATATTATATGCAACAATGTATCTACATCATCTACACCTCCCACTGTATATATTATATGCAACAATGTATCATCTACACCTCCCACTGTATATTATATGTAACAATGTATCTCCATCATCTACACCTCCCACTGTATATTATATGTAACAATGTATCATCTACACCTCCCACTGTATATTATATGTAACAATGTATCTCCATCATCTACACCTCCCACTGTATATTATATGTAACAATGTATCATCTGCACCTCCCACTGTGTATTATATGTAACAATGTAACAATGTATCTCCATCATCTACACCTCCCAATGTATATTATATGTAACAATGTATCATCTGCACCTCCCAGAGTAAAGACACTGTATATTATATGTAACAATGTATCACCATGTATCATCTATACCTCCCAGAGTACATACACTGTGTGTTATATGTAACAATGTATCATCTACACCTACCAGAGTACTTCCACTGTATATTATATGTTACAATGTATCTCCATCATCTGCACCTCCCACTGTGTATTATATGTAACAATGTATCTTTATATATTATCTCCATATAAAACACTGCTGTCCTTATAATGTATCTATATATAGACATATAACTTTATAAACATACATGGGGGGGGGGGATTTACTTTAACCACTCCAGCTCCGGAAGGATTTACCCCCTTAATGACCAGGCCATTTTTGTGCAACACGGCGCTGCGTTACTTTAGCTGACAATTGCACGGTCGTGCGACACTGTACCCGAATAAAATTAATTGGCGTCCTTTTTTCCCCCCACAAATAGAGATTTCTTTTGGTGGTATTTGATCACCTCGGCCGTTTTTATTTTATGCGCTATAAACAAAAAAAGAGCGACAAATTGGGGGAAAAAAACAACAATTTTTTACTTTCTGCTAAAACATTCCAAAAAAAAAAAAAAAAAGTAAAAAAACAAATTTCTTCATCAGTTTAGGCCGATATGTATTCTGCTACATGTTTTTAGTAAAAAAAAAAAAAATCCCAATAAGAGTAAATTGATTGGTTTGCGCAAAAGTTATCGCGTCTACAATATAGGGGATAGATTTGCGGCATTTTTATTTATTTATTTTTTTACTAGTATTGGCAGCGATCAGTGATTTTTAGCAGGACTACGACATTGCGGCGGACAGATTGGACACCTAACTGACATTTTTGACACTTTTTTTTTCTATCTTTTCATGAGCATCTCTTGTATCATGTCAAAAGTCTCTGACCATCCCTTGTATAATGTCTGCAACCTCTGACCATCTTATGTATTACAGTATCTCACAAAAGTAAGTACTCCCCTCACATTTATGTAGCTATTTTCTTCTATCTTTTCATGTGACAACACTGAAGAAATGACACTTTGCTACAATGTAAAGTAGTGAGTGTACAGCTTGTATAACAGTGTAAATTTACTGTCCCCTCAAAATAACTCAACACACAGCCATTAATGTCTAAACCATTAGCAACAAAAGTGAGTACACCCCTAAGTGAAAATGTCCAAATTGGGCCCAATTAGCCATTTTCCCTCCCCGGTGTCATGTGACTCGTTAGTGTTACAAGGTCTCAGGTGTGAATTTACACACAGCAAATTTACACTGTTATACAAGCTGTACACTCACTACTTTACATTGTAGCAAAGTGTCATTTCTTCAGTGTTGTCACATGAAAAGATAGAAGAAAATATTTACAAAAATGTGAGGGGTGTACTCACTTTTGTGAGACACTGTGCATAGATATATATACAGTATATATATATGTGTGTGTGTGTGTGTGTGTGTGTGTGTGTGTGTGTGTATATATATATATATATATATATATATACCAATCAGCCATAACATTATGACCACTGACAGGTAAAGTAAGGGCCAGTTCACACCTGAATCACACAGGATTCCTGCATTCCTGAGTGATTCAGTGCAGTGCGATTAAATTGCTCTGGTTCGCACAAAGTTGCGCATGCACTACTTTTCAAAAATGCACCACACTAAATTGTATCGTGCTGTGGTACCGTGCCATCTGGTACAGGCAAACTCATTGAGTTTGCAATCTGTGTTTGGGGTGTTGTTAAGAATATATTGACACCCGCAGCAGATCGCACACCCAGCACATTTTAAAACGCAGTGCAGAACGCTCCTTTCCTGCACCACGTTCTGGTGTGAACCAGCCCTGCGTAACATTAATTATCTTGTTACAATGGCATCTGAAAGTAGGTGGGATATATTAGGCAGCAAGTGAACATGTTGTCCCCGAAGTTGATGTGTTCAAAGCAGAAAAATAGGCAAGCCTAAGGATTTGATTGACTCTGACAAGGCCCAAATTGTAATGGTTAGACGAGTCAGAGCAACTCCAAAACTGCAGCTCTAGTGGGATGTTCCCGGTCTGCAGTGGTAATATATAACATAAAATAACCATTTATTCTGGCCATTGAAATTAATTAACACTCAAGAACTAGACGCACCTAGACTTTGACACTTTTACATGCGTTTAGGTGCGTCATGCGTTTTTTCTGCCAAAACAAGCTGCTCCTGGATGCGCTGACAGCAGTGTTTTTGTTTTTTTTTTTGCCTGTAAGGCCTGATTCACACCTATGCATTTTTAGTGCTTTTTGCATTTTGCAGATTTGCACTACAGTCCATTTACCATGGTTTCCTATGGAACACTTTCTGTAGTGCAAATCTGCAAAATGCAAAAAGCACTAAAAATGCATAGGTGTGAATCCAACCTAAAAGCCTATGGGGGTTATTTACGAAAGGCAACTCCACTTTGCACTACAAGTGCAAACTACAAGTGCAAAGTGCACCTGAAATTGCACTGAAAGTACACTTGGAAGTGCAGTCGCTGTAAATCTGAGGGGTGGGTCTGAAAAGAGGGGACGCTCTGCTGATTTTATCATCCAATCATGTACAAGCTAAAATGCTGTTTTTTTTTTTATTTTCCTTGCATGTCCCCCTCAGATTTACAGCGACTGCACTTCCAAGTGTACTTTCAGTGCAATTTCAGGTGCACTTTGCACTTGTAGTTTGCACTTGTAGTGCAAAGTGGAGTTGCCTTTCGTAAATAACCCCCTATGTGTGCAAGAACACATAGGGGGTGATTTACTAAAGGAAAATCCACTTTGCACTGACAGTACACTTGGTAGTGCAGTCGCTGTAGATCCGAGGGGGACATGCAAGGAAAATAAAAAAACAGCATTTTAGCTTGCACATGATTGGATGATAAAATCAGCAGAGCTTCCCCTCATTTCAGATCTACCCCTTAGATTTAGGCTGGATTCACACCTATGCATTTTTAGTGCTTTTTGCATTTTGCAGATTTGCACTGCAGTCCATTTTACATGGTTTCCTATGGAACACATTCTGTAGTGCAAATCTGCAAAATGCAAAAAGCACTAAAAATGCATAAGTGTGAATCCAGCCTTTTAGAGCGACTGCCCTTCCAAGTGCACTTGCAGTGCAAAGTGGATTTTCCTTTCGTAAATAACCCCCATAGGCTAACATGATAACAGGGGGCATTTAGAGGTAGAAAAAAAAAATGCTAAACGTTCCAAAGAGCAGCATTAAAAGCGTCCAGTGTGCATGAGGCCTAAAACATTAAATATTACCTGGGGGGGTGCCACATTTTGCTCTTTACATTTTGTAATACAACACTGCAGATGTGCTTTAAAGTGGTTGTAAACCCTTTAAAAAAAAACAACAACCTGCAAGACAAAGGCATAATGAGCTGGTATCATCGCATACTAGCTCATTATGAAATACTCACCTTAGAACGAAGCTGTTGCAGTGGTCCCTGTACACCGATGTGACCGGCGACATGTCACCCAGAGTTATTTCCTGGATTCACGGGCTTCAGCGCTGTAATTGGCCAGAGCCGCAATGACGTCACTCCCGCGCATGCGCAACGGGAGCTGCCGGTCACGACACGGCTTCTGAGAAAACGGCAAGAGCATCATCGGCACATGCGGATACAGTGAATATCTCCTAAACGGTGCAAGTTTAGGAGATATTCACAGTACCTACAGGTAAGTCTTATTATAGGCCTATCTGTAGGTACAAGTGGTGTAACTGGGTTTACAATCACTTTAATGCTACTTATAACAATGCAGGAGGACTCATTACAACAACTGTGTAGCTCTGTCTTCTAGCTGAGGAGATCCATTTGTACTTGGAGGGTGGGAAGGAATAGATTTCCTAATGGGGAGGTGGAAGATTTGTACAGGGAGGAAAAGGGGGGGAGGGGTTCCTATGTTTGAGGTGACTGAATTATTTTGGAGGGAATTTGAGCTTGGGAGGGAGCAGGGAGACTTTTGCTGGGGTAAGATGTATATTTGGGAGGTGAGAAGAGATTGGCACAGGGGAATGGTGGTAGAAGGGATATTTTTGCTGGGCGGAGGTTGAGTGAGGTGGGGAATTTGCTCTTGGGGAATGGGGGAGGGGGAGGGGGGTATTTTTGCCTCGGGAGGAGGGAGTGGGGATGTTTTGCCTGTGGAGTGTATGAATTGGTTCTGGGGGAGAACTCATAAATTCCATACTTTTTAAGCAGGACTGAATGTTATTTAAGCACTCTGTGTATTAAAGGGCTTGTAAAGTCTCTGCATTCTATGCATTAAGGTGAAAAACGTTCTGTGCTGCAGCAGCCCCCCCCCCAGAGCCCCCCTTTTTCTTACTTGAACCCAATCGTTCTAGCAACGTGGTCGAGACCAGTGGGTCCTTATTGGAGGGGGGGGCGAGTTCTGCTGTCTGTGTCAATGGACGCAGCAGCGAGACTTGGGAGCGTGCAGGCATGGGTGCCCCCAGGGAAAGCGGCTCTCCGTGGGGGCACCCGGTGAAGAGAAGGAGCCAGGAGCGCTGCTGGGGGACACCAGAAGAAGAGGATCGGGGTTGCTCTATGCAAAACCCTTGCAAGAGCAGGGAAGTATAACATGTTTGTTGTTTTTAAAAAAAAAAAAACCTTTACAATCACTTTAAATACTCCTGGCAATTGTACTCTATACACTGGGAGTACAGCAGTCAGGAGTATGGTACAACACACAAAGTGCAGCGGATACAGACTATGCAATGCATGCCACAGCATACGGAGTGCAGCGGTTGGGAATATGAAATGTAGGGCGTATATTGCATATTCCTGACTGCTTTACTCTGTACATTATGCCAAATGTTACTTATCCCTGAGCCTCATCAGTGTCCATCAGTGCAGCCTCATCAGTGCCCATGAATGCAGCCTCATCAGTGCCCATGAATGCAGCCTTATCAGTGCCCATGAATGCAGCCTCATCAGTGCCCATGAATGCAGCCTATCGATGTCTATTGGTCCCCATCAGTGCAGCCTCCTCAGTGCCCATCAGTGCAGCATATCAGTGCCCATTAATGCAGCCTCATCAGTGAACATCAATGCAGCCTATAAGTGCTGCCTCATCTGTGCCCATCAATGTGCAGCCTCATCAGTGCCCATCAGTGCAGTCTCATTAGTGCCCATGAGTGCAGCCTACCAGTGCCCATCAATGCAGCCTATCGGTGTCTATTAGTCCCCATCAATGCAGCCTCGTCAGTGCCTATCAGTGCAGCCTCATCAGTGCACATCAATGCAGCCCATTAGTGCCTCCTAATCAATACCCATCAATGTGCAGCCTCATCGGTGCCCAACAATGCAGCCTTATCAGTGCCCATCAGTACAGTCTCATTAGTGCCCATGAGTGCAGCCTATCTCTGCATGGGAATCACAGGAAGAAGAGCCCTGGCCGGATCACAGAGAGAATCTCCCGCTGTAACACAGCTTGTATCTGAAATGCCGGCTGCTGTTAAACAAAATCCCACCTCCCGCCTATGATAGACAGTGCACTACTTCAATTTCCCAGCATTGGACCAGTGAACTGTATATCATAGGAGCCGGTTCAGGAGGCAGGACTTTGTTTGACAGTGGCCGGTGTTACAGATACAAGCTGTGTTAGAGTGGGAGATCCCCGCTCTGTGTAATCCGGCCGGCTCTCCTCTCCCTTCCCCACAGTTTCCTAGCCGATCGCTGGGAGGAGAACCGGCTCCCTTTCAACATTGCCTCCCGGCGGCGCCCACCCCCCTCCATTGCGGTTTCACATGTCCTAGACTAATTTCCACTCGCCAAATGCGAGCAGGCGAGTGGAAATTTTGAGGGCTGCAATATGTTTTATTGTACGTTACAAACTCCTATACTCTATATGTTATATTGGTCATTACATACTCCTATACTCTATATGTTATATTGGTCATTACATACTCCTATACTCTATATGTTATATTGGTCATTACATACTCCTGACTCATGTACTCTATATGTTATATTGGTCATTACATACTCCTATACTCCATATGTTATATTGGGCATTACATACTCTTGACTCCTGCACCCTATATGTTATTTTGTTCATTACATACTCCTGACTCTTGTACTCTATATTCTATATTTGTTATTACATTCTCTTGATACCTGCACAGTATGGGTTACATACTCCTGACCCCTGTACTCTCTAGGTTATATTGTTCATTACATATCCCGACAGTTGCTGGTTGCCAAGTGCTCCCCAACAGTTTTAATGGAGGTCCACTTTAAGATGGGCTCAGTCAAAGTGTTAGCTCTGGATTTTGTGTGCTAGAATTGTCTGTGAGGTTCTCGCTTGTGGTAGAGTATTTAATGTATATTTTAAAGGTACAAGGAATCTGACAAACGTGTGCCGTGTATACAGGATCTATTTAACCATGCCCCTTTAAGCCCCTCCAACTGAGGCCACACCCACTGTTCACTGCTGCATCATTAAACAACTTGGTATGCCTAGCAAAGACAGGGGCGGCGCTGTCACCCTAGAACAGGAAGTGCCCAAACATGGACCTTCATGGCAGGATCTCCAGGTATTTTTAATGAAAGATGCAAATTTATAAAGATTGACAGGGTCTTCTTATAACACATGAGCATGTCAAAGCTTACATGATCATTTAGTGAATGGATTTACCTATACTTTAAATAATTAAAAAAAAACAATTAGTTTAATTGACTGTTGATTCAGTTATGATGTTGTGATGTAACCATCGCACACAGAGGCACAGTTGCCGGAAAGGACTGGAATCTTATACCAAACAACTGAAGTTACCGAGTGCTGCAGAAAGCCGTCCTAGGCCCGATACCTTCCTACCTGCTGACATTTCAGACACTGAGATCCGCCGATTACATCAGTGGCTCCCCAGCCGCAGCAAACTTCAATTACATCCTGCTCCACTTACACAGCAGCCCGGCTGTGAGAGCAAAAAAAAAAACTGCAAGCAAGATAAAGATAAACCCGACACTATAATTTAAACTCATTATTTGAAATTCTAAGTTACATCATGCGTCTCCGGCTAAGATAAACAATAGGTGATTGTTCCCAGTAATACATGGATTTTCGGATAGGGAGTAAACTCAAAACTAGCTTGCGGCAGTCCTAGATTTTCGGCACGGTGTGGGTCACATTGGAGCTCGTTGTCTGGTGATTGGGATCCTCTTAGGGAGAAGTGGCCTGATAATCAGGAGGCACAATAAGCCTTTGCCCTAAAGCTGATCAGCTGCAGATTTCTCAGCTCAGTCCGTACACCAAACATTTATCAATGACGCAGAACAAAACCTCATGAGAGAAATGTGGAGGCTTCCGTTGCTGACCTCTGAAAATGTCAGTTGCATAACCGTCAGGCAACTTGCATTTTCATATGCTGTCTGCCTGAGGTTTTGTAATTTAGTGTAGTCAGTTTTGTGTTCTGGGCAACCCTACTGGACAGCCCAGTTATTTGCTGACTCTGATGGCAGAGGTCACCAGCTTGCTTCTGCAAATCCTGTATCCGATCTACCCAAGGCCTTGACAACCTCTGAGCCCTCAGCCTTTGAGATTCTGTCCGATTCTGAGTCGCTCTCATCCTTACGAGCTTGCCTCTGAGGGGTCGCAGTCCTCTGCTGTTACTCCCAAATTAAAGGAGAATGCTTCAGCTCTCATTGATGCAATGTGCACCACTCTTATGCCCCGTACACACGGTCGGACATTGATCGGACATTCCAACAACAAAATCCTAGGATTTTTTCCGACGGACGTTGGCTCAAACTTGTCTTGCATACACACGGTCACACAAAGTTGTCGGAAAATCTGATCGTTCTGAACGCGGCGACGTAAAACATGTACGTCGGGACTATAAACGGGCCAGTAGCCAATAGCTTTCATCTCTTTATTAATTCTGAGCATGCGTGGCACTTTGTGCGTCGGATTTGTGTACACAGGACTCGGAAATTCCGACGGATTTTGTTGTCGGAAAATTTATAGCCTGCTCTCAAACTTTGTGTGTCGGAAAATCTAAAGGAAAATGTGTGATGGAGCCCACACACGGTCGGAATTTCCGACAACAAGGTCCTATCACACATTTTCCGTCGGAAAATCCGACCGTGTGTACGGGGCATAAGACTAGAACTGTAGTCTTCAAATTGCAGCCCGTGGACTAGATGTGGCCCTTTGCTTGCCTTTATTTGGCCCTTGGGCACCATTACATCCACTGACACCAACCATAGGGCACTATTCTTTCCTATTCTGAAGTGACAAGGCACCTTTTCTCCTATTGACACCACTGATGCAGAACCATTCCTCCCTTAGACACCAATGATGGGGGACAATTCCTTCCATTGATACCAATGAGGGGACGCTATTCTTCCTACAGGTACCATTGATGTGATAATATTCTTCCTACGAATACCAATGATGGGGCACTATTCCACTGATACCACTGATGGGGCACTCTTCCTCCCAATGATACCAATGATGGAGCACTATTCCTCCCACTAAGCACCATATAGCAATATGGTGTGACTAAATCCCCATATTTTTTGAAAATGTTCAGGTGTTTTAAATAGCCTTGCAGGAGGTAAATGTCTTGTTTGCATGTGTGCACTGTAATATTTTTTTCTGTTTTATGGTCTTATGGCTGCACCATCTTTAATGCATCTTTTAGGGTGTGCCCCCCAAATATCTTGTTTGTGTATTGTATGGATTCTGACCAAATCCTTTTGGGCAGGAGCACCCCACTCCCTCATCATTGCCTCTCATTAGTGTCCACCTGTGTCATAGGTGGAGTCCTTTAGTTTTCCCATATAGAGGAGTGTATTTCTCCCATGGTTCAGAGAAGCAGGATCTCCCATTCTATGGATAGCGTAGGACCCACTAACAATGGGGTACTTTGGGACACTAATGATGGGGGACAATTCCTCAACATTGATACCAATGATGCGATACTATTCTTCCTACAGGTACCATTAAAGTGATAGTATTCTTCCTACATCTACCAATGATGGGGCACTATTCCACTGATATCACTGATGGGGCCTCTTACTCCCACTGATATCAATGATGGGGCACTATTCCTCCCACTGATACCAACAATGAGCACAATTACTCCCACCACAATGATTGGGCACGGTTTACTCCCACTGGTCACAGTCTGGTCCCTCCAAAGCCTGAAGGACAGTAAACTGGCCCTTTGATTAGAAAGTTTGGAGACTCCTGGACTACAAGATCAGCCTGTTGCTTCTACCAGTGCTATTCCCAGCCTTGGGTCCTTTAGAGCCCAAAAAAGCAAAGACCTTCACAGTGCACAGGTGTTCCAGGTTATCTTCCACAGTGGGGTTACCATTCATCCCCGTTTCCTGAGGACAGTCCCGATTCGAGGGGGTTTGTACCTGGAAAATGAGGGTCCCTAGCACTGTCCCAGGGATCCCAGCAGCATAGCGTACACCTGGCTAACCCAGCGGTACTATTTAGATTGCCATTTGCGCAGTGTAACTGTTGCACTGGCGCCCCAGGCCTACTTCCGCACCTTCTCTTGCAGGTTCTGCAACTAATCCACCCACAGTCTTGGCAGTCTCTGGGCCCTCAGTTGCTGAGATTTTGTCAGATTCAAAGTTGCACCAGTCTTTACCTTACGAGCTTGCCTGTAAGGGGTTGTAGTCCTCTGCCATTACTCTTAAATTAATAGACACCATTTTGGCTCTCATTGATGCAGTGTACCCCACTTTAAAACTAGAAGATCAGCCTGTTGCTCCTAGCAGTTCTATTCTAGTCTTGGGTCCTTCAGAGAACAAAAAAATGCAAAAGCTTTCCCATTGCACCAAGTCTTCCTCTATGATAAGGTTACCATTTGTCCCCATTTCCCAGGGACAGTCCCTATTTGAGTGATCTGTCCCTGGAAAACGGGTGTCACAGGCATCATCCCAGGGAGCCTGATAGCAAAGCATAAAACTGTCTCTCTAGCGGTGCTATTTTGCACAGTGCGACTGTCCAAATGGCGCCTGTGTACTGCTAGGTGCCCAGGGATGCCTGCATATATATATATATATATATATATATATATATATATATGTTGAGAGGCTGCAGCAGGGGCTGATCTGTGTCGGATATTTGTGAACCCAGCCAAGAAATGCACAGGCCACAGGATTTACATGATTGTGGTATCTCTGAGCCGGCATCTCAGTCCAGGAAGTAAATGGTGACTGTGGATGATGCTCGAACAAAGATAGCTCTATCCTCCTAGAGAAAAAAGTAGATGAAGGTATGTGTTCTATGTGAGAGGGTATCAACATGGAAATGTTACAGTAACCATACATGAACTTTGGGCACCGCTCCAATCCAGTGACTCCCACTGTCGGGTGCAGGCGGAGAGAAGAGATAGATCATCCCATTCTATGCAGACATGCCTAGAAAGAGGAGGTTCGAACCAAAGCACACCAGAGCAGCTCAGATACAAAATCAGAAAAATACGGCTTCAGCTTGGCTTCATCCAAGCCACAACCGACGCGTTTCACTGCACCATGACTAAGCCCTGTAGGTGGGGTGAAACGCGTTGGACGGCAGTTCGAACCTCTTCTTTCATGGAAATGTTACACTTCCATATTACTCAACATAAATGCAGTTAGCATGTAGAAATATATCTGATGCTAGCTTCACTTTACCAAAACCCATCGCGTGTACAGCAGTTAGTGGATTAGGTTACGAGGTTAGGGGAATCACTGGTTAAGTAGGTTGTGTCTCACCCACACAGGGGCTTCGTCTTATGATACAGGCCCCAAAGCCTTTGTGAACTTTAACTTTTTAATCCCTTGCAAATGGTGCCTCCAAACATGGAGGCGGACGGAAGTATAAAATATCCTTCAACCTGGGAGTGGATCTTTGTATTTCGCTTTCACTTCTTCACTGATATCCCTTCACGCTAGATGAGAACTTCTTATAATGACAGGCTACCTCCCATGGTGATAAATGACAGTTATATGCTATATTTTTCCCCCCCGCTCATGTTATTTTGGGATCTGCGTGGCGAATAGAAACCCAATAGCTTCTCGCACAAAAGAACTTTACAAAACGCAATTTTATTTCATACTCCAGGTCAACAAGAGTTGAAGATTTGTCACCAACGAGTGGGGCCTGCCTACACGACGGAGGCTCTCAATGGATGATGCAGAAAACCTTCACAGTTTTGACAAAAGGTAAAATTACTTGTGAGCGTCAGTCGGGGAGGAAGCGGGATTGAAGAGCCATAGTCCCCCAAGCCTGTGAACAATCATCATCCTTCTGTTTTCATATATGCCTTCAGCTATAGTGCCAAGTATTCCCAGATCCACATGCCGCTCTTGTGCTGGGTGACTCATCCCATCGCGCTCCGACAACGCCACTGAACTTAAAAAGTCAGATGTCAAAAGCAGAGAGTTTTTTTATCCGCAGGCAGAATTTGCTTTCTTGTGAAAATAGGGGTTTTTTCGTTGCCGCACAAAAGGGTTTGAATGGAGAAACAAAGAGATGATTTGTTTTCAGCCCTGAAGTCCTGAAGACGAGGATAGGGATTCCAACTGTTGAGGCAACATTACCAGAACTTGACTAATTTAGAGGAACTAGTAAAAGTAATGCCAGAATCAGGCCTGTATATATATTACATGTTATATGTGCACTGAGCAAATGAATGCCAACAGCTAAATACACTATATTACCAAAAGTATTGGGACACCTGCCTTTACACGCACATGTATTTTAATGGCATCTCAGTCTTAGTCCGTAGGGTTCAATATTGAGTTGGCCCACCCTTTGCAGCTATAACAGCTTCAACTCTTCTGGGAAGGCTGTCCACAAGGTTTAGAAGTGTCTCTTTGGGAATGTTTGACCATTCTTCCAGAAGCGCATTTGTGAAGTCAGGCACTGATGTGGACGAGAAGGCCTGGCTCGCAGTCTCCGCTCTAATTCATCCCAAAGGTGTTCTATCAGGTTCAGGCCAGTCAAGTTCCTCCACCCTAAACTCGCTCATCCATATCTTTATGGACCTTGCTTCGTGCACTGGTCCAAATTATTTGGTGGAGGGGGGATTATGGTGTGGGGTTGTTTTTCAGGGGTTGGGCTTGGCCCCTTAGTTCCAGTGAAGGGAACACTTAAGGCGTCAGCATACCAAGACATTTTGGACAATTTTATTCTCCCAACTTTGTGGGAACAGTTTGGGGATTGGCCCCTTCCTGTTTCAAAATGACTGCGCACCAGTGCACAAAAGCAAGGTCCATAAAGACATGGATGAGCGAGTTTGGGGTGGAGGAACTTGCCTGACCTGCAAAAAGTCCTGACCTCAACCGGACAGAACACCTTTGGGATGAATTAGAGCAGAGACTGCGAGCCAGGCCTTCTCATCTACAGTGCCTGACCTCACAAATGCTCTTCTGGAAGAATGGTCAAACATTCCCATATACACACTCCTAAACCTTGTGGACAGCCTTCCCAGAAGAGTTGAAGCTGTTATAGCTGCAAAGGGTGGGCCAACTCAATATTGAACTCTACGGACTAAGACTGGGATGCCATTAAAGTTCATGTGCGTGTAAAGACTGGCGCCCCAATACTTTTGGTAATATAGTGTACATGGCAAGGCAAAGAGTGGCAGATATTTCCAGGAGTTTCTGAATTTTACTAACTCTCTCAGCCTTTCCCCCAGAGTTCTGCTCCACTATTTTTTATGTGTCGTATTGAACTGCATCAGACTATTGTTTTGTAGTATGCTGACACCTAGTAGCAGTTTTGCGCCACTTGATTACTATGCGATTTTGTTCTCTCCCTCTGTCCTCCCCTCCCGTTTAGCACTAGTTAGTTTAGTCCTAGCTAGACCCTTCATGTCAGGAACCTCTTGTCGCCCGTCAGAGGGATCATGCTAATTTTCATGGATATGTGCATGTTTTAAGACATGGGAGAGCACACGCATAGGAACACGTGTATAACAGCATGTTCATGTCCATGTTCACACAGGCACATCTACCACAGATTCTGGTGTCTAGTTGACTATTTAAACCTGAGGCCTGCATGGGATCATTGCTAAATGGTCTTTCAGTTGGTATCCTGCATGATCCTGAATCCTAAGCTTGACCCTGTTATTGACCCAGCTTTCTTCATATCTGCCTCTGAACTACCCCTACTTGTTTATGTCTGCTGCCTACCTGTGTTACCGACCTTGGCCTGGACTCTTGACCAAGATTCTGCCTATCAATTCTGTACCTCATTGCCTGCACGTTGTGATTTGGTACATAACTTTTTGTTACTGACCTCAGCTTGTGACCCAGCTCTGCTCTGTACTTGTGAACTTGGGAGCCTTCATCGCTGGGATTCTGCTTACCAGCAAGTTCCTGTCCACGTTTCTAACTTCCTGGCACCTACTGCCTTCCATTGCCCTAGCTGTCCCTGTCTTAAACTCCAGGGGTGCTCAGACAGGAATGGTGCAAAAGGCTACCCTCATCATCTCTTCCAGTTTCCTCCATGTGTCCCTCAATCAGTGTTAGGTATCTATACAGACAGCGCTTAGGAAAGTCATTATCTTCTTACACTTAAAAAGACTAGAAAAACATCCTCTTCACTGCAATTATGTGATATAAAAATAAGTTTAATTCAACTTCTGTGTCTTATTGAAGTGTTAAACAGCCTGTGGAAGGTGCCAAGTCAACAGATGACCATGCTGTCCAAACAGACTGCATCTAAGAAGGTATGTCAATGCATTTGAAACAAAACAACAAAACAAAAAACAGCAGTAACCAGTATCCTTCATACAGATCCCCAAAACACTCATGAACCCAACAGTGGTGACCAAATCACAGACATGCACTCAGTTCTATTTAGCAAAATGTATGTAGCACCCTCTAGTGTGCTAGAATAGTTTGTTATAAAGTAGGAAAATATGGCTTGGCTGAGAGCCAAGCCTGGGTTGAATCTGGGTCAGGGCTGAATGACTCAGGGAGGCTGATGGCTCAGCAAGCAGCAGCTCTGGTGACTCCCCCTGCTTTCTGGAACCTTGGAGAAGCTTCCAAAAAGTAGAGGGTGGAGTCTAGGAGGAGCTGCTTTGAGCATTCATGAGGGCCCCAGCCAATCCCCAGTGGGCTGACAGGGGGCAGGCCACCTCATAAGTACTCATGGGTCCTGCCAGCAGAGTCAGCTGTGTGGAAGATGGAGAATAATTGTTGATGAGGCTGTCGGTGGTCTTTGAGGGTGCCCTCTAGTCTGGGGGGGGGGGGCCTTAGGCCTGGGGCCCGAGTGCTAGAGGGACCCTCCATGAAAGGGGCACCTGCAGCCAGGCGGGCTGGCAGTTCCTGAAGAGGTGGTACTAGGATCAGTATTTACAAGGGTGTAAGTGGGACACTGGACTGGACTGCTACACAACCAAGGGGTCCGGGGTCCCTGCCTGTAAAGGGCTTTTGCTTTGATTTGGCTGATTGCTTTGACAGATTAATTAAATGTGTCCCAGCTGAGACTGTTTTTTGCAAACGAGTGCTAGAGGAAGAAGGGGAGTGTACATAGAGACTGTATATAGCTGTATATAGGAAGAGCTGTCCCTGAAGAGTTTTCTGAAGTCAAATGGGTACCCCATAATTTCCCTATCCCCATCCAAGTTCTAATTCTTTAATAAAACAAAGTACTGGACTGTTTTCTGTCTCTGGGAGACTGTAAAAATTTGGTGTACCTGGCTTTGCAGGTTGGGGGATCCCTCTCTACTTGCAGCTCCTTAGGGGGTGCTCTACATGTATTAGCTCATTGTCCAGGGAAAAGAGGGTAAAAGGTACAAGATCCCCAAAAAACTGAAACAGAAATCCCTCTGATATCTTGTAGTATCTTTTCCTCTGCCACAGACCAATGAAGAACTGGGTAGGCCACATGGACATCTACCCTAAAATGTGTTCAGCAACTCTCACAGGCTAGTAGTGGGTCTCTAGGTCAAGATCGGCAATCTTTAATAGTGGACCTTAAACCTTTTCGATGCCACTGATGTACCAAACTCTGACAGTTAGCAACTGGGTGACTGTACAGCTGCCCAATTGCTTCCACAGACCACAGATACAAAATATTTTACAGCGCACACATACAAGAATGACATTTCCTGCAGGGCTAGTTAAAAACACCTGAACATATTCAAAAAATATGGGGGGTTGGTCACATTATATGATCATATAGTGCTAAGCCCACTTACTGCGACAAAGTACCCCGAATTAGACCACAGATAGTGTGTCTTATTTCCCCCCATGCAACCCCTTCCTCATGTTTCCTGGGCTCCACTGTGTCACCTGTGGGCCCGGGACCCTCATGGCAGATATTGCTGGGTAGAGGAGAGAGAGAGACCAGTGAACATCCATTCACTGATCTCCCCTAGCTAAAATGAACACAGCTGTGGCCACTGTGGCTGGGAAAGAAGGGATCTGCATATTAATTTCAATTGAGTCCAGGGGACACTTTAGGGAGTCTAATAGACCCCTGATGTCTCTTTAAAGGGAACCTCACATAGAAAATAGCTGTCACATAGAGGACTTTTGGTCCTCTCACAGGTGGAGATCGAGCTGAACAAGAGGCTTCTTTTGCACCACTTGTCCAACAACCCTGGTAGTGGTGACAGCGGATGTGGAGACACAGAGTGGCACAAGGAATGATGATGAAGGCAGTACCTAATAAAAAGGCAAGAGCATAGCCAGGACAAAAGCTGAAGATCATCAACAGTTGGGCAGCGAGGTACTGAATCAGAAGGCAAGGACAGCATCAGGATAGCAACAACCAGGAAGAGAGGTACAGGAACATAAGGCAGAGGAAGGATATAAGTCAAGGTCAGTTAAAAGGTAGTGCAAAATCGGAAGAAAGAGCTAATTCCAAAATGCAAGCCAAGGTCACAACGAACTAACAAGGATCCAGAGACAGATCAGAGGCAAGACTGGTAGTACATGGAAGGGCAGAAGTAACAGGTCAGGCCACAGGTAAATCAGGACCTAGCTGAACACCAATCAGTAATCTGTCCATGTCACACTCCAGATTGCTGAGTGGTGGCTCGTTGGCACATAGGCCGACCATAGATAGTTCGAACTGGCCGAGATTCAAACTATTAATGGGAATGCTGATTGTACCCAAGTTGATCAATCGGATTTTTCATGCTATAGCCGTTAGCAAAAATCACTGTGTGTTCCCCCATCAACACTGACTGTGTTGATGGAGAATCAAGCAATTTTCTTTCCTGGTTGCAGGAAAGAAAATCGCTCCATCTATAGCCGACTCAATACCAGTGCCCATCATAAATGTGCACCTATGCTCATGCTGCTTACCATAAATGTGAAAATGTCCTCTCATGAACCCTAATATATAACTGCTATTGACCCAATGCAAACAATGTCCAGGGTTTAGGGAAAACCTGACAAACCCAAAAAACAATAACAATCAGAGCTTAGGCTGGCTACAGCCTAACTGCAAACACTAAAATGAGAATATAAACACTGTAGCAATGGCAGGGTCACTGAACTTTATACCCAGCATTTCAAAATCTATTTTTACCAATCAATGGGAGTTTTTTTATTGCTGTTTTATGGTTTATGCAGAGGATCTTTGTGTTCTAACGTAGTGTTTGAACGCAATGCCACTTCAACATGTGCGTTTGCTAAGTTTTGGGTTCTTTTGCGTTGGTCCCTTTGAAGCAGCAGGAATGTATCCCAATAGGCTGCAACACAACACAAAGCAGTTCAAATGCAAACTCTGAGCGCTTATCAACACTAAACAGTTTATAACAATGGAAAGACCAGACTTGTGTCTGAAGTAGGGTTGCCGTCCGCCTGTCTATGAACTGGACACTCTGGTTTTAATGAACGTTGTCCAGTCTTACAGCTAGGTGATGGCTCAAGGGACTACAGCTGTGTGGCTTACAGGTGTGTCACTTTTTTTTTATCTGCAAACAATATCTCTCCATAAGGCTCTGATGATGCCCCGGGGAGGACTTAGAATCTTTGGTCTGGGTGGGCAAACACAGCACCACACCCTCTGCTCCTTTTATTATAGGGATAGGTTTCTGTGAGCTAAAAAAAAAAAAAAAAAAAAAAAAAAAAAGATCAATGATGATGTTCCATTGAATGGGGGGCTTGGTAAAAGGGTGTTCACTACCACGTTGTTTTTATTGTGACACATCTATTTGCCAATTCCAGAATCAGGTTCCTTTGCAGCTCTTGGGATCTGGTCACAGGTCCAAGGAGCTCCTTTTCTCCATGGATACTTTGGACATTTGTTCACAAGTCCAAGGTGCTCCTTTGCTCTATGAATACTTTTGACATTTGGTCACAGGTCCAAGGAGCTCCTTTGTTCCTTGGATACTTCGATTATTTAGTTACATGTCCAAGGAGCTCCTTTGCTTCATGGATACTTCGGACATTTTGTCACAGGAGTTTCTTTGCTCCATTAATATTACGGACATTTGGTTAGAGGTCCAAGGAGCTCCTTTGCTCCATGGATACTTAGGACATTTGGTCACAGGTCCACGGAGCGCCTTTTCTCCATGGATACTTTGGACATGTGGTCATAAGTCCAAGAAGCTACTTCGCTCCATGAATACTTTTGAAATTTGGTCACAGGTCCAAGGAGCTCCTTTGCTCCATGGATACTTCAGACATTTGGTCACAGGTCCAAGGAGCTCCTTTGCTTCATGGATACTTCGGACATTTGGTCACAGGAGCTTATTTGCTCCATGAATACTACGGACATTTGGTCAGAGGTCCAAGGAGCTCCTTTGCTCCATGGCTACTTCGGACATTTGGTCACAGGTCCAAGAAGCTCCTTTGCTCAATGGATACTTCGGACATTTGGTCACAGGTACAATGAGCTCCTTTTCTCCATGGATACTTTGGACATTTGTTCACAAGTCCAAGGTGCTCCTTTGCTCCATGAATACTTTTGACATTTGGTCACAGGTCCAAGGAGCTCCTTTGTTCCATGGATACTTTGGATATTTAGTCACATGTCCAAGGAGCTCCTTTGCTTCATGGATACTTCAGACATTTTGTCACAGGAGTTTCTTTGCTCCATGAATATTACGGACATTTGGTCAGAGGTCCAAGGAGCTCCTTTGCTCCATGGATACTTAGGACATTTGGTCACAGGTCCAAGGAGCTCCTTTTCTCCATGGATACTTTGGACATTTGGTCACAGGTCCAAGGAGCTTCTTTGCTCCATGGATACTTCGGACATTTGGTCAGAGGTCCAAGGAGCTTCTTTGCTCAATAGATACTTCGGACATTTGGTCACAGCGTCCAGGAGCTCTTTTGCTCCAGTACACCACGGACATTTGGTCATAGATCCTAGGAGCTCTTCTGCTTTATGGATACCCAAGATGTTAAGTCCTAGGAGCTCTTTTTCTCCATTGAGACCCCAGACATTTGGTCACTGATCTCAGGAGCTCTTTGGCTCTATAAAAGCCCCAAACTTTCGATCTCTGGAGTTTTTTCACTCCATGGAGACTCCAGACATTCAGTCCCAGGTCTCAGGAGCTTTTTCACTCCATGAAGACCCCAGACATTTGGTCACAGACCCCTCTTTCATTCCATGTAGACCCCAGACAATCGGCCACAAGTCACAGGAGCTCTTTTGCTCCATGGAGACCCCAGACACGTTCTTGGGCTGTAGGCAGGAATACAGAGATAATTGACAATCTCTGACACTCTCTGCTTACAGCAGTCCGAAAAACACCCAGGTACATGCAGCGCTGAGGTTACTGAATTATATTAGATTGAGGCAGTGAGGTCAGTGCGAATATAATGGCTGGAAGAAACATTAAAAAAAAAAAAAAAAAGAAAAGAAGAAAAAGAAAAAAAAAAAAAGCACATCTGAAGTGTACCAAAAATGCTTTAAAAAATAACAAGGAAAATGAAGAAAAATGAAAAAAAAAAAAAGCAGAAAAAGAAGAAAAAAAGCACATCTAAAGTGCACCAAAAATGCATAAAAAACACACCAGAATACATTACACAAAAAAATAAAAAATAAATAATTAAAAAAATAACCGGAACATGGCAAAACGCATCAAAAACACATTAAACATAAAAAAAAAAAAAAGAAAGAAAAAAAATGAAAAAGAAAAAGAAAACAAGGAATAAAACACATCTGAAGTGCAGAACAAAAACAAATAAAAAAACACCAAAATGTATTATGCCAAATAAAAAAAATAAAAAAAAAAACAAGGAAAATGAAGGAAAAAAATGCAACTGAAGTGCATAAAAAAGGCTTAAAAATGCACCAGAATGTATTACACAAAAAATAAAAAATAAATAATTAAAAAAAAAAAACAAGGAAAATTAAGAAAAATGTAAAAAAAACTAAAAGAAAAAAACACATCTGAAGTGCATCAAAAATGCTTAAAAAAACACACCAGAATGCATTACACGCACACACAAAAAAATAACAAAAAAATAACAAGGAAAGTGAAGAAACTTTTAAAAAATTTAAAAAATAAAAATAAAAGAAGAAAAAGAAAAAAAAAAGCACATCTGAAGTGTACCAAAAATGCTTTAAAAATAACAAGGAAAATAAAGAAAAATGTAAAAAAAAAAAAAAAAAAAAGAGGAGGAAAAAAACACATCTGAATGCAACCAGAATGCATTACACGCACAAAAGAAGAAAAACTTTAAAAAAAAAATAAAATAAAGGGGAAAAAACATACATTTTAAAAAATTAAAATGCACAAGAATGCATCAAAAACACACAAGCTAATATGTATCCGGCCTGCGTTTCTGTGGTGTGAATCGGGCCTCAAAGCTTGCATTTGTTAATTTGAGTGTTATTAGTCATGTTGAAAGAAGGACTCCTGGGCCTAGCCAATCATTTTTCTGTAGTAATCCTTCTTACCCATAACGGGGGACATGGCAGGGATCTATCGCCTTGCATACATACATTGTACAAAAAGGCGTCCCCCTTTCTCATCTTATGAATTGGAAGTTATGCATTGTGCTACAGGTCTCAGTGGCAAAATAAAAAAAAAAAATGAATAAAAGAAAAGAAAAAAAAAATTGGCTCATGTACAATGTAATGAAAAATTTGACACCAGAATTCCTGTACCAAAAAAACATGGGTTCCAGTATGCAGAAGCTTAAACATACCAGACTGAGAGATGGATAAAATACAGGCTGGTATTTAGGGTGACGGTTCTCTTGTCAATCACCATTTTTTCAGAACTCTGCGATGTTTACGCGACGTTGTAAATTTTCTTGGTCGTGTTTATTTCAAGGTTGACGTGTTCCCCCTTTGAAGCGTAAGCCGTTTCTGTAATGCCACATTACTAATAAAACAAATAATATACTATTTGTCAAGCAGAACATGGCGTGAGTGCACACATTGTGTTAGCACAGTGACATCATTCGGGCCTGCTGGCTCGGCAGCATTATCCAAAGACAATTAAATGGCTTCACTCTGCATTACATAGACACATTGCATCAGTTTCCTGGCTCCATCCTGGGGGTCTCCAGTGAGATAATGCAGCACAGGCCCTTTTTTTTTTTTTTTTTTTTGTATTATTTTTATTTTTAACCATTAATTGCCTCAAAGTCTCTGGCAGTCGGATGGTTAAGTGAGTAGAGGAGTGACGCTCACCCCTGGGCCTGCTTACTGAAAGTCTTTAGCTCCGGGCAGAGTTTTCTTCTAGGAAATCTTACAGAACATTGCACGCAATGTGAAATATATAAAGCAAATATACCGCGCTGTCTACAACAAATAGAGAAAAGCAGCTAGCACAGCAATAGATTAATTGCAACTAATAAAAACATGCAAAAAATAAGTGCAGCGCTCAAAGTGAATCTCAGAATGAACTGAAGAAATATTGTACATATACATAAAAAAGTGCACATAAATGATCTATGAGTAAACTCAAAGAAATATATATAAACAGTGTATAAGTACATAAATAACTAAAATATATATGTGCAGTAAACCAATAAAATTAAAGTGGTTGTAAACCCATTGCAAGCACTTTAACCTACAGGCAAGCCTAGATTAAGGCTTACCTGTAGGTGCAAGAAATATCTCTCCAACCTAAAAGGTTGAGGAGATATTTGCAGGAATAGCAGCACCTATGTCTACGGCGCATCGGGCGCAGGCGCACTGAGCGTGCCGTTTCTAACGGCGATAATGCCGTTAGTGGCGGCACCAGCGCTCATGCGCGGGAGTGACGTCATGCGCGCTGGTAAACCAATAAAATGAAAGTGGTTGTAAACCCATTACAACCACTTTAACCTACAGGTAAGCCTAGATTAATGCCGCGTACACACGAGCCGACTTTACGACAGACTTTGCTCGGCGGACTTTACGCCGGACTTTATGACGGACTTTCCGAATGAACGGACTTGCCTATACACAAACCACCAAAGTCCGTCGAATTCGTATGTGATGACGTGCGACCGGACTAAAACAAGGAAGTTCATAGCCAGTAGCCAATAGCTGCCCTAGCGTGGCTTTTTGTCCATCGAACTAGCATACAGACGAGCGGACTTTTCGACCGGACTCGAGTTCGACGGATAGATTTAAAACATGTTTCAAATCTAAGTCCGTCCAACTTTTTAGCAAAGTCCGCTGGAGACCACACACGATCGAATTGTCCGACGAAATCCCGTCCGCCGGGCAAAGTCTGCCGTACAGTCCGCTCGTGTGTACGCGGCATAAGGCTTACCTGTAGGTGCAGGAAATATCTCCCAAACCTAAAAGGTTGAGGAGCTACTTGCAGGAAAAGCAGCACCGATGTCTATGGCGCATGCGCCATAGACATCGGGCGCAGGCGCACTGAGCGTGCCGTTTCCAACGGCGATCATGCCGTTAGTGGCGGCACCAGAGCGCATGCGCGGGAGTGACGTCATCGCGGCTCCGGCCAGTGACAGCGCCGGAACCGCGATACCCGGAAGTCACTACAGGATGGACGGCGTCGGAGGAGGAGGCAAACGAGGGCCGATGCCGGAGCTTCGATCTCAGGTAATTCACAATGAGCTATTATGCTATGCATACTAGCTCATTATGCCTTTGCCTTGCAGGGTGAATTTTTTTTTTTTTTTAAGAGGCTTTACTTGCTCTTTAATATACTAAGGACAGATGTGAAGATGGTAAATTTATGTGAAAAATGTCCAATAATATCCAAAGAAAAAAATATATATTTTAGTCCTTAATGTTTGGGAAGGTGAACCAAACAGTAAGTAATAAATATCCAAAAACATGGTTTGAAGTAACTGACACCGGAACTGAATACCGATGTGACATAGATAAACGTGCCCAAACTTGTTGATAAGTGATCCACCACCAGAGAGTCTAAAGGCTTACCAGAACGATTGAACCCAAATGGGTATACACCCAATGGGTCAATCAGGCTTGTGGGACAACACGCCCAAGGGGAACTATCACAAGGGGCACGACCTCCAACCAGAAGACCAACTCCAACAATAGACCTCAATGGGATAGGTAATAGACAGAGAACCGCATGGATGATTGTTCCAATGGGACAAGTTTATCAAAAGGAAGAAGAAGTAGGCACATAGTGTAATCCCATTTAAATCGAAAGTAATTTATTGATAAAAAAGGAGGAAATACACTCACATTTTGGTTGATAAAAAAAGCGATTTAGAATTAAATAGTGACTTCAGCAGAGCGTCCCGACATGTTTCGTCCCACAAGACATCATCTGGGGTTAAGATGATAACCAGATGATGTCTTGTGAGACTAAATATGTTGGGACGCTCTACTGAAGTTATTTATGTACTTATACACTGTTTGTATATATTTCTTTGAGTTTACTCTCAGATCATTTATGTGCACTTTTTTTATGTATATGTACAATGTTTCTTCAGTTCATTCTGAGATTCACTTTGAGCGCTGCGCTTATTTTTTACATTGCACGCAATGTGCCTGAACATACCAAAAATACGGCCTAGGCTGAGCATTTCACGCCACAAATCCCAAATGTTTTGCTGCACGAAACACGTGAAGAATAAAACTGTCTTTACAGCTGAAGTGAACTGTCAGTAAAGCTATTACGGTTGCTGGAATTTCAGAAATGTTTCCAGGAACTTGTTGGAAATGATTGTATTTGTTGGAAACATAAAATACGCTATTATAAAAACATTTAAGGCTCATTTGGACCTTTGCGTTGCAATAATGCACATTTTATAGCCTGTGACCACATTTCACGGTTTTACAAGATCCTTGGCATAGGTGTGCGCAGCCTATTGCATTAGGGTGTGCACCCCAAAGCTCAAACACACGTGTCTGTGTGTATGTGCAATATATGTGCATATACAGTGCCTTGAAAAAGTATTCACACCCCTTGACATTTTCCACATTTTATCAAGTTACAACTGAAGACGTAAATGTATTTTATGTGATAGACCAACACAAAGTGGCACATAATTGTGAAGTGGAAGGAAAATGATAAATGGTTTTCAATTTTTTTACAAATAAATATGTGAAAAGTGTGGGGTGCATTTGTATTCATCCCCCCTGAGCCAATACTTTGTAGAACCACCTTTCGCTGCAATTACAGCTGCATGTCTTTTTGGGGATGTCTCTACCAGCTTTGTATATCTAGAGAGTGAATTTTTTGCCCATTCTTCTTTGCAAAATAGCTCAAGCTCAGTCATTATGGATGGGGAGTGTCTGTGAACAGCAATTTTCAAGTCTTGCCACAGATCCTCAATTGGATTTAGGTCTGGACTTTGACTGGGCCATTCTAACACATGAATATGCTTTGATCTAAACCATTCCATTGTAGCTCTGGCTGTATGTTTAGGGTCATGTCATTGTCCTGCTGGAAGGTGAACCTCCACCACAGTCTCAAGTGATTTGCAGACTCAAACAGGTTTTCTTCTAGGATTGCCCTGTATTTGGCTCCATTCATCTTCCCATCAACTCTGACCAGCTTCCCTGTCCCTGCTGAACAAAAGCATACCCACAACATGTTGCTGCCACCACCATGTTTCACAGTGGGGATGGTGTGTTCAGGGTAATGTGCAGTGTTAGTTTTCCACCACACATAGCGTTTTGCTTTTAGGCCAAAAAGTAAAATTTGGTCTCATCTGACCGCAGTCACTTCTACATGTTTGCTGTTTCCCCCACATGGCTTCTCACAAATTGCAAATGGGACTTCTTATGACTTTCAACAATGGCTTTCTTCTTGCCACTCTTCCATAAAGGCCAGATTAGTGGAGTGCGTGACTAATAGTTGTCCTGTGGACAGATTCTCCCACCTGAGCAGTGGATCTCTGCAGCTCCTCCAGAGTTAGCATGGGCCTCTTGGTTGCTTCTCTGATTAATGCTCTCCTTGCCCGGCCTGTCAGTTTAGGTGGACGGCCCTTCTTTGGTAGGTTTGCAACCCCACGCTAATAATTAAAAAAAAAAAACGGCATAGAGTCCCCCTCCCAGACCATAGCAGACCCCTCGGTCTGGTATGGATTTTAAGGGAACCCCCAAAATCCATACCAGTGACTTATCTGAGCACACAGCCTGGCAGGTCAGAAAAAGAGGGTGACGAGCGAGTGCCCCCCCCCCCCCCCTTCCTGGACCATACCAGGCCACATGCCTTTAACATTGGGGAGGTTGGTGCTTTGGTATCCTCTCCTCTCCATATGCTCAATGTTTCCAGTGGCAGGGTTTAATAGCGGAGAAAAAAAAGAGAAGAGCAGGTTCTTCATAGCATAAAATTGTATGGTATTTTTTATTAAAACCTCCGTAGTAGGTTTGCATACATGAAATTCCAAAAAAGCTAAAATCCTAAAAATGCAGGCATTCACGCTGTGTAGTGGAAGCACTACACTAGAAGTTACGCACCGTGCGTTCCATCTTGATGTGTTTCGTCACCACGTGACAAGTCGGATATACCTTGGTCACGGTAACCACTCAAGCCATATTTGTCTCCTTTTGTTATATGACAAAGGGGTCAATTTTATCCGGTGAGTGGGGATCTTCACTTCACTTTACATACAATGATTGGGTTCACATAAAATGATTGCCATTTGCTGCAGACACATACGGCACAAGTCTGCATGCTGAAAGGACTTCACATATTGGGATTGAACACTTTATTATTATCACTATTTGGACTTTAATTCACTCTCTTCTTTTCTTTAGATTATTTTAAAACATATATGTTACACTGTAAAATATTTACATAGGCAAGCGCTGTTTACACACAGAGCACATTCACTCGTGTGGGTCATATTTTGATGATTGCATAATCAAATGGTTTGGGACAGCAGATGCACATGATTATATAGGTGGCGCAAGTGAATTTTTAACACAGTGTGTTGCAGAGCATAAAAATACATGCATTAAAATGTATGTCAAGTCAACAAAAGTCCTGTCCTCCCCATGCCTCTGATCCAACCTGTCCTGTCCCCCCCCCTTGCCTCCAATCCAACCTGTCCTGTCCTCCCCTTGCCCCCGATCCAACCTGTCCTGTCCTCCTTGCCTCCGTTCCAAATTGTCCTGTCCTCCCCTTAACCCGATCCAACCTGTCCTGTCCTCCCCTTGCCTCCGATCCAACCTGTCCTGTCCTGACCTTGCCTCCGATCCAACCTGTCTTGTCCTCCCCTTGCCCCTGATCCAACCTGTGCTGTCCTCACCTTGCCTCCGATCCAACCTGTCCTGTCCACCCCCCTTGCCTCCGATCCAATCTGTCCTGTCCTCCCCTTGCCTCTGATCCAACCTGTCCTGTCGCCCCCCCTCCTGTCCCCCCCCTTGCCTCCGATCCAACCTGTCCTGTCCCCCCCCCTTGCCTCCGATCCAATCTGTCCTGTCCTCCCCTTGCCTCCGATCCAACCTGTCCTGCCCCCCCCCCCTTGCCTCCGATCCAACCTGTCCTGTCCTCCCCTTGCTTCCATTCCAACTTGTCCTGTCCTCCCCTTGCCTCCAATCCAACCTGTTCTGTCCTCCCCTGGCCTCCGATCCAACCTGTCCTCCCCTTGCCCCTGTTCCAACTTGTCTTGTCCTCCCCTTGCTTCCAATCCAACCTGTCCTGCCCCCCCCCCACCTCCGATCCAACCTGTCCTGTCCTCCCCTTGCCTCCGATCCAACCTGTCCTGTCCTCCCCTTGCTTCTGATCCAACCTGTCCTGTCCTCCCCTTGCCCCGATCCAACCTGTCCTGTCCTCACCTTGCTTCCGATCCAACCTGTCCTCCCCTCCCCTTGCTTCTGATCCAACCTGTCCTGTCCTCCCCTTGCCTCCGATCCAACCTGTCCTGTCCTCCCCTTGCTTCTGATCCAACCTGTCCTGTCCTCCCCTTGCCCCGAACCAACCTGTCCTGTCCTCCCCTTGCCCTGATCCAACCTGTCCTGTCCTCACCTTGCTTCCGATCCAACCTGTCCTGTCCTCCTCCTGCCTCCATCCAACCTGTCCTGTCCTCCGATCCAACCTGTCCGGTCCTCCCCTTGCCCCTGATCCAACCTGTCCTGTCCTCACCTTGCCCCGATCCAACTTGTCCTGTCCTCCCCTTGCCTCCGATCCAACCTGTCCTGTCCTCTCCTTGCCCCAATCCAACCTGTCCGGTCTTCCCCTGGCCTCCAATCCAACCTGTCCTGTCCTCCCCTTGCCCCAATCCAACCTGTCCTGTCCTCCCCTTGCCCCTGATCCAACCTGTCCTGTCCTCACCTTGCCCCGATCCAACTTGTCCTGTCCTCTCCTTGCCTCCGATCCAACCTGTCTTGTCCTCTCCTTGCCCCAATCCAACCTGTCCTGTCCTCCCCTTGCCTCCGATCCAACCCGTCCTGTCCTCCCCTTGCCCCTGATCCAACCTGTCCTGTCCTCCCCTTGCCCCAATCCAAGCTGTTCTGTCCTCCTCTTGCCCCGATCCAACCCGTCCTGTTCTCCCCTTGCCCCGATCCAACCCGTCCTGTCCTCCCCTTGCCCCGATCCAACCTGTCCTGTCCTTCCCTTGGCCCGATCCAACCTGTCCTCCCCTTGGCCCGATCCAACCTGTCCTCCCCTTGCCCCTGATCCAACCTGTCATGTCCTCCCCTTGGCCCGACCCAACCCGTCCTGTCCTCCCCTTGCCCCGATCCAACCTGTCCTGTCCTCCCCTTGGCCCGATCCAACCTGTCCTGTCCTGCTGCCTGTGCTGCACACCGGGGTGGTGTGCTTGCGTGATGTTAGAAAAAGTCCTGCAAGCAGCATCTGTGGGGCAGTTTGGGAGCGCCCCCAAAACCCCCCTGCCCATTGCAATGAATGGGCAGCGCTTCCGAAGCACCTGAAAATTGCTTCAGAAGTGCCGCAACATGGGTGTTTTTAACCCCTTCTTCGGCTGCTAGCGGAGGTTAAAAGCGGTTGTGCTTAAAGTGGTTGTAAACCCATTACAACCACTTTAACCTACAGGTAAGCCTAGATTAAGGCTTACCTGTAGGTGCAAGAAATATCTCCCAAACCTAAATGGTTTAGGAGATATTTCTAACGGCAATCATGCCGTTAGTGGCGGCACCAGCGCGCATGCGCGGGAGTGACGTCATTGTGGCTCCGGCCAGTCACAGCGCCGGAGCCGCGGTACCCGGAAGTCACTCCGGGACAGATGGCGTCGGAGGAGGAGGCGAACGAGGGCCGATGCGGGGGCTTCGATCTCAGGGAAGTAATTCATAATGAGCTAGTATGCTATGCATACTAGCTTATTATGCCTTTACCTTGCAGGGTGTTTTTTTAAATTTTTTTTAGAGGCTTTACTTCCTCTTTAAACAACGGCAAAGCGCCACTAACCCACGGGTGCCCCCCCCCAGTGTAAAAGGGCTCTTAGTTAAAGCGGTTGTATACCCGCTGACATATTTTTTTTTTATAAAAGGCATAATGAGCTAGTATGCACCGCGTACTAGCTCATTATGAAATACTTACCTTAGAACGAGGCATCGGTATCTTACCTGGTCCACGCCGAGGTGGCTGACATGTTGCCTCGGCGTGTCTTCCGGGTATCGCGGCTCCAGCGCTGTGAGTGGCCAGAGCCGCGATGTCATCACTCCCGCGCATGCGCACGGGAGATTTCTTTCCCGGCAAGGTCCGGCAGTTGCCGGGCCTTCAGCCGAGAATCCCCTGTGCGCATGCGCCGCTGCAGTCAGCGGCTCATAGCAAGGGGAATATCTCCTAAACCGTACAGGTTTAGGAGATATTTTTTTTACCTACAGGTAAGACTTATTATAGGCTTACCTGTAGGTAAAAGTTAAAAAAAAAGACTATAAGTATTTATAGTTTTAAGTATTCTTGATATTTTCTTTATGTTTATCTGTAATAACTTTTAATAAATGTTATACTTTAAAGTATTTGTGTGATCTCTCTTTGCACATTACGAATAAAAAATGCTAAAAGAACTTAAAATATCACGTGACCGTGATAAAAACAGATACCCCCAAAATGGAAATCACATCTAAAGGAGATGCAGACCCTCATTTGAACCCTGCAAAGTGCAGCAGCTGATTGATAATGATAAAATCACTCCCATTCACATTGATTTTGCACATGGACACAGACAAACAAACAGCTATTTCTTCAGAATAAGGAAAGGTAGAGATCTGCAACAACATTTGGTTATATCCCTGCAGTGTACATTGAGTTACTCTTTAAATGAACAGTTAACGCTTACAGTACGGCTGCAATGATTTGTACATCTCTCAGAGTTGGGCTTAAAAGAGAAGCTTTAGGTTTTTGGGGTTTTTTTTGTTTTTTTGATGCATTGACTGTTCAATCATGTAAATTGACAGAATAATTAGCTGAGCATGATCCTGAGTTGGAATCACAGTACTGCACCACAGTGACAGCTGCCTCATTCGTGAAATGTCAGAATATCTCCTGTCACTGTTAGTGAAATCCCCAGCGATCACCTGTCTTTTATGGCCTGTCTGCATTCGCAGGGTGAGCCGGGGGCCCGGGGCCAGGGTGTGATCACAGAGAGGAGACCCTGGAGTGCGGGGTGAGTCATGCAACTGTCACGGGTTTTGGGTGTAGAATAGATAATGAACAAAAAACCTTTCACTGCACCATTCAGTGAATTGTAAGGTAAATATACAATACAGGTGACACATTGCCCTGCGATAATGACAGGCTAGACCAGAGCATAGCGATGAGCTGTCTTCTAGAGTGACGCAAAGGGACAGGAATATGAAAAAGCAATTCTGTTCTCTTCTCATCAATGGCAACTATGAAATTATCAGAGGCCATCCATCTTTTCTTTTTTCTTTTTTTTTTTTCTTTTGCAAATTCATCAACATTCGCATTCGACTTGCTTGAAGTTTGGAGAATCCTGCCCGATGATTGGTGAACGATTACTTTCAGTCTAAATAGCATTAAAAGCATCTATGGGGGGAGAATATTGATAGCCAATAGGCAAACTACTGTTAAAAAATCAACCATGTAGGCAGAATTTATAGATGGGGGGGGGGGCAGTGGCCATTTGTTTGTACAGTTGGAATACTGGTGAGGGGACACACTGGACACCTTTGCAGCTATAGTGCTATATGCTGGGTGTCCAGTGCGCCCCTGTGCCTTTAACCGCTTGCCGACCAGAGCACGGCGATATACGTCGGCACAATGGCACAGCTGCGCAAATGGGCCTACCCATAGGCGTGCGCACAGGGTGTGCCAGGTGTGCCTGGGCACACCCTAATCACCCTGTGCAATGTAGATTCCCCCTGCTTAACCCCCATGGCAGCTGAGGCTACAGAGAAAGGGACTGGGAAATCTCTGTCCTCCGTCCCTTTCTCTGCTATTTCACCAATGGCCCTCAATGGGGCTCCTAACACATTGTAAAAAAAATAATATTTTTTGTTTTTAATATTTTATATTGTTATTTTTTTTACAATTAATGAAAAAAATATTTAAAAAAAATAAAATAAAATAATCAAAACAAAAAACTGACACCAACACCATCCACTGCTCGACTGCGCATGTGTTTGAACTTTGGGGTTCACACCCTAATGCAATAGGCTGTGCACACCTATGGGCCTACCTGTATGTCCCCTTTAAGACGCGGCATTGTGGGCGCGCACGCACCTGCCGCCTACTCCGTGACCGTGCCTGCGGGTGTCCGCCGGTGTCCCGCAATCGTGTCACGGAGCGGCAGAACGGGGAGATGCCTATGTAAACAAGGCGTTTCGCTGTTCTGCCTAGTGACATGTCATCGGGTGCAGTGATAGCTGTCATGTCAGTGGTAGCCCATTCCCCCCCCCCCCAGTTAGAATCAATCCCTAGGACACACTTAACCCCTTGATCGCCCCCTAGTGTTTAACCCCTTCCCTGCCAGTGTCATTTATACAGTAATCAGTGCATTTTTATAGCACTGATCGCTGTATAATGGTCCCAAAATAGTGTCAAAAGTGTCCGATGTGTCCGCCATAATGTCACAGTCACAATAAAAATTGCAGATCGCCGCCATTACTAATAAAAACAATAATAATAATAAAAATGCCATAAATCGATCCCCTATTTTGTAGACGCTATAACTTTTGCGCAAACCAATCAATATACGCTTATTGCGATTTTTTTTTAACCAAAAATATGTAGAAGAATACATATCAGCCTAAACTGAGAAAGAAATTATATATTTTTTGGGGAGATTTATTATAGCAAAAAGTAAAAAAGATTGCTTTTTTTTTCGAAATCGTCGCTCTTTTTTTTGTTTATGGCGCAAAAAATAAAAACCGCAGAGGTGATCAAATACCACCAAAAGAAATCTCTATTTGTGGGAAAAAAGGACGTCAATTTTGTTTGGGTGCAGCGTCGCACGGCCGCGCAATTGTCAGTTAAAGCGACGCAGTGCCGTATCGCATAAAGTGCTCTGGTCAGGAAGGGGAAAAATTCTTCTGGGGCTGAAGTGGTTAAGGAGGGGTGGGCTCCCTCCAGGCTCTCCTGCCCTCTGCCTATGCATTAAAATGCATGTGCTTCCACTGTGGAGGCTCTCAAAATTTACAGTTAGGAGTACAGAAAATACTGGGGTGCCATGACGGGGCTCTGCAGCCTACGTATGTATTTGCAAATGTCTGCAAACTAAACCCCTGTTTTAGGATAATTCGGAAGGTTGCAGGCTGGTCGGTAAGTTGAGCTGGGAATTTCTTTGGTTTTGCTTTGCATGTGTCGCCCTTCCATGTTGTTGCAAGGGCCAGTTATAGATGAGGGCAGTCACCATTTGTTTCCAAAAAAAGAAAAAATGCAGCGCTTAAATATACTAATAAACAGTGACAAGTGATGTATTGTATAACCAACAATAATAAAACGTTAATGATATAGTCCACCATGTGAATATGTGATAAATAAGAGGAAAAAAAGGTATAAACCAGATGGGGCCTGGTATCAATGAACAATGTCAATAGGTTATCATTTCTGAAACATCATTAAGGCAGATGATGTCAATGAAAACATGTTGAAATGGAAATCTTGTGAAGAGATCGCCACCAATTGCATGAAGGCTTACCGGAAATATTGGACTTAAAGGGGCATACACCTCTTAAGTCAAAAAGGCTTGTGGTGATAAACACCATGTGGGATATAACACCATCAGCGATCCAGATAGCCACAATCACAGTAGGGATTTTGAACTTAACCGGTCAACAGCGTATTCCCAATGGACAAACAAATAAGGTTCGGCTGGAGAGGAGGACGGCCAGAGGAGATTTACATGCTCACACGATGAAACCAAAAATTGAATCGTTTTAATAAAAGAAAGGTAAAAAATTGGACACTCACATGTCAGATGCAATCAAAGGTTAAAAAGGACATAAGAAGGCGCAGTGGTGATGGTAGAACAGTCACCATTTGTTTGTACTGTAGAAATGATAGTTGGATGTTGAAGTGGCTCTAGGAGACCTATGGGATCAAATGATGAAGAACGTTTAGTTGGTCTCGCTGTCTCCAACTCATAGAGTCATTCAGCTCTTCAATCTTGCATAGGTACTATCGAACCCCAAAACTGCTGCATAGGATAGGTAGGAAAGATAATCCTGAATGTTCAAGATGTGACCAATCTCCTGGCTCTTTTATTCACTTGCTTTGGAGATTTCCAAAATGACACTGGTACTGGCAGGATGTAATAGATATGATAAACTCTGTTTATAAGACTGTATCAATTCCAGATCCCGTTCTATGCCTATGATGCCGCGTACACACGAGCGGACTTTTCGACCGGACTGTTCCGACGGTCTATCCGACGGACTTTCGGCAGACTTCCAACGGACTTTACCAAACGAACGGACTTGCCTAAACACGATCACACCAAAGTCCGATGGATTTGTACGTGATGACGTACGACCGGACTAAAATAAGGAAGTTTATAGCCAGTAGCCAATAGCTGCCCTAGCGTCGGTTTTCGTCCGTCGGACTAGCATACAGACGAGCGGACTTTTTGATAGGAACTGGGTGCGACGGAGTTCCGACGTAAAGATTTTAAACATGTTCCAAATCTAAAGTCCATCAGATTTTCGATCGAAAAAGTCCGCTGCAGGTCGAATGAAGCCCACACACGGTCGAATTGTCCGCCGGACTCGGTCCGTCGGACCAGTTCGGTCAAAAAGTCCGCTGGTGTGTACGCGGCATTAGGGTCCGTAAGTTAATAGCCTTTCATTAGGTTTCACCCAACCCTCCTACCCTGGGGAGACTGGACCCGGGAAATGGATAAACATGTTACGCTTGAAAAACACACCTATGTGTAACGAAAGCATTCTTGAAATTTAAAAAAATATGGAAAAAATGGATTGATGCTCCAACCTAAACGCATAATAAAGAGAGGTAGCGTCTGAAGAGCAAGTTGGCCTGTTTTATTTAACTTTTTACACAGTGTATCGGTTGCCCTGGAATATTTCTGGAATTTTGAATATACTTGATATATATGAAATAAATATAAAAATCTGTTGTTGTTAAAGTTGTATCAGCTTAAAGGAGTAGTAAACTGCACAATTTTTTTTTTAAACCCTGCAAGGTAAAGGCATAATGTGCTAGTATGCATCGCATATAAAATACTTACCATAGAACGAAGTCCTCCTGCGGCATGCTGTCATCGCTGAGAAGGCTTCCATATTCACCTGGTCTTCCTTCCAGGTTCACATGCTCCATCTGTCTGACTGGATGCGCCGCAATGACGTCACTCCCGCACATGCCGTCTCCTCAGAGTGCATGTGTCGGTGACATCACCGGCTGCATGCAATGTGAACATCTCCTAAACCATAAAGGTTTAGGCGATATTCATGGTACCTACAGGTAAGCCTTATTATAGGCTTACCTGTAGCTTCAAGTGCAAAAATAGACTTTGGGGGTTATTTACTAAGGGCAAATCCACTTTGCACTACAAGTGCACTTTGGAAGTGCAGTCGCTGTAGATCTGAGGGGGACATGCAAGGAAAATAAAAAACAGCATTTTAGCTTGCACATGATTGGATGATAAAATCAGCAGAGCTTCCCCTCATTTCAGTGCTTCCCCTCAGATCTACAGCAACTGCACTTACAAGCGCACTTTCAAGTGTGGACTTGGCTTTAGTAAATCAACCCCTTTGCTCCACTTTAACTGAGCAGTAAGGAAAGGAGAGAGGAAGAGGGAAATGAGAAGAAGGGAAAAGGGGGGAAAGGGAATTTCTTGTTTTTTTTTTTTTTTTCCCCCGTTTGTTTTATTTATTTGTATATGTTTGTTATGTAAAAGGAAAAAAATGTTCAAAAACAAAATCTGATAAAAAAAAAAAATCAACAACAACAAAAAAAAAAGTTCAGTAGGGGAGAGTCCTCTTCGTGCAGCTTCAAAGGCCGACATGAAAAATACACGAATCCTGTCAATTACAGGTTTAGGAGATGCCTGTGCACTGTGCTACAGAACAACATCATTGTCAGTGACAGCCTCAACGACAGCGTACTTTAGTAGCAGATATTTGCCTGTGGAATTGATATTTACAGTGACTAGAGTAATTCAGATCCCCACCCCAACCTTAAAGTGATTGAAAATGTAGCACCCTCTACTAATAGGTAGGTGCTAGTAATAGGATTTTTGTTAAATAGACTGCCAGCACAGGTAAATTTAGGCAGGCCTATGCTGCAAGCTAGGCCTGTCTGTTTTGATCTGGGGGCTGGGAGGGGTTAGTGTAGCAGTGGGTGTGGCCCCCTGTGCTCCAGTTCTGAGGCGCCTCCCCAGGTCCCAGGGAGAATGTTCTGGAAGAGGGGCAGGGCCTGGAACTGGAGTGGCAGGCAGCTTCTGTGGGAGCCCTGACCAATCCCCAACTGGAATTGGCAGGGGGCTGGCCTCCTATATAAACTAAGGTAACATGCCACTGGGGGGAGTTGTTGGCTGAGTGAAGTGGAGAATGAAATACTAGACAGCAGTAGGAGGGCACCCCATCTGAGGGGGTGGGTGCACTGATTGCAGGAGGAGGCCCGGGGAGGAACTGTAAAGGAATTTTGCCTTTACATGGTCATTGGCAATGTCCTCATAAGTACACGGTCATTGATGATGAACTCCTGGAGCAGAGGGGCAGGTGAAGCTGTCAGAACGTATGGTCCGGTCAACTTCTCCATCAAGGACTCAGGGCAGAGAAAGGTCGGTGAGTGTACCACAGTGGTGGGCTGGATGTGCCAGGAAGTCTGTGAGGGAACTTTGCTTTTACATGGTCATTAGCAAAGTCCTCATCATTACATTACACCACCATTATTACATTAAGTGAGTATACCCCTAAGTGAAAATGTCCAAATTAGGCCCAAAGTGTCAATATTTTGTGTGGCCACCATTATTTTCCAGCACTGCCTCAACCCTCTTGGACATGGAGTTCACCAGAGCTTCACAAGCTGCCTCTGGAGTCCTCTTCCACTCCTCCATGATGACATCACGGAGCTGGTGAATGTTTGAGACCTTCCATTTGAGGATGCCCCATAGATGCTCAATAGAGTTTAGGTCTGGAGACATGCTTGGGCGGTCCATCACCTTTACCCTCAGCTTCATTAGCAAGGCAGTGGTCATCTTGAAGGTGTGTTTGGGGTCATAATCATGTTGAAATACTGCCCTGCGGCCCAGTCCCTGAAGAGAGGGGATCATGCTATGCTTCAGTATGTCACAGTACATGTTGGCATTCATGGTTCCCCCAATGAACTGTAGCTCCCCAGTGCCGGCAGCACTCATGCAGCCCCAGACCATGACACTCCCACCACCATGCTTGACTGTAGGCAAGACACACTTGTCTTTGTACTCCTCACCTGGTTGCTGCCACACACACTTGACACCATCTGAACCAAATAAGTTTATCTTGGTCTCATCAGACCACAGGACATGGTTCCAGTAATCCATGTCCTTAGTCTGCTTGTCTTCAGCAAACTGTTTGCAGGCTTTCTTGTGCATCATCTTTAGAAGAGGCTTCCTTCTGGGATGACAGCCATGCAAACCAATTTGATGCAGTGTGCAGCGTATGGTCTGAGCACTGACAGGCTGACCCCCCACCTCTTCAACCTCTGCAGCAATGCTGGCAGCACTCATACGTCTATTTCCCAAAGACAACCTCTGGATATGATGCTGAGCATGTGCACTCAACTTCTTTGGTCGACCATGGCGAGGCCTGTTCTGAGTGGAACCTGTCCTGTTAAACCACTTGATGGTCTTGGCCACCATGCTGCAGCTCAGTTTCAGGGTCTTGCCAATCTTCTTATAGCCTAGGCCATCTTTATGTAAAGCATACAACAATTTTTTTTTTTTTCAGATCCTCAGAGAGTTCTTTGCCATGAGGTGCCATGTTGAACTTCCAATTTGGACATTTTCACTTAGGGGTGTACTCACTTTTGTTGCCAGCGGTTTAGACATTAATGGCTGTGTGTTGAGTTATTTTGAGGGGGCAGCAAATTTACACTGTTATACAAGCTGTACACTCACTACTTTACATTGTAGCAAAGTGTCATTTGTTCAGTGTTGTCACATGAAAAGATAGAATGAAATATTTCCAAAAATGTGAGGGGTGTACTCAAGCTTGTGAGATACTGTGTGTGTGTATATATATATATATATATATATACATATATATATATGTATATATATACGCACACATGTGTATTTGAACTTAGGGTTGCACATCCTAATGCAATAGGCTGCGCACACCTATATATTTATCTACTTATCTTCCTATCCAACTCAAAATTAAACAGAATTGGTGGGAATGAGTCCTGAATGCACATATATATATATATATATATATATATATATATATATATATACATATATATATTTAGGCACAGAGTACAGTCATCCTGTTCATTCTTAAATAAATGTTTCCGACTCACATTCTACTGCCTTCATCCCCCGCTTCCCCTAGAATCACATTCACAATCCTCCTACATGTCTGCAGTGGGGAACGCTGAGCCTTTCCTGTTCACAACACACATATTAAACTGTTCAAATACACCTCACTCTCGCTATGAATTCACAAACTGCTTTTTTCCAACACTGAAATCAGCAAGAGAAATAAAATGGGGTCAGTCGAGGGTTAAAGTAGCCCATCTCAGGCCCATTTAAGCAGCGCAAAGTGCACTAACTTATTGCAGACAATGTGAATTCGATTATACAAGGTGAGCAATGGAAATGACTGCCGATGGGTTGTTGTGAGATACCACCCATTATACTAAACATGCATTTTAAAACGTAAGAGAAAATGTAACTTGTTCTATCCTCATATTCTTTCCTGTCCTAGTGCTTCTTTAGGCTAAGTTCACAAGGGTGGCAAAGGGGCGGTAAAACTTGCAGTTGATCCATTATTTTACTGCCCCCCCCCCCAACTGCCCACCTACAAATTAACATGGCGACCACTCACATTTATATACATTGGCACAATGCTTTGCATTTAAGCAAATTTAACTTGGCATGTTGCGTTTGGCAGGTGGTGGAAAACAAGCTCTTTGAGGCCAAAGGACCACACCACAGCTGCATGCCAAGCACTTGGCAAGCATTTACTGCGTGGCCTCTTAAATTCCTGCAAATTGCTGCTGAACCTCCTCTGATCTATTGTGGATCCTTTCAGGAGGTCAGTTAAGTCCATGTCCATAAAGTTGGTATGTTGCTCTTGGCAGGTGGTGCCAAAGACACCATTTGGAGCCAAAGGGGCCACACCATAGCTGCATGTCAAGCGCTTGGCAAGCAGTTACATTGTGGCAGTATCGCCTCCTGAATGCTTGCAAATTGCTGCTGAACCTCTTCTGATCTACTGTGGATCCCTTTCAGAAGGGCAGTTAAAGTGTATGTAACCCTAAAAAAAAAAAAAAAAAGGATCCTTTTCCTTTAAAGCATGTTATATAGCACAGTGTTTGTGCTGTGTAATTTGGCTCCTTGTATCACCTAAAAATACCTGGCTGATCCTGCTCTCCCCCCTGTAAACTGATCATGGTTTATCATGGCTGCTGAGCCCTGACACCATGGTCAGTTTACATGCCTTTGTCATCCGCAGCTGTCCTGTCCTCTCTCCCCCCCTCCCTCCCTGCCTGTCAGCTCCGTCTGCTCCCCAGCCCTCCCCTCCTGCTGCTATCATAAATCAGTGTTCTTTCTACCATCCCCTCTGTTATATTAAATAATGTTCCCAGTGCATGTGTTTTTTAAAAATAAGGCGCTGTATACCTTTTTCATAGCGCCACTCGCATGACCGGCCACCTCATGCGAGTGGCGCTATGAAAAAGGTATACAGCGCCTTATTTTGCAGATTTTTCACTCTCCAGATTTATTAAATAACCCCCATAGATTGGAGGGTCTCTTCCACCTGTAATGCTAATAGTCTTCATTTTTGCACCAAAAGATGTAACTGACCCATTTTTGGCCAATGCAATTCAGTATAGTGCCAGTGTGGTCACATCTTTGCATTGTGGTGTGCTGATGGGTCAGGGGTGTGTAGGTAGGTGCAGTCTCCTTTCTCCGCTGAGAAAGAGGCAACATCAGGAGGAAACTTTCCTTTATGGTTTTCTGGGTCACTGGGGAAGTGATCCAGTTGGATGCTGCTGCCCCATGTGACCCTGGCGGCCATCTTGGGTCAGACAGAGTCTATTTAAGTATAATAAAATAATTACAGCGATCACAAAAGTGCATAGATCATTCCATTGAAAAAACTTCCAAAAATAACAGTAAAAATAAAAAAAACAATCAAATAATCATGTTGAAATATTGCAAAACGTTCCAAATAAAGGTGCTTAAGTGCTTCAATCCTTATAAAGTGCAGTAGTGCTCTAAACTTAAACTCTATGATGTGGCACACACCCCTCCTTCTGTGAGTCACTATTCCTGGCCAGCTTTACAGCTCATATGGCCCCTAGACTGAAAAGCTAGGGGTCCATTTCATCCAGTGAGCGGGGACACAGGAGGGGTGTGTGCCACATCACAGAGTATAAGTTTGGAGCACTACTGCACTTTATAAGGATTGAAGCACTTAAAGCGGTTGTATACCCCGCTTTGTGGTTTTTACCTACAGGTAAGCCTATATTAAGGCTTACCTGTAGGTAAAATGAATATCTCCTAAACCTGTATGGTTTAGGAGATATTCACCTTGCATGCAGCCATTGACGTCAGCGGCGCATGCGCTCTGAAGGTCCGACGGATAATGCCGGAAAATCAGAGCTCCTTGCTGGAACAGAGGACTCCCGCGCATGAGTGGGAGTGACATCATCGCGGCTCCGACCACTCACAGTGCTGGAGCCACAAACCCATAAGAAACCAGAGGGAACATGTCAGTTCCCTCAGCGGTGACCGGGAGGCGGTTCGGGGGCTTCGTTGTAAGGTAAATATTTCATAATGAGCTAGTATACGATGCATACTAGCTCATTATGCCTTTTCCTTACAGGTTTTTTCTTTTAGGTCGGGCATACAACCGCTTTAAGCTCCTTTATTTTTAACGTTTTTCAATATTTCAACATGATTATTTAAATGATGTTTTTTTATTTTTGCTGTTATTTTTGGATTTTTTCAATGGAATGATCCATGCTCTTTTGTGAGCGCTGTAATTATTTTATTATATTCATTCAAGTGTACAGCACTTTGTGTACAGCTTCTGCAATTATTATTATATCATTATATTATAATATATTATATAAACAAGTGGAAAAAATAACAATTTTTTTCACTTGTTTTACTTTCAGCACGACTATATTTATTGTTTTTACGAGACCTTTATAAAGTATAGTTCCTTGCGCTACTAAGTGAATAAATACTAACTAGATAAATAAACAATAATGGAAAGCTGCTGCTAGACCTAAAGTGTACACAATGCACAAAAGTGAATAGTATAAGCAGGAGTGACCAGTGCAAATTTCTAAATAATAAATGAGATTAATGAATCAAACATGTGCTAAAACAATTTAAATGGTGAAATGGGTGATAAAAGTCCAAAATATCCAAAATTAGTGAAACGGCTCTTCTAAGAGGTCAAAGCAAATTCTTCTTAACAAAAATCTTTGTGACTTTGCAAAAACATAATGCTAACATAATGCTCACAGAGCCCTTACCTCCATAGGAAGTATAATCAACCTTATGGATCTCATATGATGGAAACAGGCTCACAGCTGCGGATCTCCAATTTGCAAACATGCTGGGGGTTCCGATTCTAGGTGGTGTTAGATCGGACTCAAACCTCCCTATACTGATGTCAAATTTCTCCTTCGGGGCTCCCGATTACATGGTCAACTCGCGGTTCCAACCATTGAAAAAGAACAAAGAATATCCTCCCATAGTGTAATATGTATAAATAATACAGGTTTATTCAAACGCCAAATGGATCCTTACATTAAAACAAGTTAAAAGAGCTTGTGTGGTGCAAACACGGTGTACAAGACGCCTCTTACATCACTTCCGGTTCGCTCTACGTATTCGGCCACGCCCTACATGTTACGTCACGACACGTGACTTCATCAGGGGATGTTACGTCATGACACTTCATCAAGGGATTACCCCTGATGAAGTCAAGTGTCATGGCGTAATGCCTAGGGCGTGGCTGGATACGTAGAGCGAACCGGAGGTGACGTAAGAGGCATCTTGTACGCCGTGTTTGCACCACACAAGCTCTTTTAACTTGTTTTAATGTAAGGATCCATTTGGCGTTTGAATAAACCTGTATTGTTTATACATATTACACTATGGGAGGCTATTCTTTGTTCTTTTTTCAATGGTTGGAACCGTGAGTTGACCGTGTAATTAGGAACTCCGAAGTTTGACATCAGTATAGGGAGGTTTGAGTCCGATCTAACACCACCTAGATACGGAACCCCCAGCACGTTTGCAAATTGGAGATCCGCAGCTGTGAGCCTGTTTCCATCATATGAGATCCATAAGGTTGATTATACTTCCTATGGAGGTAAGGGCTCTGTGAGCATTACGTTTTTGCGAAGTCACGAAGATTTTTGTTAAGAAGAATTTGCTTTGATCTCTTAGAAGGTTAATTTCACTAATTTTGGATATTTTGGGCTTTTATCACCCATTTCACCGTTTAAATTGTTTTAGCACATGTTTGATTCATTAATCTCATTTATTATTTAGAAATTTGCGCTGATCACTCCTGCTTATACTATTTAAGACCTTGGCTCCTGGGTTTGACGCGAATTTCTGCGATGGACAGGATAGGGACAGATCACCTGTCTGTCAGGGAAAGTGGCCTGCTCTAGGGAGAGGTTCCTTACGAGTAGGAACATGCTAGAGATATGCCATCCTGCCTGGTTGCAGACCAGCCAGGCCACATTCCGCTCTCTGAGACAGATGGATGCTCAAGAACCGCTCAGTTCTACCTTGCCCTGACATACTGTGAGTGTTCCCAGTCGGATGCTTTCCCACTGGGCTATTTGTATCATTGAACTTTCTCTTCAATACAAGTTCTGTTTATTGCAACCGGACTGTGTAATTGTGATGGATCAGGTAAAATACCCAATTTCTATGCATCTTTTTTATACTATAAAGTCTATTTTTTTTTCCTGTATATAAACTGCTTTTATATTCCTGCTCAAAATGGCCGCTAGTAGCACCCCCTCCCATTGTGTCAAAGGAATGTGAAACTAAGATGGCGCCTGTACCCAGGAATACGCCCGACTTGGTGACGCCTGGATCCTTGGAGGAAGTTCACCTTACATGGACACAACCAATCAGAAACTACTAATACCTAGATAACATTGTGCTAATGATACATATGCTCACCTCCTTAGTAACCCACCTTTAAAACCCCCATGTATCCGGAACCAATAAAGCATAGGTGTGCGCAGCCTAATGCATTAGGGTGTGCACCCTTAAGCTCAAACACACATGCATGTGTATGTATCTACATATATATATGACCCCGGCACATTGATCTCCCTGCTGGCACAGTGAAAGAGAAAACGATAAACACTTCTCTTATGGCAGAGCTGGTAAGAGGGAGATCTTTCCCATGTTCCTGTTGCTATACAGAACGATAACACTAATGCGCATGGGGGGATTAGGGTGTGCCTGGGCACCCCCGGCACACCCTGTGCGCACGCCTATGCAATAAAGAGAGTATCATCAATCTGAGCACAGTTTCAGTGTGATCTTCTCTTGTGCATGCACTAAGGGTTAATCAGGACCGGGGGCAGATACCCATCGGACCATTGGTCCGATCCAAAACATAATCACTGCCGCCGCAACCCACCCACAGATGCTGTTCTAAAGGGGGCCCTTTAGAAATAAATTAGATGCACCCCACCATAATGCATGAATAATGTGTTATCAGCACATGCCAACACATATTAAAAAGTGTGTGATAATGTGCATGCACAGGTGGGAATCCAATTTCGAAATAACATTAGAAGATTTTGGCAAGGCATCTTTGACAGATAGGACGTCAAATTAGAGAGATCCTGTAGCAGAATAATCAGAATCTTCATTTTAGGTTTTTTGCTGGGGGATAAAAGTGAGAATCTGTTCTGGATAAAACAGACAATTCTTCTTTCGCATATTGGGACTACATAGAAAGCCGTACCTGGCAGAGAGCCACCCCTGTGTATGTCTCATATACAGAAGCTCAGGCCTACGACTGGAAATTCACACTGCGAGTGGGCGGTGAATGGGGACCACAAGAAGTGGTGTGTATGTTACTCTATAGTGAGCCAGTCATATCTATACAGCTCTACACAGTCTGTTCCTGCCCTCCTTCCTGCTTCTAGCGTGCCTATTTCACACACATCCTGGTGACACCTCATGCTGAGACGTTCTTCTATACATCCTGTGTAACCCTAAAACGGTTAAAATACCCCTGGGTTACTAGTAAGGTATGGGCTGCGTGGTCTACTTTTACTTAATTATATTCTATTTTTATCTTTACCGCCCCTCATTTCATAATTCTTCACTCCGCTCTATGCTCTTCCAGGCCATGGGTTCCATGGGAGATCTCTACATACATATAGGGACCTTTTTGGTCCAATTCACTAATGACCCATTCAAACAAATGCATTAATGCAACCGGGATTGTGCACTATGATGCTGCAAAAATGGACCTGACCCCCAACCCCCCTTTTTCTTTCATGCAGCATGTGCATTGTGGTTTGCTGCCGTGTGGGTGCATTGTAATAGTGTGTGGGGGGGGGTGGTAATCAAAAGGAATGTTATTGAAACCCACCAAACCCACAGTTAGCACGTTACTACAAAATAAAGATATGAATGGACCCTTGGTCTAGATTAACACCTTTGAGCGTGTGGTTTCATGCATTTTTACATGTGTCATCAGAATCAGCATTTTCAAGCCCTCCTAATGTCATCAATATATGAGATCCTGGACCATTTGATGTATGTTTTCTGATCTTTGCGACATGCGCCTATGATCTACAATTCGGGTTAGTGTAACTGTCAGGGCATTTTTTTCAGCGGGAACGCGGGGGAAGGCAGTTCCGGCACCTCCAGCACTGAATGTATGTAATGGTAAGGGGTGCTGGAGTGGGCTGGAGGGTCTATTGTTGCTGGAGCGGATCTATTTTTGAGTGGCGGTCTATTGTTGCTGGTGGGTCAATTATTGCTGGAAGAGATCTACTATTGATGGAGGGGGTCTATTGTTGCTGGCTGCTGGATAGTCTATTGATGCTGGCTGCTGGGAGATCTGTTGTTGCTGCTGGGTGGTATTTTGTTGTGGGGGTCCATTGTTGCTAGGGGGGGGTCTATTGTTTCTGAGTGAATCTATTGTTGCTGGGGGGACTATTGCTGCTGGCTGTGGGGAATCTATTTTACTACATTTCTTGCTATCATTAACAAATTTCATAAAAAATTACATAGCACCACAAAGTTATACTTGGCTCTGTACTCTCTAAAAGAGGCAGTACTGAGAGGTGGGTAGGGGATGAAACCAAGCAATGGTGCTCAGAGGTGGGTAGGGGATGAAACCAAGCAACGGTGCTCAGAGGTGGGTAGGGGGCGGAGATGAGAAGTGACTCAGAAGGGTGCAATTCCTGCACCTATTCTCTGAGAAAAAAAGCCCTGGCAATTGTATTCTATTTGGTTTTGTTCACATATATGCGCTGAAATTTTGTATATTCATATGTACATTTACTTGCAGAAGACTATTCATATTGTTAATTCAGGACACCTCTGAAACATGTTAGGTGCCTGCATCCATATATTTTTAATCATTGTTCATGATATATGTTTTTCCACATTTTTGGATTAATAAAACTGATATTTTATACAATCTTTTTGGTTCTGCACCTTCGTGCCACTATAGTCCCACCTTTGAGGGTATTTTTCTTTTACATTTAACCAGGGATGGTGGCACCCCTCACTTTTTAGCCACTATCCATATCTATCAAACATCGTCATCAATAATCCCTGTAACTGTCAGAAACCATGAAATCAGACCGAGACAGAAGTACAGTTAAATCACGCTTGTTTAATAATAAAATAAAATAGAACAAACTTAGTCAAAACAAAGCCAGAGTTCAGGAACCGCACTGGATAATCAGACAAACCAAACGCCAGGAAGCCGCAGATGAGCGTAGTAAAACAGCAAGCAGGATCTGGAGCCAGACGGGATGTCAGCCAAGCAAGTCTTTAACAGGAATGCAGGAGATAGTCTCTGTGAGGTTGACCAAGGCGAAGGCAGAGATCCTCTGGACTGGACGGCTTAAGTAGGCAGGACAGACGAGCAGGATATCATCAACAGCTGAGTGACTGTGGAGAGATAGGAGCTGGCAATTATCCAACAGCTGTGCGGCCAGCTCAGAGAAGGAAGGGCTGAGCCCAGCTCTGACAGTAACACTCCCCCCAAAAAAATCTCATTGTACGTCATCATTCAAAACAATGGCTAGCTTGTGTTTAATGCCCTCCCCGCTAGGTGGTTAGGTTATTTTGGTTTTTGGGCTTCTGTTGTAATCACAAGAGCAGGAATTATTTAGGTTGGTCTGTTCAGGGTTTCACAGGCTGGGTGTTTAATTCCTTCCCCTTGCCTCTAGAAGAAGCTTCTACAGCAGTGGTCTCCAAACTGTGGCCCTAGGGCCGGATGTAGCGCTTTGCTTGCATTTTTCCGGCCCGGTGCCTTATTTCTGCCACTGACACCAACAATGGGGCACTATTCTTCCCACTGAAACAAGTGAGGGTGTACCTCTTCTCCCATTGACACCATTGTTGCAGAACCATTCCTCCCATAGCCACCAATGAAGGGGTCTATTCCTCCCACTGATACCAATGAGGGGACACTGTTCTTCTTACAGGCACCAATCATGGGACCCAATTCTTTCTACAGATACCGATGATGGGACACTATTCCTTCCACTGACATCAACCAAGGGGCATAATTCCTGCCACTGACACCAACAATTGGGGAAACTGATCCTTCCACTGACACCAACTAGGGGGCATAGTTCCTGCCACTGACACCAACTAGGGGGCATAGTTCCTGCCACTGACACCAACAATGGGGCACTGTTCCTTCCAATGACACCAACTAGGGGGCATAATTCCTTTCACTGGCAACAAAAATTTGGGAACTATTCCTCCCACTGACACACAACTATATCTCCACCTAATACCAAAGTTTGGGCATGGTTTACTCCCACTGGTCACAGTCCGGCCCCCCTGAAGGACAGTAAACTAGCCCTTTCTTTCGAAAGATTGAAGACTCCTGTTCTATAGCTTAGGGAGGGAAAATTCAAATACCCGGCCTGAATGTTTAGTAGGGCCTGGTCATTCCCTGAGGAGGTGTGCCAAGATGGAGGCTGGGTTACTGTAAAATAGACTGGTGTCCTAGGTGGATTGTATTTTTACCCCTGTGGGGATGGATATGTGAGCTGAGAGGAGGGGGACTGCTTGTCTCTGGGACCCCATCAGGACTGGAAGCTGAAATACTTTACTAGAGGCTGCAGCTGTGTTTCCAGTTCAACCTGATCCCCTAAAAGTTCAGCACTTCGATTATCGTATAAGCATGAAAATTGGCTTCACAAAAATATGTGCTTGTGAAGTAGCATCGCATACTTACCAACTGTCACAAATTTCCCGGGACATTCCCGGGATTTAGACCCTTTTCCCGGATTAAGCCATTCCCAGGAAATGTCCCGGGAAATTCTTATTTTACCGATTTTTTTTTTTCGCCGCTGCTAGAGGTCTGTGGTCGACGGAGACACCGGCCGCCATTTTCCCGAAAACCAAAGTACTGTTTAGTAATGGCCAGGTGGCTGTCAATAGAATTTGAGCTGTGGCACCACCCACCTCCCGCCCCGCTGCCATCTGTCTGTGACCTGATGTGGGAAGGGGTGGGCGGTACCGCAGCTCAATTGCTATTGGCAGCCACCTGGCTATTTTGTCCCATTCTGATTAGTAATGGTGGCGGAGAGAGTCTCCACTGCTGGAAATGCCTGATCTGTAAGGAAAGGGGGGCTCCATTGGGGGATGCCTGGTGTAAGGACAGGACTCTGCTGGCAGTGCCTGATGTAAGGGGGGGCTCCGCTGCAATGCCTGATGTAAGGGGGGACTCCTCTGGCAATGTCTGATGTAATGGGGGACTCCGCTGGCAATGTCTGATGTAAGGGGGACTCCGCTGGGGACACCTGATGACATCTGGTGGCAGGCGACATGGCAGGTGACACGCTCAGGGCTTCCACTGATTCTGCATTATGGTGAGTTAAATAATTTCATTCTATATTACAATGTAATAATAGAAGTAATGCATTTCGACCATCCTGACACCATAACAACTTTGGTGCCGGGATGACCGAAGCGCCAACACCAGGTGTTTGGAGTATCTTTATCTGCTTTATGGTATACACATATTTCTACTGTTGTGTAGGATCTGTGCCTGCTGTCACTCCATCCCTCTTTCTTTCTCTCTTTCTTTCTCTCTTTTTTTCTTTCTTTCTCTCTCCATCCCTCATTCATCTCATACCACACCCCTTCGGAGCCACGCCCATTTAAGACACGCCCACTATTCCGCTCAAACCATGCCCACGCAAAGCACGCTGCATTTTTCTGTTACAGTATGCCCCGCCTACAAAATAATGCCACGCCCCCTAATTATAGCAAGGCTCCACCTACATGCAAAAGAGTGTCCTGAATTTTTTTTTTTGCAATGTTGGCAACTAAGAGCATGTGCTAAGCACATAAAGGCCATGTGCATTTTGCAGCCGATTCATGAATACGTTTCAAGTGTTAAAGTAACAATCTATGAATGAAGGAGGAGGACGTTTCAATCATCCACCCATCCTCCATTTATAGATCACATTTCATTCATAGAAGCTGTAGTACCAGTTTGTTGGGCCGCACACATAAGCTAAACAAATGAATACGAACAAATTTGTTGTTTTTGTTATATATTTTTGTAGCACTACCTCCATAGGGGTTGCAGATAGCTGAGTTCCCCACTCCTACACAGCCAAGCAAGTAGCATTTTCAGCTTTCATTCAGACACAAAGAACAGTCTCTGAGTTTTGTTTTTATTGTAAAACTAGCACTGAGTTTCAGATGTCAGGGTTCCCCACTGCTACACAGCCAGTCACAAGGCCTTTTCAACTTGCATCTAGAGACAGTAAACAGTTCTTGAGCTTTGTTTTTTTTGAGGCTATAATGACTTGGATGGGGTTGGGGGTTATGGGATGCCCAACTTGACAGACACGAAAACGACTCCGCTTACAGCTCCGCTTATTCCTCCTGCACAGCTTAACTTGATCCTCTGTACAGCTCCACTTGACTTACTTTGCAGAACTCCAATTGAATTATTCTTTGGGAATGAACAGTCTCTTGTTAACTCAACAAAAGCCCCTTACAGGTTAGGAACTCTCAGTCCCTTAGAAAAGTAGCACATGTGGCGTGAACTGCATTCTGAAACACCTGCAGCTTCCCTGTAGATACTGGTTCCAGCTCTACTTCTTGCAGGAAATGCTAGCCCACCTGGCTGCCTCTTCACCATCCCACCTAGCTGCTTCTTCTTCACAGTCTACCCGACTGACATACTGGAGATCTCCCAGGGCAAGATTCGATGAAGACTTAGTACCAGTGGCGGCCTGGTGCTCCATCGGTCAGGGTGGGTATCGCTCCAGCCCACATCAACCCTCACCCCCCCGTCACTCCAGCCCGCCACTGCACACCATAAGCAAACCCCCCCTAGTCGCCAGCTCGCTTGCTCGACCTCTGGCCTCCCTTCAGCCCTGCGCTTACCCCATGTAGGTCACGGCGGCGCCCCCCCCCCTCCATCTCCCGGCCGTCGCTTTTCCTCCCGGCCAGTAGGGACTTTGGACCTCCGGCCAATGGGGTCTCAGGACCTGCTTCATGATTGGCCGGGAGGAGAAACAGGAAGACATTAGCGAATATAGATCCGCTAATGTCACATAACAGGGTGGGCGCAGTGCTCTGTGCCCCCTGAGCCTACTCTTTTCCAAGTAGAGCTTTGGGCTCTAATCTTTGCTTAAAAAATGAATAAAAAAAAACCCATTGGAATTCATACGTCCGGTGCCCTGCATGTAGATTAGGGGTCAGACGCATGGATTGAGGGGGCGGCACCCCCTGCGCCCCTAATGAGCGTCCGCCACTGCTTAGCACACCTCTGTCTTCAAGAGAGACCTGCTGCAAGTGGCGGTCTCTCCCCTTGTCTGTCCATGCACCGTGCTGTTCTACTCGCTCTGTCTCTCCCTGCTCCTGCTGCCTCTCAAGAAAGCCTCCTCCAACTTCCTCTGTGGTAGGATCCTTCCAGGCACCTGAGCCCCTCCCTGGCAGGGGTCGCTCGAAGGCCACGACAGTCTCCCTCGGTACTTCTTCTCCATCTTCCACCCAACTGACACTCTGCTGGCATGACTCATGTCTATTTAAGGGCTCACTTATTTCCCTGCCAGGCCCACTTCCTATATAAGTTTATCGTATATTGTGCCATGTCAGGAATCTATTGCACATTTACTGAAAAGTCCACTTTGTGGAACTTGTTCAACTACAAGTGAAGCATTGGGCAAAGTCTACATGCCTCCTTTAATAGGAAGATAACAGTCTGTCTATACTAATCCTAAAGCTAGCCACCTGCATTAAGATTTTTATTGGCCTTTTCATTCATATAAGATTAGAGTTATCTGATAGAATTTCGATTTCTTGGGTTCAGCCTACCTGTTGTTGGAGAAATGTACTGAACCATCTAAAACTGAACCTAGACACGGCAGAAGTGCCTATAATTGGAGGGCAGAGTCTAACATCAAAGTGGCAGCAAACTAGTTCAGCTGATTTAAAGCTTGGGAATACAAATCTATTGTTCCCAAACCATGTGCATAGCCTGGGCGTGATCCTCACCACTGCTATCAGGTCCTTCTTCCACCACCTCAAGAATATTAAAAGAATCAAACATCTGACTCTACTAGAGGATATGCCAGAATTCATCCATGCTTTTGTAACACCCATTTTGGATTACTGCACTGCCCTCCCTGTACAAAACACAGTAGCCAGGCTACCCGCTGACCAAGCTCGTCACTGCCACACCAAACCAATCCCTAAACTGCCTTCAAAATAAGTGAAAGGATATCCTTCAAGATTGGCTTACTCACTTATAAAGTCTATGAAATAAAAGCGGGATAACTGGACTAAATGAGGAAACAACTCAAGTAATTTTCCATCCCTGATTACAGTAGTATGAGGAAAGAGGAGGGGTGGGAAGGGAAGAGGGGGAAGGGGAAGGGAGAGCGAGGAAGTGGGGGGAAGGGAAGGGCTAGGCAACAACCCTCCTCAAGGGGTGGGATTTTAAGGAAAAATTGGCTGAGTTGTGTAGGTAAGCATAATGAACAATCAGCTAAAATAATAATATTTATTGAACAACAATATAAGAAAATGTAAACAATACATATGTGGACATATAATTTTCCAGTAGTGACATCAACGATTCGTGCGTGACTAGAGCCAACATGTTTCGCAAATAGAAATTCGCTTCATCAGGGCTAGACACGATGCAGTTAATGCATTTACACTGTGTAAACAAGAAGCAGTCTTAGATCATAAAGTAACATAACAGATCCTAACAGATACCAATTATAACAGACAATTGCTCACCTACTATAGTTTCAGGACTAAGTTAAAAATCACCATTCAAAAGACAGCAACCGCAAAGCCGGCCGGTATGAAATGTCGCTGGGTGCCAGATCCCAGAGAGACAGTGCCAGTAGGAGAACTGGGCCATACAATCAGGGTGTTATACGTGGGAACCACTGCTGCAAATTCAGAATAAAACATGTATCAGAAGGCACCGAGGGTAATTGGTAGCTCAGTCTATATTAACAATGATTGGTCATTACCGAATCAGTTATATGAAATCAATGATATATATAGTGCCCGATATTGTATATTAAATGATCCTACTAGTGCAGGGACCCAGCGCAACTTTCCCTTGGACTTAAATACAAATAAAAATAATACTAAATATAGATATCACCACAGGGCAAAGACCAAAGAGGCATGACATGTAGCCAAAACCAAGAGTAAAGATACGTATAACCCCCAGTTCACAACCGGAAAGCCGGTACACTAATAAGAAAGTGTTATATCTGAAATGTATAAACTTACCCTTCAAAGTAGGAGGGAGAGGGGGGAGCAAAGACAATGCCCATAAGGATGTTTCCTAATGGAGGTTGCCTAGCCCTTCCCTTCCCCCCACTTCCTCGCTCTCCCTTCCCCTTCCCCCTCTTCCCTTCCCACCCCTCCTCTTTCCTCACTTATAAAGTCCTAAATAACTTGGACCCCATCTGTCTGACAGAACTTCTGACTACCCATACACCCTTATGCTTCCTTCGCTCCTCGGTAGGGATGAGCCTGGTGTCAGAAACCATGAACCAGACCGAGACAGAAGTACAGTAAAATTACACTTGTTTATTAATAAAAATAAAAAGGTAAATAGAGTAAGCGTAGTCAAAGCATAGCCAGAGTCCAGTAACCAGATCGGGTAGTCAGCCAGGCCAGAAGTCAGGGATCCAAGTAGAGGAACAGCAAGCAGGATAAGGAGCCAGAAGGGATGTCAGCAAAGCCAGTCTTTAAACAGGAGTGCAGGAGATGGTTTCTTGTGATGTGACCAAGGCGAAGGCAGGAATGAAGTGAGCTGGAGATCTTTAAGTAGGTGGGACCGACAAGCAGATCCACAACAGCTGGTTAACTGTGGAGAGAGATGAGATCTGGCAATTAGCCGACAGCTGAGCGACCAGCTCAGAGAAGGAAGGGCTGAGTCAGCCCTGACACCTGGTTAGGTTCAGTGTGAACTGAATTGACATTTAGGTGCTGATGACTGCCTGTCCTTTGACATTTATATCAGATAATGTGTTGACAAGGTTTCAAACTCAAAGTAAAGTTTGGTGTAAGTGTCCCCTCTCTGTAGTAGTTCATATAAACCTAATAAAAATGATCTGGATGCTTTAAGCTCCTATACTTACATAACTCCCCAGTTTGGAACCCCTGAAGATCTTTATTAAAGTAAATGGTATATTTAGAAATGTTATTTGGTGGAACAATGTCCCTTGCATCAAACTGGTATTACTACAATGCGGAAAAGATGCTGGAACTTTAGCGGCTCCTAATCCACAAATTTATTTTTTTGCAGCTCAACTACAGCAGCTGGTTCAATGGTATTCTGAGGTGCCCCCCAGTGCCTCCTACTGCCTAACCTCACGGGTGTTTCAGGGACATTCACCTTTGCATGCCTTGGAGGGGTTGCTGGGGTGCTCTTCTCTCAATAATATGCCCACCTGTTTGTTGATGTATAAGGCATAGGATGCCTTTAAGAAGATACTGGGGGGTTCCACCCTCATCAAATATGCCCCTATATGGGGGCACTCATAGGCTCCCAGAGGTTGTGGGCACACGTTGTGGGCAGGCTTTTAGATGTGAATTTATCAGTTGACCTCTGCGGATTACTGTTGCACATGTTCTTTTTGTGGCCCATAGACAAATAGCCCTTAAAGGGGTTGTTAACCCTCGTGGTTTTTCACCTTAATGCAATGTATTAAGGTGAAAAACCTTCTGTGCTGCAGCACCCCCCCCAGACCCCCCCCCCCCCTTTTACTTACATAAACCTGTTTTTTTGCAGCGACGGGGGTGAGCACACCAGCTCCAGCCAGTGTCTCAGGTCCTGATTCGATAGGTTGATAGCAGCGCAGCCATTGGCTCTCCTTGCTGTCAATCAAATCCAATGACACGGGAGCCGGGGGGCGGGGCCGGGTCCTGCTGTCTATGGCAATAGACGCAGCAGCAGGACATGGGAGCACGCCCGCACGAGTGCCCCGAGGGAGAGTAGCTCTCCACGGGGCACTCCAGAAGAGGAGGAGCCAGGAGCGCTGCCGAGGGACCCCAGAAGAGAAGGATCGGGGTCACCCTGCGCAAAACCAGCTGCACAGAGGAGGTAAGTATGACATATTTGTTAAAAAAAAAAAACAACTAACCTTTAGTTACTCTTTAGTAGACCTCCCCGCATCTTCTGACCCTGTCTGATTAAATATTTGATCTTAAAAAGTGCATTTCTTATGAAAGACATACATCTCTATCTTAGAAATCCTATGGAAAAGTTTCATGCAATCTGGTCACTTTGGCTTGAGCATATAAATTTGGCAATTAATTAGGCTCTTTTGTTTTTACTGAATAGCTGTATTGTTAATATTTTTTAAATCAGTGCCTTAACCTGATGTCTGGCTCTACTAAGCCGGTATGTCATGTATTTAGTGATGGTTTCTGCGGTATTTATGCATGCTCCATAGGTATGTTTGCACAGGGTTTTGTTTTTCCTTGGCCGCCCTGCGTGGCGTGTCCCTTTTGTTTTGTTTGTGTATGATCTAAAACTTTGTTTAAAAAAATATGATTAAAAAACAAAAAAAAAGTGCTGAATCCAAACCATATTGAAGTCAATGGGTGCCAATTGTTAAAAACCAGTAGTAGTCATTTTCTAGGCAAGAGATTGTCAAAACAACAGCATAGGGGACTAGGTACTGCCCTGGAGAACATGTACCAAACCCCCCCAAAAAAGAGTTAAAAATTTTGTTTGGTGGGGAGCAGCGCTTTTAATAATGCTTAAAGGGCAACATAAAATTGTAAAACCAGTTTGGCTCTAGACAAATTTTATTATTTTTTGCACACATGTAAAAATCTGCATTTTTGGCCAAAAAACATCATATAGAGTAGTTTATTAAAGGAGAATTTAAAAAAAAATTGTATATATATATATATATATATATATATATATATATATATATATATATATATACACACACACACACACACACAGGGAAATATAATTTGATCCCCTGCAGATTTTGTAACTTTGCCCACTTACAAAAAAATGAAGGGTCTATAATTGTTAATCATTGGTGTATTTTAAATGACAGAGACAGAATATCAACCAAAAAACTCAGAAAAAACACATGAAACAAATGCTATAAATTAAGTTACAGTTCAGTGAGTAAAATAAGTATTTGATCCCCAAGCAAAGCATGACTTGGTGGAGAAACCCTTGTTGGCAAGCACAGAGGTAAGATGTTTCTTGTAGTTGGTGACCAGGTTTGCACACATCTCAGGAGGGATTTTGGCCCACTCTTCTTTACAGATCTTCTCTAAATCCTTAACCACTTGCCGACCGCCGCGCAAACATTTACGTCGACAGGATGGCACGGACAGGCAAATGGGTGTACAGGCACGTCCCCTTAAATTTTGCCGCCGTGTGATCCTGCTGCGAGCTCTGTGAGTGTGATCGCGAGACACCCGCGATCGTCTCATGGAGAGGAAGAACGGGGAAATGCTGATGTAAACAAGCATTTCCCTATTCTTCCTAGTGACAGGACACCGATCACAGCTCCCTGTGATCGGGAGCAGATATCAGTGTCGTGACACACGTAGCCCATCCCCCCTACGGTTAGAACACATCCCTAGGACACACTTAACCCCTACAGCGCCCCCTCCTGGTTAACCCCTTCCCTGCCAGTCACATTTACACAGTAATCAATGTATTCTTAATTGCACTGATCGCTGTATAAATGTGAATGGTCCCAAAATAGCGCCAAAAGTGTCCGGTCTGTCCGCCATAATGTCGCAGTCACGATAAAAATCGATGATCGCCGCCATTACTAGTAAAAATTTAAATTATTAATAAAAATGCCATAAATCTATCCCCTATTTTGTAGACGCTATAACGTTTGCGCAAACCAATCAATAATTGCTTATTGGGATTTTTTTTACCAAAAATATGTAGAAGAATACGTTTGGGCCTAAACTGAGGAAAAAAAATGTTGTTTTTTTTTTATATATTTTTGGGGGATATTTATTACAGCAAAATAAAATCCGCAGAGGTGATCAAATATCACAAAAAAAGAAAGCTTTATTTGTGGGGAAAAAAGGACGTCAATTTTGTTTGGGAGTTACGTCGCACCACCGTGTAATTGTCAGTATAAGCGACACAGTGCCGAATCACAAAAAGTGCTCTGGTCATTGGCCAGCCAAATGGTCTGGGGCTTAAGTGGTTAAGGTTTCTTGGCTGTCACTTGGCAACTCGAAGTTTCAGCTCCCTCCATACATTTTCTATAGGAGTAAGGTCTGTAGACTGGGGGTGTGGTCAAGCTGGCGACCTGAACGGACATGTCTGAGCGGAGCTCCGCTTCTACCTGCCTATTTTATCCGGTTTACACCTGGGTATGAGAAGAGGCCAATTCGACTTGGGAAGGAAAGGTGGATCTACTTCTAAGGCATCCCCGCAGCAGAAGAAGCAGGCCCCTGTAGGCCATGCGAACATAGCGTCCCAAACTACGCCAGCAGATCTGGCGACGATGGAGAAGGATTGGTTTCAGGCCCTCATGCAGTCCAAACAACCTTGACGGCGAAAACTGACATCCTGCAGACGGATTTTGGGCTGATGCGGAGGGACATGGATAAAATGCGTGATCAGCTGGGTGCGGCTGAGCGGCATGTGGGCGACTCAGAGGACTCCATCTGGGATCACCGTGCTTCCATCCACACCTTACAGGTGAAAATGAAGGCCCTTGAGTCGTTGGCAGAAGACAGTGAAAACAAGGGCCGCAGAAATAACCGGAGGGTGGTGGGACTGCCAGAGGGAGCTGAGGGCCAAGATCCTACAGCCTTTACAGAGACCCTGCTCTGCACCCTCCTCCCCGGGCCTCATTTTTCCAGCACTTCGTCATGGAGAGGGCCCACAGAATGCCAACTATAAGCGGCCAATCGGGCCACCCCCCGCGCACCTTCATTTTCAGGCTATTAAACTTCTGGGATCGGGACCTGGCACTTTGTGAAGCTCGGAAAGTGGAAGAGCTCCGGTTCCAGAATGCAATGATTATGCTGGTTTCCGGACTACTCTGTTGACACCTAGAGGCTCTGCAGAACCTTCGACCACGTCAAAGCTCAGCTTCATACCAGAGGCCTGAAATACAGCATGTTGTTCCCAGCTCGCCTGCGAGTTATGGATGGGGAATACACCCGCTACGTCACCTTGTCTGATGATGCCTCTCAGTGGTTGGATACCCTGCCCCAGGCCTAGTAACTGTATATGTCTTTCCTGTTTATCCTGTTTTTGACCAGGCAATGCCTCCTATGTTTCCTTCTCCCCCCCAAGGCTGTGTCTGAGACTGTCAGTCGCATTGACGTTTGGTCCTTGTACCTTTGGCACAGAACAGAGGTGGAACTCCACTATCCTTTTACTGCACTGCAGCACTGGTTCGGCTCTGGGACACAGGGCCAGCATTCCTGGAGCTAGCCACTATCATACCTACCTCACCCTTTGCAGCTGATCTTGTGGCACTCGAGCATGTTATACCTGGCCCTTGGCACCTCTTGGCCAATCATTATTTCTCCCCCAATGCTGCTGATGCATTGTTGAGGCACTCCCCATAATGGAAGGCTGGGAGGGGGTAACGGGAGATCCTTGCCCTGGGAGTTTAGAGTTTATAGCTACCACTGTTGTATACTGTTTAACAGTTTAAGTGTGTGCCCCTAGCTAGCACTAGGTGTTCTTTTATTTTTCACATATATGTAGATCCCTATTACCTTTTACTTTTATACAGGTTTATAGGCGTTTGTTACCGGACTGAACTGAACTTGGTCGCCACCTGAGTGTTCAGTGGTCATTTGCTTCTCCATCTGCCCCCATAGGAGACTTTCCTAGTGTGTGATCGGTCTAGTTTTGGGTTTAAGCACTCCGAGTTACCCAACGGATGTGTGGGGTGGGCGGGGTTGGGTTTATATGTTACGGCTGTTCTTTTTTTTGAGTCTATTGATAATGTATGCAGTGGTTTGCCTTGGACACCCTTTCCAGCCCTTGTCATAACTGAAGGCTCAGTGTCCAACGTCTCAGAAGTAGATGGTTCTGTATTGCATGGTGCGTGCCTCACTCCGGGTCAACCTCATCGATGCTCCCCTGGTAGTTATACTCTGCTATTACCGACATGGCTGCCATAAGATTTATCTCCTGAAATGTCCGGGGACTCAATGACAAAATCAAGAGATCCCTAGTCATGGCCTATCTTAAGAAATGTGTTATAAAGGAATAAACTTGCGTGCTACTATGTATAATTTTAAAGAGAATATAAACCATCAACCTACAGTGAATAAAGTCAAAATATAACAAATATATATAATAAATGTATAGTGACCGTGAATTAGCTGCAACCACTTGGTAGCGTACCCAAAAAACACTGTGTAATCAAATGTAAAAAGAAGAAATAAGAGTGGTGCACTTATTCAGTAACGTTACATGAATTGATAAGTATCCAAAACATAAAAATAAATAAATGTGACTAAAAGTCCAACTAAAGCCCAATGGTAGGAGTCAGTTCATATAAAGATAAAAATCTCATAGGGACAACTTTATAGAAGAAAAAAACAGACAGTACATCAATCCAAACAACAACTGTTATATTTATGAATTGGCCGCTCACCTCCAAAAATGACCCAAAGGTCAAACAAGGCTCATCCAGATAGTCAGATAAGAAATCCTGCTGATGGATCTGTAAAGAGCATCATGGCGTTTGGAGGAAGAAAAATGCTGACTATGACCCTAAGAACACCATCCCTACAGTCAAGCACGGAGATGGAAACATGATGCTCTGGGGCTGTTTCTCTGCTAAAGGTACAGGCTGACTTTGCTGCATTGAGGGGCTAATGGATGGGGCCATGTATTGTAAAATCTTGGATGAGAATCTTTTTCCCTCAGCCAGAACACTGAAGATGGGTCTTGTATGGGTCGTCCAGCATAACAATGACCCAAAACATACCGCCAAGGCAACAAAGGAATGGCTCAACAAGAAGCACATTAAGATCAAGGAGTGGCCTAGTCAATCTCCAGACCTTTATCCTATACCAAGTCATGTTTTGCTTGGGAAGCAAATACTTATTTTACTTTTTTTTAATTTATAGCATTTGTTTTATGTGTTTTTTTTATGGATTTTTGGTCTCTATCATTTAAAATACACATATGATAAAAATTATAGACCCTTCATTACTATGTAAGTGGGAAAACTTACAAAGCCTGCAGGGGATCAAATAATTTTGTTTCCCCACTGTGTTTATATAGCATCTCACAAAATTAGTACACCCCTCACATTTTTGTAAATATTTTACTATTTCTACAGTGTTGTCACATAAAAAAAAAATTACACTTTGCTAAAATGTAAAGTAGTGAGTGTACAGCTTGTATAACAGTGTAAATTTGCTGTCCCCTCAAATTACCTCAACACACAGCCATTAATGTCTAAAATGCTGGCAAAAAAAGTGAGTACACCCCTAAGTGAAAATGTCCAAATTGGGCCAAAAGTGTCAATATTTTGTGTGGCCACCATTATTTTCCAGCAATGCCTTAACCCTCTTGGGCATGGAGTTCACCAGAGCTTTACAGGTTGCCACTGGAGTCCTCTTCCACTCCTCCATGATGACATCACAGAGCTGGTGGAGGTTAGAGACCTTGCGCTCCTCCATCTTCCGTTTGATGATGCCCCACAGATGATCAATAGGGTTTAGGTCTGGAGACATGCTTGGCCAGTCCATGACCTTTACCTTCAGCTTCTTTACCAAGGCAGTGGCGGTCTTGAAGGTGTGTTTGGGGTCGTTATGTTGGAATACTGCCCTGCGGCCCAGTCTCCGAAGGGAGGGGATCATGCTCTGCTTCAGTATGACACAGTACATGTTGGCATTCATGGTTCCCTCAGTGAACTGTAGCTCCCCAGTAATGGTAGCACTCATGCGGCCCCATATCATGACTTTCCAACCACCATGCTTGACTGTAGGCAAGACACACTTGTCTTTGTACTCCTCACCTGGTTGCTGCCGCACAGGCTTGACACCATCTGAACCAAATAAGTTTATCTTGGTCAGACCACAGGACATGGTTCCAGTAATCCATGTCCTTAGTCTGTTTGCTTCAGCAAACTGTTTGCGGGCTTTCTTGTGCATCATCTTTAGAAGAGGCTTCCTTCTGCGATGACAGCCATGCAGACCAATTTGATGCAGTGTGCGGCGTATGGTCTGAGCACTGACAGGCTGACCCCCCCCACCACTTCAACCTCAGCAGCAATGCTGGCAGCATTCATACGTCTATTTCCCAAAGACAACCTCTGGATATGACACTGAGCACATGCACTCAACTTCTTTGGTCGACCATGGCAAGGCCTGTTCTGAGGGGAACCTGTCCTGTTAAAATGCTGTATGGTCTGGGCCACAGTGCTGAAGCTCAGTTTCAGGGTCTTGGCAATCTTCCTATAGCCTAGGCCATCTTTATGTAGAGCAACAATTTTTTTTTTCAGATCTTCAGAGAGTACATTGCCATGAGGTGCCATGTTGAACTTCCAGTGACCAGTATGAGAGAGTGAGAGTGATAACACCAAATTTAACACAGCTGCTCCCAGGGGTGGACTGACCATTCGGGTACTGCCCGAGAGCCCCATACCACTAAGGGTCCCCATCAGGGTTGCCAGCCTCAATAAAACCAGGGTCAGTATGTAAAAATGTGTTTTTTCAAAAATCCCAAGATTATAGCTGCCCCACCTCTCCAGTACCTTTTCAGTGTGTGTATGTGTATTCTGTGTGTGTATATTGTGTGTCTGTGTGTGTATTCTGTATGTGTGTATGCTGTGTGGCCCCATAATTTATTGCCTGGGGGCCCCATAATCTCCTATTGCCTGGGGGCCCCATAATCTCCTATTGCCTGGGGGCCCCATAATCTTCTCCTATTGCCCGGGGGCCACATAATCTTCTTCTATTGCCCGGGGGCCACATGAGTTGTCAGTCCGCCCCTGCCTGCTCCCCATTCACACCTGAGAACTTGTAACACTAACGAGTTACATGACACCGGGGAGGGAAAATGGCTAATTGGACCCAATTTGGACATTTTCACTTAGGGGTGTACTCACTTTTGTTGCCAGCGGTTTAGACATTAATGGCTGTGTGTTGAGTTATTTTGAGGGGACAACAAATTTACACTGTTATACAAGCTGTACACTCACTACTTTACATTGTAGCAAAGTGTCATTTCTTCAGTGTTGTCACATGAAAAGATATAATAAAATATTTACAAAAATGTGAGGGATGTACTCACTTTTGTGAGATACTGTATAATAAAATTAATTTTAGTGCAAGCAAACATAATATAATATCATTTTTTGGGGGGAAAAAATAAAAGATGATGTTATGTCAAGTAAATAGATACCAAACCTGTCAAATTCTAAATTTGTGTGTACCTGTGATATTACAAAAACTATGGTACCCTAAATTCTTAATAGGTGAAGAATTAGGAGCCCTTACTGCTTATCACTATGGCGTTAATAGTGAATGAGAGTGCTAGAATTATTGCTCTCACTCTGACATTCGCGGCAATAACTCACGTGTGTGATACAATCATGGTTTACATACACATGCACATTTTAATTTGTGGGTGTGTAAAGGGGAAAAGATACCAGCACCTGACATGGGAATGAATAAGGGGTACATAGTACCCCTACTCATTCACACACAAAAATAGTGAGAAGTGTAAAGAAAGACACATGTTTTGGAAAGGCTAAAGGTCCAGCATCTGAACAAATACCTCAGGCAAAGTTTGGTCTGTAGCTTTGTTTGGACCAAACCTTGAGCTCATCACTAGTCCTCGGAGAAAGGAAAAATTACATGAACCCTGAGTCGTCTTGAAATCTTTTGGATCTTGTGCATTCACCCAGCACCCACAGTATGGAACTCTCTGCCATCTATTGTCCGGTAAGTCCCCTTTCTAGATTCAAGACAAATCAATTCACCCAGGCCTATAGGAACACCTGACAACTCCTTCTCTGCAAAGACCCCAACACTAATGTGATAAGTCTTAAAAAACAGCCATAGATGGATCGAAATTCAGCTGGTTCAACAGAAGCCAGAAGAATTTTAAACCATGTATGGGCACTGAAGTTGATCTGTTGATTGACTTTAGTACAACCAGCCTGAGGCAAGCTTTGATCATTGTATTCTGATGGTGGGGAAATCTCCTGCTGTCAGAATACAATAGCTCTGCAGGAGGGATTCCCCCATCAACACTGACTCGGTGGATGGGGAAATCAAGCAATTTTCTTTCCTTTAACCCCTGGTTAATGAAAAGAAAATTGGTTATGTATGACCTGCCTAACCCCCCAAGGGGAAAAAGCACTATACTATAGTAATTTTATAATTATAATTTAATTCTCTTCTATTTTTTTCAGCTGGAGTTTCTTTGGCAGCTGCCGCAGAACAGCAGTATCTTAGACAGGTGGGGGACAATCAGGCCTTTTGAGTGCAATCCACATTTTACCCAGTGGTGAGAATTTTTGCTGTTTATACAGGTAATTCCCCAGTTGTCAGGAAATAACCTGACACTAATTACATCATGTAGAATTTCCTGCTCTTGGTTGTTGCATGGTACCTGTGAGGGAATTGTCTACATTACTTCCTTCAACTGAGCACAATACAGAGGAGAGTGAAACAGCCTCAATAGACTCCTCCATTTAATGGGGAATAAATATCCCTCTAATATACCGTATGCAGTATATACTTGTCTGGATTGTAGGTTGAGCTAGCCACTATAAACAATTTAATTCAATGTAAACGTTTTTCATCTTATACTATTTGTTGTATACAATTGCATTATTATAAAATATATATACAGTGGGGACGGAAAGTATTCAGACCCCCTTAAATTTTTCACTCTTTATTATATTGCAGCCATTTGCTAAAATCATTTAAGTTCATTTTTTCCCCATTAATGTACACACAGCATCCCATATTGACAGAAAAACACAGAATTGTTGACATTTTTGCAGCTTTATTAAAAAAAGAAACACTGAAATATCACATGGTCCTAAGTATTCAGACCCTTTGCTCAGTATTTAGTAGAAGCATCCTTTTGATCTAATACAGTCATGAGTCTTTTTGGGAAAGTTTTTCACACCTGAATTTGGGGATCCTCTGCCATTCCTCCTTGCAGATCCTCTCCAGTTCTGTCAGGTTGGATGGTAAACGTTGGTGGACAGCCATTTTTAGGTCTCTCCAGAGATGCTCAATTGGGTTTAAGTCAGGGCTCTGGCTGGGCCATTCAAGAACAGTCACGGAGTTGTTGTGAAGCCACTCCTTTGTTATTTTAGCTGTGTGCTTAGGGTCATTGTCTTGTTGGAAGGTAAATGGCCCAGTCTGAGGTCCTGAGCACTCTGGAGAAGGTTTTCATCCAGGATATCCCTGTACTTGGCCGCATTCATCTTTCCCTCGATTGCAACCAGTCGTCCTGTCCCTGCAGCTGAAAAACACCCCCACAGCATGATGCTGCCACCACCATGCTCCACTGTTGGGACTGTATTGGACAGGTGATGAGCAGTGCCTTGTTTTCTCCACACATACCGCTTAGAATAAGGCCAAAAAGTTCCATCTTGGTCTCATTAGACCAGAGAATCTTATTTCTCACCATCTTGGAGTCCTTCAGGTGTTTTTTTAGCAAACTCCATGCGGGCTTTCATGTGTCTTGCACTGAGGAGAGGCTTCCGTCGGGCCACTCTGCCATAAAGCCCCGACTGGTGGAGGGCTGCAGTGATGGTTGACTTTCTACAACTTTCTCCCATCTCCCAACTGCATCTCTGGAGCTCAGCCACAGTGATCTTTGGGTTCTGGTCGTCCCAAACGCCTTCCATTTAAGGATTATGGAGGCCACTGTGCTCTTAGGAACCTTAAGTGCAGCAGAATTTTTTTGTAACCTTGGCCAGATCTGTGCCTTGCCACAATTCTGTCTCTGAGCTCTTCAGGCAGTTCCTTTGACCTCATGATTCTCATTTGCTCTGACATGCACTGTGAGCTGTAAGGTCTTATATAGACAGGTGTGTCGCTTTCCTAATCAAGTCCAATCAGTATAATCAAATACAGCTGGACTAAAATGAAGGTGTAGAACCATCTCAAGGATGATCAGAAGAAATGGACAGCACCTGAGTTAAATATATGAGTGTCACAGCAAAGGGTTTAAATACTTAGGATCATGTGATATTTCAGTTTTATCTAGTTTAATAAATCTGCAAAAATGTCAACAATTCTGTGTTTTTCTGTCAATATGGGGTGCTGTGTGTACATTAATGAGGAAAAAAATATACTTAAATGATTTTAGCAAATGGCTGCAATATAACAAAGAGAGAAAAATGTAAGGGGGTCTGAATACTTTCCGTCCCCACTATATATATATATATTTTTCACCATCTTTCATCCTGTGTTGTATCTCGGTGCTGCTAATCTCCTCCACACTCTTTGCAGACACTTCTTGTCTACAGTACATGCAGTCCAGTGATGGCTGTATGGAATTTCTCAGGGTAGGTTTCCTGGTGGTGACAACAGCAAACTACATCTGTTTAGTGTGTATTGAAAGAGTTCCTTGTCTCCATCGGAAGCCTGTGTGATGGGGTGACAACACAGGAACACATTTCAAAGACAGTGACAGAGTGTTGTCATCCTATAACAGGAAGTGCACAGATTCTGTATGACAGGATGGCCACAGGTATTATTGTAATAACATCTGCAGATTTAAAAACACTGAAAATACCCTTTAAGGTTTGATAGATCCCTACTACACTTATGAAATACCTTTTTTAGATTTTGTTTTATAAAGATCCATGTTAATGACCCTTTTCTTGATTTCACTCCTGTTCCTTCCTCCTATTCATTTGCATACAGTTATTACCTTATTGTTCTAGTTAAAGTGTTTGTTACCCCAACACTTCATATTCCTGATATGTGGCTGCTGTACCATATACTTGTATGAGAAAGTGCCCTGTTCTCTTTGTATTGCTTCCTTTGTGTGACATCCCTGGTGTTCCCGCCAGTCCCTCTGCTTTCCTATTAAAAACTGACCACACTAAGCAGGAGAGCACACCGTAGTCAGTTCTCTAGCTTTTCTGGGAACTCAGCCTGCTCTCCTCCAATGGTCAGACTTGTCCTGACAGGCCCCTGCTGCACAGCCTTTAATTTGGAAGTTCAGTGTGCTAATGTTTCTCCTACCCCCAGCTCTCATGCAGCTGAGCAGAGGGAATTTGATCACTTATAAAAAGGAAAAAAAAGGTATTTAATGTTTTTTTGTTTTTTTTTTTAGACAAAAATGTTTTGCCTTTCATTTTTATTTTAAACTGAATGGGTTGTTTTAAAAGGTTATCATTTTACAATCACTTTAATTTCTCCTTGATCAACAAATTTATGTACTTTATATGGCTTACCCTAGTCAGTACTCATATGTATTTTTTTTTTTTATCTTCCTGTATTTTGCCATTTTAATTTATTTACTTTAAATATAACATATTGCATTTCCCCCCCTATATTCTTAAACTACTAAAAATGTGTTTGAGAAAAAAAAATCAAAATGCCTTTAAAAAATAGGTACCATATTTGGTGGCCCAATATTAGACACTTCTGCAAAAGAATAGTTATTATGTAAGGTGGAAAAAAGACACAAGTCCAACCTATGGGTGTGATTATATGTCAGTATTACATTGTATATCCCTGTATGTTGCGGTTGTTCAGGTGCTTATCTAATAGTTTTTTAAACTATCGATGTCCCCCGCTGAGACCACCGCCTGTGGAAGGGAATTCTACAGCCTTGCCGATCTTACAGTAAAGAACCCTCTACATAGTTTAAGATTAAACCTCTTTTCTTCTAATTTTAATGAGTAGCCACGAGTCTTGTTAAACTCCCTAGTTTTAACCCTATTGTGGGGTCACCAGTACGGTATTTGTAAATTGAAAGCATATCCCCTCTCAAGCGTCTCTTCTCCAGAGAGAATAAGTTCAGTGCTCGCAACCTTTCCTCATAACTAAGATCCTCCAGACCCTTTATTAGCTTTATTGCCCTTCTTTGTACTCGCTCCATTTCCAGTACATCCTTCCTGAGGACTGGTGCCCAGAACTGGACAGCATACTCCAGGTGCGGCAGGACCAGAGTCTTGTAGAGCGGGAGAATTATTGTTTTATCTCTGGAGTTGATCCCCTTTTTAATACATGCCAATATTCTGTTTGCTTTGTTATCAGCAGCTTGGCATTGCATGCTATTGCTGAGCCTATCATTTACTAGGACCCCCAGGTCCTTTTCCATCCTAGATTCCCCCAGAGGTTCTCCCCCCAGTGTATAGATTGCATTCTTATTTTTGCCACCCAAATGCATTAGTTTAAATTTTTCTACATTAAAACTCATTTGCCATGTAGTTGCCCACCCCATTAATTTGTTCAGATATTTTTGCAAGGTTTCCACATCCTGCGGAGAAGTTATTGCCCTGCTTAGCTTAGTATCACCGCAAATACAGAGATTGAACTGTTTACCCCATCCTCCAGGTCATTTATGAACAAAATAAATAGGATTGGGTCCCAGCACAGAACCCTGGGGAACCCCACTACCCACCCCTGACCATTCTGAGTACTCCCCATTTATCACCACCCTCTGAACTCGCCCTTGTAGCCAGTTTTCAATCCATGTACTCACCCTATGGTCCATGCCAACGGACCTTATTTTGTACAGTAAACGTTTATGGGGAACTGTGTCAAATGCTTTTGCAAAATCCAGATACACCACGTCTACGGGCCTTCCTTTATCTAGATGGCAACTCATCTCCTCATAGAAGGTTAATAGATTGGTTTGGCAAGAACGATTCATGAATCTATGCTGATTACTGCTAATGATACTGTTTTCATTACTAAAATCTTGTATATAGTCCCTTATCATCCCCTCCAAGAGCTTTTATGCTATTGATGTTAGGCCAACTGGTCTGTATTTTGGGCCCTTTTTAAATATTGGTGCTACATTGGCTTTTCTCCAATCAGCTGGTACCATTCCAGTCAGCAGACTGTTGGTAAAAATTAGGAACAATGGTCTGGCAATTACTTGCCTGAGTTCCTTAAGTACCATCGGGAGCAAGCCATCCGGTCCCAGTTATTCATTAATGTTAAGTTTCCCAAGTCTAATTCTAATTCTGTCCTCTGTTAGCTATGAGGGTGCTTCTTGTGATGTGTCATGAGGATGAACACTGCCGTTTTGGTTACTGAAGCCCCCAATTCCCTTGTGAAGACTGAGGAGAAGAATAAATTCAAGACCTTCGCCATCTCCCCATCCTTTGTAACCAGATGTCCTTCCTCATTCTTTATGGGGCCAATATTGTCTGTCCTCCCTTTTTTACTGTTTACATACTAAAAGAATTTCTTGGGATTTTTTTTTTGCTCTCCTCTGCTATGTGTCTTTCATGTTCTATCTTAGCCGCCCTAATTGCACCCTTACATTTCTTGTTGCATTCTTTATAAAGTTTGAATGCTGATGACGATCCATCAACCTTGTATTTTTTGAAGGCCTTCTCTTTTGCTTTTATATGCATTTTTACATTGGCTATAAGCCACCCAGGACTTTTATTCGCTTTTTTAAATTTATTACCCAATGGGATGCACTGGCTAATGCCCTTATTTAATATGCTCCTAAAGCAAACCCATCTCTTCTCCGTGTTCTTTGTTCCTAAGATTTTATCCCAATTTATATCTTCTAGCAAGGTTCGTAGTTCGTAGAGAATTTGGCTCTTTTGAAATTCAGTGTCTTTGTGTTTCCCTTATGTTTCCTATTTATGTGATGTATACTGAAGCCAATTGACATGTGATCGCTGTTTCCTAACTTGCCCTGTATTTCCACATCCATGATAATGTCCGTATTGTTGGTAATCAGTAGATCTAGTAATTCTTTATTTCTAGTTGGTGCGTCTACCATCTGACCCATGAAATTGTCCTGCAAGACATTTAGGAACTGGCGAGCCTTAGACAAATGCGTGGAGACGTCTGCCCAGTCTATGTTTGGATAATTAAAATCCCCCATTATGATAACATTTCCCATCCTTGCTGCTAATCCAAATTGTGATAGGAGGTCCACCTCCCCCTCCTCCCTCAGGTTGGGGGGCCTATAGCATACTCCCAGTATTATTTTCCCCTTAGCTTCAACCCTTTGAAGCTCTACCCATAAGGATTCCACCTCCTCCCTGGCCCCCCTAGTGATGTTATCTCTCACATTCACTTTTACATTATTCTTGATATACAGGCATACCCCTCCCCCTTTTTGTACCCTCCCTATCTCTGCAATAAAGAGTATACCCTTGAATGGTTGCCAGCCAATCATGAGAGCTGTTGAACCAAGTCTCTGAAATTCCCACAAAATCCAAATCCTCCTCATACAACAGTATCTCTAGTTCACCCATCTTGTCTGCCAGGCTCCTGGCATTGGTGAACATGCCACGTAGTGTTAGACTGGTTGCATACTATCCTCTTATTGGGTGTTCCGAGATTGCAACTAGGACTTGTTAATATACTTACCTTGGGTTTATGTGTGTTTTAGTCAACCTACCACTAATGCCCCCAATACTACCCTCTGGACTATCTCTACCTCTGGACTCTCCCCCCCATCGCCTAGTTTAAAATCCCCTCTAACTTTTTGGCCATCTTTACTCCCAGCACATCTTCACCCTCCTCATTTAGGTGCAGTCCGTCCCTTCTATAGTACTGGTGACCGACTGAGAAGTCAGCCCAGTCCTCCAAGAACCCAAACCCCTCCTTACTACACCAGCTCCTGAGCCACTTGTTTACTTCCCTAATTTCATTCTGCCTTTCTGGTGTGGCTCGATGTATCGGTAGTATTCCTGAGAATGCTACCTTGGAGGTCCTTTTCCTCAATTTAGCTCCCAAGTCCCTAAAATCGTTCTTTAGGACACTACTCTCACTGGAGTTCTTCCCCTGGTAGCTAGGAGAGTCCATCGGCTCCAGCAGTGCTGCTCCCTTACTGGTTTCACCAATGTCACTCAATGGAGCGTACTTATTGGCCCAGCCCAGGATCGGCCTCCCTGGCACTTCCCCCTCTATCCTTCCTGACTGTCACCCATCTACTCTTTTCTAGTGCCTGCACCTCTTTGTCTCCACCCGCCTCTGTGCTGGCCAGTATGGCTGATCAGTGAATATACACTGATCAACCATAACATAATGACCACTGATAATTAAGGGGAATAACATTGATTATTTGGTTACAATGGCACCTGAAACTGGGTGGGATATATAAGGCAGCAAGTGAACATATTGTCCCTGAAGTTGTGTTGAAAGCAGAAAAAATGGGCAAGTATAAGGATTTTAGTGACTTTAACAAGGGCCAAATTATAATGGCTCGACGACTGGGTCAGAGCAACTCCAAAACTGGAGCTCTTGTTGGATGTTGCTGGTCTGCAGTAATCAAGACCAACCAAAAATGGTCCAAGGAAGGAAAACCGGTGAACCAATGACAGGGTTATGAATGGCCAAGGCTCACTGAGGCATGTGGGGAGCAAAATCTAGCCCCTGTAGTCAGATCAAATAGAAGAACTACTGTAGCTCAAATTGCTAAAAAAGTTAATGCTGGTTCGGGTTCTGATAGAAAGGTGTCAGAATACACAAGGGATCACAATTTGTTGTGCATGGGGCTGTGCATATGTAGACCGGTCAGAGTGACCATGCTGCCCGTGTCCACAGCCAAAAGCGCCTACAAAGGGCATGTGAGAATCAGAACTGGACCACGAAGCAATGGAAAATGTGGCCTGGTCTGACGAATCACATTTTCTTTTACAACATGTGGATGGGGGGTGCTTATGCATCACTTACCTGGGAAAAAGATGGCACCAGGATGAAGTATGGAAAGAAGGAAAGCCGGAGGGGGCAGTGTGATGCTTTTGGCAATGTTCTGTTGGGAAATCTTGGGTCCTGCCATGCATATGGATCTTACTGGACATGTACCACCTACCCAAACATTGTTGCTGACTAAGTTTACATCATGTGGATGGTCGGGTGCATATTTACTGCTTACCTGGGGAAGAGATGGCACAGGATGCACTGTGGGAAGAAGGCAAGCCAGCGGGGGTTGTGTGATGCTTTGTCTTGTGGTGTCCACGCCTCAATGGGTCAGGGCTGTTTTTGAGGTAAAAGGGGGTCCTACTTGATATTAGGTAGATGGCCATAATGTTGGGACTGATCAATGCTCTTATTTAATCTGTTACCAACCTTAGAAGACCCAGGAATCTACATATAGTCCTCCTACAGCCCTGATCCAACAACCTTCACTGTGCTTGGCCTTTCTCCTAAAAGTGTCCCCTTTGTACTGTGCATGGGCACGGTTGCCCCCATTCACAGCCATACTCTTGGTTGCCTTATGCCAGAGGTCTCCAAACTGCTGCCCTTTGCTAGCCTTAATCTGGCCATTGGAGCACTATTCCTGCCAATGATATGAGACACTATTACTCCTTCCAACAATGGTGCACTATTTCTTCCACTGATACCAATGATAGGGTACTATTACTCCCACTAATACCAATGAAGGGGCACCACTTCTCCTCCTACTGACCACAAACCCTGAGGCCCTATTTATTCTCACTGATGCTGGGCCCAGGACATTTTGTACCCTTACCTGCCACAATCTAGCACTCCTAAAGTCTGAAAGACGGTAAACTGGCTCTTTGTTTAAAAAGTTTGGAGACCCCTGACTTGAGCAGTTAGTAGGACTATAGCTTAGATATAGAAATAAATAGGGCTGTGATGCGCATATGGAGTAGAATCTGGACCTTTCAGAAAGTCTCGGTTGTGGGGCACCACACGGGACCAAAAAGTGAGGATGTCTAGAGGTTGAGTATATCACCTAGTGGGCAGCAGTCAAGGGGTTGGTAGAAACCTTATATAGGACAACTGTACAAAGGTATAGCTGTATTAAAATTATTTGTGTATTCCTGTAAAAGTCTTATAAAATCAAACTAGAGGCTCTAACCCTATTAAAAAATGATTCTGCCTGGAGTCAGGCTTCATATGGAGATAGCTGAAGAAAAAAAATCTAAATGCATTTTGTTCTAGGATGATGTAAGTGGAATGTGGAAAAAAAAAAAAGAGCTGACGTATAAATGACGAAGGGCCAAAATGGGGGTCATCACCTTGTTTGTACAGTGTTGTGCCCCTTCTGTGGGTGTCACCGTTCATTATTGGAGAAAATATTACTTCTGCTTAGGAAGGAAATTCTCAGCCGAAGAATGCTGACTCCTGAAAGGATAATTACTTATTTCAAGGGCTCCAGGGTTCTGTGTCACCAGCAGGGCACAAGGAGGAGGTCACGTAACCTGGTGTGAAAATATAGTTGAGAAATGCCTGCTAATGGGTGATGATGGCGTGTTATGCCGATGGAGAATAAAACATTTCCAGGAGGGATAGAAAAGTCTCCAGTCTTAGTCTGTAGGGTTCAATATTGAGTTGGCCCAACCTTTGCAGCTATAACAGCTTCAACTCTTATGGGAAGGTTGTCCACAAGGTTTAGGAGTGTGTCTATGAGAATGTTTAACCATTCTTCCAGAAGTACATTTGTGAGGTCAGGCACTGATGTTGGACAAGAAAGCCTGGCTCACAGTCTCTGTTCTAATTCATTCCAAAGGTGTTCTATTGGGTTGAGATCAGGACTCTTTGCAGGCCAGTCAAGTTCCTCCACTTCAAACTCCCTCATCCATGTCTTTATGGACCTTGCTTTGTGCACTGGTGCGCAGTCATGTTGGAACAGGAAGGGGCCATCCCCAAACTGTTCCCACAAAGTTAGGAGCATGAAATTGTCCAAAATGTCTTTGTATACTGACGCCTTAAGAGTTTCCGTCACTGGAACTAAGGGGCCAAGTCCAACCCCTGCAAAACAACCCCACACTATAATCCCCCCTCCACCAAATGATTTGGACCAGTGCACAAAGCAAGGTCCATAAAGACATGGATGAGCACTTTTGGGGTGGAGGAACTTGACTTGCGGCCACCGACAATCTAACTTCATGTAATATTGTTGTATGTACATTATTTTATCAACACTTTTTAACTTTTGATACTAATACTTTGAATTCACTTTATGGTCAGCCTACGTCTGTAAACCGTTTTAGCCTAAAAAGTCCCTCCTGTTTTCTTGGGGAGTTTTCTTCCTATCTATGTACCAGGGATGTGGCCTAAGCAGTTCTCCTAAAACCTTTTTTTTCTCAATTATTTAGTCGACTAAAATCTCCAGTACAATCTAAAATCTAATGGGTTTAGTTAAGTTGTAATGCATTATTTAAGCATTTCTCTACAATTTCCAAACTCATTATATATGCCTGGAGTAAAAAAAATCTAATAGTATGTTATTATTTATGGTATTAAGGTTAAGCTTTGAACAAACTCACAGCCACAGATTTTGGCGCTCTGGATGGTCTGAGGAGGCTTATAATAGACACACTGTGCTTTAAACAGTGGTTTGATGAGGCCTATAATGCTGCACAGTGCTGCAGACAGTGTTCTGAGGAGGCCTGTAATGCTAAACAGTGCTCTGGATGGTGGTCTGAGAGGCCTGAAATGCTGCACAGTGCTCTGGATGGTGGTTTGAGGAGGCCTGTAATGCATAGTGCTCTGGACACTGCTCTGAGAGGCCTGTAATGCTGCACAGTGCTCTGAACAGTGGTCTGAGGAGGCCTGTAATGCTGCACAGTGCTCTGGACAGTGGTCTGAGGAGGCCTGTAATGCTGAACAGTGCTCTGGATGGTGGTCTGAGGAGGCCTGTAATGCTGCACAGTGCTCTGAACAGTGGTCTCAGGAGGCCTGTAATGCTGCAAAGTGCTCTTGACAGTGTTCTGAGGAGGCCTGAAATGCTGCACAGTGTTCTGGACAGTGGTCTGAGGAGGCCTATAATGCACAGTGCTCTGGACAGTGGTCCAAGAGGCCTCTAATGCTGCACATTGCTCTGAACAGTGGTCTGAGGAGGCATGTAATGCTGCACAGTGCTCTGGATGGATAGTGGCTGTAATGCTACACAGTGCTCTAGACGGTGGTCTATGGAGGCCTGTAATGCTGCACAGTACTCTGGATAGTGGGTTACGAGAGGCCTGTAATGCTGCACAGTGCTCTGGATGGTGGCATGAAAGGCCTGTAATGCTGATCATTGCTCTGGATGGTGGTCTGAGGGGAGGTCTGTATTGCACAGTGCTCTGGGATGGTGGTCTGACTCTGAGAGGCCTGTAATGCTGCACAGTGCTGTGGATGGTGGTCTGAGGGGAGGCCTGTAATGCACAGTGCTCTGGGATGGTGGTCTGACTCTGAGAGGCCTGCAAACGCTGCACAGTGCTGGATGGAGGTTTGAGGGATGATCTATAATGCACAGTGCTCTGGATGCCGATGGTAAGAGGAGGCCTGTAATGCACACACAGTGCTCTGGACAGACGGGGGTCTGAGGGGGTGCCTGAAATTGTAATGTACACACTCATAGTGCTTTCTGCTCTGGACAGTCATAGTCGGGAGTGGGACTCTCGTCGGGAGGCCTGTAATGCACACATCTAGCCTCCATGTCATTTTTATCTGATATGTTTTAACAAAAGCTTAAAGATTGGATGAAACTTGTGTGTGGCTTGCAGTTTGGACTTGTAGTATTTGCATTTGTAGAGAAGTTGCTGCCATGCACCACCTGCTGTGGTTAGTCCTGATAAAATACTAGTCAGGTGAACTGATTATTGTCTTTTTTCTCTAATGGCAATTATACCATAGCAGAGCGGGATTTATTTCCAGATGCTTTTCCGCACGTTTCCTCTCACTATAGCGCCCCTGATGAGTCTCGCACACTCTTGGACCACACTACTTTCTCGGTGTGGCTTATTTTATGTGCTTCCTCTGTCTCTCTGGGACAAGACCCCAGCAGTCCATGGGTTCCTCCTGTTCTATCTGTGGCTCTGCCAACAGCACACCACCCATCTATCCAATGGGCCTGTTGTACCCTAAAGCTACTTTCATGCTCCTGACCATCTCAGCACTCTTTACCCTTTATAGAAAGTGTCAGTGTCTTTACTGCTCCCCCCCCAAGCTGTCAGTGTCTTTACCGCCCCCTAAACTGCTCCCCCCTAAGCTGAAGTGCTGTCTGCCATGGCAGTGGCACAGTGCTGCAGGCTTTTAGGCGTTAAAACAGGCATTGAAGGTAACATAACGCCTACCTCACTGCCTGTGAAATACCCTTGACCATAGATCGCTCTTCATAAGAAAAGGCTGGTGTAAACAAGCCCTAAAACTGACAAAGTAGTATTTACTTGCTCCCACAGCTTCCTGAGTCCCACCACTTGTCCCACCACTCCATTCATTAAGCCGCCATTTAAAAACTGTCCGGTATGGTGCATGCACATGAGGAGCATGATGTCATCGTTAGGTCAGCAGAGAAGGAAGAGCCCAGCTGGTGTTGATGTTGTGCATCTCATCTCACATATGCACTATACCCAGTTTACTGTCCTTTAAACTTTGGGGGGCGGACTGTGGCCAGTGGGAGAACAAAATGTCCTGGCCTGAGTGGGATTAAACAATGCCCCGTGACTGGTGTCAATGGGAGGAATAGTGTCCTATTGTTTGCATCAGTGGGAGGAATAGAGTCCCATCATTGGAGCCAGTGGGAGAAATAGTGCCCCATCATTAGTATCAGTGGGAGGAATAGAACCCCATTGTGTGTATCAATGGGAGGAATACTGTCACATCATTGGTGTCAGTGGGAGAAATAGTGGCCCATCATTGGTATCAGTGGGAGAAATAGTGCCCCATCATTGGTATCAGTGGGAGAAATAGTGCCCCGTCATTGGTATCAGTGGGAGAAATAGTGCCCCGTCATTGGTATCAGTGGGAGAAATAGTGCCCCATCTTTGGTATCAAAGAGGAATATTGCCCCATAATTGGTGTCAGTGGGAGAAATCATCCCACATTGTTGGTGCCAGTGGGAGAAATAGTGCCCCATTGTTGGCGTCAGTGGAAGGAATAGTGCCCCACTGTTGGGATCAATGGGAGGAATAGTGCCCCATTGCTGGCATCAGTGGAAGGAATAGTGCCCCATTGCTGGTGTCAGTACCAGAAACTTTGCCCCACTGTTGCCGACTGTGGGGGGAATAATGCCCCAAGGGTTGGATAAAAGCAAGCAAAGGGCCGCAGTTTGGAGACTACTGCTTTATGGGGTGGGGGAATTTTCCCCCTATATCTAGTGGAAAGTCTTTTTCTTTCAAACCAATGAGTCTGTTTTTTATAACATATGGGCAAGGTGAGGTGCATGACGCAATGCATGCACCATACAAAATTACGTTTATTATATGAATTCCAATTCGATTTTTTTCAGTTAGGAACAAAATCACTCTGAACTTAGACACTGGTAAAGTTATCTTTCCAAGGGGTGTCGCCACCATTGCCTTCGGGGAAACCAGGAAATAAACACAAAAAAGGATAAGTAAAAGAAAAACTGCATTCAGAACTGCATGTTGATTTGAATTGTATTGAAAGGGGGGGGGAAAGTGCATGTTAAGTACCCCAATAAAATGCATAGAAAGCCTCACATATACCCAGTGAAGTGACTGGCCTCAGGTGACACACAGAGATGAAACAAAACCTCCTACATAAAGTTGTACCTGTTTATCTACAGTCTTCTCTACATCTGTTCAGAGGTTCAGAATTTAATAAGCTTGTCTGAGCTTTCAGAAAGCAGGGAGCGGAGAGCTAAAGTTCCACTCTGCAGAGCTCAGGGAGAGCTGGTTGGAGTGAAGGGACACACCCCTCTTCACACAGCACACAGTAACAGAGCTGAGGCTGTCAATCACAGCTGCAGCTCGCCCCCCCCCCCCACCCCCAGCACCTCTTTTCTTTTGGTGTCGGTAAAACTTGTCAGAAATAACTCATGCTGTCAGCAGAGGAAAGATGCAGCAGACAAAAATGACACTTAATACTCTATATTGAGAAAAGTACACACTACAGAAGGATATGCTTCCTTCATATTTCATATCTGAGGTCTACAACCATTTAAACCACCCCTAAAGCGGAGTTCCACCCATTTCTGTGTTTATTAAAAGTCAGCAGCTACAAAAATTGTAGCTGCTGACTTTTAATAAACAGACACTAACCTGTCCCACGGTCTAGCGATGTGGCTGCTTGAAGCCTTGGTTCTCTCCTCTCTGTGGCACCGGCATTGCAAGTGTGGGCACCCGGCTGTGACAGCTTGCGGCTTCACAGCCAGGTATGCACTGCGCGTTCTGAATGGCTGGGCAGTCTTCTGGGACCTGTGACGTGAAGCAGAAGATTGCAGGGAGGGAGGGGGAAGAGGAGAACTTCCACTCGGTGCCATGAGCGGAGGTGGGAGCTGGATACCTGTCAAAACTAGATACCCGCTCTCACCCACCCCCCAAAAAAAATGACATGCCAAGGGGTCAGGAGGCCTTAAAGCAGAAGTTCCACTTTTGGGTGGAACTCCGCTTTAAAGGTGGAGGGCCTCTTTAAAAAAACTGTGCTTTTGGAAGTGTCAGCTACTACATTGCTGACTTTATGAGCAGAAATAATGATTACATAGTTTGAGACGATGATCATTAGATTGCCAACAATTTTGGCACATGTCATGCGGCTGCATTCCCTGTGCGGAAAGAGAAGGATGGAGGCTGACTCAGGAGAGGCGGTGTACCGGTTCCTGTGTGCGGACGCAGCTTCACCTCTCCAAACTGTTCATTATGTGCAGTAGACGAGCAGAAGGCAGCTAATTAAAACACATGTAATTACAACAAGCATATCAACAGTAGAAGACATGAGTATGTGAGATAATGTTTATCACAGTTTCTGTTGGCGCCCGTTATCAGTTTCACGTCTCGGAGGCCTTATAAAAAGAACAACGGGCGAAAAATAGGACCCAGTCATAAAATGAACAGTTATTTACAAGAGCCAAACTATAACCATTCATAGATGGTGCAGCCAATTGCAAAAGTGTTTTTGGCTACATCTCAAAAACCTTTATGCCGCGTACACGCGATCGGAATTTCGGCCCGCAAAAGACCGATGAGAGTTTTTCGTCGGAAAATGCGACCGTGTGTATGCTCCATCGGACTTTTGCTGGCCGAATTCCAGACAGCAAAAGATTGAGAGCATGTTCTCAATTTTTCGGTCGAAAAAAGTTCCCATCTGAAAATGCGATCGTCTGTGGCAATTCCGCCGCGCAAAATTCCTACGCATGCTCGGAAACAATTCGGCGCATGCTCGGAAGCATTGAACTTCATTTTCTCGGCTCGTCATAGTGTTGTACGTCACCTCATTCTTGACGGTCGTAAGTTCAGCGAACTTTTGTGTGACCCTGTGTATGCAAGGCAAACTTGAGCGGAATCCCGTCGGAAAAGCCATCATATCTTTTTCCGACGAGAAGTCTGCTCGTGTGTACGCGGCATTAGCGCGGATTTTCATTAATGCATTGTGGCAGCAAACGCTCTATCCTGGCCGTTACCGCTGACGATGTGCTGTGATCCCATTTGCATAAGGAAATGCATATTTGTTTCAATGCATGGCAAAGAACCATAGTATGCTGTGGACAAAATACTATATTTGATGCATTGGAAGCCTGGTGCTTTCAATGGACTGCCTTAAAGTCATTGTAAAGCTTTTTTTTTTTTTAATAAGCATGTTTTACGTACCTGCTCTGTGCTATAGTTTTGCAAAGAGCGGCCCTGAACTTTCCCTTCTGGATTCACCCACAGACGCCCTCCGATCCTGCTTCCTTCCAAGCTGCTTGCTATGGGGGCACTCGCGCAGGCTTGATCTCGAGCCGGGTTGTGTGCATCTATTGACACACACACAGTGCAGCTTGGCCCCGCCCCCACCCAATCTCTGCTCACAGGTTTTGACTGACAGCAGCAGGAGCCAATGACACACCTGTGTGAGAGCAGAGAGGAGCTGCTGCAGACGTGCGCCATGCTGGATCAGCCTCAAGTAAGTATTTTTTTGGGGGGAGCCTCTATTGAAAGGTTTTAATGCAGGGAACACTTTAAGGTAAAAAAAAAAAAAAACCTTTTACCTTTATGTCCATTTTAGTAATGCATGATCAACAGGGTGTTGCCATGCAATTGATTTTGAAAGGCGCGCCAATGCACCTTGCAAACACACCCCAGTTGCATTGCAGTGCACCACACAGATAGGTGGAACTTGTTAAAAAAAAAAAAGAAAAAAAGAAAAAAGGTACACTGGTGTTTTTTTATGTATTGTGTTGCATTGCCCATTCTAAATGAATTGGTTGCATTAAGCAACATAAGCTATCAGACAAAATACACCATTTTTACATGCATTCAGTACCACATTTCAGTGCACTGGATTGGCGTGATGGGGGCCTTGAACTCCAATACAAGCTTACATTTAATTAGGAATTATTATCCATGTTCTATTAAAATTAAAAAGAAACAGGTTTTTAGACTAACCAGTTTGTGGTTCAGTTCCAGCCCTCTTCCAGGTTGAATGATGCTCAGCTTCACTAGACCCATTTCCTGTGAACCCAGGGTGTCAAGGACACACCCCCTGGGGGTTTGTCATTAAGCTGCCTGGGGCTTAAAGGCAAATGCTCCAGGTAATTATACGAGTGTGTTCTCTACAGGATTGAAGTTCAGCTGAGATGGAAGAGGCTCCAGTGCGTCATGTGACTGGACCAAAGAAAAAAAAAAAGTTTTTTTTACAGTGACTTTAATAAAAATCCAGGAGGGAAGTTGGACTAGGGGGAGAGTTGTTTATTAAAAATTCTAAAATGGTAATAGACCGCAGCAGGGAGAAATGATCACCATACGTCAGACTCTCAGAAAAGAGACCGATTGTTTCTCTGGAAAGTGGTAGCTCAGAAAATACATTTTCGGAGAATGATATACATAGGTTTTCATGACATGCATCAAACTGAGGAATTACATATCTGAAAGAGGGAAGGACCTCTTCAAAGTGAAAGTTTTTTTGGGAAGATAAAAAATCCCCGTCCAGGTAACCGATCTTACTGCATATGTTTCACAAGGAGTTTTAGCAAACTTTTAATGGTAATCCACCCAAAATCTTTAATCATTTTACAAATGCATCAGACCATCGTAAGCCAGCAGCAGTGTTCCTGAATGCTGCCACACCAGTTCCAGTGTCACCAGACCAGTAACACTGTTCCCGATTGCTGCCACACCAGTGTCAACAGACCAGTGTAAGCCAGCAGCAGTGTTCCTGAATGCTGCCACACCAGTTCCAGTGTCACCAGACCAGTAACACTGTTCCCGATTGCTGCCACACCAGTGTCACCAGACCAGTGTAAGCCAGCAGCAGTGTTCCTGAATGCTGCCACACCAGTTCCAGTGTCACCAGACCAGTAACACTGTTCCCGATTGCTGCCACACCAGTGTCAACAGACCAGTGTAAGCCAGCAGCAGTGTTCCTGAATGCTGCCACACCAGTTCCAGTGTCACCAGACCAGTAAAACTGTTCCCGATTGCTGCCACACCAGTGTCACCAGACCAGTGTAAGCCAACAACAGTGTTACTGATCACAACCATGCCAGTGCCAGTGTCTCCAGACCATTGCAGCCAGCAACAGTGTTCCTGATCACCACCACACCAGTGTCAACAGACCAGCACAAATTAGCAACTGACTGCTAGCCACACCAGTTCCAGGTTAAGTAGACCAGTGTAAGCAACAATGTTCCTGATCACCACCACACCAGTCACAGTGTCACCAGACCAATGTAAGCCATCAACTGTGTTCCTGATCGCTGCCACACAAGTGCCCCCAGACCAGTTCAGCTAGCAACAGAGTTTCTGGTTGATGAAACACCAGTACAGTGTCATCTAGTACCATTTTTAACTGGAACTGGTTTCCCTCATTGCCAACCAATGCAAGTGTCATCAGGTGCCAGAGCAGCCATTGCCAAAAATGTCCAAAAACTTTAACTAGTTAGGAGGCCTTTCACATACTGAGTATGGCTGAAGAGAGCAGTCGGGAGAAGAACTCACTGTGGGACTTGGAGTATGAACCTGCGTAAAACAGCAATTCATTAACAGCCACCACGGATTCAGATGAAGAAGGGGTCCCTGCTAAAAGAGTAAGGCGTACTATGTCACCATGCACTGAGCACCCTAGTGAATTGCAGCAGGTAGGTTGCCCCTTTGGAAGCCTGAAGCTGCTCCTTGGATTTTGGGCCCCTCTATGCAGCTAGGCTGTGAAAAAGTCTGTCACATGTGGTATCCTTATACTCTGGGGGATTAGCAGAATGTGTTGTGGGGTGTAATTCTATGTATGCCCATGCAGTGTGTGAGAAATAGCTGATTAATTGACAACTTTGTGTAAAAAAACAACATACATTTTTTTTTCCGCATTTACAAAAAATGTGATCGTAAAAAGACTCACTGTGCCTCTTAGTAAAGACATTGGAAGGTCTGCTTTCTAAAATGTGGTAATTTTGGGGGTATTTCCACTGTCTTGGCACCCTAGGGACTCCAAAATGTGATAGGTAGTCGGGAAATTAGATGTGTAATGTTAGCTCCTTTATAGTTTGAAAGTGCTCCTTGGATTTTGGACCTCTATGTGTATAAGCAATGAAAAAGTCTCACAAATGTGGTATCCCCATACTAGGGAGGACTAGAAGAATGTGTTTTGAGGTGTAATTGTAAGTATGCCCATGTTGTGTGTAAAAACAACTTGTTTGTGGAAAAGAAATACAACTTTAAAAAACTCACCATGTCTCTTACTATACTGTATACTTTTCACTGTCTACTTACCAGAAATAGGTAATTTTGGGGGTGTTTGATAAACATGTGTGCTAATATTGTGTGACATATAAACTTGCAACTACCATTGTATTCTTCAGTGCGTTTAGAAAATTTCAGGCCTAAAATGGACATTTTAAAACCTGAAAAAACGGTTCTGGTAGAAAAGTGGTTAAAGTGTTAAAGAAAACACCTCCATTTTTTTTCCCTTGTACAGGTGTCTGACATCTGCCCCATCAGAGCATCAACACAGTTTCTAGTGAAGCTCATGACGTCCAATGGCCCCCAGGACAATTTTTATCTGCTGCAAGTCTGTTGACCAAGTTTCATGGTAGGTCGTCCTAAGTGTTTTCTGAGAAATATTTCTAAAAGAATTTATTGTACATGTTGTTTCTCCAGAAATTCAGAGTGATGCAATCATGCTGTAATGTCATGATATTTAAATAAGAATACTGAGGGATCATCAACCGCAGAACATTTGCCACAACTCCAATAAAATCCATCAATCCCTAAATAGCAGAATTTGTAAATCCAAAGGCTTCGGCTGTCAAGATGTTAGGGTGAAAGTTTGTGCCCCGAAGCCAGATTCAGAGAAAGAACACGGCGAGGCGGATTTCACAGAATTATCACTGAACGGTGCGGCAAAATGTCAGGATGGGTCGGAATGTACATAACACGCCCAGCACATGCTGATTATGTTTACTCACAACTTCTCCTGCATATCTGAGACATTAAAGTAATACTAACGTCTAAACTTATATATATATATATATTTTTTTACCTTTATGCATTCTCTGCATTACAGTAAAAAACGCCCCACTACCTGTACCTATTTTTTAGTTTGACTTTAAATTTTAACTACTTCAGCCCCGGAAGGATTTACCCCCTTCCTGACCAGAGCACTTTGTGTGCGATACGGCACTGCGTCGCTTTAACTGACAATTGCGCGGTCGTGCCACGTTGCACCCAAAAAAAAATTGACGTCCTTTTTCCCCACAAATAGAGATTTCTTTTGGTGCTATTTGATCACCTCTGCGGTTTTTATTTTTTGCGCTATAAACAAAAAAAAGAGTGACAATTTTGAAAAAAAGCAATATTTTTTACTTTTTGCTATAATAAATATCCCCCAAAAATATATATAAAAAAATGTCTTTCTCAGTTTAGGCCGATATGTATTCTTCTACATATTTTTGGTAAAAGAAATTTGCAATAAGCGTATATCGATTGGTTTTGCGCAAAAGTTATAGCATCTACAAAATAGGGGAAAGATTTATGGCATTTTTATTATTAGTTTTTTTTTTATTAGTAATGGCGGCGATCTGCAATTTTTATCGTGACTGCGACATTATGGCGGACACATCGCACACTATTTTGGGACCATTGCCATTTATACAGCAATCAGTATTATAAAAATGCACTGATTACTGTGTAAATAACACTGGCAGGGAAGGGGTTAACCACTAGGGGGCAATCAAGGGGTTAAGGGTGTCCTAGGGAGTGATTCTAACGGTGGGGGGGGATGGGCTCACTACAACATGACAGAGATCACTGCTCCCGATGACAGGGAGAAGTAGATCTCTGTCATGTTGCTAGGCAGAACAGGGTGCCTTGTTTACACAGGCATCTCCCCGTTCTGCCGCTCCGTGACACGATCGCGGGCCCCCGGCGGACATAGAGTCCGCGGGACCCGCGGGCACGGAGTATGCGGCATGCATGCGCCCACAATGCCGTGAATTAAAGCGGACGTACCTGTACGCCCATTTGCCCAGCCGTGCCATTGTGCTGACGTATATTGTCATGCGCTGGTCGGCATGTGGTTAACTAAAGGCAAACCTTTTTTTCTTCGTTTCAGAGTGAAGCGGGTATAGGGGTGCATACAGGGTGTGCCAGATGTGCCTGGAGAGAAAATGTCACCAGCCCACAGGGATCTCCAAAACTGAGACCAAAATTTTAGGCCATGTATTTTAAGCCATGCAGGACCCCTTCATCAGGCATGTGACATCACATTCCTCATGAAGGGGTCCTGCGTGGCTCTGAAACTTCACCTTTTTTGTAACTATGTGATCATTGATTAAAATTTTGGACTCCGTTTTGGAGATCCCGGTGTGCTGGTGACATTCCCTCTCTATGCCTGTATGCAGTTCCAGCCGACGGTCACTTCAGCACCCAACTGAAAATACAGCCATTTCTGCAGGAACGTGTGCGTTGGGAATATTGCATTCCAGATGTGCCTGGGCACACCCTAATCACCCCATGTCCATTACCATTATCCAGGGACAGCACCAAGTGGGTGGTTGGGGGTGCCTGTGGGCAGTGTACATGCCCTCATTATATTAAAGGCTAGGTTCAACAGTAGGAACACGTTACACCTGTATTTAGGGCGTACTGTAATATGCTCCCAATCAACTGTCTCCCACCACCAGAGCCTCCTTTCTGTGACAGCAGGTGGCGTTCATGTGTGTTTGAGATTTGGGGTGCACACCCTAATGCATTAGGCTGCGCACACCTATGGAAGAGGGATTAGAACACCTGTCAATTTTTATTGCGGTTCGTGCTCCCTGTTAGGGAGATTCACCATCTTTAGTTGCCCCAGTAATCGTTACGAATGTGAAAGAAAATACCAAAAATTGTGGGTTGTCACCAGAACAGGAATAGAGGGGAAATCTTTCGAAAATGACACCAGTTTTGGTAACAACCAAGGATTTCCTCACTTTGGAGGGATTTCCTCTCACTTCCTGTTATGGCTTTAGGACAGGAAGTTAAAGTGGTGTTCCACCCAAAAAAAAAAAAAAACTACATGAAAAATCCTAAAAAAAAAAAAATACAAAAAAAATTTGGATTTTTTTTTTTTTTTACTCACCTCTAAATGCCTGTTGCTAGGGGGTCCCTCGTAGTCTGCCTCTTTTAGTGCCTGGGCTGGTGACATCACTTCCGTCTCGGTACAGGAAGGGCTCAGCTCTGCTCCCTCCCTCCTGTCAATCATCTGGGACCCACTACAGGTCCCAGGTGACTGAGCGGCCAATCACGGCGCTCGGCGCCGCTCGCGCATGCGCAGTGGGTGCCAGGCTGTGAAGCCACAGCCCGGCGCCCACAGTTGCAATGCCGGCGCCGCCGAACGGAGGGGGAGACAAGCGGGGCTTCGATCCCCCGCATCGCTGGACCCAGGGACAGGTAAGTGTCCAATTAAAAGTCAGCAGCTGCAATATTTGTAGCTGCTGACTTTTAATTTTTTTTTTTTTTTTAGTGGCCCTCTTCTTTAAGGAATACAAATGGCAACAAAAACTGACAGGGGTTTTATTCCTCCTTAAAGTGGTTCTAAAGCCTCATGTTTTTTTATCTTAATGCATTCAATGCGTTAAGGTAAAGAAACCTTCTCTGCTGCAGGATCCCCCCCCTCTTATTCATACCTGAGCCCCATCCGATCCAGCGATGTGCACGAGAGCAGCTCTCGCCACTGTCTCCCTCCAGATTGGACAGACAGATAGCTGCGGGAGCCATTGGCTTTTGCTGCTGTCAATCAAATGCTGTGACGAGGGAGCAGGGGGCCGGAGCCTGGTCTGTGTCAATAGGAGCACTCGAAAAAGAGGAGGACCCTGGAGCGCCGGCGGGGGATCCCAGAAGAGAATTATCCGGGTTGCTTTGTGCAAAACCATTACACAGAACAGGTAAGTATACCATGTTTGTTATTTTAATTTTAAAATATACGAACCTGCATATGAAAATACAAACGTCTATAAGACCTAGAAATAGAAATAGAAAAATACCGCGCTACCAAATCCCTACCAGCAGCAGCTAAATTGTGAGATTTACACAAAAAACAACAATAAAAAGAAAAAAACTGTGCTAATAAATATGTAATTGAAAAACAATCTGGTGAAAAAAATAATAAATGAATTAAGGGAATCAATGAAGTGGATGAAAATACGTATATATGTGACATTGAAATCATCTGTAGAGACAGAAAAGTCCAAACACAGAAGCACAAATCCCTCAGTCAATCCCAGCGAAGGTTGTGTAGGAAACATTGGATGAAAAACCACCACTCATTGTGATCCACCACCACATAGATGTCTGGCTTACCAGAAGGCAAGCTTGATAAGCCTACTGGACATCCAGACGCCTGACCAGTGGCGTTGCTTCTCTGTGTTCAGCGTCAAATTGGAAGTACAGCAGGTTTCCGGACCACACTCCAAATACAGGCTCAGGATCATGGAGATGAAAAAAAAAAAACAGCCATAGTGTAAATCCGCATAACAAATTTAATATAAAAAAGAAGTGCACTTACAAGAATAGGCAGTATAAAGCATCTATAAAAACAATTCGCCGGCCGGCGTTGCATACACCCGCTCACATCAGGGTCGCGATGACGTCAGCGCGTCAACCTCCCGACGTACGTTTCGTCTATAACCACTTGCCGACCGCCTCACGCAGATATACTGCGGCAGAAGGGCTCGTACAGGCAAAACCACGTACCTGTACGCTGCCCTTTAAGAGGCGGCCAGCGGGCGCGCGCCCGCGGGCAAGCTCCGTGAGTCGGGTCGCGGGTCCCGCGGACTCGATCGCCGCGGGGATACCCGCGATCGCCTCACGGGGAGGAAGAACGGGGAGATGCTGATGTAAACAAGCATCTCCCCGTTCTGCCTAGTGACAGTGTCACTTGATCTCTGCTCCCCGTCTTCGGAGCAGAGATCAGTGATGTCACACACACAGCCACGCCCCCTGACAGTTATAACACTCCCTAGTTCTGATTTAACCCCTCCCCGCCCTCTAGTGGTTAACCCCTTCACTGCCAGTGTCATTTACACAGGAATCAGTGCATTTTTATAGCACTGATTGCTGTATAAATGACAATGGTCCCAAAAATGTGTCAAAAATGTCCGATGTGTCGGCCATAATGACGCAGTCACGATAAAAATCACTGATCGCCGCCATTTAAAAAAAAAAAAATTAATAAAAATGCCAAAAACTATCCCGTATTTTGTAAACGCTATAACTTTTGCGCAAACTGATCAATAATCGCTTATTGCGATTTTTTTTACCAAAAATATGTAGAAGAATACATATCGGCCTAAACTGAGGGAAAAATAGTTTTTTTTATATATTTTTGGGGGATATTTAATATAGCAAAATGTAAAAAATAATGCGTTTTTTTCAAAATTGTCGCTCTATTTTTGTTTACAGCGCAAAAAATAAAAACCGCAGAGACGATCAAATACCACCAAAAGAAAGCTCTATTTGTGGGGAAAAAAAGGACGTCAATTTTGTTTGGGAGCCACGTCGCACGACCGTGCAATTGTCAGTTAAAGCAACGCAGTGCCGAATCGCAAAAAGTGCTCTGGTCAGGAAGGGGGTGAATTCTTCTGGGGCTGAAGTGGATAATTGACGTCGTCTGGGGAACCCCACATCTCTCCTCCAGGCAGGAAAGACCGAGATCGAAAGAAAAAATAAACGATCTCGGCCTTTCCAGCCGAGTCCCCGGCAATGTTTACTTCTGCCGGGCCGGCTGTGATGTCATAACGTCGCGCCCGGGGCCGTTTGAAGGTTATAGAGATTCCCGGGGACCATCTGTCCTTTGGAAAGCTCTATGCTCATCTTTTGGTGCTGGTGGATTTCTTCTCTGGCTCGCCGATCGCAAAACTCTCTAGTAACACACCAAACTGAGCATGTGCAGAATGCCTCCAAGGCTCTGTTCTATCAGGGGATGGATTGAGGACTGTGGAAGAAGGAAGAAGACAGGATCAAACAGCCTTTACACACAATGCGGAGGATTAACCCCTTAGGTTCCACAGTGAGTATAACAAGGAGGCTTTACTGCATATACAGACTGATTTTACTGTTGTGGGTTTAGTAACACTTTAATATCACTTTAAGGCCCCCTATAATTTTACTTAAAAAAAAAAAAAATACACAAAAGGCTACATATAAGTTTGCCAACACAGCTCTAAGATAACCTACTTAACTCCTTCTCTTACTCATCAGCTTACAAAGCAGGCACCTCCACTGCAAGCCTGATTTCAGCTTGCAGCCATGTAGCAACTCAGCACCGAGCCGGTTTTAGCCGACTGCAGTATCTGCGCAGAAAAACAATGAAGTTAATTACTTTACCAAAAACGGAACAATGCAAAATCTGGTGCAGCTCTCCATAGAAACCAATTAGCATCCAGGTTTTATTGTCAAAACTTAATTGAACAAACTGAAGTTAGAAGCTGATTGGTTACCATGCACAGCTGCACCAGATTTTACACTCTGCAGTTTTAGTAAATAAACCCCAACGTCATGGTTTTTTAATTTAAAGTGGTTTTAAACAAAAACTAGAAATGTAATCAATTATATTGCAGCTTACCAATCATTAGATGTGGTGACTGCATTTGTTTTCTTTTTTAAAGTATTTTCCCCTCTGTTTTCACCTGGTGATCTGCCCAGTAGGCACACCTCCTGTATTAGAGCGCCCCCACTCTGGATTAAGGAGCACAAGGGACACCTTTGGACAGCAGCATTGTCAGTCTGGGGGAGGGGAGTGTTAGACCAGCAGATTTCAATACACTAACAAATTGAAGCCAAATTCCAGCTCTCACTTTAAAATCAGCTAAAGCAACCGTTTTTTCCTTTTGGGATAAAGGTTTTAAATGGGGGGGGGGGGGGGGGATGGGGGGGGTCAGCAAGCGATCTAAATATCAACCATGGGCAGCGGCAATGGGTAGATAGCTAACAAGGCCCTGCATGGCCGGTCCTTCCCCTCCAGCCTCCGCTGCTCTCCTCTTCACTGCAGAGCGGAAAGCTGGAGGCGGCACAGTAATGGATGGAGAGCAGAAACTGCCTCAGTTCACCTTTCAAGTTAACCAGCAGGTGATTGGTTGCTAGGATGCCGGGTGGTCCTAGCAACCAAGCCCCAGCTTGTTAATGTGAAAAGTTCACTCCTGCAGCTCCCACCCTCCATCCAGTACTTTGCTGCTTCCTGCTCTGTAGTACACCAGTGTAAGGTAGGAGAGTGCAACCTACAAACTGGTGTGTGTGTGTGTGTGTGCATGGGAGGGTTGTAAAGGGGGACAGAGGACACTGCTTCATTGGGGCACAGGACACTGCAATGGGGGGGTTGTGGAGGGGGACAGAGGTTACTACAGTGGGGGGGGGGGGTTTAAGGGGGCAGAGAACACTGCTTTGGGGAACACAGGACACTACTGTGGGGGGAAGGGGGGCAGAGGACACTACAGAAGGGGGGAGAAGTAAAGGGGGCAGAGGCCAATGTTAAGGGTGGGGCACAGGACACTATGGGGAGGGGGATGTAAAGGGGACAGAGGCCAATGCTATGGGGGAGGGGGGCAGAGGACACTACAGTAGGGGGAGATGTAAAGGGGGGCAGAGTCCAATGCTATGGGGAGGGCACCGGACACTACAGGGAGGGGGATGTAAAGGGGGACAGAGGACACTGCTATGGGGGGGGGTTGTGGAGGGGGACAGAGGTTACTACAGTGGGGGGGGGGGTTAAAATGGGGCAGAGAACACTGCTTTAGGGAACACTACTGTGGGGGGAGGGGGCAGAGGACACTATAGTAGGGGGGAGATGTAAAGGGGGCAGAGGCCAATGCTATGGGGGGGGGGGGATGTAAAGGGGAGCAGAGGACACTGCTATGGGAGTGTGTTGGAAGGGGGGCAGAGGTCACTACAGTGGGGATGATGTGAAGGGGGCAGAGGACACTGCTTTGGGGAACACAGGACACTATTGTGGGGGGAGGGGGGCAGAGGACATTATAGTAGGGGGGAGATGTAAAGGGGGCAGAGGCCAATGCTATGGGGGGGGCACAGGACACTATGGGGGGGGGATGTAAAGGGGAGCAAAAGACACTGCTATGGGTGGGGGGTGTGAAGGGGGGCAGAGGTCACTACAGTGGGGATGATGTGAAGGGGGCAGAGGACACTGCTTTGGGGAACACAGGACACTACTGTGGGGGGGAGGGGGGCAGAGTACAACATAGGGGGAAGATGTAAAGTGGGCAGAGGCCAATGCTATGGGGGGGGGGGGGCACAGGACACTACGGGGAGGGGGATGTAAATTGGGCAGAGGCCAATGCTATGGGGGGCACAGGACACTACAGGGAGGGGGATGTAAAGGGGGCAGAGGCCAATGCTATGGGGGAGGGGGGCAGAGGACACTACAGTAGGGGGAGATGTAAAGGGGGGCAGAGTCCAATGCTATGGGGAGGGCCCTGGACACTACAGGGAGGGGGATGTAAAAGGGGACAGAGGACACTGCTATGGAGGGGGGGGGGGGGTTGTGGAGGGGAACAGGAGGTTACTACAGTGGGGGGGATTTAAAAGGGGGCAGAGAACACTGCTTTGGGGAACACTACTGTGGGGGGAGGGGGCAGAGGACACTATAGCAGGGGGGAGATGTAAAGGGGCAGAGGCCAATTCTATGGGGGGGGGGGGGGCACTGCTATTGGGGGGGTTGTGAAGGGGGGCAGAGGTCACTACAGTGGGGATGATGTGAAGGGGCAGAGGACACTGCTTTGGGGAACACAGGACACTATTGTAGGGGGAGGGGGCAGAGGACATTATAGTAGTGGGGAGATGTAAAGGGGGCAGAGGCCAATGCTATGGGGGGGGGCACAGGACACTATGGGGAGGGGGATGTAAAGGGGAGCAGAGGATACCGCTGTGGGTGGGGGGTGTGAAGGGGGGCAGAGGTCACTACAGTGGGGATGATGTGAAGGGGGCAGAGGACACTGTTTTGGGGGTGTACAGCACACTATTGTGGGGGGCACAGAGGACACTACAGTAGGGGAGTAATTTAAAAGGGGGCATTTGCCACTGCTATGGGGGGAAGCAGAGGACACTACTGTGTGGGGGTGATAATGTGAAGGGGAGCAGAGGACACTACAGTGGGTGGGGGGCACATGACACTATTGGAGAGGGCCGTAATGTGAAGTGATGTAAAGGGGGGCAGAGGATATTATTGTTGGGGGAGTGATGTGAAGGGGGGGGAAGAGGACACTTTTGTGACGCATTGGGGTTGATTTACTAAAGACAAATCCACTTTGTACTACAAGTGCACTTGGAGGTGCAGTCGCTGTAGATCTGAGGGGAAGATCTGAAATGAGGGGAAGCTCTGCTGATTTTATCATCCAATCATGTGCAAGCTAAAATGCTGTTTTTTATTTTCCTTGCATGTCCCCCTCAGATGTACAGCGACTTTACTTCCAAGTGCACTTGTAGTGCAAAGTGGATTTGCTTTTGGTAAATCAACCCCATTATGTGTTCTTCATGTTGTGTTTTTATTGGGGCTTGATAGTTTTTTTTTTTTTTTTAAAGGGCGCCACCAAGCCCCCCTTACCCCCCCCCCCCCCCCAGAACTTTTGATTTCCTCCATATTGTCCAGGTAAATCTCTGAAAGGTTGCCTACTCATTTTACATGAATAAAAAAAAGCTGATCATTGTAAGCAACTGTCAGTGGTAAATGGTTGGTCTCCTCCCTGTAAACTGATACATTCTGCTAGAAAGCCTAAAAAAGAAAACTAATGCAGCTAACACATCTTAGAATTGCTAAGCTGCAATATTAATAAATGTTTGCTTTTGGGTTTAATACTGCTTTATTTGACATGAATAAAAGCCGCATCTTGTGTCTTTGCTGTTGTTTGGGGCATTGTGCTGTTCCTCAGTGCAGGAGGAGGGTAGGGAGGCTGCTCACCTACCTGAGATGTGATGGTCTATTCTAGGCAGATTTATAATTAGAACTTTCTCTCCAGTTTTGTGGTCACTTCCTGTAGCTTGTGGTTGCTCTCCCACTCCTGTCTGTATGAATCACAGTCTGCATTGCTCTTCACCTGTTCCGCTCTCTGCAGTGTCAGTGGCAGTCAGGAACTTCACACGTCACTTTCAGCTTGAGCAATGCAGATATTCCGCAGAATCACGTTCTGTCACCCCTCTCGTTTCACCGACTCTGCGGCTGGCCGCTCTTCTCCATTCCCTCCCGCACAGAAACACGACAGCACCTTTGTCACACGCAGCCCGCTCACTGCATGCAGATAGGAAAGAAGGACAACATGGCAATGCATGCAGGATCCGGCAATGGGATGGGTGTCCGCAAGTCACCCCCCATTATGGCGAGGATCGGGGGGGGGCAGAACAAGGTGGAGGGTTGTGTTATAAGTACCATTGTGGGCTGAGCTGAGGCTTATTTTTTTTTTAACCACTTTACCCCCTTCCTGACCAGAGCACTTTTTGCGATTCGGCACTGCGCAGATTTAACTGACAATTGCGCGGTCGTGCGATGCTGCACCCAAACAAAATTGACGCCCTTTTTTTCCCACAAATAGAGCTTTCTTTTGGTGGTATTTGATTACCTCTGCGGTATTTATTTTTTGCGCTATAAACAAAAAAAAGAGCGACAATTTAAAAAAAAAAAAAAAAACGCATTATTTTGTACTTTTTGCTATAATAAATATCCCCCAAAAATATATTAAAAAAACAGTTTTTTTCCCTCGGTTTAGGCCGATATGTATTCTTCTACATATTTTTGGTAAAAAAAAAAATTGCAATAAGCGTATATTGATTGGTTTGCGCAAAAGTCTACAAAATAGGGGATATATTTATGGCATTTTCCCACCGCTGCCATTGTGCCAACGTATATCGGCGTGCAGCGGTCGGCAACTGGTTAATTTTGTATTTATGTTTATGGGAGAGTCATAAGAAAAATATAAATGCTGCTATCCCTTTAAAAATGATACTTGCTTGGCTGCCTCTGTCAAAGTATATGTTTATTCAAATAAAATAAAAAAATCAGCACAAGGGACAGTACTTACATTTGATGAGAAGTATCCCTTGTGCTGCTGCCTGCTCTCTTAGTAAAATTTGTTTATTTATTTTTTTTTTTTAAATAACAAACATACTTACCTCCTCTGTGTAGTTGGTTTTGCACAGAGCAGCCCCAATCCTTCTCTTCTGGGGTGTTTCCAGCGGCGCTCCTGGCTCCTCCTCTTCATCGGCTGCCACCACATAGGGACACTTGTGCGGGCGCATTTACGAGTCCCACTGCTGCGTCTATTGACACAGACAGCAGGACTCGGGCCCCGCCCCCCACTACCGTGTCACTGGATTTGATTGACAGCAGCAGGAGCCAATGGCTCCTGCTGCTATCAATCTATCCAATGAAGACCCGAGACAGTGGCTGGGCTCAAGCTTGGTGCTGGAACGATTGGGTTTAGGTAAGAAAACAGAGGGGGGGGGGGAGGGATGGGTGGTTCGGGAGCAGCTGAAACACAGAAGGTTTTTCACCTTCATGCAAAGAATGCATGAAGGTGAAAAACCTTGAGACTTTACACCTTTAAAGTGGGGTTCCACCCAAAAAACAAAAAATACATGAAAAATCCTAAAAAAAACCCCCAAAAAAACATTTGAATATTTTTTTTTTAACTTACCTCTAAATGCCTGTTGCTAGGGGGTCCCTCGTAGTCTGCCTCTTCCAGTGCCTGGGCTGGTGACATCACTTCCCCCTCGGCACAGGAAGGGCTCAGCTCTGCTCCCTGCCTCCTGTCAATCATCTGGGACCCATTACAGGTCCCAGGTGACTGAGCGGCCAATCATGCAGTGGGTGCCAGGCTGTGAAGCCACAGCCCGGCGCCCACAGTTGCAATGCCGGCGCCGCTGAACGGAGGGGGGGGGACGAGCGGGGCTTCGATCCCCCGCATCGCTGGACCCTGGGACAGGTAAGTGTCCAATTAAAAGTCAGCAGCTGCAGTATTTGTAGCTGCTGACTTTAAATTTTTTCTTTTTTTTGAGTGGCCCTCCTCTTTAAGTACAATTATAGGCAATTTTTTTTTAAAATTCATTTTGGATAGAGAAAAACTTTGTTCAAACTTACGATTGGTGGGGGGGGGGGGTTTCTAATCCATCTCCATTCTAGCGAAAAAAAAAAAAAAAAAAAAGTTTTCCCTTCGTCATACATTAATAAAGCCAAGGGACTCATCAGAGGCACTTCCCAGATATGCCTGCCCTTTCCGCCCCCTTCCATTCACAGAGCTATACTACAGCTTCCATCGATGGAAAGCACTCTATGAATGGAGGAGGTGGACCTTTCATCCATCCTCCATTCATGTAGTGCTTTTCATTGATGGAAGCTATAGTACCGCTTCTATGAATAGAGGAAGGGGACAGAAAGGGCAGGTATATCTGGCACTCTTGACAAGTGCCTCTGACAGGTCCCTTGGCTCTATTAACTCCCACAACACCAGAAGATCACAGCTGAGAGCATATGGGGTAAGGACTTTCAATTTCAACTAAAACAGCAGCCAGAGATACTTCCAATTGAATGTAAGTGCCGTCCCTTAAAAAAAAAAAAAAAATCTGCCTAAACTTGGGCTTTAACCCTTTCTTCGCCAGAGCCGTTTTGCGTTTTTTGCACACGTTTAAAAAATAATATTAGGCCTGTAGATTACACAAAACCCACAAATGATATATTTTCTAAAAGCAGACACCCTAGAAAATAAAATAGAGGTGTATACAATTACCTTTTAATAACAATGCTTATTGTATCATATGGTTGTGTTATGTGCTATGTTTGATGATGTTTTACTGTATATTATTTTATGTCGGTCCATGTGGGCCCCCTTGCCTGTTATAAATTAAAAATTAAAATAAATAAATAAAATAGAGGTAGCTGCAATTTTTTACGTCACACGATATTACTGCAAAGATCCAGGAAATGCAAAATTTCAGTAAAAAAAACACACTAAACGTGAATTTTAGGGCAAACACATGCAATAAATTACCCAAATGCTTGGTAAAATATAAAAGACGCGGTTGCACCGAGTAGATACCCAAAACACCAAACCTTAAACGTACGTGCGCCTGTGAAATGGCGACGAACTTCCGTACCCTATATTTTCTATAGGCGACGCTTCAAAAGCCCCCTATTGGTATTAGTTTAGTGTTACGGAGGAGGTCTTGTGTTAGAACTATTGCTCTCACTCCGGCGTACGCGGCAATATGTGACATGTGTATCGCAATTGACGTTTTCACACGTAGGCACCCCAACGCATGCGTTTACGTTTGTGCGCGTTAATATGTGGTGGTGGGGGGGGGGCTCAAATTTATTTCGGGGGGGGATTCTATGTGCTTGGTTGTAACTATTTTATTTAAAAAAAAAAGAAAAAACATTTTTTCACTTTACTTTTTTTTTTCCAGCACATAGGGGACAAAATCAAGCATGCAGCAAGTGAAGTGAAGAAAGATTAAAAAGAGTCATTTAGGAGTCGAGGCAAACAGAGTTTCCAAAAAGAGGCAATAGTGGAAGCCTACAGAATTCACATCAGGTTTCCTTAAAGCAGAACTCCGGGCAAAATGTTTTTTATAGAAACATGCTGTGTACGCCATCTCCAGGATTACTGCATATTCTTTATCATTTACAATTTTAATGATGTCGGATAGCATAGCAGTAGTGTCTTTTATCCGCTCCCCTCTCCTTGTCCATTCACAGAACGCCTTGTATGCTGTGAACCATTAATTGATAAATAACTATTCATTGCATTATTTTTTTTTATATCATCTTCACTTTAAACCACCTACATGTTTTGCACATTGCTGGATTTATTTTACCACCACCCATAAACAACGCCACACTTCAATACCATGATCATATATATATATTTTTATACAATTCCTAACACAATTTTAAAGTTTCAGTTTGTGTACACACATATTATGGAGCTCTAAATAGTAGTAAAAACCTGACAGGGGGTCCAATCCTCCACTCTGACCAAAAAAAAATTTTTTTGACTTGACATTTTAAAGCTGAGCTTTAGAGAGCAGAGTTGTGGGAGGGGCCCCATAGCCCCACCTACATCAGGCTGCCTGCAGAAAACTACAGGAGGGGGCAGAAACAAGACCAGTCACCCTGCACAAGGAGAGAGAGCAGAGATGTGGGAGGGGCCCAGCAGGCTCCACCCACTACAGGCTGCCTGCAGAATATTACAGGAGGGGGCGGAGACAAGAGAAGTCACCCTGCACAAAGAGAGAGCAGAGTTGTGGGAGTGGCCCAGCAAGCTCCACCCACTACAGGCTACCTGCAGAAAACTACAGGAGGGGGTGGAGACAAGACCTGTCACCCTGCACAAGAAAAGAGCAGAGGTATGGGAGGGACCCAGCAGGCTCCACCCACTACAGGCTGCCTGCAGAAAACTACAGGAGGGGGCGGAGACAAGACCAGTCACCCTGCACAAGGAAAGAGCAGAGGTATGGGAGGGGCTCGGCAGGCTCCACCTACTATAGGCTGCCTGCAGAAAACTACAGGAGTGGGCGGAGACAAGACCAGTCACCCTGCACAAAGAAAGAGCAGAGGTATGGAAGGGGCCCAGCAGGCTCCACCCACTACAGGCTGCCTACAGAAAACTACAGGAGGGGCGGAGACAAGACCAGTCACCCTGCACAAGGAAAGAGCAGAGGTATGGGAGGGGCCCAGCAGGCTCCACCTACTATAGGCTGCCTGCAGAAAACTACAGGAGGGGGCAGAGACAAGACCAGTCACCCTGCAAAAGGAGAGAGAGCAGCAGTGACCGGTCTTTATTACAGGAAGTGGCACACTGGATTACTGCACAGGTCTGGAAGAGATACACAAAGCACACAGAGATTCAAGAAGAATACACATGACGAATGGATTTAGACAATATTTGCTTATTCCAGCTTTAACCTTTAGCTGAACCAAACTCTTAACCTTAAACCCCAGGAGAAATGTATACCATCAGCAAAAAATACTGGGTGGCACCCTGATGAAAGGAATAATGCCATGGCAAAAGCCCTGTCCCCCCAGTGTGAAGATTTATGTGATTTTGTACAAGCATTAGCATAAGGCCACTTGCACATGGATGTAATAATTTACTGATGTTGTCAACAAGATCCTGAGTAAAATATCTCGTAAAGACCATGCATAACCAAGCGTAAAGGAGTGTATAGGTGTATACAAGCATGAAATTCTTTTTCATTGCCAGTTTTGCAATATATGCGTATACACGTGCATAAACATGCATATGAGGGTAAATTACTGCACTCAAACATAAAGTTTTCTGTTTTTGTTTTACAGCTATTTACTCATTGCTCTATTACTCATCTTTACACAGCTGTGTATATAGTTCCATAGAGAGCAATGCATCTATATCCAGATCAGTAAAAAAAAAAGGTGGTGTTTTTTTATTGCCGTGTGTAAGAGGACTTAGGTTGCATGCACAAAGTATGGCAATCTTTCTTTGCAAAATTTTTATCATGGATTTCACATATAAGGCCTCATTTACGTAGGTGGACCTATGCGTACACCCATGTGAAGTGATGATTTTGCCTGCATGGGATGCACAGATGTTCTGTGTGGGCAAAGACGTCCCTTCACACAGGTGCACTGATAGGTAAGCCTGTCTAAATGAGGCCTAATGGGCCGTACACACAATCAGAAATCGTACGAAAAATACCGCTTTCGAAGCGACAGTATAATAATCTGATTATAAAAATAAATGATACTGCGTTTAGGTTACAAAAACAATAAGTGGACAGCAGCTAGCATAAATTGTAGGCAACAATATACAAATTTAAAGTGAAAAAATGCAGCGCTTAAAGTGGTTTTAAACCCTAGAAAAAAAAAAAACCTGCACAAAGGCATAATGAGCTAGTATGCATAGCATACTAGCTCATTATGAATTACTTACCTGAGATCGAAGCCCCTGCAGCCTTTCTTGTACCCCGCTCCAGTGGCCGACATCGCTCCCGGAGTTACTTCCGGGTATCGCGGGCTCCAGCGCTGTGATTGGCCGGAGCCACGATGAGGTCACTCCCACGCATGCACACGGGAGCCGCCAGTAACGGCACAGTCTAACTGAAGCAATGGCACGTACGTTCGATGATGTCGGCACATGCAAATACAGGGGATATCTCCTAAAACGTCCAGGTTTAGGAGATATCCAGTGTGGCTACAGGTAAGCCTAATTATAGCAAAAAGTGGTTGTAAAGGGTTTACAACCACTTTAAATGTCCATAAAAGCAAAGCAAATGTCCATCAATCCCGAGAGGCACCCATTAGGTGAATGAATCTTGACTAAAAAGATGAACAGTGATCTTCCACCAACACAGAGTAAGCCAAGCCTCTTACCATTACAACTGGACCAATAGATTATAGGTGGTCAAAAATGCCCAAACATCAATCCACCACAGACTGCTCCAGCATTGATCCAGGCATCATTCCCCATGTTGAAAGGTGTAAAAACAAAACCACTTCATGGTGTAGTATATCAAAAGTATTTGAATTAAAACCACATCTATATACTCACACAGTAGTAGATATAAAAAGGCATGCGATATGAAAAGTTCCTGATGATTTCAAACTGACAAGATGGCCACGGTCCTCATGCACATCGACACCAGGCGTCCAATAACTACATCCTACGGGGCATTTCGATATATCCGTCATCAGAGGCAGTCAGTGGTGGATTGATGTTTGGGCGTTTTTGACCACCTAGAATCTAGTGGTCCAGTTGTAAGGGTAAGAGGCTTGGCTTACTGTGGTGTTGGTGGAAGATCACTGTTCATCTTTTTAGTCAAGGTTTATTCACCTATCGGGTGCCTCTCGGGATTGATGGACGTTTGCTTTGCTTTTATGGACATTTAGGTGCTGCATTTGTTCACTTTAAATAATAATCTGATTGTTAGTACAAGGCTTTCGAGAGCTGATCACGACAACTCATGCGAAATTATCCAATGGTTCAAGCATGAAAATGCTTCTCGTATGATACCAGATCGTTTAAGCAGTACAGCTTTTGTCTGAAAAATCAATACAAATACACTACAGCACATTACATCACTTCCTGAATTTTTATTCTATATTATTCACCTCTATACTCACTCATATCTACACTGAGCAAAATTATAAAGGCAGCACTTTTGTGTTTGCCCCTATTTATCATGAGCTGAACTCCAAGATCTACACTTTTTCAATGTACACAAAAGGCCTATTTCTCCCAAATATTGTTCAAAAATCTGTCTAAGGGTACTTTCACACTGAGGTGTGCGGGCGCTGGCAGTACAGCAACGCTAAATATATCGCCGCTTTACCGTCTATTTAGCGGCGCTATTTTGCCGCTAGCCGGGCGGTTTTAACCCCCGTTAGCAGACGAAAAAGGGTTAAAACCGCCCGCAAAGCACCGCTGCAGCGGCGCTTTGCCGGCGGGTTTGCAGCACTGCCCCATTGTTTTCAATGAGAAGGGGCGCTTTAGGAGCAGTAAATACACCGCTCCTACAGCGATCCAAAGATGCAGCTTGCAGGACTTTTTTGACCGCCCTGCAAGCGCACCGCTCCAGTGTGAAAGCCCTCATGGAGGGCATTGAGTGGCTCTTTTTTAGGGAGCCTGCAAAGCGCCTCAGTGTGAAAGCAGCCCTAATCTGTGTTAGGCCCCTATCAACACTACCGAAACGTCAAAGTCGCACGATTTTGTGGCCATGATTTTGACGCGATTTTTAGCCGCGATTTCAGGGAATGCCTGTGTAACTCGCATCAAAGTTGGCACGACTTGACGTCGTTCTAATATGAATGGTTGTCATTGGAAATCATGGGAAACGACTTGTCATGAACTTTGTAGTCCCAAGTTGCAGGACAAGTCATACAAGTGTGAAAGGGGCCTTAGTGAGCACTTTGCTGAGATAATCCATCCACCTCACAGGTGTGGCACATCAAGATGCTGATTAGACAGCATGATTATTGCACAGGTGTGCCTTAGGCTGGCCACAATAAAAGGCCACTCTAAAATGTGCAGTTTTACTGTATTTGGGGGGGGGAGTCCGAAAACCAGTCAGTATCTGGTTTGACCACCATTTGCCTCACGCGGTGCAGCACATCTCCTTCACATTGAGTTGATCAGGTTGTTGGTTGTGGCCTGTGGAATGTTGGTCCATTCCTCTTCAATGGCTGTGCGAAGTTGCTCGATATTGGAAGGAACTGGAGCACGCTGTCGTATACGCCGATCCAGAGCATCCCAAACATGCTCAATGGGTGGCATGTCCGGTGAGTATGATGGCCATGCAAGAACTGGGATGTTTTCAGCTTCCAGGAATTGTGTACAGATCCTTGCAACATGGGGCCAGGCATTATCATGCTGCAACATGAGGTGATGGTCGTGGATGAAAGGCACAACAATGGGCCTCAGGATCTCGTCATGGTATCTCTGTGCATTCAAAATGCCATCAATAAAGTGCACCTGTTTTCGTTGTCCATAGCATACGCCTGCCCATACCATAACCCCACCGCCACCATGGGCCACTCGATCCACAACATTGAAATCACACCTGTGCAATAATCATGCTGTCTAATCAGCATCTTGATATGCCACATCTGTGAGGTGGATGGATTATCTCGGCAAAGGAGCAGTGCTCACTAACACAGATTTAGACAGATTTGTGAACAATATTTGAGAGAAAAAGGCCTTTTGTGTACATTGAAAAAGTCGTTGCGTTCAGCTCATGATAAATAGGGGCAAACACAAAAGTGTTGCGTTTATAATTTTGCTCAGTGTATATTAGTTGCATGAGAATTTTTGTAACTTTAGTAATCTCTTTATTTTCGACATTAGCATGCAAAAAAAAAAAAAAAAGGACGATCATTCTTCCAATATTCTCATCATGTATACCAGAAATAAGGAGAGAGAGAGAAAAAAAAAAAACACTGAACGACATAATAACATCAGAAAATGTTTTATTAACCGGGAAACATTCTGAGCGCAAGGACAAAGAGCAAGGTAAGGTGACAACACACAGAAGTCAGTAATTTCTTCTCCTTGCTTTGATAAAAATAAAACAAGGTGAACAGCCTGTAATCAGTTGAGTAAAAGGGTTGCTGGGAGTTGTAGTCCCTCGGCAGTGGGGGGGTCTGCTGTCTGTTTTTTCCTGCCTAATATCACGATCATGCCTCAGTGTACCGATTTCCTAACCTGTTGCCACCCACATAAAGGTGAGCTTTTAATGTTGACACACCGTACATATGCGTTACGTTTTAAACTTGAAACAGGAAGTGCGATTGCTGGCAGGATCTCCAGGTAAGAAACTTTACAACCAATTCACAAAAAATGATTTGCTCAAAGGGGTTGTAAACCCTCGTTTTTTTTTTTTTTAATAACAAACGTGGTATACTTACCTCCACTGTGCAGTTCGTTTTGCACAGAGTGGCCCCGGATCTACCTCTTCTGGGGTCCCCCGGCGCTGGTAGCTCCTCCCCACATCGGGTGTCCACTTTGGAGAAGCGCTCTCCTTAGTGGACAACCGTGCGGGCGCACTCCCCAGTCCTGCATTTGCGTGTATTCACACAGAAAGCAGGACTCGGCCCCGCCCCCTGCGTCATTGGATTTAATTTGACAGTAGTGGGAGCCAATGGCTACGCTGCTATCAATCTATTTCAATCAGGACACGAGACACCAGCTAGAGATGGTGTGCTCGTTCCCGGGCGGAGAAAGACAGTGTTCAGGTAAGTAAAACGAGGGGGGCTAGGGCACTACAGAAGGTTTTTTACCTTAATGCATAGAATGCATTAAGGTGAAGAACCATGAGGGTTTACAACTTCTTTAAGGACACTGTATACAACGAGGCATGATTACAAAACTGAAAAATAAACTTTGGGCTTACATACACTTTATATCAAATCTAAAAAGAGTTGTCATAAGATTAAAGGACAAGGGGGGGACAACACGTACGTCTCAAAAAATAAAAGTTCCCAACTACACTTCTGCATTGCAGTAATGCGCAGCAACGCAATTTACATGTGCTGCTGTGCTGTTTATTTTAAATAGCGCCCCAACGCACTAAGACAATGCACCTTCTTTGTCAGAAATGGTTCATATTCAGTTTTCATAATTTTAGCGTACATTGGGAGCTCATTCATTTCATGAGCCACCTTAATGCAATGCACCTTATTGTGCTTTAACAATGTAACTGGGTCCTTGTTGATTTCTATTCTGAGGACGAGCTATAAAATACCAAAGGAGAAATGCCTAATCTGGCCCTAATACCCTGGTACCACCCCTTCATATCTAATCCGAAACTGCCTGAATGGCATTTGCCAGTATTCATCAATGAATACAATTTATATATACACAATCCCAGATATAGATATAAAACATATATTTGAATTAATGTAATTATGAATGCTGGCTTATTAGAATGACTCAGCTCTGGATTATAGAGACATATTAGGGTTTATAAGTCCACATTTTCCTACGTATTTATTCTATACAGCACATGCCATTAGTGATATATCTGGTAACATGTACAGAGAGAAATGAGCCTAAAACAAGAAAGGAACAATATTAAAAAGGAGAATATGGACAAAGCTTTTTTTGGCCCTACTTCTCCTATGGATCACAGGAGTGCAGTTCGTTCAGCACTCCTGTGACCTGTTTTCAGCAGACAGAAGGCTAAAGCCCACTATTGGCTGTCACTCAGCTGATCCTGGCTGGGGAAAGATCCAGGCCATGTATCGGTATCGGCCCACAAGCCTGGACGGGCAGCGATCCGCTGAGAGCCTGAGCCAGTCGCTCCCCCGCCCCCTCCAGTGAGTGCTAAAGGGGCAGAGCAGGGAGCCTGCGACTGACAGTCACGGCTCTCTGCTCAGAACGGTGGGAGAGAACTGAGCGATCAGTGGTGTTTGATCACTCAGTTCTCACTGCAGAGCCGCTGAGGGATCGATGCTGCATCCACCTAGGTGAGTATAAATGTTTTTTTTTTTTTTTTTAAATCCCGAACTTCTCCTAATAAAAAGGCATCCCTTGAGAAGCTTACCCCACATAACATCTGTGAACACGCATAGGAAATATGCACTATAACAGGAACACTGGGTATGCTGTCTTTGAAAGAATTCTGCTCTGTGACTGCAAATGACTTTACTGGGAAATCTAAATAGATAGGACCTCTCGTGACAACTATTTTAAACTGACATTAATTAAGCTTTTCCTGGCTGACGAGGGTAGCCCTGTATTAATAACAAATGCTTCCAGGAACTTCTACATTTTAAACACGTGTACGTGAATGAAGCCTTACAGCTGCACATAATCATTAGAGATATTTATTTTTCTTTCATCTTTTATCAAAGATTCAGGAGGACCATAGCCAGTTTCAAGCTCATCAATGGCTTTGCTTTTTATTGTGAACCTCGATGGCTCTTTTTAGGGCCGTGTCTGGAACAAGGTCGGCGGTATTGACGTCGTGGTTGTCGCAGCCAATCCTTGGACACCTGCAGAGACAAGAGGCACATTACAAACGCACAGAACATCAGAGCAGGAAACATCTCGGTGTCAGAGGCAGCAGCTTTAGGTTTCAGTAATTGTATTATACTCAAGAAAAAGAGGAAAAAGCGCAGCAACAATCAATCCAGATGTAATAAGCAGAACTTGTTATGCAAGTGGAAGAAATAGGATCAGAAAAAAGGAACGAGTGAAATATATCAGAAGGGTGTGATAGATGACTGCCAGTAATAGGAATTATTTTGGCAGATCTAGAAACATAAACATAGAAAAGTGGTAGCAGAAAAAAAACCAAGTGGACCATCAAGCCTGCCCTTTTTGTTTTTGTTTTTTTATTTATTCATTTTTTTTTTGTTAACATTTTTTCCCCGAGTATAGATCTACGTTTGTCCAAGGCATGTTTGAAGCTACTTACTGTTGGCGGACTCAATACCTGGTTTTTGTACAATTTTTGGCATGTTACGGTGCATTGGGGGCTCATTCATTTCATGAGCTGCCTTCGGCCCCCGACCTTACTTTGGGCGTTTTGTAGCTCAAAAATGCTCAACAAGCAAAAACCTTTTGTTTTCAATAACACTTGTTCACATCTGAGCATCCGGTCGCTTGTAGAAAAACGCCTGACGCTCACAAAGTAAACGAGCTGCAGTCATGGCCTAAAAAATTACTCCAAACACATGCTGGTAGGTTAATTGTCTTCTGTCTAAATTGGCCCCTAGTATATGAATGTGTGTTAGGGACCTTAGATTGTAAGCTCCTTGAGGGTAGGGACTGATGTGAATGTACAACGTATATATAAAGCGCTGCGAAAATTTACGGCGCTATAAAAGTACCTAAACTGCTTCCCGACCGCCTCACGCAGATATACTGCGGCAGAAGGGCAGGTACAGGCAGATTAACATACCTGTACGTTGCCCTTTAAGAGGCGGTTCGCGGCGCGCACGCCAGGAGCTCCGTGACCGCGGATCCCGCAGACCTCCGCGATCGTCTCACGGTGAGGAAGAACGGGGACATGCTAATGTAAACAAGCATCTCCCCGTTCTGCCTAATGACACTGTCACTGATCTCTGCTCCCTGTAATCAGGGGCGGTGATCAGTGTAGTGTCACACACAGCCCCTCCCCCCACAGTTAGAATCACTCCCTAGGACACACTTAACCCCTACAGCACCACCTAGTGGTTAACCCCTTCACTGCCAGTGACATTTTTTACAGTAATTAATGCAATTATTTAGCATTGATCGCTGTATTAATGCCAATGGTCCCACAGTCCATGCAAAACTCCAAAAATGAAATGGACAAAATTAATGGCACCCTCAATTTATTATTGGGTAGCACACCCCTTGGAAAAAAATAACTGAAATGAATCGCTTCCTATAACCATCAATGAGCTTCTTACACCTCTCTACTGGAATTTTGGACCACTCTTCTTTCGCCAACTGCTCCAGGTCTCTCAGGTCGGAAGGGTTCCTTTTCCCAACTGCTGTTTTGAGATCTCTCCACAGGTGCTCTATGGGATTTAGATCTGGACTCATTGCTGGCCAGTTCAGAACTCTCCAGCACTTTTCCTAAACCATTTCTGGGTGCTTTTTCGGGTCATTGTCCTGCTGTAAGCCCCTTGACCTCTGTCAGAGACTTTCTGACACTGGGCCCTACATTGCACCCCAGAGTTCTTTGGTAGTCTTCAGATTTCATAATGCCATGCACACGGGTCAAGATATCCAGTGCCTGAAGCAGCAAAGCAACCTTAAAACATCAGTGAACCTCCACCATGTTTGACTGTAGGGACTGTATTCCTTTCTTGAAAGCGGAGTTACTCCCAAAAATTGAACTTCCGCTTAAAGTACTCTTGACCCCCTGACTTGTTTTCACAGGTACCCAGCTCCCACTTCCTCTCCTGGTGCCGCGGCACTGGAAGGAAGTTCACCTCTCCTCCTCCCTCCCTGCAATCTTCTGGGACCAGTCACAGAAGAATGCCTCACCATTTATAGCGCACAGCGCGGCTTGCGCATGCGCAGTGAGGCTTGCGCAGTGCGCGCCTGGCTGTGAAGCCATAGCCATCCGCTATGGAGCCATCCGCACACTTGCAATGCCGGCACCACAGAGAGGAGGGGGAGAGAAGCAAGGCTTTGGATGGCTGCATCGCTGGATCGTGGGACAAGTGAGTGTCTGTTTATTAAAAGTCAGCAGCTACACTTTTTTGTAGCTGCTGACTTTTAAATGGGTGGAACTCGGCTTTAAAGGCTTCAATTCTTTTTTCTGAAAACAGTAGAATGATGGGCTTTACCAAAAAGCTGTAATTTTGTTTTGTCTGTCCACAGCACATGCTCCCAAAAGGAGTTTGGCTTCCTCAGGTAAGTTTAAAGCGGAGTTCCACTCAAAAGTGGAACTTTCGCTCATTTGTCTCCCCCCCCCCTCCAGGGCCACAATTGGCACCTTGGGGGGGGGGGGGGGGGACAGGATACCCGTCTTTGACAGGTATCCTGTTCCCACTTCTGGGAGTCTGGGCCGTGGCCCGTGACATCACCGCGGGGCTCCCTCCTCCTCCTCTCCCTGTCGCTGGGCCAGTAGGAGAGAGGAGCGGGCCTCACGCATGTGCAGTAGGGTTCCCGGCTTGAAGCTGTAAGGCTACACTCCCGGGTTCCCTTACCCAAAATGGTGGCGGCAGCACCGGACAGCTGATGGAAACATCAGCTGCGGTGCTGACATCGCAGGACTCCAGGACAGGTAAACATCCTATTGTTAAAAGCCAGCATCTGCAGTATTTTTTTTTTTTTTTGGGGCGGAACACCGTTTAAATTACAAATTACAGGAGCATCACCGACTTGGAATGCAATTATTTCTTACCATTTTGAGAAGGTGGCAATAATTTTGTCCAGTCCATTTTTGGCGTTTTGGGTGGAATGTGTCAGATTTGGCTTTTTGTTTCTCCACATTGTGTCATACCAATACAAGCAAGAGAAATAAACCTGAGAATACCTAAACATTTGTAATTCCAACAATTTTCTGGGCGAAGTGGTATCTGACAAACGCAGGGGTGCCAATATATTCTGCCATGGCTGTACTTTTCAGGCAGAATTGATTGTTTTTATCCCCACAGACTTCAATGGAAACAGCTGAAAAGCGCGACATGAGCTTTTTTTCTTGCGTTTTGTTGCGTATTTTCTGCTCAAACAGCAGCTTTCCGCCCATTTTTCAGCAGCACTGCACACCTTTAAGTCGAAAAAAAGCCTCAAAAACGTGCAAACCTGCTCCAAAAAACACAGCACGGTCCAGTTTACACTTGCCGGGGCAGTGCCTGTATGATGGGATGACTGCACTCCTGTGCCTTCACACAAATGATGTCATCCCACTCCGGCCAATGAAGACAGCAGCAACCTGGAACACAGCAGAAGCCTGTAGAAGATTGTTGGCGCTGACAAGGGACATCAGACTGTAGAAGGAAAGGTAAGTATCATGGAGTTTAGCTCCGCTTTAAAGCAGTGCATTGGTTGGTAGGAAGTAGGTGGTTCTTGTACTCCAATAGAGTACATTTGCGCTGTATGCATGAAAGTCCTCGTTTACAGCGTACTACAGCACACATTCATGTGAGGGCCGTGCTAACATGCATGGGGTGTGTTCTGAGTGGTGCACCTGAATGGATGTCAGACTATGAGCAGCAGCTGTGTCTGTGCCCCTCACATGAATGGGACGGCCTGCACGGGGTACATGCAACATCTAGGCCTCCATGTGCAGGTAAGCACGGCCCTTGCATGGGTGAACAATGTAGCACGCCCGTGTAAACGAGGCCTAAAAGCTCACTTTGACAAGGAAGCAGAAAATCCATTACGTTTCAATATGTATTTCCTTCTGATTTGAATCAGGACAAATAGTGTTGTGGGAACTCACCTGGCAGGTTTCTTCTTCTTGTGTCTGTCCTGAATCAGTTTTTCAATTGCCTCCTTCTCATAGCTATGGCCACATATTTTATTCTTCACCGGGTTCACCATATCCATCTGCCATGACAAGACCACAAAGCTAAAAGTTAAAGCCCACAGCAGCAGCCACTGGGGATTTCTTAGTAGACTGGATTCAAAAACAAATTTGTGGAACATGCAAAATCAGTTAGTTAGACAGCGCTATCCATGAAACATTGCAAACTGTACCCAAGTCAGAAAGAGGTATGCAGGTTATATTAAAGTGGTTGTAAACCCTTACATCAGGGGTCTCCAAACTTTTCAAACAAAGGGCCAGTTTATTGTCCTTTAGAATTTAGGAGGGCCGGATTGTGGCCGGTGGGCGCAAAAAATGTCTCAAGCCCGGCATCAGTGAGAATAAATATGGCTTCAGGGTTGGCGGTCTGTAGGAGGAGGAGTAGTGCCCCTATCAGTAGGAGGAATAGTATCCCATCATTGGTATCAGTGGAAGATATAGTGCCCCCTTTTTGGTGTCAGTGGGAGGAATAGTGCTCCAAGGGTGGGACAAAGGCTAGCAAAGGGCCACATCTGGCCCTTGGGCCGCAGTTTGGAGACCCCTGCCTTACATACACCCATTGAAGTGACTGGCCTCAGGTGATGCACAAAAATAAATCAAACCCTCCTACATAAGTTATACCAGTTTATCTGCAGTCTTATCTTCTCTACAGTCCTTACAGAATCCAGAGTTTCTAAAGCCTGTCTGAGCTGTCAGAAAACAGGGGATGGGGAGCTGAAATCACACTGCAGAGCACATTGAGGAGAGCTCTGAGAGCTGAATGGAGGGAAGGGACATCCGCCTCCTCCACACAGCACACAGGAACAGACCTGAGGCTGTCAATCAGCTTGAGGTCCCTCCCGTCACCTTTTTTCTCTTGGTGTCAGGAAAACTTGTCAGAAATGATTCATGTCGATAGAGGAACGGGGCAGCAGACAGAAATTACACTTAGTGCTCTTAATTGAGACAGGTACACACTATAGAGCAGGGATATGCAATCAGCGGACCTTCAGCTGTTGCAGAACTACAAGTTCCATGAGGCAAGACTCTGACAGCCACAAGCATGACACCCAGAGGCAGAGGCATGATGGGACTTGTAGTTTTGCAACAGCTGGAGGTCCGCTAATTGCATATCCCTGCTATAGAGGGATATGCTTTGAAGTTTACAACCACTTTGAGTCAAAGTTATGTAGTTTCCAATGATCTCTAGCAGCATGAATAATCCACTTTGTGTGGAAAAAATGCCTTTGCAAACCTAGTTATTACTTAGCAGTGATCACCTTCCCACCCATGCGTCAATTCCTGTGGGCTGTTAGCGCGAATTTATTTTAAAATGGTTAGTTTTGTGCATGCAAGGATATACAAGGGCTATATTGAAAGTAATGCAAAAGTGGGCATAACTTTTTTTTTATTAACTTACATAGATTGTTCAAATTTTACAAGCTGATAGAGTAATGCCCCGTACACACGGTCGGACTTTGTTCGGACATTCTGACAACAAAATCCATGGATTTTTTTCGACGGATGTTGGCTCAAACTTGTCTTGCATACACACGGTCACACAAAGTTGTCGGAAAATCCGACCGTGTGTACGGGGCATAACTCTTCCTCTCCAGTAGGGATGGGCTCAGGCGTGTTCGGGATCGTAGTCCCAACCTACCTGAGCAATCCCACCAGGAAGCCGACACTACACACCGCCAATCATAGGCAGTGAGGCATTTCAGCAGCTGCACAGACTGGGCAATGCCTATGATTGGCGGTGTGCAGTGTCGGCTTCCTGCTGGGATTGCTCAGGTAGGTTGGGACTACGATCACAAACACACCTGAGCCCATCACTATTCTCTAGTAAGTCCTCTTCTTTTTCATTACAGATAAACAATGGATTTCAAGCAGAAGCAACGTGCCATCACTGAGTTCTTGATGAAGGAGCGGTGCAGGGTGGCTGACATCCACAGAAGGCTACAGAATGTTTACAGAGATAACACCGCTGACAACAGCATTGCCTTATCATTGGTGGCTCTTGCAAATGGTGTCATCTCCCTAAACATTCTGTAGCTTTCTGTGAATGTTGGACAGCCTGCACCACTCCATCATCAAGAACTCAATCATGGCACTTTCCTCCTGCGTGGAATCCATTATTTACCTGCAATAAAAAAAAAAGAAGAAAAGTTACTATAGAGCAGAAGTCTCCAAACTTCCCAAATACAGGGCTAGTTTACTGTTGTTCGGATTTTAGGGGATCCAGACTGTGGCCAATGGGAGTAGACAATGCTTCAGGCTTGTTGGTCAGTGGGAGAAAAAAACGCATAGTGCCTGTGGTCAGTAGGAGGAGGAATAGTGCCCCATTGTTGGTGTCGGTGGAAGGATTGGTGCCTCATTGTTGGTGTCAGTGGGAGGAATAGTGCCTTGTATCAATGGGAGGAAAAGTGCCCTAGGGAAAAAGGCAGGCAAAGGGCCGCAATCGTTCTGTGGGCAACAGTTTGGAGCCAACTGCTATAGAGCAGGCATCACTAAATGGCGGACAGCGGTCTGGATCCGGACAGGGTATCAGTCCTATCCGGACCCCAGCCTCACCAAATAGGTGCCTGTATATCTTCTCCCAGCTGCCGGCTCCCCTGCCTGCCGCTATCATTCTCAAGGAAGGGCACAAGATGGGAGGCGTGGCAGATCTGGATAGAGGGCAGGACTTTTCACGTTAGGAAGCAAGTGATTCGTTGTTAGGCTGCGGGGCGGTCCAAGCAATCATTCGTCAGCCTTTACCATAAAAGTCTCGCCCTTTGCCCAGACCTGTCAAGCCTCCCATCTTGTGTGAATAAGGTAGGACAGTAAGGCTCTATTTACACCTGAGCGCTTTGTAGCCTGAAGCTACAAAACGCTTGAAGGGAAAAAATACATTATTCTCTATGGAGATGGTTGACATCTCCACTCCAAGTCATCTGAAGCCCTACGCCTGAAGCTCAAACAAGTTCTGGACCCTTTTTTGTCGCTGGAATCGGGCATATTTGGCCGTTTTTGGAGCAGGAAGCAGATGACAAAATCTAAAAACATAACAACAAATGATGAAACAGGTGATCATTTTTCCTATTGGCTAATAAAAAAAATGCCAAATCTCAAAAACGCCGGAAAACGCTGCATGGAAACGCGCAAATATGCCAGACAAAATGCTCAAAAATGCTAATCTCAGGTGCGAATGGGGCCTAAAGGGAGTGAAAGGGGTGGGTGGGGTGGTGCTGCGGCGTGATGAAAAAGTACAGGAATCTGTAATATAGAGGCATGACTGTGATGTGGAAGGGGAGGGGGAGACTGTGATGTAAAAAGGGGGTCTGCAGTGTAAAGGGGGGACTGTGATGTAAAAAAAGGGGGTGGACGATCATGTAAAGGGGACTGTGGTGTAAGGACGGGGGGGGGGGGGGGGAGTCTGTGATGTGAATGGGGAACTGAGGGCAATGGTATAAAGGCAGGTTTCTGATGGGGGGGGGGGGGGGGTGTCTGTGATGAGGTGCTTTGTGATGAGGTGTTTTGTGATGGGTGGGTGGGGGGTTTGTGATAGGTGGGTGGGGGGTCTGTGATGGGTGGGGGGGGGGGGGGGGTCTGTGATGGGTGGGGGGGGAGTCTGTGATGGGTGTGGGGGGGGGGGGGGGTCTGTGATGGGTGGGGGGTGATGTAAAAAAGGGGTTGTGATCTGAAGTGGGGTCTAGGAAGTATGCAAAGGGGGAGACTCTGATGTAAAAGGGGGGGACTGTGATGTGAAGAGGTGACTGAGGACACCGATTTAAGAACTTGTTCACACTTGTGCAGAGATTTGTTTTTCTGCACTAGAAAAACACAAGGTCTCTGCAAGGGCACTAGAATACCATTGTTTTGTATGTGCCCTGTTCACACTGCAACAGCGCCCCTGGATGATGAGCAGTGCGATGCAAAATGCATACTGTGTGCATTTTTTCTGCAACAGACTGCAGCTCACCTGAAGGCTCTGTGTACAGTCTGTTTCTATGCGCCGCAACTGAGCTGCAGTGCATAAAATAGAATGAAATGCAATTTTGCCAGAAAAAGGACAGTGCGACACACTTAAATGCGCCGCCACACCAGTTCCTGGACCTCACATTAACAGGTGCCCACACAGTAGAACCCTGCAGTTTACAATAAGGGCCCCAAAGGTGGGTGACTGTGATTTGTAAAGAATCTGAGTCACAGCACAAACATAAAACTCAGATCTCTGCTGAAAGAAAGTTTTACTGACCGGACCTCTGGAAATTTTAATGCAGTTCCCCTGCTATAGAGGAAGAGCTACTTCTACCAACATGTGACATTGAACTATGTAAGTAAAAAAAAAAAAAAAAATATGTCCACTTTTGCATTACTTTTGCTTCAGCCCTCGTATTTTCCTGTGTCGTAAACTGTCAGCTGGGAACCTTGGAGTCTCTATGTGTGTGTGTAGGCTCAGGAACAGCAGTACATTCATTTCAGGCCAAGACATCACAGCAATGAAATTCCTGCTCTGTCATTTTTGGCGGTACGTTGGATGCCGTGGTTTTGGTGCCAACTAATTAATCACATCCAAAACCTAATTCATGTCTATCCAAACCCAAGAAAAAATGTATTATATTGCAGTCCTTAGATGGCTACATTTCCTTTTTTTATGGTATCAATAAACCCAAGAACAAAAATGTAATATATTGCAGCTTACAGTTTTCAATGTGGTGGCTGCATTAGTTATCTTTTTTTTTTCCAAGTGAAGAACATTTTCAGCAAATGCAGAAATTACATGTTGATCTTGACCAGAAATGCTGTTGGTGTCCTTTGTGAAATTAAGCACCATTGTTGGTGTCATTGGGAGGAATTGTGCCCCATCGCTTGTGTCATTGGGTTAAATTGTGCCCCATCATTAATGTCAATGGGAGGAATTGTGCCCCATCATTAGTGTCATAGGGTGGAATTGTGCCCCATCATTGGTGTTATTGGGAGGAATTTTTCCCCATCATTGGTGTCATTGGGAGGAATTGTGCCCCATCGTTTGGGAGGAATTGTGCCCCATCATGTGTCATTGGGAGGAATTGTGGCACATCATTCGTGTCTTTGCTAGGAATAGTGCCCCGTCGTTGCTTTCATTGTGCCCCACTGTTGGTGTTATCGAGAGGAACTGTGCTCCTTTGTTGGTGTCATTGACAGGAATTGTGCCCCATCATTAGTGTCATTGGGAGGAATTGTGCCCCATCATTAGTGTCATTGGGAGGAATTGTACCCCATTGTGGGTTTCATTGTACCTTACTGTTGATGTTATTGGGAGGAACCGTGCCCCGTTGTTGTCATTGGCAGGAATTATGCCCCATTATTGCTGTCATTGGGAGGAATTGTGTCCCTTCGTTGGTGTCAGTGAATGAAATAGTGCCCCAAGGACTGGATAAAGGCAAGCAAAGGGCCATATCCGGCCCCCAGGCAGCAGTTTGGAGACCACTGATATATAGTATGGACAATTTGGACAGGAGCCAATGTATCTACTACTGCAGGTCTTTGCAATGTGGGAGGAGACGAGAAAACAAGTGCAAACACAAGGAGAACATGCAAACTCCATATGCCAACCTTTACTACACTACTAAATGCCCCAGAAACCAATCTGGGCCAAGGCCATCATTTTTAATTTCAGAATCCAAGAAGTTGTTTTTTTTTTCTGTTCCCTGTCTCTTAAACCCGAAATATCTTTCTCAGGCCTTTCACTACAACCAGAAGTTTCCACCACAGAATAGGTACACATGATGTATGATACAATAACTGAACATTTTTGTTAACTAGTGTTCACAGCAATGCTCAAATGACAGCCTTCTAAGCTGTACTTACATTAAAATGTATATAGTGGTGGACAAAAGTATTTGATCCCCTGCTGATTTTGTATGTTTGCCCGCTGATAAAGAAATCAGTCTATAATTTTAATGCTAAGTTTATTTTAACAGTGAGAGACAGAAGAACAACAAATATCGAGAAAAACGCATTTCAAAAAAGTTATAAATGGATTTGCATTTCAATGAGTGAAAAAAGTATTTGATCCCCTATCAATCAGCAAGATTTCTGGCTCCCAGGTGTCTTTTATATGGGTAACAAGCTGAGATTAGGAGCACTCTCTTAAAGGGAGTGCTCCCAATCTCATATTGTTACCTGTATAAAAGATACCTGTCCACAGAAGCAATCAATCATATTCCAATCTCTCCACCATGGCCAAGACCAAAGAGCTGTCAAAGGATGTCAGGGACAAGATTGTAGACCTACACAAGGCTGGAATGGGCTACAAGACCATCGCCAAGCAGCTTGGTGAGAGGGTGACAACAGTTGGTGTGATTATTTGCAAATGGAAGAAACACAAAATAACTGTCAACCTCCCTCTGTCTGGGGCTCCATGCAAGATGTCACCTTGTGGAGTTTCAATAATCACGAGAACGGTGAGGAATCAGACCAGAACTACACAGGAGAATCTTGTCAATGATCTCAAGGCAGCTGGGACCATAGTCACCAAGAAAACATCTGATAACACACTTCCCCTTGAAGGACTGAAATCCTGCAGCGCCCGCAAGGTCCCCCTGCTCAAGAAAGCACATGTACAGGAGGTACAGAAGAGACCAAAATCGAGCTATTTGGCATCAACTCAACTCTCTGTGTTTGGAGGAGGAGGAGGAATGCTGCCTATGACCCCAAGGACACTATCCACACCGTCAAACGTGGAGGTGGAAACATTATGCTTTGGGGTGTTTTTCTCCTAAGGGGCAGGACAACTTCACCGCATCAGAGGGATGATGGACAGAGCCACGTACCGTCAAATCTTAGGTGAGAACCTTCTTCCCTTAGCCAGACCAGTGAATATGGGTCGTGGATGGGTATTCCAGCATGACAATAACGCAAAAACGCGGCCAAGGCAACAAAGGAGCGGCTCAAGAAGAAGCATATTAAGGTCCTGGAGTGGCCTAGACAGTCTCCAGACCCTGATTCCATAGAAAATATGTGGAGGGAGCTGAAGGTTCGAGTTACCAAACGTCAGCCTCAAAACCTTAATGACTTGGAGAGGATCTGCAGAGGAGTGGGACAAAATCCCTCCTGAGTTGTGTGCAAACCTAGTGGCCAACTACAAGAAATGTCTGACCTCTGTGATTGCCAACAAGGGTTTTGCCACTAAGTACTAAATCATGTTTTGCGAAGGGGTCAAATACTTATTTCACTTATTAAAATGCAAATCAATTTATAACTTTTTTGAAATGCGTTTTTCTGGATTTTATTGTTGTTATTCTGTCTCTCGCTGTTAACCACTTAGCAACTGGCCCATAAACTAATGACGGCTACAGGGCGGTTGTCCTCCCAGAATTCCGCTCTCACGCGCCTCCTGGGGAGCGCACCCGAGAACATCTGTGATCGTGGCCGTTTACCATGTGATCGCTCCGTCAAATGACAAAGCGATCACATGTAAACAAATCGGCGTCATGTCATGACGCCGGTTCCTCTCTCCCCTCTGTGTACCGATCGGTACAGTGTGAGAGGAGAGGGGGAGAGATGGGATGGCAGCAACACTGTGGGCTGGATCTGTAGTGCCCACAGTGCTGCTCTGTGACAAATGCAGTCACATCCAGCCATCCATCCATGCCCATAACTCAACAATACCGTGCACTACTCTGCAATACCCCGCATTACTCTGCACTACTCTGCAATAACCCGCACTACTCTGCAATACCCCGCACTACTCTGCAATACCCCGCACTACCCTGCCATACCCTGTTATACCCAGTCATATCCAGTCATACCCAGTCATACTCTGCAATACTCGGTGATACCCAGCCATACTCTGCCGTACTCTGCCATACCCAGCCATACTCGGTGACACACAGCCATACTCTGCGATACCCTGCAATACTCGGTGATACCCAGCCATACTCTGCAATACTTGGTGATACCCAGCCATACTCTGCAATACTTGGTGATACCCAGCCATACTCGGCTGTACTCGGCCTCTGTATGTGGCCAGGCTGTGGAAGTCTCACACATGTGGTATCGCCATACTCAGGAGGAGTAGGAGAATCTATTTTGGGGTGTCATTTTTGGTATGTACATGCTATGTGTTAGAAATATTGTATAATATATTATACAATAATATAATATTGTATAAATGGACAACTTTTTCAGCCGGCGATTCCCTACACCATAAGAACGATCATATCAGCTGTTCCACTGCTTGATCGTTCTTACGGGAGGTGAGAGGGGACGTTCCCCCCTCCCACTGCCCTCCGGTGCTTCTACCGACTCACCGCTACGATCGAAGCCAGGATCATTTTTTTTTTTTATTTCAAGCTTCCCAGACTAGAGGTGAGATGTGGGGTCTTATTGACATCAAAAAATTTATTTTTTGGAAAAAAAGCTTCAAACAAAAATAAAGTAAAATGAACAAAAAAAAAAAAAATTTTAAGCGCCCCTGTCCCAGTGTGCTCGCATGCAGAAGCGAACGCATACGTAAGTCCCGCCCACATATGAAAACGGTGTTCAAACCACACGTTAGGTATTGCTGCGATCAGTAGAGCGAGAGCAATAATTTTGGCCCTAGACCTCCTCTGTAACTCAAAACATGTAACCAGTAAAATTTTTTTAAAGCGTCACCTATGGGGATTTTTAAGTAGCAAAGTTTGGCGCCATTCCACAAGCGTGTGCAATTTTTGAAGGGTGATATGTTAGGTATCTATTTACTCGGCATAACTTCATCTTTCACATTATGCAAAAACATTGGGCTAACTTTACTGTTTTTTTTTTTTTTTTTTTTAAAGCACAAAACAGTTTTTTTCCCAAAAAAACAAGTTCGAAAAATTGCTGCGCAAATAATGCAAGATAAAAAGTTGCAACGACCGCCATTGTATTCTCTAGGGTCTTTGCTAAAAAAACATATATAGTGTTTTGGGGTTCTATGTAATTTTCTAGCAAATAAATGATGATTTTTACATGTAGGAGAGAAATGTCAGAATTGGCCTGGGTGCTCCAGAACGCCTGAAGGTGCTCCCTGTATGTTGGGCCTCTGTATGTGGCCACGCTGTGTAAAAGTCTCACACATGTGGTATCGCCATAATCAGGAGTAGCAGAATGTGTTTTGGGGTGTCATTTGTGGTATGCATATGCTGTGTGTGAGAAATAACCTGCTAATATAACAATTTTGTGAAAGAAAAAAAAAGAAAAAAAATCTTGATTTTGCAAAGAAGTGTGGGAAAAAATTACAACTTAAAAAAACTCATCATGCATCTTTCTAAAAACCTTGGAATGTCTTCTTTCCAAAAAGGGGTCATTTGGGGGGTATTTGTACTTTTCTAGCATGTTAGGGTCCCAAGAAATTAGATAGGCCTTCAGTACTTCAGGTGTGATCAATTTTCAGAGATTAGCACCATAGCTTTTGGACTCTATAACTTTCACAAAAACCAAATAATATACACCAATTCGGGTTATTTTTTAACAAAGATATGTAGTGGTATAAATTTTGGCCAAAATATATGAAGAAAAATTACTAATTTGCAAAATTTTATAACAGAAACGAAGAAAAATGCATTTTTTACAGAATTTTCTGTCTTTTTTTCTTTTATAGCGCAAAAAATAAAGAACCCAGCGGTGATTACATACCACCAAAGGAAAGCTCTATTTGTGTGAAAAAAAGGACAAAAATTTTATATAGGTACAGTGTTACATGACTGAGTAATTGTCATTCAAAATGTGAGAGCACTGAAAGCTGAAAATTGGTCTGGTTATTAAGGGGGTTTAAGCGCCCAGTGGTCAAGTGGCTAGAATAAACCTACCATTAAAATTATAGACTGATCATTTCTTTGTCAGTGGACAAACGTACAAAATCAGCAGGGGATGAAATACTTTTTTCCCTCACTGTATTATGTGGACTGCAAGGAAAGACGGACTAGTTTAGAGAGAAAAAAAAAGTAAATATCCACCTGGTAGAGGGTGTCAAACTGTCACTTGAAGCTGGTTATTTGGTGGTGAGCTCTCAATAGTTCCAAACATCATACCCCAGAGCAGTGCTATAGAAAGTCGGGGCTGGATTCTCACTAGGCAACATAGTCCATGGCCACCAGGGGTGGCACCCAGCCACCAGGCCACTGATATGGGCTTACAGAGACTTTCAGGCAAAACCTCACCTTGCTGTTTCACTCCTGCACATTAATTCAATAGTAAGTCAAACTAAAGGTGGTAAATTAAAACTGGTTGGGCTGCTATAGTACTCACTGCATCTCTCCGGACATGTTCCTAGTTATATCAATACAGTACCAACTGTGACTTTGCAGACATGTTTCTGGTAATGATTTAACTGAAATAGCACTGCACCCAGATCGCATGTAAACCGCACAGTGTGTTCCTGTGTGATTCATGGTGAAAATGACTGTATTTATGCTGCAATGATTTTTGTCTTTTATATCTTCTTGCTTGTTCAGCTTTAAATATTCAAATTTTTACCCCAATTTAGATAAATACATTTATATAACAAGGCATATGGTTACTATGCAACAACAAATCTCCAGGAAGGTATTTTTATCCTCCACGCTCCTCTCACGGCATAAAAAAAACCCCAAAACAACGCTAACACAGCCTTGTCTTAGGTTCCCTTTACAGCTCAGCGATTGGCTGGAGATTGCATCTTTTTGGCTATAATAAAGGAAGTCCCTTCTTAGCAGCAACATTTCCTGGAAAAAACACAGAAAGGCAAAAACAGCAAGAGATACCTGCGAGAGATAAACTCCTGACATCTCAGAGCCCTGCTGTAAAATCGAGCTTTTCAGAAAAGGTCAGAGCATCCGGATTACATTAAACTAAAAAAGTGAATTAAAATCAAAACTCCAGCCAAAAAAGTTTTTACAGGGGTTGTAAAGGCAGAAAGTTTTTTTTATCTTAATGAATTCTATGCAGTGAGATAAAAAACCTTCTGTATGCAGCGGCCCCCCTAATACTTACCTGAGCCCCATTCTCAATCCAGCGATGTTGCACGAAATCCACAAAGTCTGGGGACTCTTCCTCCTGATTGGCTAAGACAGCAGCGGGTGCCATTGGCTTCGCTTCTGTCAATCAGAGTCAGTGAGCCAATGAGGAAAGAGGGGGGTGGGGCCAAGGCACGGCTCTGTGTCTGAATGGACACACAGAGCAGTGACTTGGCTCGGGTTGCCCCCATAGCAAGCTGCTTGCTGTGGGGGCATACAGCAGGAGGGAGGGACCAGGAGCGTCATCTGCCGTGAATATGTGAGATAATCAGAATTGGATTTGCCTCACGTGAAAGGGGCCTTATCATTAAATAGCCCTCTATGATTTCGAGTCATTGACTTTGCCTAGGCTAAGATGACATCATCAGTCTGCTACAAGCAGCAGTAAGCATTTCCTTGGTCTCCCGTGCCCAAGTGATCAGACTGCAACTTTGTAACAAGTCACAAGGTGAAAGGATGCAGCAGGGACTGATCTGGGACAGACAGTTGTGAGTACATTTGTGAGTACAGTTGTCAGTACATTTGTGAGTACAGTTGTAAGTACTGCACATGCATCAGGATTTACAGGACTATGTCATCTCTGAGCCAGCATCTCAGCCCGGGAATTAGATTGTGACCTTGAATGATGCCTGACCAAGATGGTGTTGTTCTTCAGGAGAGAAAAGCAGATGAAGGCATTGTTAGGGTAAGTAGTGTGATCTCTGTGAGATACCAGGAAGTGTTATACATACATGTTAGATAGCATGTAAAAAATACACATCAAAGTCAAAATTACTATATGATGTTGGATGTCCTCCAGCCAGGAAATGAGGCAGGTTCTATCCGCCTTGCTGCAGCTTCTAATGAACACTGAGAAGCTCTTGTTCAAAGATTTTATTGGTATTAAAAGTAGAGAGCAGAACATACCAAAAGTCTGAATAGGTTAATGTTACAGAAATGTTACATCATCCATAGATATACATAGAGGAGGATAATAAAGCATTTTGCATAGTACAAAGGTACAAAAGTGTACCGGAGTAGATGGGTTATAGGGGAAGAACAGCCCCCCAAAGGAAGTACCTAACCTAGGTTCAAGTGCCATTTTAGTGCGTGTAGCATTCCAAATAGTGAGTAAGGTACAGAAAACATTAAACGGGTAACCAGGACTTTATGTCCTGGGCACATAGAAAAGAAAAAGGAGGAAAGGGGAGGAAAAGAAAGAGCAGGAGAAACAGCAAGAAAAGAAAGGAGAGGGAAAAATAGAGAGGAAAGAGTGAGGCCGTCGGCCTACCTAGGAGCAGGGGGATATCCCTCCACTAGATCAGCGGCCCCCCAACCTTTTTGGCTCCTTGGACAGGTTTCATGGCAGCCTATTCTTCTAGGGACCAGGGGGAGGGGGGAGAGGTGGACGGGTCGGGGGATTGGAAAATCATGGCATCGGTCTGCCGCCCAGGATTGGATGGCAGACAGAGGAATTAGGGTTGCAGGAGTGAAAGATCAAGGTTTGGTGGGAGAAAATGCTTCACCCAAGGTTGCCAAACTTTCAGATGTTGTGAAATTCTATCTATGATGGTCGCATCAATCTTACCATGGATCATGGCTTGAGTAACCCTGTTCTAAGTTTCCAAGAGACATAATGAGGTGGATTTCCAAGCCTTGGCTATAGTTTGCTTAGAAGCTGTCAAGATTTGTATAGTGAGTTTTGAGTGCTCTCGTGAGATCGGAGAAACAATGATTCAATACTGCAAAGGTAGGGTCATGGATGAGGGGCCGTTCTAACAGAGCAGATAGGATTTTGAAAATCTCTACCCAAAATTTCTGTACAACCGGACGTGTCCACCAAAAATGCAAACGTGTGCCCTGCTCAGGCAAATCCTCTAAAGCAGGTAGAAGGGTTAGGTTCGTAGATATTTGGCAATTCTCGCCGGGACAAGATACCAATGCAGGAGGACCTTGTAGTTGGTTTCAATGGCTAACATATTTTGTGAGAAGGAGTTAGTTGTAGTCCAAATGCCACTCCAATCCTCCATTTCTAAGTAGATGTTCAGATCTGCAACCCAATGTGTAGCATATTACGGCAAATGCGAAAACGACAATGTGAGATGAGAATATAGCTTTGAAATAAAACCCGGAGCGTGAGGGCCATAGTTACAAATACCTTCAAAAAGCGTCATACTTGTCAGGAAGGTAGAGGAGTGGGTGTTTGACAGTGTGTACATCTCCTGGAATTATGCTACTACCCCAAAATAGCCCTTAATATAAAAACAGGATGAGATAGAGACTCCTGTGCTGGGATAGCCCCAGTACTCAGGCATTCAAACGTCCAATATAAGAGAAAAAAATCCGGCACCATGATGTCTCAACAATAAAACATACGATTTTATTAGATCCATCCATTAAAAAGGAATCAATACCTATAATTATTGATGCGTTCCAGCCTCTTACATAGGCCTTAGTCATGTGTATGATAGTGTGAAGCTTTTAACTCTGCAAGGAGTACAGGCCACCAGCAGCATGGAGATCCCGGGGGACATTCAGTGTGTATAGCCCAGTGTTTCTCAACTTCCGTCCTCAAGGTGCCCCCACAGATAATGTTTTCAGGATTTCCCTCCGATGAAACGGCTGTGCTAATTACTAAGGCAGTAAAACTGATCAAATCACCTGTGCAAAATAATGGAGAGCCTGAAAACATGACCTGTTGGGGCGCCTTGAGGACTGGAGTTGAGAAACACTGGTATAGCCAGCAGTTCATGTAACCAGAAATGGAAGAGTCCTCAAGTTATCCAGTTCCGCAGTTTTCGGGGTATCTTATGCTCCCTTCTCCCTATCCCAGTTCATAGTTCCAAGAAAAACCCAAAAGGAACCCCTAGACTAATTTCTGAGCCAGTGAAAGAATGAGGAAAATGTTGTGTTGTCTGTCTGTGCAAAGGGGGATGATAGGACTTCATTTGCCACTCGGGCTTTTACATTGGGATTGCAGATGAGGCTTTTTTCAGACGCTAAAGCCCCTGAAAAACGCCCCAGTGTGAAAGGGGTCTTAGGGTTGCCACCTTTTCTTCAAGCTAAACCCGAACACTTTAGCAGCACAGGGCACCTTTTTTTCATAGTATACACTATAGGATTATAAAAGACCTGGGGCATCTTTGGGTGCCCCAAAGAGAGTGGTAATGCAGCGACACGTAATTCCAAACCCTGACTGTCCGGGTGAATCCCGGACAGGTGGAAACCCTACCACCACTGCTCTAGATAAAACATTTGCTTTAAAAGTGGTTTACAATTCAGAACATACCTGTGTGATGGAACAAGTGAAATTATCAATGCTCTGGGTGACGGCGATGTCTTCGTCCTCATCCAAATTTACTTCTGGCTCCTCTGATGGCATACCCACTAAAAAAAAAAAAAAAGGAGGACATTATTAACATGAGGAAGAGATTTGCAGAGCTCCAATATAAAGAGAAATGCTGAGCTGTAGGAAAAGTATATATAACATAAAATCCATGCTAAGCACAGTGCTAGGACGAGTCAAGACGAACCCAGACAGTACATAAGAAATACTAGTTTCACTCCAGTAACATCAATTTAAAACAGTATATTAGGCAAACCAAAAACAGAGATGATATACATATATGGGAGGTGCTTTTACCTACCAAAGGATTTGTATTTCTGTCCATCCAGTCCTGCGATTTATACAACTCTGCCACACAGCAAAGTTTCACCTGGCAGGGCAGGAGACCTGACTTTTCTCTACAATTGTAAAACTTACAGGTTTTGTATCTCCCCCCCAGCCTGTGATTGGACTATGAGAGGAGAAGCAGCAGATCGAGGAACTTATCCCTCTGTCACTTTGCTTTCTTCTCCTATCCGCATGCTCCGTGTTAGAACATAAGCACTGTATGACAAATGATTGGCTACATGTGCTGTTTCTTCTTTTCTCGTTATGACATCTGCTGTACAGGGACTGCAAAAGGATGATGCCACCTCAAACTCAAGTACTTTCAATGCTTCCATTAAAAAAAACTATATAATGATATATTATTGAATACACAGAGGCATTTATTAGACTTTTATATTTTCCTTAAAAGTAGAATTGTAGGCAAAACATTTTTTTTTTTCATTTTGGATAGAGCAAGAGAGGGTTATAAACCCCGTCGGATTTTTTTTTTTGCCATCTGTGTCCCATTGGGAAGATTTTCCTTCACTTCCTGTCCCATAGCCAAGGAAAGGAAATCCCTGCAAGTTAAAGGAAATCTTTGGGGACCCCCAGGTCATCAGAACTAGTGTCCCCATTGGAAGTTATCCCCTCTATTACTTTTCTGGGGACAACCCAAAATTTGTGATTTTCATCTTTTTTAACTTTCAATGATCATGGTAAACAGGACAAACAGAGAGGGGGAATCTCCCCTCTTCCTTCCGGGGCTGCGAACTCCGGCTCTGTGACTGGCTGGAGTCGCGTGACGCCACTCCCACGCATGTGCGCGGGAGCCACCAGTCACGGCATGACCTCTATTAGAAACGGCACGATGTGCCCTTTTTAGAGTGCGCATGCGCCGATGACATCGGCGCATGCGCCGTAGTCATCGGCGCATGCGCCGTAGTCATCGGCGCTTGGCTTTTTAGTAAATATCTCCTAAACCGTGGAGGTTTAGGAGATATTTCAAGCACCTACAGGTAAGCCTAAATATAGGCTTACCTGTAGGTAAAAGTGGTTGTACAGGGTGTTCAACCACTTTAAAGGGATGGAAAAACATCCCCTATATATCTTAACCACTTCCCTACCCGCCTATAGTCAAATGACGTCCACAGATGGGATCTCCCATCCTGGGTGGACGTCATATGACGGCCTCAGGTTCCGGCCGCCTAGGCGGCGCGCGCGCCCACCGCGTTGCTCGGGACCCGGTGCGTGTGCCCGGCGGCCGCGATGTCCGCTGGGCACCCGCGATTGCTCGTTAACTGAGCCGGACCGTGGATCTGTGTGTGTAAACACACAGATCCACGTCCTGTCAGCTCAGAGGAGAGCGATCTGTGTTCCCAGAACAGCGGAACACTGATCGGTCTCCTCCCCTTGTACGTCCCCGCCCCCTACAGTTAGAAGCATTCCCTAGGAAACACATTTAACCCCTTGTGTCCCCCTAGTGGTTAATCCCTTCACTGCCTGTCACATTTACACAGTAATCAATGCCATTTTTTAGCATTGATCGCTGTATAAATGTGAATGGTCCCAAAAATATGTCAAAAGTGTCCGATGTGTCCGCCATAATGTCGCAGTCATGAAAAAAAAAATTGCGATCGCCGCTATTAATAGTAAAATAAATAAATAATTAAAAAAAAAAAAAAAAATGCCATAAATCTATCCCGTATTTTATAGACGCTATAACTTTTGCGCAAACCAATCAATATACGCTTATTGCGATTTTTTTTACCAAAAATATGTAGAAGAATACGTATCGGCCTAAACTGAGGAAAATTTTTTTTTTTTTTTTTTTTTTAAATTGGGATATTTATTATAGCAAAAAGTAAAAAATATTCTGGTTTTTTTTTTCAAAATTGTCGTTCTTCTTTTGTTTATAGCGCAAAAAATAAAAACCGCAGAGGTGATCAAATACCACCAAAAGAAAGCTCTATTTGTGGGGAAAAAAGGACGTCAATTTTGTTTGGGTACAATGTCGCACGACCGCGCAATTGTCGTTTAAAGTGCGACAGCGCTGTAAACTAAAAATTGGTCTGGGAAGGAAGGGGGTGAAAAGGCCCGGTACTGAACCGGTTAAGTAAAGCTATGTTGGATTCCATCTCTGTGTTTTATTGAAGAGTTAAGCTGCTTGTGGTGAACAGATGACCATACTGATGACCATACAGATGACCATACTGATGACCATACTGATGACCATACTGATGACCATACTGATGACCATACTGATGACCATACTGTCCAGACAGGCCGGGCCTAAGGAGGTATATCAATGCATAAAGCAGCATTTGAAGCAGGACAGCTGATGACCAGTAGCCTTTCTACAGCTCATGGACATACCAGCTGGGTTGGAATGACAGACATTCACCCCATTAGTCCTATTTTGTTATATGTACTCGCTCAGTGTTCAGGGCAGAGAGGGTTATGGGTAGAGGATAACCACAAAAATAGCAAAAAAAAAAAATCCCTCAGATCTTATCTAAGGCTTCTGTCACTGGTTAATGAAGAACTGGGTAGAATGTAGAACTTATTGAACAGTAAAGCTTCCTGTGGATTCTACCAAGTCAGCAATTTGCCATGCTGTGCGCACAGACTGGGTCGAGGATGTATGTCATTGCATATATTGGCCTCTGAAAAATACCAGGGTCATTGAGGGCGCATTTACATCAGTGTGTTGCTGCAATTCTTGGAAACAAAAAACACAGATGCGGTGCCAATAAGTTTGAATGGCACCCCAATTCACCTTACAGTGCATTTGCATTGTAACACAGCACAACACAAAGGTGTGAATCACCCGTAAGTTGTGGTGCACTGCATTAAAAAAAAAAAAATGTTGAAAGCATGGTTTTTATGTAAGCCTATCTAATATGAAAGGGCTGCTTAACGCAAGGCATGTTAACATGAGACTACATGTGTTCTACTCCAACGCATTAGTGTGACTGAGCCCAAAGACAGGAAAGCACAGACAGCAATAAGAGCCTCACAAAGGCTAAAAACCTTGCTGTAGATAATGCTCCCCAACACTTTTCTGTCCCTCCTATCCCGCCTCTTCAGGACAGGAAGTGAGCAAGAAATCTTTCTCCAATGGGTCACAGCAATATAAACCTGGCAGTGTTTCTGATCCTTTTCCACTCTGACGAAAACAAAAAAACTAAGACAATAAAAACGAACTCAAACTGAGTCATTTGCCTGGAATAAGTGTACAGATAAGGAATTTGAACTTCATTTGTTACATACTGGTTTTGTGACTAAGGGCCCTTTCACACTGGGGCGGTTTGCAGGCGCTATTGCGCTAATAATAGCGCCTGAAAACCGACCCGAAAGTGCCGCTGCTTTCATTCCAGTGTAAAAGCCCCGAAGGCTTTCACACTGCAACGGTGCGCTAGCAGGACGGTAAAAAAAGTCCTGCTAGCAGCATCTTCGGAGCGGTGAAGGAGCGGAGTGTATACCGCTCCTTCACCGCTCCTGCCCATTGAAATCAATGGGACGGCGCGGCTATACCGCCGGCAAAGCGCCTCTGCAGAGGCGCTTTTCGGTGGTTTTTAACCATTTCTAAAACCGGCCCGCTAGCGGCCGCATACTGACGGTAAAGCGCCGCTTACAATAGCAGCGCTTTACCACCGCCGCCCGCCCCAGTGTGAAAAGGCCCTTAGGCTGGGTTGACACTATTGCAAATTGGATGCATGTTTCCCCCGCATCCAATTTGCCTAGCAGGAGATTGTGATTGGCTCTCTATGGAGCCGGTTCATACACGTCCGCAGCGGCCCTCGATGCGAATTGCACAGGAACCCTGTGCATCTTTTGGTCCATTTCAGGTCTGAATTCAGCCAAAAAATTTGGGCTCAAACTACTAAAATCTTTGCATCAGCATGCCAAAGCCAATATTACAAAAAAAAAGAAAAAAAGAAAAAAGAAGGAGGTAAGCGATGGCCCACATATTTTTCTCCTGACAGATTTCTTTAAAGAACACCCAGTCAAAATAAAAAAAAAGTTTTGCCTTTACTGTCCTAGACTCTCGTCCAGAAGATTTCATTACTAGGTTGTGCAATACAAGCCAGTTGAACTGTAACGTGAACAGTTAAGACGGTCAATTTGGTTTGTTTCAGGCTGGCTGGTACAGTGGGGAACATCATTATTTGGTCCCCTGCAGAATTTGTAAGTGTTTCCACTTACAAAGAAATGAAGGGTCTATAATTTTTATCATAGGTCTATTTTAAATGATAGAGACAGAATATCAACCACAAATCCAAAAAAACACATGATACAAATGTTATAAATTGAGTTGCAGTTCAGTGAGTAAAATAAGTATTTGATCCCCAAGCAAAACATGGCTTGGTACAAACTCCTGTTGGCAGGCACAGAGGTCAGACGTTTTTTGTAGTTGGTGACCAGGTTTGCACACATCTCAGAAGGAATTTTGGTCCACTCTTCTTGGTCCACTCCTTTGTTGCCTTGGCGGTATGTTTTGGGTCATTGTCATGCTGGAAGACCCATCCATGGCCCATCTTCAGTGTTCTGTCTGAGGGAAGAAGGTTTTTATACAAGATTTTACAATACATGGCCCGTCCATTGGCCCCTCAATGCGGCAAAGTTGAACTGTACCTTTAGCAGAGAAACGGCCAATAAGCATCATGTTTCCACCTCCAGGCTTGACTGTAGGGATGGTGTTCTTAGGGTCATAGTCAGCATTTTTCTACCTCCAAACAAAGCAAGTCGAGTTAATGCCAAAGAGCTAAATTGTGGTCTCATCTGACCACAGTACTTTCTCCCAATCCTTCTCTGAATCATTTAGATCAGGGATATGCAATTAGCGGACCTCCAGCTGTTGCAAAACTACAAGTCCCATCATGCCTCTGGATGTCAGAGTCTTGCTATGCCTCATGGGACTTGTATTTTTGCAACAGCTGGAGGTCCGCTAATTGCATATCCCTGATTTAGATGTTCATTGGCAAACTTCAGATGTGCATGTAGATGTGCTTTCTTGAGGGGGGGGGGACCTTGAGGGTGCTGCTGGATTTCAATCAATGGCGACATATTGTGTTACCAATGGTTTGTTTGGTGACTGTGGTCCCAACTGACTTGAGATCATTCACAAGCTCCTCCTGTGTAGTTCTGGGCTGATCCCTCACTTTTCTCATGATCATCCTCACCCCATGAGGCGAAATCTTGCATTAAGCTCCAAACTGAGGGCGATTGATGGTTATTTTGTATTTCTTCCATTTGCAAATAATCGCTGCAACAGTTGTCTCCTTCTCACCAAGCTTCTTGCTGATGATCTTGTAGCCCATTCCAGCCTTGTGCAGGTCTACAATCTTATCCCCGACATCCTGTGACAGCTCTTTGGTCTTGCCCATGATGGTGGGTTTAATGGAAGAAAGATTCTATGGACAGGTGTCTTTTTTACATAACAAGTTGTCATTAGGAGAACCTTCTTAAATTGACAGGACTAATCTGTGTACCACATGAAAACATACTGTAGCCAGTCTGTGGGAGCCAGAATTATTGTTGGTTGGTAGGGGATCAAATACTTATTTTACTCACTAAACTCAATTTATAACATTTGTATTGTGTTTTTTCTGGATTTTTGGTTGATATCCTGTCTCTATCATTTATAATACACCTATGACAACAATTATAGACCCTTCATTTCATTTAAAGTGGGCAAACTTACAAAATCTGCAGGGGAGCAAATAATTATTTTCACCAGTGTAAGCGAACTGGGAAACTTTGATTGTTTTTTTGACATGCGTCGCCCTTTCATATGCTTCTTGCTGCGAAGGCCCATTATAGGTTGGGGTGGCCGTGGTTTCCATTTGTTTGTACGGTTGGTGAGTTGGTGAGGGGGCGCACTGGATACCTTCGCTGCCATTGTGCTATTCATTACAGTATAAGGTTTGGTGGATCCTCTCATGGTCTAGTCAGTTCTAGTTCACAGGCCTTTCAAACATTTTAAGAAATAGAACATGCAAGAATCACAATACATTGTCATGTCACGCGATTTGGAGTTTAGGTGACATTTCTTTAAAACAAGAGGAAAAGTCAAAGATAGGCAGAGAAATATTTCCCAGCTTCCTGGAAGGTCATACAGTAAATAATTTAAAGCTTTCTAACTTTTCTCCGGGAAGAGTTAAGCAACTCTCTCTGCTCTGTCATCCTGAGCTGTGCGATTAGTTAGACACTTTGCTCTTGCTGTGCTACATTCCAGCAACACCTCAATGTCATTTCTTGTAAACTGGTTAAAAAACAAATGAGCAACTCAACCATGTAACAGCTAAGTGTAGAGGGGTGCTACAAGGACTGCTAAGGACAGAGGAGAGCTATAAAAAGTGCTTAGCTCAGAGGAATGCTGCAAGAAGTGCTAAGTGCAGAGGGGTGCTACAAGAAGTGCCAAGTGCAGAGGGGTACTACTAACAAAAGTACTAGGTGCAGAGGGGTGCTACAAGAAGTGCTAAGTGCAGAGGGGTGCTACAAAAAGTGCTAAGAGGAGAGGGGTGCTACACGAAGTGGCAAGTGCAGAGGGGTGCTACAAGAAGTGCTAAGTGCAGAGGGGTGCTACAAAAAGTGCCAAGGGCAGAGGGGTGCTACAAGAAGTGCTAAGTGCAGAGGGGTGCTACAAAAAGTGCCAAGGGCAGAGGGGTGCTACAAGAAGTGCTAAGTGCAGAGGGGTGCTACAAAAAGTGCCAAGGGCAGAGGGGTGCTACAAGAAGTGCTAAGTGCAGAGGGGTGCTACAAAAAGTACTAGGTGCAGAGGGGTGCTACAAAAAGTACTAGGTGCAGAGGGGTGCTACAAAAAGTGCTAAGGGCAGAGAGGTGCTACAAGAAGTGCTAAGTGCAGAGGGGTGCTACAAAAAGTGCTAAGAGGAGAGGGGTGCTACACGAAGTGGCAAGTGCAGAGGGGTGCTACAAAAAGTGCCAAGGGCAGAGGGGTGCTACAAAAAGTGCTAAGGGCAGAGGCATGCTACAAGAAGTGCTAAGTGCAGAGGGGTGCTACAAGAAGTGTCAAGTGCAGAGGGGTGCTACAAGAAGTGTCAAGTGCAGAGGGGTGCTACAAGAAGTGTCAAGTGCAGAGGGGTTCTACAAGAAGTGTCAAGTGCAGAGGGGTGCTACAAGAAGTGTCAAGTGCAGAGGGGTGCTACAAGAAGTGCAAATGGGCAGAGGGGTGCTATAAGAACAGCTAAGGGCAGAGGGATGCTAAAAGAAGTGCTAAGTGTTGAGGGGTTCTACAAGGACTGCTAAGGGCAGAGTGGTGCTGCAAGGACAGCTAAAGGCAGAGGGATGCTACAAGAAGCGCTAAGGGCAGAAGGGTGCTAAAAGAACAGCTAAGGGCAGAGGGATGCTAAAATGACTGCTACATACAGAGGGTTGCCACATGAATTGCTAGGTGCAAGGGGTGCTAGAAGAGGACTGCTAAGTGTCGAGGGATGGTAAAATGACTGAGAACATCATTGAGGTGTTTCCTGCTCCTGATGATTAGCACTGTCCAGCACATCATGCACCAGATCACATTCCACTGACTGTAGGCTGTAGATACATAACAGTTTCTTTAGCACCAGATGTGAGTGTAAAATATACCTATAAATCCCATGAACAAAGGCCCTTAATTAGCCAGTTATTGGCGAGTTTACCGTTTGGGCAGGATGGAAAATGCCATCACACAATAACAGGTTTTCCCTTGGACCAGAAAGACAGATGTGGTTAAGATGTTGGTTAGAACTTCTGACTTATTGTGGTCAGTGTCATCCTCGCATTGTAGATGTGTCACAAGAAATTCCCCAATGGTATTCCACAGAAACTGGAACCTGACAGAAATTGTAAGAGCCATCCATGGGGAAAATTTAAATGATCCCCAATTCCTAGCACCACCATCCCCTGCTGCTCCCACAATTCCGCAAATTGCTCCAAAGCAATTTTGTATTTGCTTGAGTCTGCTATCATATCATTCACTGCAGTGCCACTTTAGGGAGTGGAATCAGGTGATCACACCGTTGCAGTCTTCTGGAGCCAGAGAGGAACCCTCCCCGCTGGACAACCAATAGGAAACATCCACCTCCCCTAGGCAGCGAGGTAGGCACCCAAAGAAGAACCCTTCCACTTTGCAGTATAGAAGACTGAACCAGATGTATCATGATTTAGATGGGTAAACCAGGCTTTTAGCATATTTGTTATTTCTGCAGCAATTAGTTACACAAGGGTGGGGTGTTTTTTTTTTTTTTTGAGGGTGCGGGGCTGCCTGGTAGAGTAATTCAGGACAGAAGACTTTAATCTAATGTACATTTAACACAGTAAAGGCAAGGCTTCTTATGCGGTTCCCAAATATAGGCCGAGCTATGTTTGGCTTTGCTCAAGAATGCAGTATGGCCACAATACCTAAGAAAAAAATTAAACAGCTAGCGACTAAAGGATTTGGCGCGCAAACAAAAAAAGTCTGGTCCTGGCTTGGTAAAGCTCTGTTGAGTAAGCACAATGAATACCATAGGTTACTCACACACATGACATGCTCGTTGTCATATTGGGCTGGTGACTGTTGGATCAGAAAACTATTGTTCATCTGTAGACACTTTTGTGTACATTCTCTGGCCAACCAGTCTTGGGAGAAGTGTCCATCATATGAAATGGGTTTTCCTGAATTACTGTTTTTCACACAGGAGCCTGGGATTGCGGCCCAGAGCATAAACATGCTTTTTTTTTTTCCTCTGTTGAACCCCTGTAAACAAAAAAAAGTGAACTGTGAAATCACAGCACACAAAAGAGTGCAGAGAGGGTACAGAATGGCTAATCCTCCAAAGAGAAAGGGCCTCTAACCCTGAACCTCCCAGGGCACAATTCTCCTGACAGAGGCAAGGTACGTCATGGTCTACCTAGGCTGAATTCAGGTGGACCCTACTCCTTGGGGACTGACCGAAGCCAGTCCACCTAGTACCTGGTGAGGGGCTCAGTTGAAGAGATACTCCTTCAACTGGGGAAATGCAAAAACGCTGAAAGCCACAGAACATCCCCCTGACATTAGGGCAGGCCCCCTGATGACCTACACCCTCCATCTCTTTGCAAAAACACAGCACACATGCAATGCTGGTGCCGTGAATAAATAGTGATAAAACAAACATAAAAAATGCCGTGCAATACACAGAGGGTCTTTCGGCCAGTATGAAAATTGCCTCGGCTAGCCAAAAGGCCACATCCGAACATGTAGCGCAAGAAAAGCATAGGTGATGAATCCTTGTGCCAGTGAAACACCAATGGTGTGGTGCAGCCCAAAAGTGTATTTCTGGCACCCCTGGGACGCCATCTCCAAGGGGCACATTGATGGCTCCTTGCGCTTCCCGGTCTCAGGCAAGACAATTGCAGCCCCATTTATTTTAGGAAGGCATTAGATCTTAGGGAGAGTCCTGCCATCAACTGGGGATAAGCCTGTGGGACCCAGGCCAGATTCAATCTGTGAGAAAAAGGATCATTCCCACCGTTCCCACCTTATTACCATCAGGTAGGATACTAACGGGCGCACTCAGGCCGAAAGGAGCCAGCGTTCTCTCTCCTGATAAGAACAGATGCTACACCTGATCGTAGCCAAAACGCTGAAAAGTATAAACATTAGGGTTGCACCGATACTAGTATCGGTGCCAATACCGAGTATTTGCACAAGTATCAGTACTCATGCAAATGCACCGATACCTGAAACTGATACTTTCAGGCTATTTGAGCTGTCGGTGGGTCTCCCCTGTGTTAAAGAAGTCCGATAATTGGAGCTGTCAAAAAAAAAAAAAAAAGCAGCGGGCAATGTTTATTACCAACATTGCTCAGCCCCGAAACACTAAAATAAAAAGAAACATTGTTTTTATATATTTTGGTTTCTTCATCTGCAGATCAAAGGGATGAACAAATGTTCCTCTGTTTAGCCCCTAATTACCCTTTATTTACTCCAATCAGCCTTAATTAACTCCCTATTCTCTTCCATTCAATTGTTATTTTCCTGCTTTTCTTCTTTTGTTCACGTCTATTTTATAAACGATAAACAATTAAAACTTTTTTTTTTGTTTGCTTTGTTACTGAATATTTTTACACATATATATTAACATATATTTACACGTTTCTCATTGAAAAAGCGCTAAATTAAAAAAAAAACAATTTATTTCATTTGTAAATAACTTTTCAATGCTTTGTACCATTGCTGACAGCTGAAGAAAAACAAAACAGTTGCGGTAGGTATCGGTAATTGGTACTTGTACTCATTGTAAAAAAAAAAATGGTATCGGTGCATCCCTAATAAACATAAAAGCTTGGCTGGAAAAAGAATAAAAATAATTTTATGCCTATTTATGAAATGATTATTCTACAGAATGGTCTGAGTTGGTTCGCTGTCCACCCCATCTCTTGTCTATGGATGGATTAATATACCTCCCAGACAGGGTGCGTTGGCCTTTAAGTAGGAGCCAAGCGCTGGCTGATAAAGGTAAGCGATATCCTCCAACTCTCCAAGTAATCCACCTTATCTACTTGTGATCAATGGATGTACACGTAAGAAGCTATAAATAAATGTATGAATGCATCTCATTCACCTCCAGCTAATTCTGTGCTATATTGTGAGGTCTGTGAGTCACCCAGCTGCTCCAGATGCGTAAGTGCTGCTTTCATGTGTTCTTTATGACAGGCCTGAGTAGGTATTTTCACACTACTTCACATACATGTACAGTATCCTTCCTCCCACCTTCTATCCACACCCCGGAGAGGAGCTCTACAATGACAAACATCTAATGCTCGTCATTCTATTGCATTGACTGATCTATCTGCTTATTTATCAACTACCTGACTAAAATAGAAGATTGCAGATGCTCCAGGGTCAGCAAAGTTGATAAACCAGAAAGGTTCGCAGCTATGAATGTCTGAAGAATTCCTTGTAGGACCACAACAAAAAACACAATGCCGTCATTCATCTCTTTGAAGTGCATGAAAAAAAAAAAATGTATTTACGTAAAAACAGACACTTGGCGACTAGTGTCTGATGGCACTTGCAACAAAAGGCCTTGCCCGTCTCAGTAGAGCTAAACATATACTGTATGTCACAACCACTTTTGCTAAAAATGTCCCATTTGCACATCAGGCGAGGTTGTGATTTGCATATATAACCTTTTTGCCAAGAATATGAAGTTTTCTTCCTAGTAGTTACATTAGAGACAATTATTGAAATCTGCAAACTGATGATTTTACCAATGGGGCAAGAGACACCTCTAAGGACTCCTTTACACTAATGCCCCGTACACACGGTCGGATTTTCCGATGGAAAATGTCCGATCGGAGCGTGTTGCCGGAAATTCCGACCGTGTGTGGGCTCCATCGGACATTTTCCATCGGATTTTCCGACACACAAAGTTGGAGAGCAGGAGATAAAATTTTCCGACAACAAAATCCGTTGTCGGAAATTCCGATCGTGTGTACACAAATCCGACACACAAAGTGCCACGCATGCTCAGAATAAATAAAGAGATGAAAGCTATTGGCCACTGCCCCGTTTATAGTCCCGACGTACATGTTTTACGTCACCGCGTTCAGAACGATCGGATTTTCCGACAACTTTGTGCGACCGTGTGTAGACAAAACAAGTTTGAGCCAACATCCGTCGGAAAAAATCCTAGGATTTTGTTGTCGGAATGTCCGAACAAAGTCCGACCGTGTGTACGCCCTATTACTCTAAAATGTGGCGTTGGACACACTTTTTTTTTTTTAAGTGCTCCGAATGCCAATCAAAGAACGTCACTAAATAAAATGGTTACCTTGCAGTCTCGTTCACACGTTGCATTTGCTTTGCTTCCAAAAATTATACTCCATGTTGCTTTCTTGGCGCTTCAAAGCCTTTCCAAAGCCCTCATAAAAAAGTCTTTGACAAAGGCCGCTTATGCCGCATACACACGGTCGGACTTTTCGACAACAAATGTCTGACGGTCTGTCCGTCGGACTTTCTAACGACCGGACTTGCCTACACGCGATCACACCAAAGTCCGACGGATTCGTACGTGATGACGCACGACCGGACTAAAATAAGGAAGTTGATAGCCAGTAGCCCAGTGGTTCTCAGCTCCAGTCCTCGGGACCCACCAACAGGCCAGCTTTTAAGTATTACCTTGGGGAGATGCAGACTAGAATACTGCAATCACTGAGCAGCAAGTGATATCACCTGTGATGTATTTCAGCTATCTTGCAAACCTGGCCTGTTGGTGGGTCCTGAGGACTGGAGTTGAGAACCACTGCAGTAGCCAATAGCTGTCCTAGCGTCGATTTTTGTCCATCGGACTAGCATACAGACGAGCGGATTTTTTGACCGGACTCGAGTCCGTCGGAAAGATTTGAAGCTTGTTCCAAATCTAAAGTCCGTCAGATTTTCGACCGAAAAAGTCCGCTGCAGGTCTGATGAAGCCCAAACACGGTCGAATTGTCCGCCAGACTCGGTCTGTCGGACCAGTCCGGTCGAAAAGTCCGCTCATATGTACGCGGCATTAGGCTCCATGCACACTAGCATTTTTTATAAGCTCGAAAAACAGCAGAAAAAAATGCTGGATGAAAAATGCTGATAATAGTTTTTTGTGCTGGCTTGTAGTAGCATTTTAGTTGCTTTTAGGAGCATTAGCCTTTTATTGGTGTTTTTACAGTACATGAGGAGAAAAAAAATAAAGCTGTTTTAGTATCATTTAGGAGCATTCAGTGTTTTTTTTTTGCTCAACTCTCCAAAAACATTATTTTTCTGCTCCTAGAAGAAGCTCAAAAAACGCTAATAGCCTAAAGTAGTGTGTATGGACACATAGAAAAACACTATTTCGCTTCTAGGAGCAGAAAAAAAAATGCTAATAACAGTTTCTAGGAGCTTAAAAAACACTAGTGTGCATAACGCCTTACAGCACCTGAAGCTTTTGAGGGGCTTTATTTTAGCGGTAGCTTCGCTTTGTTTTGGAGGTATTGCAGGTATGAGATATCCCAGGATGCACTGGGAAACCAACAAGCAAAACAGAAAGACATCATCAGCAGCCACTTCCAGAATATATACACATAAACTGGAAGTATCTGGTGCAGACTTCACATCCGCTGTACAGTGTGGATCAGCAGGAAGGTGAGCGGAGTCCAGACTGGAGCTGAGCAGCTAGCAGACGGCACACATGGTGTGCAACATGGGAATGCTTTAGTGGAAGGTGAGGGGGGACCAGTGAGAGAGGACTTAGTGGCAGAGGATCAACAGAGCTAGGGAACTTAGAGCAGGAGAAACTAGCAATGCCATACGTGGGGGAAAAATAGCGGGAGGTGAGCATCGGGAAACCACCTAGGAGAAGCGCTCTCCTTGGGGGTTCCTGTGTGGGTGCGCTGCCAAGTCCGGCTTTTACGCCCATAGACACAGAATGCCAGTTCGGCCCCCGGTGCCCGCGTCATTGGATATGATTGACAGCAGCGGGAACCAACGGCTGCACTGCTATCAATCTATCCAATCAAGAGCCGAGACAACCCAATCAAGAACCGAGACAACGGGCAGAGAGGTACAGCGCGTCTCCGCCGTGGGAACGAATGTGCTCAGGTGAGTAAAACAGGGGGGCTGGTCAGTGTCAGAAGTTTTTTCACCTTCATGCACAGAATGCATGAAGGTGAAAAAAACATGAGGGTTTACAACCCCTTTAACAGAGTGTATTGTAGAGACATAACAAGCGGCTTTACAACCACTTTAATTTATTTTGGCCATTAAAATGAATGAATGCTCAAGTGCTAAACATGCCTAGCATTTATGTTTAGGCAAGTCAGGCAAAACACTATTCTCCTGACCATGCTGGCTCTAATTTTTTGCCTCTAAACACCTGTAAATGCCTATGTGTGCAAGGGCCATTTGGATGCATTAAAAAAAACAAACCCTCAAACCCCCTTAAAGTGCAATTTTTGACGTGCAGTGTGAATGAGGCCTTAGCCAAATGTTAAAGTCTATACATCCTGGGACTGGAATTAGGGTGTTTGTTGAGTGTTTTCAAGATCATGGCATCATGGTGCAACCTTGTATTGTGATAAGATAACTATAATACTTCGTATGCATCTTTACGTTGCAATACTTTATACCTTGTACTTATGCTGGAGTGCGTCACAGTTATTCTCTGTAATCTTTATTTTATTATATAGTTTGTAGGTACAGGTAAGGCCAAGAGTTACAGGGGGTTAAAGTTTTTAGGTGTGTATTGTAAAACAATGATAAAAATTTCAATAAAAATTACCTGATGCAAACATTTTTTTAAATGAGACGGGGGGTTTGCTCTACTGTCAGCTTCAACCCTACAAATCATAGAAAAATATAATTGGCTAACACAGTTCTGTATGGTGGTGTGGAATGCATTCCCTCATAACAACAGGAGATACTGGTCTTTAGCTACAGGAAGCATTTCAACGTTGAAGAAAAAGATGGTAAAACCAGCTACGGGGCATTTTTCTTACACTATGACATATAATTACTGTCCACATAAATGCAAAAAAATGATCCTTATTTTTTTTCTCAGGCTCTATTTATACGCTACTAGAATAAACGGAAAAATGTGATAAAATTTTAAGCGGTAGTAAACTCTGTACGTTCGAACAGTTCTTCCGTTCGGGGTACCGGGACTCCGGATGTCTGATTGGCCAAGACGTGATGATGTCACTCCCTTGCATGAGCACGGGAGTCTCTGCCACAGCACACAGCTCTGAAGGAACGGCACGGTATTCCGTTTCTCCAGAGCGCAAGCACTGGTGACGTCTCCGGCTACTGCTCGCAAGAATATCTCCCAAACTGTGCACGTTTAGGAGATAATTCATTTTACCTACAGGTAAGCTTTATTATAAGCTTACTTGTAAGTAAAAAAAAAAACATTCAAGGGTTTATTACCACTTTAAAGAAGAATTAAAGGCAGGCCTTTTTTTTTTTTTTTTTGGAGAGAGTAAGGGAGGGTTGGAATCCCTGTCAGTTTTTTGGTACCTGTATCTGATTGGGGAGATTTTCCTTCACTTCCTGTTCCATAGCCAAAATAGAAAGTAAGAGGAAATCTCTGTAAATTAAGGGGATCTCTTGTGCCCCCCTCCTCAGGTCACCAGAACTAGTCTCCCCACTGGAAGATTTCCTCTCTATTACTTCTCTGGGGACAACCCAAAATTTGGGATTTTTTTTTTTAACTTTAACCACTTGACGTCGGCGCTATAGCCGAATGACGGCCACAGCGCGGACCTGAATTTCCGGGAGGCCGTCATATGACGGCCTCCCCCGTGCACGCGCCCTGCGCGTAAAGGGTGCGCGCAGCGATCAACGAGTCACTGAGACTCGGGTAATTACTGATCCGAGTAAGGGGCCAGTCCAGGCCCCTTACCATGTGATCAGCTGTCAGCCAATGACAGATGATCACATCATGTAAACAAAAGCTCAGTAATCGTTTTTTTTTTTCTCCTCGCTGACAGCGTGAGGAGAAAAAAAAGCCAATCACCAGCTCGTCAGCAAGGGACATCGGTCCCGAAGAAGAAGAGGCAATTATGCCTCATCTGTGCCACCTGCCATTGCCACCTGACAGTGCCCACACCTATCAATGCCCATGAGTGCCACCTATCAATGCCCACAAGTGCCATCTATCAATGCCCACCAGTGGTGCCAATCAGTGCCACCTAGCAGTGCTGCCTATCAGTGTAACCGATCCGTGCCCATTACTGCCACCCATCAGCGCCCATCACTGCCACCCATCAGTGCCCATCACTGCCACCCATCAGTGCCCATCAGTGCCGCCTCATCAGCGTACATCAATGAAGGAGAAAAATTACCTGTTTTAAATTTTTTATAACAAAATATAAAAAAAAATAATTTTTTTTTAATTCGGTCTTTTTACATTTTTTTTTTTACAAAAAATAAAAACCGTGATCAAATACCACCAAAAGAACGCTCTATTTGTAGGGAAAAAATGATAAAAATTTCATTTGGGTACAGTGTGGTATGACCGTGTAATTGTCATTCAAAATGCATCAGCGCTAAAAGCTGAAAATTGTTCTGGACAGGCGGGGGGTTTAAGTGCCCGGTAAGCAAGTGGTTAATATGAAAAGCTGCATACATAGAGAAAACTACAAAGTGGAAACGGGGGACAATACAATACTGATCTCCCAGTAATGGATGGATACTGGTTCTCCTTCTTGTAGTCTCAAGATGACAAGAGGCCCCTCTGTCAGGAGTCTCACTCTTGTTAAAGTCAAAAAGTAAAATTAAAATAAAGAAGAATTCTTCATAATGGCTCTCTACATCCAATCACAACCAAAATGCCAGTTTTGGGAGGTCTGACTTTTAGTATTAGTTTGAGATAACTGATGACTCAGCAACACCCTGGAGACAGCCAGTCCATAGCGAGTAGTCAGTTATGAACACTGTGATGGCGCCCATGTATGACGCTATCTATGGTGGTGATGATAATGATAGGGAGACATGGGCCTTGTACTGAGCATTAGTGGTGGAACCACATCACTTGTTATGACTGCAGAAGCATTTTAACTCCTCCTGATTATCTTTAACCTTCAATGCACTCAAAGCCAGCATAACACACAGTCTGTTCCAAAGACATATTTCTGTATCTATAAATTTTAAGAAAAACATGAATTAAAAAAAACAAAACACTTAAGTGTTTTCCGGGGTCTACAGATATTACAGAACTTTCATGTTTGCGGAAAACATTTGGGTAAATTGGCCAGTTAGAAAGGACTTTCCTCTCAATAAAAAAGCAGGGGGTTGAGGGATGACCAACCAATATACATAAAAAAAAAATTATATATATATATATATATATATATATATATATATATATATATATATATATATATATATATATATATATTTAAAAAAAAAAGCAGATATTTTATTGTACAGAGTTCATAAAATGTGTATAACAATAAGGATTACATAAAATACTGTAGATATCATAAAGTACAGATAAGCTAGATGTCCACTGTCATAATAAAGTTGCCCCGTTTCGAGGTGAATACCGCTTCCTCAGGACCTCATTTCATATATGACAGTTTCCTTACAATCTTTAAATCAAAAAACAGAAATAAATATATTGCATAGGTATACAAATAATACATATAAAACATCCAACAGAGGGGAAGGAGGAGCAATAGATGTTTTATATGTGTTTCATATTTGAAAGTAAGTCCAGTACCGATCGTGAAACGCCTAGACTTTTCCTTATTGCGATACACATTTTATGAATTTTGTACAATAAAATATTATTTATATATATTTTTTTCATTTGATGCATGGATATTATACCGGTTGGTCATCCTTGAACCCCCTGCTTTTTTACTGCAGACATTTGTCTTTTAGGGCGATGACCTTCTGGGATATGATCTGCTTAGCTGCAGGTTAAGTCTTCCCCCACATATATTGAATAGCTTCTAAATTGGTTCAGATAACCATTATGTCCATCAAAACAGGCCAATAATACTCATACCCAACTACCTTGTCCTTCCATCATGAGCCTGGCCTGATGAGAATATGCATATTTGTAGAAGAATTTGTAAACAGTAGATCATGTGGTTGCCAGCCAAATCCCTACATTCCAATAAGGCCCCTTTGATACTAGATGTGGGTCGTCCAAGCTCTTACCATGTCAGGATTAAGGACCTCCCCCTACTGGTGCAAAGGTACCCCTGTCATTCACCTGTCAAATGTCAGAGCCCGCTCTGCTTACTGTAGCTTTGATATCAGAGAGCAGAAAGCCAGGGGAGGAACTTAGTGAAGGTTAGTGGGACTTTAAGTCAACTTGGAGATAGGTTGAGGCCACAACACAGGTACTCTTTTTGGCACCACAGAGTAACTGCACTTTAGTATCACTTTTAGGTGAAAAGACACGAATAGGAATCAGTCACAGTCATGAAATAATTATGTAGATTAGTGTTTCTCAACTCCAGTCCTCAAGGCGCCCCAACAGGTCTTGTTTTCAGGATTGCCCTCAGACGAAACGGCTGTGGCAGAGAAACTGATTAAAGCACCTGATTTGATCAGTTTCACTGTCACAGCCGTTTCATCTGAGGGCAATCCTGAAAACATGACCTGTTGGGGCTCCTTAAGGACTGGAGTTGAGAAACACTGATGTAGATCAGAAACAGTGGAAAGTTTCCTTTAAAGCCCAACTTCGGGCAGCTGCAAAAAAAAAACCCTTGCAATATCTCCCTTCCCTCCCTGCAAGAGTTAAATGCCCATGCTGTCTAGGGGTAGAGGAATAAGCATCTTTACTTACCTTATTCCTCACTCCTTATGCACTATATGACTACCGCCCCCATGCCCCAAAGCCTCTTTTTGCTGTGCTGCCAGTTGCAGGCTTTCAGACATCATCTACAGTGAAGGCCTGTCCAAATCCAGATGAAACAAAGAGCACCAGCTGCCGAGGAGAGAGGAATAGTTTAAGCATAGCTGCTTATCCTGTTCGCAGAGGTGGGCAATGCAAGGGTCAATTTCTAAGTTAACCCAGAGTTCAGCTTTAAATCTGATATGAGTAACTGCATAAAAAGCCTTGTTGCCAATAGCACGCAAAGCTATACCAGATGGGTTATGTTGAGGTTGGCCAAAAGAAACCAAAAAAAACATTCACCAAGCCAGTGTGAACCACAGCAGAGCCTTCCTAAAACAGAAGGTATCTACATATCTCACTACCATTTCAAATCGTAATAACAAAGGTTTAAATTGTGAAATTAGGAAAGTGGGCAGAGCAATGCAAACAATACGTTTACATCCCTTGGCCAACTATACATCCAGAACCGCTGGTGTATAGCACAGATGTAGACTAATATTGGGCTTATTGGGCATCACCACCATCGCATCGTATGGAAATTGCAGCTTTTCTTTTTTGGGATTTGCCATGCAAGTGAGGCAGGTAGATATCTTGAGGGGAGACCGGAGAAGAAATTGGTGTATAATATAAGGTTGGGTCTGTACTATGGACCAGAGGTTCTGGAAATACAATTGGCCAAAGGGGGCTAAAAATTTGTCTGAACGGTCCTGCCAACTATCTTGAACCTCTTAATTTTTGGAATTTGTCGAGGATGTGAGCCATGTAGATAACTTCTGTTTTAAAAAGGCTCCGCTGTTATCATTGCTATATCTCATCTGTCTTATGCATGTGGCCTTTATTTATTTTACTCCCACTCCCAAACCTGACCATTGACCAAGTCCTCAACCCTGAATCTAAACAGCAAAATGAGTCATAAGCCATGGAGAATACTTCTATAGCCGAAGATAATTATTACAAAAATACCATTGTAGCACAAATCTAGTGTTCCAAAAAAAAAAATAAAATTATACTAGGAAATATTGGTGCAGACATATAATGTACCAAATTATCCTACCAAAACCTGGCACTGAAAAGTCCATGCTGAATGTAATGTGTCTTCTGTGAAAGTTAAACCCTAGACCCCTCTGCCGAGCTGCTAGTGGCCTACAAATATTGTTACGGTTACAGGAACCTTGTGATCCCCGCTTTGTAATAATGCAAGTTGTACGTTTCACCTCATCAAATTGTTTCACTTCAGTTTCACTGTCTTGACTTCCTTTTTTGGTTGTATGGAACGCATCACTCAAGCAGCATAACAAATCATTACAATCTCATAGTTTCCCCACGTGATTCACAATCAATCATTTATAATGCACCGTTAGTTTAATCAGAATGGGGAAGAAAGGAGTGAGTGACACAAATATAGAACACCACATACGCGACAGAAAAAGCTATTTTAGAAAGTGTTTAATCAAGAGGAGAAAGTGACAAGGAGAACGTGTCGATTGGCTGACAACTGTTAAAGGGAAATACTGAAGTTTAAAAAAAGTGTATTATATGTACAGTATCTCGCCCCTAAGTGAAAATGTTCAAATTGGGCCCAATTAGCCATTTTCCCTCCCCGGTGTCATGTGACTCATTAGTGTTACAAGGTCTCAGGTGTGAATGGGGAGCAGGTGTGTTAAATTTGGTGTTATCACTCTCACTCTCTCATACTGGTCACTGGAAGTTCAACATGGCACCTCATGGCAAAGAACTCTCTGAGGATCTGAAAAAACGAATTATTGCTCTACATAAAGATGGCCTAGGCTATAAGAAGATTGCCAAGACCCTAAAACTGAGCTGCAGCACAGCAAGACCATACAGCGGTATAACAGGACAGGTTCCACTCAGAACAGGCTTCACCATGGTCGACCAAAGAGGTGGAGTGCACATGATCAGCGTCATATACAGAGGTTATCTTTGGGAAATAGACGTATGAGTGCTGCCAGCATTGCTGCAGAGGTTGAAGGGGTGGGGGGGTCAGCCTGTCAGTGCTCAGACCATACGCCACACACTGCATCAAATTGGTCTGCATGGCTGTCATCCCAGAAGGAAGCCTCTTCTAAAGATGATACACAAGAAAGCCTGCAAACAGTTTGCTGAAGACAAGCAGACTAAGGACATGGATTACTGGAACCATGTCCTGTGGTCTGATGAGACCAAGATAAACCTATTTGGTTCAGATGGTGTCAAGCGTGTGTCGCGGCAACCAGGTGAGGAGCACAAAGACAAGTGTGTCTTGCCTACAGTCAAGCATGGTGGTGGGAGTGTCATGGTCTGGGGATGCACGAGTGCTGCCGGTACTGGAGAGCTACAGTTCATTGAGGGATTCATGAATGCCAACATGTACTGCGACATACTGAAACAGAGCATGATCCCCTCTCTTCAGAGACTTGGCTGCAGGGCAGTATTCCAACATGATAACGACCCCAAACACACCTCCAAGATGACCACTGCCTTGCTAAAGAAGCTGAGAGTGAAGGTGATGGACTGGCCAAGCATGTCTCCAGACCTAAACCCTATTGAGTATCTGTGGGGCATCCACAAACGGAAGGTAGAGGAGCGCAAGGTCTCTAACACCCAACAGCATCCGTGGAGGAGTGGAAGAAGACTGCACTGGCAACCTGTGAAGCTCTGGTGAACTCCATGCCCAAGAGGGTTAAGGCAGTGCTGGAAAATAACGGTGGCCACACAAAATATTGACACTTTGGGCCCACTTTGGACATTTTCATTTAGGGGTGTACTCATTTTTGTTAATGATTGTGTGTTGAGTTATTTTGAGGGGACAGCAAATTTACACTGTTATACAAGCTGTACACTCACTACTTTACATTGTAGCAAAGTGTCATTTCTTCATTGTTGTCACATGAAAAGATATAATAAAATATTTACAAAAATGTGAGGGATGTACTCACTTTTGTGAGTTACTGTATGTATGTATCTACACACACACCTGCCAATCAGCCATAACTTTTTGACCACCAACCTAATATTAAGCAGTTCCCCCGTTTGCTGCCAAAACAGCTCTCACACATCAAGGCATGGACTCCACTAGACCTCTGAAGGTATGCTTTGGTATCTAGTACCAACCCATCAGTAGCAGATCCTTTAAGTGCTGTGTGCTCCGAGGTGGGGTCTTCATGGATTGGACTTGTTTTTCCAGCACATCCAACAGATGCTCAACTGGATTGAGATCTGGACAATTTGGAGGCCAGGTCAACGCCTCAAACTCATTGTTGTGCTCCTAAAACCACTTTTGAACCTTTTGTGCAATGCGGCAGGTCGCATTCTTCTGCTAAAAGAGGCCACTGGCATCAGAGAATACTGTTTCCATGAAGACATGTACTTAATCAGCAACAATGTTTAGGTAGGTAGTACATGTCAGGTACCAAGGTTTTCAAGCAGAACATTGCCCAAAGCATCACACGGTCTCTGACAGCTTGGTTTCTTCCCATACTGTGTCCCGGTGCCATCTCCGTCCCAGGTAAGCAACGCACATGCTCCCGACCATTCGGTATAAAAGAAAAAAAGAACAGATTCATTAGACCAGGCCACCTTACATTGCGTCGTGGTCCAGTTTTGATGCACCCCTGCCTATTATATGCGCTTTTGGCTGTGGACACGGATCAGCATGGGCACCCTGACTGCCCCATACACAACAAACTGCAATGCCTGTTTTTTTTTTTTTTTTGCTTTCAACACCTCAATTTCAGGGACAACATGTTTATTTGCTGCCTAATATATCCCACTGACTTTCAGATGCCACTGTAATGAGATAATCAATGTTTTTCACTTAACTGTCAGTGGTCAAAAAGTTATGGATGATCAGTGTATCTATCTATCTTAGGACAAAGGCGGTCCCCAGCACATTTTCAAGCCAGCCAGATATCTAACTAATCAGGTTAAAAACAAGAGGTTTTAGCTTTCCCCTCTCTAGGACAAAGCTCTGATTGGGTGAAACGCGTTATAGTGGCAGTTATACTACTACAGTGACGGTGCATTTTTTTTTTTTAGCACTGAACATTGTATTAGTGTAACTGGTCCCCAAAAAGAGTCAAAAGTGTCAGTTAGTATCCAATTTGTCCGCCGCAATATGGCAGTCCCGCTATAGGCCGCTAATTGCCGCCATTACTAATAAAAACTTCTATAAATAAAACCAATAGTTTGTAGACGCTATTACTTATGCGCAAACCAATCAATATACGCTTATTGGGATATTTTTTTTTTTACCAAAAATATGTAGCTGAATACACATTGGCCTAAATTGATGAAAAAATTTGATTGTTTACATTTTTTTATTGGATATGTTTTATAACAAAAGTAAAAAAATATTGTGTTTTTTTCAAACTTGTCGGTCTTTTTTGGTTTGTAGTGCAAAAAATAAAAAAAGCGCAGATGTGATCAAATACCACCAAAAGAAAGCTCTATTTGCTGGGAAAAAAATTCTATTTGGGTACAGCGTCGTAGGACCACGCAATAGTCAGTTCAAGTAATGCAGTGCCGTATCTCAAAAAATGGCCTGGTCATGAAGGGGGGGGGGGTTAAATCTTCCGAGGCTGAAGTGAATATACATTTCATGCCTAAAAGGGCCCATGTGCACGATCCCCTATTTGTTTAAACCTTTAGGACTTGGGTGCATAAGGCTGTATAAGGTATATTGTGGGCAGGAAAAGAGTGTGAGTGTGTTATAACAGTCAATGGTAGTCTTCATCTTCATTGAAAGCCGGTGTAACATGGTGACAACGCAAGAACACAAACAGAAGACAGGGACAGAAGGTTGTCACCTTCTAAGGAATGCTTGAACAAGGATCTTCAAGGCAGGATCATCAGGTATTATAAAAAAAACAAAAAAACAAAACAAACCTGCATATTAAAAAAAAAACAACAAACCACCTTTTTATTTTAGGCTCATATGAGGTTTTAATGTTTGGGTTTGTGTACACGTTTTTGTATAGTTTTACCTCTCATAAAGGATCTCGTTATCATTATCACAATGAGATGGATAACTTCAGGGGGTGGGGCTTTAAGTCAACTTGTAGCTGCATTAATCATCTTCCAGACCCGAGGCATTGAACTCGAATATGCTTTTAATAGAAAGTATGTGAGCCAAGATAACATTCTCATGTTATGTGATATGGACATGAATGGTTCTTGGTGTTCCCTCTTATTGCTGTAATGTGACATTAACTAGAATTAAAAAGAAACATGGATGAAACTATTTTCGGATGATCAGTAGAGTGGGGTCGGGTCCAGCACGCATTGTTCTAGATGAAATGACATCACTTGCAATGGAAACAGACAGGACGCAATAGACGTATACCATTAGAGGAATGTTTCCTGGCAATATCCGGTTGAGTGATCCAGCAGATCATTCACTGAAGAGGTCTGAGGAGTCCAGGGACTGCAGAATTCCCTCTTCTGGTAGGAGGTTATATAGAGGGAAAGGTGCTGGATAGATACACTCAGATATACAAAGTATTACAGAGAATTCTCAGGGGAAAGCACTTTGAAGGTTCAGTACATACCGTATATACTCGAGTATAAGCCGAGTTTTTCAGCACATTTTTTTGTGCTGAAAATGCCTCCCTCGGCTTATACTCGAGTCAAGCACTTTTCTGCAGCAGAGAATGACATTTTCTGAACTGACTTTGGGGCCCCGTATCTCAGGGCCACTTGGTGCTAGGAACCCTAAATTTGGTGTGAAAACCCAGTGGGACTAGTACTACTAGCACAGCTGGGGTTCCTAGCATCAAGTGGCCCTGAGATACCGGGCCCCAAAGTCGGTCCGGAAAATGTCATTCTCTGCTGCAGAAAAGTGCTTGACATTTTCCGAACTGACTTTGGGGCCCCGTATCTCAGGGCCACTTGGTGCTAGGAACCCCAGCTTTGGATATGTTTTAGTGCTAGTCCCACTGGGTTTGCACACCATATTTGGGGTTCCTAGCACCAAGTCGCCCCGAGATACGCCCCAAATTTTGTCAACTGTGTCCACCTGCAGCAATGTCATTTCGGGACTCTTTGGGTCCAGAGACCCCAAAATTTGTCCGCCGCTAGGGGGCATCTAGGAACCCTTAACTACCTAGTTTGAAGTTCAGGGGACCTATGGCTGCAAATGGGCACAGTAAGGCATGCAAATGGGCACAGTGAGGCATGCAAATGGGCACAGTGAGGCATGCAAATGGGCACAGTGAGGCATGCAAATGGGCACAGTGAGGCTGCCAATGGGCATTGTTGACCCTCTTTTCCACTTACAGTAGCTGCACATTTCTCACCCTAGGCTTATACTCGAGTCAATAAGTTTTCCCAGTTTTTTGTGGTAAAATGAGGTGCCTCGGCTTATATTCGGGTCGGCTTATACTCGAGTATATACGGTAACTCATAACACACAAGATTAGGTTATGCAGCGTGTGATTTAGGGCTAATGCACACAGGATGTTTTTACAGTTGCTCTTTGGGGCATCTGACGTTTTTTTTTCAACTGCTTCTAAATGCCCATCCATGTTAGCCTATGTGTCCGGGAAAAAAAGGGCATCAAGTTTGTTTGGTACAGGGCCGCACAATTGTCAGTTAAAGTGACGTAGTGCCGTATCGCACAAAATGGCCTGGTCATTAAGGGGGTAAATCCTTCCTGGGGCTGAAGTGGTTAAACAAGCTGAAGTTATAGGCAGATTGCCTGCCATAAACGGCTGCACCAGATTCTGAGTGCTGCAGTTTTAGCAAATCTCCCCCCATTGAGTCGGCATCCTAGGCATTTAAAATACTTGACACTTCTGTAGATTTACCTAAAAGTTTTACATACCCCCTTGCACTGTCACCACTACTTTCCTCCAATCAATAACTCTCCCTCTCCTTGCTCTACAGCAGGGATATGCAATTAGCGGACCTCCAGCTGTTGAAAAACTACAAGTCCCATCATGCCTCTGCCTCTGGGTGTCATACTTGTGGCTGTCAGAGTCTTGCTATGCCTCATGGGACTTGTAGTTCTGCAAAAGCTGGAGGTAGGGCTGGTGCAAGGATTTTTGACACCCTAGGCCAGTGATGGTGAACCTTGGCACCCCCAGATGTTTTGGAACTACATTTCCCATGATGCTCATGCACTCTGCAATGTACGTGAGCATCATGGGAAATGTAGTTCCAAAACATCTAGAGTGCCAGGGTTCGCCATCACTGCCCTAGGCAAAACTTCATATTGCCCCCCCACCCCACCCTTGACTCCACCCGCTTTGCCCTGCCCATGTATACTCCACCTTTTTAATGAAGTGCCCATCAAATGCAGCTTTACCAGTGCCTATCAATGAATGTTTGCTTGTTTCCATTCATTCGGGAGTCGGGACACAGACACAGTCCTCGGCTGTGCCTCTGATACTATGTACGACCGGAGCGGCAGCTGCCTGCTGATGCTGAGACTTAGTTGCTTGCTGCAGAAAGAAGAGAGTAGGAACACCAGTGGCCAGGCGCCCTAGGCGGCTGCCTAGTTTGCCTCGTGGTAGCACCGGCCCCGGCTGGAGGTCTGCTAATTGGATATCACTGCTCTACAGGGTAAGAGTTGAATACTTGTCTTTCAATGCAGCCTGACTTTACAGAACAATTAAAAAAATAAGCTTTAACTGGGCTTTCATTAAAAAAAAAAGAAAGAGAATGACAATTCAGAATACAGTATAGTATCTGCTTACTGAATCCACACTAAGAATCCAGAGTTCGGAGTTAAGCCTTATCTTAAACAAGCGGCCACCACATTAGGAGGGCAGGCCAGCGGATCCCACACAAGGTCTAAGGTCACAGCCACAGCCAGCAAGGCTCCCATGAGTAGAACAGAGCTCCTCCATGTAGAGGGGAAGGAAGGGAAGAGGAAGGAAGGATCTAATGAGCCATTCTTATCACCAGGCATAATACAGCGACAGCTCCCACATCTACCCTCACATACCACTGCAAACAATGCGGCTCCTAGACTGCACGCAAATACTGACCGCATTCCTTTAACATGCCTCTGCTTTGTTCAAGGACAACAACAAAAACATTGAGGATTCATGGGCTCCAGAGCAAGCATGTCAACCTGGTGTCTTTTGCCTCTCATGTGGCCCTTCTATTACTTGTTTGCCGTCATTGGTGATTAATAAATACAAAGCAGACCTTTGATGCCTGCTTGAAAAAATTCCCCGCAATACACTGGAACAATATTTAAATCTCTACCTTTTATCATTAAGGTTACATGCATGTTGTATTTCCCATGACGCCTTTTCTCTTGCAGGAGTTTAGCAGCAGAAAAATGCAGTTAAGAGCTGCGTTTTTTTGCATGCAAGTTCACATGTCTGGTGTTACTGCATTCTATTGGTCAGAATGATCATTTATTCTGGCCATTAGAATGTATTAACCTGCAAACGTACATAAACGCACCTAGTGTTAGCAGGCGATTAGGCACTTCTGAGTGTTTCTATGCTCAAAAGCTCCTCTCCTGAATGCGATTTTGGCATTTATTTTTGCCTCTAAACTCCTGTAAATGCCTATAGAGTGTAAGGACGCATAGGGGTTGATTTACTTAAAGCGGAGTTCCAGCTGGACTCATGTTTATTAAAAGTCAGCAGCTACAAAAAGTGTACAAAAAGTGTAGCAGCTGACTTTTAATAAACATGAGTCCAGCTGGAACTCCACTTTAAGTAAATCAACCCCTATGTGTCCTTGCACTCTATAGGCATTTACAGGAGTTTAGAGGCAAAAATAAATGGCAAAATCGCATTCAGGAGAGGAGCTTTTGAGCATAGAAACACTCGGACACAAACACACCTGTCCCACGGTCCAGCCATGCGGCCGCCCGAAGCCTCGCTGGTCTCCCCCGCCTGTCCGCAGCGCCGGCATTGCAAGTGTGGGCGCCCGGCTGCATCAGCTTGCGGCTTCACAGCCGGGTGCGAGTTGCACTGTGCGTCCTGAATGGCCAGGCAATCTTCTGGGACCTGTGACACGTCCCAGAAGATTTACAGGGAGGAAGGGGGGAGAGGAGGAGGAGTCGCCTAGGCGGCGCCGGAGGAAGTGGGAGCTGGATACCTGCCAAAACTAGGTACCACCCCCCCACCCCCCAAAAAAAAGACATGCCAAATGTGGCATGTCAAAGGGTCAGGATACCTTAAAGCAGACGTTCCACTTTTGAGTGAATCTTCACTTTAAAATGTTACTAAACCCACAACAGTATAATCAGTCTGTATATGCAGTAGAGCATGCTTGTTATACTCACTGTGAAACCTAAGGGGTTAACCCTCCGCATTGCGTAAAAGGGCTGTTTGATCCTGTCTTCTCTGATCCTCCCCTTCTTCCACTGTGCCTACACCATCTCCTGATAGAATAGAGCCTAGGAGGCACTAAGCACATGCTCAGTTTGGTGTGTATTGCATGTGATAAGCACAGGGCCAATCAGCACTGTCCAGACAGAGGGTCAGGGGTCATGTAGCCTCATAGGACTGCCAGAGGAGAATGGAAACGCCTCCTACAAGCTTTAACTGGTGCTTGGCGCGGACGCTGATAGAAGTCACAAGACTGCTATATACTGCTGATGAGAAAAGGTATCTAGCAGTTTATATTTTACTAAAATAATTACATTTCCATGTTCTGTGTACTGTGGGAGACCAGATATAGTGAATGCAGGGTCCTGGGTTTAGTAACACTTTAAACCTGAAAAGTGATACCTGGTGAGTTTTACTTCCTCTTTGTTTCCCTGCAAATGTAAAGCATAATGGGCTACTATGTATCGCATAGTAGCCCATTATGTATCACTTACCTGACACAGGAGCCTGTGATGTCCCCGATTTCCTCACTGGCAATGAGCGTCCATTCTTCACCCCTCTTTCTTCCGGGGCCGCGAACTCTGGCTCTGTGTTGGCCGGAGTTGCATGCGCACGGGAGCCGCCAGTCACGGTATGACCCCAGCTTGAAACGGCACAGCGTGCCCTTTCAAGAGTGCGCATGCGCCGAACACATCGGCGCAGAAGACAGCATCGTTCAGGGAAATAGTAAATATCTCCTAAATCGTGGAGGTTTATGAGATATTTCAAGCACCTACAGGTAAGCCTTAATCTAGGCTTACCTGTAGGTGAAAGTGGTCTGTAAGGGTTTACAACCACTTTAAAGCGGACCTTCAGTCATTTTTTCATCTTCCATTCTATAAAATCTTCTGCCCTTGTTGTTGTTTTAACTTTGGATAGTAAAACATTTCTTTTCTGCCACTAAATACCTTATACAGCCCACTTCCTCTTTCTTGCCTAGTAATTTGCCTAGGCTTAAGAAATCATGCACAGCTTTCTCTCTCACTCTTGTGAGAGTTTGCCAGCAAGTGAGAGAAGGGTGCAGGAGAGTGAAGGAGGGCTGAGTCATAGGAGATCCAAGGAGAGATGCAGAGCTGGAGGGGGGGCTGGATGAGGGTGGAGATAGGAGGAGACTGCAGAGATCCATGTGTATTCATTGAGAGAGGAGAGATGTGCAGGCAAGCAGTGGTGTGAGTTTGTCTGTCTGTCTGTATATATGTACATGTGTGTGTCTATATAGGTGTCTTTGTGCCTCTGTGTAAATCCAGAAAGTGAACAGACAGCAGCTTCAGCTGCCCACAGTTAAAATGGCTGCAGCCAGACTTAGTGGAGGGAGATTTCTGCAGCATATTTGGCAAGTACAGAATCACAGTATATATAAAATAATATGCAAAGTGGTTGGAAGGAAGCTTCAGAATGGCAAATTTTTTATTACAGATTACGTGAGCAGACTGCAGTTGCTCTTAAAGCTAAGGGCAGTTGGATTTCAGGAAGTAAAATCATCTGCCCTTACTTAAGATGGCCATGACAATAAATGCTAGAGGGGTGTCAAAGCTCCCTGTGTCCATTCAGACGCGAAGCCGTGGCCCGGCCCCGCCCCCCTCCCTCTCCTGATTAGCTAACTGACTTTGGTTGACAGCAGCGGGAGCCAATGGCACCGCTATTGTGTCTCAGACAATCAGGAGGGAGAGTCTCAGTTGGCCGAGAAACTCGTGGACATTGCTGGACAGAGATGGGGCTCAGGTAAGTAATTAGGGGGTGCTGGGGAGGCTGCTGCACACAGAAGGCTTTTTATCTTAATGCATAGAACTCATTAGAATGAAAAAAAACCTTCTGACTTTACAACCCCTTTAAGTCCTGCAGGCCTTTTCTACTTCTCCATTTAAATATACAGTAAATACATTTTTAAAATGTTTTGTTCATGTGCTAAAACGAGTTTCTGATCTAATTTTTTTTGCATTTTTTATGAATTTCCTCTGCATTTCTGTAAATGTATTCCGGAGGGGGGACTTCCTGCGCTGTTCTATGCATTCAAGAATCACTAACATGAGAAATATTGTATTCTGGTGACCATATAATCATAGACAGGAATATATATGTTATTTCACAAACTATACTATGACAAGTGGAACTACATCTGAGCACCATAAACCAAAAACGCTATTTGATTAATTTTTAATATTAAGTTTAATTAAGTTTTTAATATTCAAATCAAACTTCCCCATCCATCCAAATCTCTGTGTTTTGTTTTTTTGCTGGGAGATCACTTTGAAACCCCCCCCCCCCCCTAGCATTTCTGGTTGTGGCCATCTTGAGTAAGGGCAAATGATTTATGCTGCATTTACTTCTTGGAATCCAACTGCCCTTAGCTGAGGCATGTAGACAAGAAGCTGTGCTTAGCTGAAAAAGAACCTCCTCCATTTCTGAAGGCTCCTGGGATGCATGACATTGATTGCCTAGGCCTGAAACTATGAAGTAACTGAATAAATAAAAAAAAACAAATCATTTAAAACAAGAAAATATGATATACCTTCCTATCTATTTACTAAGACTAGCATAAGGATTAAAAATAGTCAATATTAAGAGAGTGAAATTCCGCTTTAATTTCACAGCTCACAGCCATGTTCCTTTAGGAGAATAGTTCCTTTTTTAAATCAAATCCATCTTTCCTCCCCAGCTGTCCCTCCTCCATGTCTGATGTATAGACATCTATAAATAAATGTACTAATTAACTACCAAGCATGTTACATTACAGCAAACTTTCCACCCATCTCTGAAGTACTGACTTTGTTATTTTCAAACACTAGTTTAAAGGAAATGAAGCCAAAAAGCATCAGCGGGTTTATCCAATAATCATTTCTTGTACATCAAGGTTTCACAATCCCGATCCATTTCTTATAAACTCAGGGTCATGGAGACCTCTAAAGGCAAAGTAACAGGACAGAGTGCAGAGAGAACACTACACATAGTGTAGCAATAACTTTCAATCTGATTCAAAGCAATGCTAAACAAAATGCAGTCACAAGAGAAAAGTAAGTGGTCACTAATCTGTGGCACAGAGACGTTCCTGGTATCCAGTTCAGGAACACTCCCCAGCCGTGGTCGGCGGTGGAAGGTGTTTAGGATACTGAGATAGGATCAAAGGGACCTGCTGTGGAAGTTGTCCAGGATGCCGGGCAGGGCCGTCTTTAAGGCAGGGTAAAAGGGGCAGCTGCCCTGGGCCCTGTCATTGCTGTGGGGCCCAAAGCAGCTGCCTCATACTTGCCAACTATCCCAGTTTAAATTCCCTTGACCCTTGAAGTTTTAGTCCTATGCTGTGTCCCGATATCTCAGTGTGAAGTGCTGGTACTAATGCTGCCCAGCTCTGCCCTATTGTTGTGTACAGATGACTAACCTGCAGACCCTGTGTTTACATGTAAATAACCGGCATTCATATGTAAATGGCAGCGGCATTCATAAGTTAATAGTTGCGGCCAGCGGCATTGATATGTAAATAAAGGTGGCATTCATATGTATATCATGCCCCCCTGCAGTGAGGAGATGATGTGCTGTAACCTCTAGCAACCAATCAGTGAGCAGTATTACTGTACAGTAATCTCTAGCAACCAATTAACAAGCAGAAATCATTTGCTGTAACCTCTAGCAACTAGTCAGTGAGCCGTAATGTCGTAAGTCTTGCTGCCATTTATTGTATGTCTCAGAGCAGTTGGAGAGTGAAATCTGCCCCAAGAAAATTTTTGCCCAGGGTCCAATCAATATTAAAGACGGCCCTGATGCCGGGATCGGATTAGAGCGACCTGCCTTGGAAGGCCCCCAGGATGCCGGGATCAGATTAGAGGGACCTGCCATGGAAGGCCTCCAGAATGCCAGGATCGGATCAGATGGACCTGCCATGGAAGGTGTCCATAATGCCAGGATCGGATCAGAGGGACCTGCTGTGGAAGGTGTCCAGAATGCCAGCATCAGATCAGAGGGACCTGCCGTGGAAAGTGTCCAGAATGCTGGGATCGGATCAGAGGGACCTGCTGAAATCGGATCAGAGGGACCTTCCGGGATCGGATCAGAGGGACCTGCCAGGGAAGGTGTCCAGGATGCCGGCATCGCATCAGAGGGACCTGACGTTGAAGCTGTCCAGAATTTAGGAATCGGATCAGCGGGACTTGCGTGGAAGGTGTCCAGGATGCTGGGATCGGATCAGAGAGACCTGCTGTGAAAGGTATCCAGGATGCCGGGATCGGACCAGAGGGACCTGCCGTGAAAGGTGTCCAGGATGCCGGCATCGGATCAGAGGGTCCTGCCGTGGAAGCTGTTCAGAATGCAGGGATCGGATCACAGGGACCTGTCGTGGAAGGTGTCCAGGATGCCGGCATTGGATCAGAGGGACCTGCCATGGAAGCTGTCCAGGATGCCGGAATCGGATCACAGGGACCTGCTGTGGAAAGTGTCCAGGTTGCCAGGATCGGATCAGAGGGACCTGCTGTGGAAAGTGTCCAGGATGCCGGGATCGGATCAGAGGAATCTGCTATTGAAGGTTTCCAGGATGCCGGGATCGAATCAGAGGGACCAGCTGTGGAAGTAATCCAGATGCCAGGATCGGATCAGAGAGATCTGCTGTGGAAGGTATCCAGGATGCTGGGATTGGCTCAGAGGGACCTGCTGTAGAAGGTATCTAGGATGCTGGGATCGGCTCAGAGGGACCTGCTGTAGAAGGTATCTAGGATGCTGGGATCGGCTCAGAGGGACCTGCTGTAGAAGGTATCTAGGATGCTGGGATCGGCTCAGGGGGACCTGCTGAAGAAGGTATGTAGGATGCTGGGATCGGCTCAGAGGGACCTGCTGTAAACTATGCAGAGTGCAAAATTTAGTGGCCAAGAAAAGGGGGAGTAAGCGGTCTACTGGGGGTTTGCATCAGCGCAGGCAATTACCGCAAATAGTTTTTCAGTCCAGGAGGCGATTGACTTATTACGCATGAGTAGGCTAGGAGGTGTGCCACCCAATCAGCTTGGGCTAATAGTACAATACTGTAGAGCTGTGATTCCCAACCTCAGTCCTCAACCAACCTTGCCATAGTTCGGGAAATTTCCTTAGACAGAAAAAATACCAAACCACTGACATTGATTTAAGGAAAGTCCTGAAACCGCGTTCTTCTGGGGGTATGTGAAGACTGAAGTTGGGAACCACTGCTGTAGAGAGAAGCTATGATATCACAAAAAGGAAGGCACTAACACGTCATATGAATGGCCAGAAAAAAGTATGCATTAGGGGAATCCCTTACAGGAGAAGATTATTATACAGTGTTAAGTAATTGACAAATTCAGAAAGTTTGGAGTTTAGATGATACCTTTTATGCTAACTTATGTTAGGATACAAGCTTTCAGAATAACTTCGATCAGAGTTTGTACATTATAAAAGCTGAAGAAGGGATCTAAGTTATCTCATAAACTTACATCTATAAAAACAAATGTTAGCCAATAAAGGAAGTCCTTTAAAAACATGGTCCTTTAAAAACATGTAGCGGGGGACAGGAAAGCACATAGGTGAAAACACCATCAGCAATGGTAAATAATAGTCTATGGCTTTAGGTTGAGTTGAAAGCAAACCCATGATTGAATTATATCCATCAAAAAATAACATGTAAGGTATCACGTCCTGTGGATGTTATAACTACATAATATAATAATAATATAATATAATAATAATATAATAATATAACACCCATGATAATTGCGTGCATTTAATTACTTTAAATTTTCTTCTAAAAATTGTATACTGCCAAGCTGTCTGGTAATATAATCTGATGCTTGTCTGGGGTGAGAGGTTAAGGTTGGTGAACAATGGCCATGCTCTAACTAATAGTAGTTTAAATAAAACTGGATTGGCCACTTCTTCAGTTCCAATGAGTGTCAGGAAGATACCCCAATATTTATAGCCACACAGGTAACACAGTCACCATAGGCCAATCACCATGAAATGTGTAGATGTTGATTGTCAAAGGACAGGATGGGATGTGTTCTTGGACAATCAACATTTACACCAACCATTCTCAACCAGGGTCGCTAGGAGGTTGAGCTGTTGCCAATTACCTTCCCATTCAATGGTGCCTGCATAGTTCCAGATACAACGCAACTTGGCAGAGCCAGCAGTATGACACCTGTGATCTTTTTAGCTGGCTACAGGGGTGGCATTCCAATTACCACTATAAGGAGAGAAAGGTTGAGAAAATCTGAGCTACACATTCCATGGTGGTTGGGTTAAGATGTCTTTGCTACCTGTATAAATATATTGTAAATGCTGGGGTATGTTACTGACACTTATTGGAACTGAAGAAGAGGCTTGGAGAAGCTATGAAACTTATTCAATATTATATCCAGCCAAATAGGACTATACTGTACTCGTGTTTATGTCAGCAATGCCATACACATGAGTACAGCAGTGCACAAACATTCATAATGACAGGCTGTACGCTGCACCTGGGCTGCCTGGACAAAGAAAATATGGCTTAAGCTGAATGGGCTCACCTGACCCTTGTACAAGAGCCCTTAACCACTTGCCGACTACGCTATAGCCAAATGACAACTACAGCCTAGTCGTCCGGGTCTGGGAGGGCGGCAATAGATGTCCTCCCAGATCCCTGCCCCCTGCGGAGTGCATCAAGAACGCTCTGTGACTGATGTGTCCTTCAGGACACAGCTGATCACAGATTGGGGTAAAGGGCAAATCACAGCAGCCCTTTACCATGTGATCAACTGTGTCCATTTACAGCTAATCACATGTAAACAGACTTGCAGGTTATCGGCAGTCCTTTCCTCCTGCGCTGTGTCTGTGGGAGGAAAGGAGAACCATTAACCGTCAAGGCTGTCAGGACATCGTTCACACAGAAAATCAGGGCACTTATTATCAGTGCAGCCCCAACAGTGTCACCTTACAGAGTTGCCTCATCAGTGCCACCTATCAGAGCTGCCTCATCAGTGCCACCTATCAGAGCTGCCTATCAGTGCTGACTATCAGAGCTGCCTATCAGTGCCACCTATCAGAGCTGCCTATCAGTGCCGCCCATCAGAGCTGCCTATCAGTGCCGCCCATCAGAGCTGCCTATCAGTGCCACCCATCAGAGCTGCCTATCAGTGCCGCCCATCAGAGCTGCCTATCAGTGCCGCCCATCAGAGCTGCCTATCAGTGCCGCCCATCAGAGCTGCCTATCAGTGCCCATCAGAGCTGCCTATCAGTGCCCATCAGAGCTGCCTATCAGTGCCCATCAGAGCTGCCTATCAGTGCCCATCAGAGCTGCCTATCAGTGCACATCAGCGCTGCCTATCAGTGCCACCCATCAGAGCTGCCTATCAGTGCCGCCCATCAGAGCTGCCTATCAGTGCCGCCCATCAGAGCTGCCTATCAGTGCCGCCCATCAGAGCTGCCTATCAGTGCTGCCCATCAGAGCTGCCTATCAGTGCCGCCCATCAGAGCTGCCTATCAGTGCCGCCCATCAGAGCTGCCTATCAGTGCCTCCCATCAGAGCTGCCTATCAGTGCCGCCCATCAGAGCTGCCCATCAGTGCCGCCCATCAGAGCTGCCTATCAGTGCCGCCCATCAGAGCTGCCTATCAGTGCCGCCCATAAGAGCTACCTCTCAGTGTCGCCCCCTCAGAGCTGCCTATCAGTTCCGCCCATCAGAGCTGCCTATCAGTTCCGCCCATCAGAGCTGCCTATCAGTTCCGCCCATCAGAGCTGCCCATCAGAGCTGCCTATCAGTGCCCATCAGAGCTGCCTATCAGTGCCCATCAGAGCTGCCTATCAGTGCCCATCAGAGCTGCCTATCAGTGCCCATCAGAGCTGCCTATCAGTGCCCATCAGAGCTGCCTATCAGTGCCCATCAGAGCTGCCTATCAGTGCCCATCAGAGCTGCCTATCAGTGCCCATCAGCGCTGCCTATCAGTGCCCATCAGCGCTGCCTATCGGTGCCCATCAGTGCTGCCTATTAGTGCCCATCAGCGTTGCCTATCAGTGCCCTTTTTTTTTCTCAAGTTTAAAATTCATTTAACTTTCTCACACTTCTGTTCTATGGGAATGGCAACACTAAACAGAGGACAGTGATCTGTGTATACAGGAACAACACTGATGTTTAGGGAAAACTTCACGCGTTCAGAAATGATCACTTAGTAACACAGATACCAATTAAAAAAAGGCAGGATGTGCTTTGCCAGATCAGCTGGACTGTTACCAGCAAAAAGAGAACATAGCAGACAAAATCATTGAGGTCAGAGTATTATAAAACACCAACAATGAATGCAAACAGCCAATCACGTGGCTTCATTAAGTCAAACACGCTTTGCTATTGAGTGCACCTCAGGACATGGATGTTGTATAAATAGCTTGGTCTGCGCTAATGATGATGCCAGCTGTACAATACCTGGATAGTAAGTAGACCTGTCAGACATTTTGGTATAAAGACGCCCAACAGGAAAGGTAGGCTTTGGAGGGCAGTTCCTATCAGTAGACAGTGTAAGAATTTTGTCTCAGGTGACGCCTTGTAGCAGTTGAATGGCAAATGGTTCTTACTGAACCTAATGGATCTTTAGCTGCCTGCTATTATGTGCTCTGAGGAACAAGGACAAGGATGCAGAATATAGACCAAGCTCATTCCATAAGTTTATGTGGCTACAACTGAGGGGAAGAAAGCCTAGTGGAGACCGGTGAAATTTCCAGGGAAGCCCTACTACAATTAAAAAACAGGTGTCGACCTTCTTTAGAAAAGGCTAGGTCTGGCTTTGGCTTCAACGGCTTTTAGGCCACTGGTCAAGAACATCTATGCACCAAGTGATATCAAAGTTCCTGATGTAGGCAACTGTTCAATTAAAAAAGATCTGACACAGAAAAGGATCGCCTTGACAGGTAGTGAACAAACATGGAAGAAGTTGTCCACAATGGTAGCCATATTTCTCAAAGTACAAATTTTCCTTACCAACCCAATTGTGCAGCAGCATTTAAGCTCCCCCAAAATACATCATCTGGGTTGTTTTTGTACCATATAAACTAAGTGGAAGCTTGTACCCAAAATTGGAAAGCAAAGAAGAAAGGACTAGTCATCAGTATTGCCTGTAGGCTCCCTGCAGCTGATCCCCCCCCATTACTGCCTTACAATGCCCTGTTCTGCCCTGTGTCTGTGTATGGAGGCCATCATCTTGGTAGAGGCAGAGCTTTACTCTCTGATGTCATAGCTGACCCCCTCATGGCTGGTGGGGTAACTTTAAAGAAGCAGCAGGATAGGTGGCGATAGCAAAGGTCCTAAGTTCCACAGAATGAATGCAGTAGAAGCAGGGAGATCCTTGCACTGCAGGTTATCAGGTACAGCTTCCTCTTCAGCAAGGAAAACAGTGAGTACCACAGTTGGGACATCACCAAAACTCACCCCAAATCTGGTGAGACCAGTAGTCAGAGGCTGCAGCGCCTTAGATGATCTCACAAGGCAGATGTACAGCTATGAGGCGCAAGGCACAGAAAGTGCTCTGCTATTTCTTATGAAAACAACTACATTTTTGGGGGGGTACTGCTTAAACACAATTAACATTTCCCTATAACATAGAAAATTTTCATTTTCTAAGTTAAAGCCGAGTTCCACCCAAAAGAACTTCCGCTCGTTGTACTCCTTCTCCCCTCTGATGCCACATTTGGCACCTTTCGGGGGAGGTGGACAGGATACCTGTCTTTCACAGGTAACCTGTCCTCACTTCCAGGAGCCTCAGCCGCGGTTATTTGCGTCATCGCTGGGGCTCCTTCCTCTCCGGCCACCGGGCCAGTAGGAGAGAGGAGCGGAGTCTCGCGCATAAGCAGTAGGGTTCCCAGCGTGAAGCCGTAAGGCTACACTGCCGGGTTCCCTTACTCGCAATGGAGGTGGCATGCACCCAACAGCTGATGGAAACATCAGCTGCTGTGCCGACATCGCTGGACTCCAGGACAGGTAAGTGTCCGATTATTAAAAGTCAGCAGCTGTAGTATGTGCAGCTGCTGGCTTTTAATTTTTGCAGCAGTGGGCGGACCTCCGCTTTAATTCCACTTTAATTCCACAACATGTTCTTTGAAATCTGAAATTTTAACAATGTTACCATGGCAGGGAAAGATTAGGTTTACAGAAGTAATTTATTACCCACTAAGGTTCTGAGAAACCTGTTTCAAGACCTGCAGAACACATACTGAAGAAAGAAGAACAAAAAACAAAACTATATACAAGGTAAAAAGTCCCCTGTGATATCCTCTTTGGTACAGGTGTTGTGAAGGAAGTCATACGGGACTTTTCTTCTCCTACTTAACCTTTCACTGTTCCCTACAGCTTTATCTTTCCAGATTCCACACACTTTACTAATGCAACTGTATGGCTTAAAAAGAACCTGTTGTCAAAATTATAGGAAAACTAAACCCCTCCTGTCCTTTACAGCCAAGGAAGCTGCTCCTCTGTTTGATCTGCACATGTGATCGGTTATGACACCAGTCATTTGATGACTTGATATTTGGGTTGAGCGCACAAGTAACTTTGACAGTTATCATTCATGACATGCCTTTGAATGTAACTTCTTAGGGAAATCACTAAATCAACTGGCTTATTTCTGCTTTAAAGCAGGCCTTCACACTAAAATGTAACTTTGCTCCCCCAACCCTAAAGCTCCCCTTTCAACATGAAAAGCCCCTTGCCTTCTTTTTGTTACTCATGTAGGTTCTGGCCAGCTCCCATCCTACATTCTTGCCTAGGGGAAATTGATGTGCTCCACTCCTGGTGCCTCCTGGGATCTGAACATCACATATCCCAAGTTGTTTTGGCTTCCATACATGGGAGGGCAGACATAGGGGGGCCAACTGCTTGAACCCAGAAAGGGCACCACATGAGATGTCAGAGAAGGCAATGGGACTTGTACATGGCAGCAGAACGTGGATCACAGGAGGACAACGCTGGATTCGGTGGGCTTGTAAATTGAGGACAACCCAAAATTAGGTCAGAGAGAGGGATATGAAGTTCCTCTGAAGTTCCTCTTTGAAGTTTTGCTGTTTTATTTCTTATTAACAAGATTTCTGTTCATTTCCCTCCTGAAGACACATCAGGAAGTCAAAAAAGATCTGTCCTAGGTGAAGGGAAATCCCCTCTTAGACAGTTGTCACCACTGGACTATTTCATTTTACGGTACCTCCTGTTCAAATGACAATCATTACATTTTGGTTCGCTCATCATTTTCCTTTCAGTGATTGTGGACACCAAGACCACCGCAGCAAGGTCACAGACAGAAAGGAAAATCAGCTGTGACGCATGGAAATGTACTAACAGGAGGAGAGAGCAGATTGAGCACAGGAGTGTGAACTGCTGTTCTTTCACTATCCAATCACAGACTAGGGACAGTAAGGTGACCTAGCTTTCTTGTTTAACTGCAGCAGAGAAAAGTCAGCTCTCAAGGCTGCCTTTGCTGTCGGCCATGACTGTTTAAAATCTTAAAGTGGTGTTCCGGCCGAAATGATACTTTTTAAATAAAAATGCCCCTATAATACACAAGCTTAATGTATTCTAGTAAAGTTAGTCTGTAAACAAAGGTCTGTTTTGTTAGTTTATAGCAGTAGTTTGTTATTTTATAAACTTACAGCAGGCCGTGGCCATCTTAAGTCTGGGCATCTGAAGCCAGACCGTATTTCTTCCTGGATCTCAGCCTTGCAGATCTCGTACATGCTCAGTGCAGCACAAACAGTGTAATAGGTTTCAGGTCAGGTTTCCATAGCAACGGCAGTGTCAGAGGAAGTTGCCGCCCCTTCCCAGAAGGCATTGCAAACAGGAAATGATGCGATGGGCCGCGGCCAGGGAGGAGGAAGTGAAAAATGAATACAGCAGATATACAGTAAGTGCTGAGAATTTTTTTTTTAAAATATCCAATTTGTTTACAGTGCACAGTTTAGTGAGGGATGCTGAAGAGTTGTAAAAGTGGGTGGAACTCCACTTTAATGAACAAAATTACAAATTCCTTGCCAGTTCCCATATATGCCTTTCCTCTGTGTATTTAGGAGTTTGCCTGGAGTTTAGGTAGTCCTCCAGGGTGGCTTCTATATGTCACAGCAGAGACTCCTATACTGTGCCTAAGGCAGCAACTGCCAGACTCCCAGGAACAGCACTAGTTCCAGGACAGAGACCACAGAACTTAACCACTTCAGCCCCGGAAGATTTGGCTGCTGAATGACCAGGCCATTTTTTTGTGATACGGCACAGCGTCGCTTTAACTGACTATTGCGCGGTCGTGCGACGTTGTACCCAAACAAAATTGACGTTCTTTTTTTTCCCACAAATAGAGCTTTCTTTTGGTGGTATTTGATCATCTCTGCAGTTTTAATTTTTTGTGCTATAAACAAAAAAAAGAGCGACAATCTTGAAAAAAAAAATTGACAATATTTTGTACTTTTTGCTATAATAAATATCCCCAATTAAAAAAAAAAAAAAGTACATTTTTTTCCTCAGTTTAGGCCGACATGTATTCTACATATTTTTGGTAATAAAAATCACAACAAGCCTATATTGATTGGTTTGCGCAAAAGTTATAGCGTCTATAAAATAGGGGAAAGATTGTTGGCATGTTTATTATTATTATTTTTTTTTTTACTAGTAATGCCGGTGATCAGCAATTTTTATGGGGACTGCGACATTACGGCGGACAGATCGGAGACTTTTGAGACATTTTTGGGACCACTGACAATTATACAGCGATCAATGCTATAAAAATGCACTGTGTAAATGTCACTGGCAGAAAGGGGGTTAACACTAGGGGGCGATCAAGGGGTTAACTGTGTTTCCTCGTGTGTGTTTCTAACTGTAGGGGGATGGGAGTGACTGGAGGAAATGACAGATCGTGGTTCCTAGCTATTAGGAACTCACAATCTGTCTCTCCTGGCCTCACAAAACAGGGATGTGTGTTTAGACACACACATCCCTGTTACGGCTCTCGTGCCCGAGATCGCGCAAGGCTGGCGGTCATCGCGACCACTGGCCACGTGCATCGGCACCCCCGTAGTGCAGTGGGCGCACATGCGCACCTGCTTAAAGGGACCGACGTACAGCTACGACGGTTTGCGGGATCGTGCCGACGTATAATGACAGCGTTGCTGGTCGGCAAGCGGTTAAGGTGGAACTTCACTTTTCCAATCAACATTGATTATTTTTGATCCTCATGCTGCTAGTATTAGAAAATAGATAGGAAAGTATATTATATTTACTTGTTTTAAACCTTTTTTTTAACATTTCTTCAGTTACTTCCTGGTTTCGCCCAGGCAAATTATGTCATACATCCCAGGAGTCTTCAGGATGGAAGGAGGGGCTTTCTCAGCCCAGCACACGGTCCTTCTTACATGCCTTAGCTAAAGGCAGATGGACTCCAGGAAGTAAATGCTACATGAATCATCTGCCCTTACTCAAGATCAGGGGTCTCGAACTGGCGGCCCTCCAGCTGTTGCAAAACTACAAATCCCATCATGCCTCTGCCTGAGGGAGTCATACTTGTAACTGCCAGCCTTGCAATGCCTCATGGGACTTGTAGTTTCGCAACAGCTGGAGGGCCGCCAGTTTGAGATCCCTGCTCAAGATGGTCAAGGCCAGAAATGCTAGGGGGGTGATTTTAAAATTGATTTCTTAACAAAATAATACATGGATGGATAGAGGGAGTTTGCTTTGAATATTAAAAGTGAATTAAATCGTGTTTTTAGTTTGTGGTGTGGGCATGCCGTGAAGATCCACTTTAAATACCATGCACACCGTGTCCTCAGAACCTATATCTATAGCTACCTTTGATTGCTATACAGAATGACATGACGTGAAACGTTGTCGAATGTTCAGGGTAAAAAGGTAGATTTTAGCAGAAAAGTTCTCTACCCTTTTGTTAGAAAAAATCAAAAGAACAATGCCTGATTATTACCAATGAGACTCTGTAAGTGAAAAAACATATTTCTCCATTGTGAATCATGTTAGTACCATGCCCGGAGTCAGATAATTACGGAGACGGATGTAGGCTAGAGACAATATTCCACTTGATTCAGCAGGAGTAGACTTCCTTTTAATTTCAGGACTCACCGTTTGCTTAAACTGTGAGTAACGGGAAGAAATTGAGCAACACACCTTAATATTCTCACTAACTGTTGCTCAAGGATTTCATGATAACATTTTATAAATGGTGAATGGATCCTCTAATGTAGAAAAAGAACTGAGTCAGCCAATAAAATGGTCACATACCAGGAGAAGCAACCATCTGGGGGGCCTTACAGATTTTGTTTGATTTGACATGGTTGCGGCCCCAAAGTCGGGTCACAAAACGTCATTCTCTGCTGCAGAAAAGTGCTTGACATTTTCCGACCCGATTTTGGGGCCCCATATCTCGGGGCCACTTGGTGCTAGGAACCCCAAATTTGGAGTGCGATCTCATTTCGACTATAACCTATCCAAATTTGGGGTTCCTAGCACCAAGTGGCCCTGAGATATGGGGCCCCAAAGTCAGGTCGGAAAAATGTCATTCTCTGCTGCAGAAGTGCTTGACATTTTGCGACCCGACTTTGGGGCCCCATATCTCGGGACCACTTGGTGCTGGGGTTCCTAGCACTAAGTGGCCCTGAGATACGGGGGCCCCAAAGTTGGGTCGCAAAATGTCATTCTCTACTCTGCAGACGCTTCTAAATGCAAACGCGGTAAATGCGGCATGCAAACGCGGCAAAACGGGTGTTTCTAAACGCTTTCACTTTTAAAAACATGTGTTCAGCAGAGTTTGCACTGGCGTCTCGTGTGCATGAGGCCTTAAGAACGCACACCTGAGAGGATTGTAGGAATTCTTGAATCTGCTTCAAAAGGGCAATTTGGATGAAATAAACAAATATGTTCAGAGGGGTAAAAAATCATTTTAACCACTTAACCAACAGAGGGGGTTTTACCCCCTTCATGACCAGGGCATTTTTTACTATTCAGCACTGTTCTACTTTAAAGTGGTTTTAACCCTAAAAAAAAAAAAAAAAAAATCCTGTTATTATTATTATTCATGATTTATATAGCGCCAACAGTTTACACAGCGCTTTACAATGTAGAGGGGGGACAGCACAATTACAGTACAGTTTAATACAGAAGGGACAGGAGGGCCAAAATTGTAGAGCTTACATTCTAAAGGGAGGGGGTGGTGGTACAAAAGTTAATAGTTGCGGGGAATGATTTGATGGGGTTGTTAGGTGGGTGTGGCTTCCCTGAATAAGTCCTGTTCCTTTAACACATGTTAAACTGCATAGTGCTTGTGCGTGTCATTTGTCTCTTCGTATACTTTAAAAAAACCTGGTCGATCCTGCCTGTTCCTGTGTCCACCTATGTAAACTGACCACAGTAATCAAGGCTGCTGATCCATGATACCGTGGTCAGTTTACGTGCCTTTGTCATTCCCCTGCTCTTCTCTCTCCCTGCCTGTCAGCTTAGTCTGTGTGTCAGTCCTCTCCTCCCCTCCTCTCCTGCCCATATAGCTGTATTGTGATTCGTGACAGAACATGTAATCACCTCCCTTACATGAAGATCTAATGTGAAGTATCTGTAGTTTTTAAAAATGACCGCAAAGTACCTTCATTGTAGCGCCGCTGGGCGTTCACGTGACCTCCCACCGCTCTCCTCCCAGCTGATGTCAGCGGAGAAACACAGCCACTCCCACTGTAGTGCTCAGACCGAGGGGGGGGGGGGGGGAGCCAGCAAGACTCGTGAGCACCCAGGGGTGTTGTAAAAAAAAGGTATTTTGTGGAATCTTTTTTAAAAACTACAGATACTGCACATCAAATCTTCATGTAAGAGAGGTGATTACATGTTTTATCACTAGTGACTTTACAACTACTTTAACTGGCAATTGCGCGGTCATACAACGCTGTACCCAATTGAGAATTTATATTTTCGCACAAATAGTACTTTCTTTTGGAGGTATTGGATCACCACTATTTTTTATTGTATAAAATGAAAAAAAAAAAAATGAAAAAAAAATAAATAGAATTCATGTCAACTGAGCAAACCCCATTGATCCCAATACAACAGCGCAGCCAGCATGTGACCCGCAAGACAGCGGTGACTGCTACAATATGGTCTAAACAGAGCTCTGATGTTTCACCTTTGAGACAGAGAAAGGAGATTGCGGACACAGCCCTCAATCTCCATCTCTGCAGCCTCAGCTGCACAGAATGAATGGACAGGAGTATCAGTATGTACATCAGTATGGAGTATCAGTATGTACATCAGTGTGGAGTATCAGTATGTACATCAGTATGGAGTATCAGTATGTCCATTAGTATGGATCACTCAGTGTGTCCATTCAGAAATTAAAGAGGCCGGTAAATGACATATTTTCCCGGCCCCTTCCCTGCTCTCTATCCTGACACATCTCCTCCAGCAGCTGGTGGGAGAGGGGAGTGGGGAAGGCAAGAGCGCATGGGGGGGGGGGGGGGAGACCAGGGGGAAACACAGAGGCCCGGGGGCAGCAGAATTGGAGGGGCAGCATATAGAGGAGCCAATGCCCTCCATCTTCCTCCTGCAGCCAATGAATGCCTATGGTAGGGAGGAGGAGATGCAGGCTTCCAGCAGCTGCAGGAGGAAGATGGAGGGCATTGATTCCTATTATATGCCACCCCTGCCGCTCCACCTATCCAGGTGTACTGGGGAACCCAAATGGGCCCTCTGGAGCATGGGGCCGGGTTCCAATTGCAACCCCTGTAGTTACATCCCTGTCCCTCGCACTCTAGTGGTGGACTGTCCCTCTGTGTCAACGCATTTAGGGCAGGGCTATGGACCCTGCTTTGGTCTTGATGACATCAGATTTCAGACTGCTAAAGTGTGGGGGAGAAGACACTGTGGGGATAGGTCTAGCTGCAGAAAGGAGAGGAGGGACGGGCAAGTAAATCTTATTTTATTGTTCCCCTAGACCAGGGGTATACAAATTGTGGCCCGGGGGCTGGATGCGGCCCTTTGCTAGCCTTCATCCAGCCCTTGGGGCACTATTGCTCCCAATGCAATGAAGCACTATTCCTCCCACTGACACCAACAATGGGGCACTATTTCTTCCACTAATACCAATGATGGTGCATTACTCCCCCTCCTACTGACCACCAACACTGAGGCCGTGTCTGTTCTTACTGGTGCTCGGCCCAGGGCATTTTCTACCCCAACTGGCCAGAATCCAGCCCCCTAGGGTCTAAAGGACAGTAAACTGGCCCTTTGTTTGAAAAGTCTGGAGACCCCCTGCCCTAGACCAAATTGAACGATTAACCCTGGCCGTTGCCCAGAGTTTGGCTTTAAATATACTTCAAAATGGTATAGGGAAATTCATCTTCTGTACCCTCCTAGCTACAGTAAATCCTCCCTATGACGCTCCTCGATTGACTGGCCTAGGAAAAACCACCAAAAGTGATCTTCACGGTTCTATCAGAATCCTCAACCACACAGAGACAAGAGGCTGCAGTGCCATGTAAAGAACCCCGTGAGAAGATTGCTAAATCTGGCCGCAGTGATTGCATAAAACGTGGAATTAAATATGGAAACGCAGAACTCCATAAAGCAGAACCTTTTATTAAATGCGACTCAGCTAAACCTTAAACTCAAACTGAAAGTTACCAAACAGCAGATGATTTTCTCTCCCTTGTATCCACACTGTGACACGGAGTGAGCAATGCATGACATCACTGATCAAACAAAAGCAACTTCTGTGCAATGGGGCGATTGTAAAGCTATTGCGAAAGAATTGTGCAACCAAATACTTAGCTAATTATTGCAAGATCAAATAACTGTTGCCATGGTTACTGCTCGGTGTTTCCCATAACAATATTTATCTATTTCATAAATCTGCGTGACAAAAAGAAATAAACGTTTTACTGTAACCTCTGTCCTATGGAGGCAGGCGTTCATTAGTCATCTCATCCCGGAGGTTAATTACTTTCTCTGGATCTTCCTTGACAGTCGCTTTAAGCAAACCTGTGCAAACAAGGGGCGGCGAAAAAAATACGCAGGCTGCCATTACGGGCATCTTCTTTTGAAAATGCTTGTTGCTTAGCTGCCATTGCTGGTTCGATGTCCCAGAACTCGGAAAATAAATGTAGATTGAGAGTTCTGACATCACTATAGTGTTCACGCCGGTCTTCTGGGTGGCTGCCCTTCTGCATAATAAACATAGGGGGGCGCTCACTCAGCATAGCTGTCATTCGCAGTATATATTTTTTTTCAATTATTACAAGGCGTTCTCTGATTGGATGAAGTGGAGAGGTGGGACTGTGATGTCATAATGTGCAGAACCCTGAGGGACCCCAAAGCTGGGTCATGTGATCTGATGCTGCATCGGCAGTGTGCTGGGATGCCGACATTAGCAAAGCCTCCAATGAAATCAAATGACAAAACTGAGCTGCATCAGGTCACATGACTAGCTTTTAAAGCACAAGCTTTCTACAGCTGAAAAGGAAGATTCTGTCAACTTTCAAACCTGTACCCTGCATGCAAACGGTATTAAAACCAAAACTCTAATATATTACAGCTTATTAAATCTTAGATGTGGTGCCCGCATTCGTTTTCTTTTGATTTAGGCTTTTTTTCCACCTGGTGATCCAGCCAGTAAGTCTGTTATCTTTCAACTACCTTTAAGGCTGGGTTTACACCATTGCGAATTGGATGCAGGTTCCCAGCATCGAATTTGCAATAGCAGGAGATTTTGACTGGCTCTCTATGGAGCCGGTTCACATATCTCCCCTATACAAGAAAAAGAACCGCTGCTCCAGGTGAATAAAGATAAGGCTGATGGAAGTATCTTGCAGAGTGCTAGCCCGGGCACGACCTCCATGGGAAACTTGGAAAGAAGAAAGAAATGGCTGCACATCCAGAACTTCCGATTGCCTTTTATTCTGTTTCAGAAAAATAACACCAAAGACACCAAACTGTGGTCACGTAGACGCGTTTCACAAATACATCTTGTGCTTAATCATTAATGATTAAGCACAAGACGTATGTTCCGTTTTTTGTCCTTTGTGAGGAGCGAATTTACTGCAATTTTACCACGAATTTACCGCAATTTTCCTGCGAATTTCAGGAGTTGGACATAGCTGCGATTGATATTCTAGCCAAAGCACAAGATGTATGTTCCGTTTTTTGTCCTTTGTGAGGTGTGAATTTACCGCAATTTTACCACGAATTTACCGCAATTTTACTGCGAATTTCAGGAGTTGGACATAGCTGCGATTGATATTCTAGCCAATGGAATCATAAATGTAAAAGAAAAATAAAAAAAAGGTGTTAACTTCCTGTGTACTTCCTGGTTTTTGTGGAGAGTAGTGTGGTGGAATTCACACATATGTGAACCATCAATGCGATTCAAGAACGATTTACATTGATGTCTATGGAGACTAAATTCACAACGCAATAAACTCGCACAAGACCCTCTTTTTAATCGCATCGCATTCGTAGAGGAATCGCAACGCATGTATGTGAACGACCGTCAATGAAAACAATGACTTTAGGGATGACATGCGAATTTAAAGTGTTTTTGACGCAACACATTCGTCATGAACTCGCATCAGTGTGAACCGGGCCTTAATCTTAAAATGTGCCCCTGTATAAAGAACAAAAATAAAACAAAAAATAAAACAAACCCCCCCCCCAAAAAAACATACTTACTAGTCCATGGAGTCCAGCGTTATCTTGCTGGTAGGGAAAGTTCTCCCTCACTGCTCCTCTCTGGTGCCGCCATCTTGAATTAATTTCCAGTGCATGTGCAGACACGCCGAAGGGATCTTTGCCAGGTCTGTGGTACCTGGCAGATCCCCACGGGTTGTCTGCATATGTGCCGGACCCCTTTTTGCATGCGCAAACATACAGAAATCCCAGGAGGCAGCTCACAGGACCGTGCACATGTGCAGAAACGCCAAAACTGGAGTGACCCGCAGCGTTCCTGCACGAAGTCTGGGTACGTCAAAGGTGAGAATAATGGACCTCAACTTTAGGGGGAAAAAAATACTTAGTTTAAATTTTTTAATTTTTTTTTGCAATTCTATTATATGGAGGGGGGAGGAGGAAGGCGGAAGAGGAAGAGGAACATTAAAAAGGGTGAAGATTCGCTTTTTTGTATTGGGTGGTATTAAAATCTTGGTAAATACACAAAACACTCAAGTTTTACTACATATCTTCACGGTTCCTTGACTGACACTTGCATGATTGCCAAAGTGCACAAAATCTGCTCCCCGGGCCAGAAAACATTGCATAACAGATAAAAAATGCTGTGATATCACTTCATCTGAAAGAGTACATGTCTTGAAAGTCGAGTGTCTGCAGGTCGTCCAGCACTTGAAGCACATGAAAAAAAAGCTACTTGTCACCTTTACATAACTGCTGACAACCTCTGACTATCTAATAAAACATTTCCCAGACTCCTCTGCTGCTAACGCTGGCATTGTGAAAGACTGCGCAGCCTTCCAAATCCTATACAAGATGTGTGTCTTGTGACAATATATACCAAACTATGACTATTAGACCAGAGGTGGTGCAGGCACTGATAAAGGCATAGTCCACCTTCTGCAAAAGTGCACTCACATGTACACCCGGGCCAGTTCTGACATTTCTCTCCTACGAGTAACTATCATCATTTGTTTGCTGAAAAATTACTTAAAACCCCCGATTTTATACACACATATATATATATATCCTAGAAAATAAAATGAGGGTGTTACACTTTATGTCACATGATAGTTTCACAGCGTTTTTTGAAAAATAAATTTTAATAAATTATAGTCAACACAAACACAATATAATGCCCAATTCCGTGGACACAATATAAAACAAGATGTCATGCCGAGTAAATAGACACCAAACATGCTTCAAATTTTTATGGTTCCAAACTACGGTACCTAAAAATCTCCATAAGCGACACTTTAAAAGCCTTTACAAGTTACCAGTTTAGGCCCCATTCACACCTGAGTGAAGCGTTTTCAGGCAGAAAGTCGCACAATTTTACAGCGTCTTTGTACAGGTCAAAAGGTCACCAATGTAAAAAGCAGAAAAACGCCCCAAATCTGCCTAAAAAAAAAAAAAAAGTTCCAGAAATTGTTTGAGCTTCAGGCTTTTTGGGGCTTCTGGCTTCAGGCGTTTTGGAGTGGAGATGTGAACCATCTCCATAGAGAATAATTGATTTTTTTTTCCCCTCCAGCGTTTTGTAGCTTCAGGCTTCAAGCTACAAAATGCTCAGGTGTGAATGGGGCCTTATGCCATGTACACACGGTCAGACTTGCCAACGGGATAACCTCCGTCGGCATTTCTGACGGATAAAGTTAGAACATATTCTCTATCTAAGTCCGTTGGAAATGCCGACAGAAAAAGTCTGATGGGGCATACACACGGTCGGAATATCCATCCAAAAGCTCCCATCGGACTTTTTCTGTCGGAAATGCCGACCGTGTGTATGGGGCATAAGTGTTACAAAGGAGGTCTGGTGCTAGAATGATTGCTCTTTCACTGATGTCACAAGCAGCTGCAGGCATAATCCTGAATCACCACTGAAAGTCTACAATGTCATAGGACGTCCTACAGGCGGCAAGTGGTTAAAAAATGCACTATAAAAGAGAAACATAGGAATTTTTTTTTTTAAATCATACTTACCTCGGTCCGATGCTGTATCTGTCACTCGCTGGCTCTAAGATCGAGAACCAAATCGATCAAACACCACTGATCACTCGGTTCTCAGAGCTCCGTGAGCAGAGAGCCGGTGACTGTCAGTCACCGGCTCTCTGCTCTGCCCCACCCCCACACTCAATGGAGTGCTGGGCTGTGGAGAGGGCGGGAGCGGCAGGCTCAGCCTCTCAGCGGTTCGCTGAGGCTGAGCCGGGTGCTGGTCCAGGCATGTGGGTGGATCCCGACCATATGGTTGCGACCTTTCCCCAGCCTGGACTGGCTCTGTGATGTCAGCCGACAGTGAACTTCAGCCCGCTGTCTGCTGAAAACGGGTCACAGGAGTGCAGAACAAACTGCACTCCTGTGATCCACAGGAGAAGTACAGCCAAACAAGCTTTAGCTGTACTTGTCCCTTAAGAACACATGCTAAGGTTGCAAAACTGGGTTTAGGGGTTAAGGTTTGCTTAACATTTATGCATTAAGCAGTTAATGTCCATCTAAAACTAAATGCCCAACAAAGACTACCCTGTCTAAAGGGTGACAACGCTGCTGTGTGAGTTCACTGGAGAGCAAACAGTTTAGTCACCCTTTTACTACTTGCAGAAAAAATATGTAAAAAAACTATCTTATTGGGGGTTAGGGAAAACTGCTGCATTAATGATAATGACAGATTGTAGCATACAGTATATTTTTATTTTTTATTTTAACATCAGCTTTAACGTTGGCACCGCTCGCTGCAATATTGAAGACCTCCCACCCGCCACTGAAGGGTGAGGAGCAAGAAGACCAAGGGACATCACCAAACCAAGCAAAAGGACCCCAAAAAAGTATGTATTCAGTAAATTCCTTTTAAACTGGTATGAGAGGGGAATGTGGCCTTTTAAAACCAGTGTGCGCCGCTTTGATTCCCATGGGGTGTCATGAGTACTGGACCTAACTTGTCCTAGATCATAAGTTGCCATAGTCTGGGTGGGACACTCAGCAGCAACATAACAACCATTGACTCTCTAGGGCCTGACTAGTGGCATCATTCATTGCTATGATGTTGGGAGCCAGGCTGTCCACATCATGGCAACACCTGATATGGATCCAGGGCAGCCGGCATGCACCCGCAGAATTCAGGAGAAGTTATGGAAGTCTGGCTTCCCCGGACCTGCTCCACCCTCCTGCCCTCTGCCACATTGAATGAAAAGAACTCACCACTCTAGGTGTAACTGATACACCCACAGGAACACACACCTGAGTGCTAGCCCCGGCTCACCTCCGTGGTAAATTGTCAAAATAAGAAATGGCTGCACCTCACGTGGGCTCCAAGTAAAGAAGTCCAAGTTGGTAATGATTAAGCACATTTCTGTTGTGTGAGACATGTCTACATTGACCACTGCTGGTGTCCTCTGGTGTCATTTTGGATATTTTCATATTTCAATAAACTTTACTTGAAGCCCACGTGAGGTTCAGCCGTTTCTTATTTTGACCTCTACTACACTGCTGGAGTCAAAAGGTAGAGCTCTGATGTGAAGAGGGGACAGTGTGACTGGGGGGATCTGTGATGGGGAGACTCTGTGGTGATGAAGGGCTGTGACGTGTTGGGGAGACACTGTTGTGATTGGGGGGGGGGTAAACTATGTGGTGATGGGGGTACTTTGATATGATAGGGGGCCTCCCTTGTATAGAGAGGTCTCTAATGTAATGGTGGGACCTGGGATGTGAACGGGAACTTCTGATGTTATGGGAGGACCCTATGATATAAAAGGGGCATCTGGTGTGAAGTTAATTTCATCATGGTGTCTATGTGTATGTGTCTATGTGTATTGTACCAGGCTCTATGTGTATTGTACCAGGTTTCCCATTCATGACATTTAAGTTTTTTTTACATTTTAGACCCAGGTGCCTCAAGATTTTGCATATTTTTAAAGGGTGCCATGATTTAAAAAAAGTGGAGAAAGGCGGTTTTAAAATACCAGAGTTCTGCGTGAAAATTTCACGGTTTTCAAAAAACGAATCAATGATTTCATCGATGATTCATCACTGATCCCTATGGAGACCTTCTGTACTGATCCTACTTGCTTTTTCTTGGCACACTCCATACCCTGCAGATGATGATTTTAGCCTGAAATCCTTGAATAAATTTGCAGACATTTGCTCCGAGCACCAGGCACTGCAAAGTTTTAGAACCTGAGCTGATAACTTATAAAAACGAAGAATGCCACAAATGAAAACAGACAGCCCGGAAGCAGCACTCCGACATTCCCCACAATAACCAAAAACACTTAGGAGAGTTGCATAATACATTTATATAAAAGCAATTAGAGTACGGCTCTGCTACATAAATTATAACTTCCGCAGTGCTTTCAGACAGAAGAGAAATCACCTTTTTCATACTCCTAAATCAAATTACTGTCTTTAGGGAAGGTTTTCTTACATTGCCTGTCCAGCGGCCTACAATGTGCACATGAGGTCATCATTTTCACCTCCAGACTCCTGCTCTGTCGCTAGTTAGGGATGCCGGATTTATTTCCAGGGTCACTCGGCCCAAACTGAACACAATACTGTGAGATTGATACCAGGAGCTTGGTCACCCTGCTCTAAGATTCTGTTTTCCATCCAGGAGTGGCATTAGTTTACCAGTCTACCGTCTCCCTTATGTCAGCAGTCCGGGAACCCCCTTTGATAACTTGTTTGTAATTCAGGAGAGGTATTCGGAAACACGCCCACTTTACGTTTGCACGTAAGTGAGTCAAATGGTCAGTACGAAGGCTTGCCACAGGATGGCAGATATCTTCCAAAACGCGACTGGCTGACAGATATCTTCCCGTCCTTACATGACCCAAACCAGTGCCAAGACCTGCTGCCAAAAGCAGGGCACAAACAGTGCTCGTGATCCTTCACTCCCTAGAATTGAGAAGTGTCAGGACCGGCTTGCAGGGAGGATTTCTAACAGGTTACATAATCTTCCCGGGTGATCAACAGCTATTCAGACTGGCAGACAAGCTTGTTATCGCCCTCTAGAAGTACAAAAATTGGCCAAATAATCACAAATGATGTTTAAAACCAGGAACATAATCTACTTTTATAATGTTGTCTATAGCCAACCTAAGGCATTACTCATGGCTGTCAATCAGTTTCAAACCTGCCTGCTAGTAAAGCTTAAAAGAGAAGAATGAGCTTGTGAAAAAAAAAAAAATTATTTATACTCACCTAGATGGATGCAGCATTGATCCGATGTTGCATCTGTCCCCCCGCCACATCTAAGACTGAGAACCGAGCTATCAAAGATCGCTGATCACTCAGTTCTCAGCATTCTGTGAGCAGAGAGCCAGTGACTGCCAGTCACTGGTCTGCCGCTCCAGCTCCACTGGGCTGTGGAGGGAGCACAAGCGGCTGGCCCAGGCCCTCAGCAGATCGCTGAGAGGCTGAGCCAGCTATTGGTCCAGGCATGTGGATCCAGACTGTAAAGTTGAGTGACGTCAGCCGACAGCAGATTTTAACCTGCTGTCAGCTGAAAACGGGTCACAGGAGAACAAACTGCACTCCTGCGATCACCAGAAGAAATATAGCCAAAATAGCTGACTACTTTAGTAGTTTTTCAGGCACCCCTATTAAAGTCTATGGAGCCAAAACATGTAGTTCTGCCCCAAAAAAAGCTCATGTACTTTTGATCCTCATGCAACAATGGAAAAACTCAGGTGTGAACAAGCCTATTGAGGATAATGATAGTCTTCATCTTAAGGGACTGTCGCATGCCAGGAAACGCACAAAACACTCATGTGTAAATGGGGGCTAGTACTCCACCAACATGCCAAATTTACCTACTGATCCTGCCAAACTTTCCTTCCTCCACTTCCTATCATTAGGTAACAATTTTGCTCCACTGCTTTCCAATTCATGGCACTGTTGTCACCTTTGCCTCTGCTGTACTTGCTTGGACTACAGAGGCAAGGGGAGAACGTGGTGAGGCAACATGAAGCATGTCTATTACAGTAATCACCGCTGTTTAACAGGCCTCTAGCTTCTTAATCAGCCACTGGCCACCATGCCTGTGTAGCACTCTGGTCTTAGGCAGGGTTGCTGACAAATTTAGTTTGCTAGGTGGTAACCAGCCTGTTAGGGAGATCCAAGGACCTTTTCCTAAATCTGGGTTTGATGCACCACTCTCTTCTGTGTTTAGGTGGCGTTGTTACCTGTGGCATTCGATGGACAAGGGCATAGTAAATCCGGACTAGGAGTGGATGGGTTGTCTTAGCCAATTGGCAGGGGTTTCTTTACCCTTGGCCTGCTGGGAGAGCCTATTAATTTGGGAGGAGTCAGGTGATCAGGGTTCTGTGCCACCTTGGTGGCTGTCTGGGTGGACGTGTGTTGAAAAGTTCCCTGCTGCTAGGCCAGAAGCCTGAGGCCTATCTGGGAGTACTTGGCTGCTAGGTGGTCTGAGGCCTATCCAGGTTGGAAGCAAGCAGCGCGGGGTTGGGGCTTCATGCTTGGAGCCCAACCAAGTTGCAGGGGTTCTGGCAGCTGGAGAACCAAGTAATTGCCACCGGTGAAGGAAAGCAGTTGCCATCAGAGACTACCACTCCTGTTGCCAAAGGCAAGCGAGAACCACAGTCAGGGGTAAAGGGGACACAGTTGCCAGCAAGGGAAATCTCAGAGGCCAGGTTCTGTGGAGACTGAAGAAGTACCAGAGCAGCCTTTTTCACTAGCTGGAGATGTTTTAGAAGTTGGGAAAGCTTCAGCAGAGCCAAGTCAGGGACCCAGCGGGACAGGGTGGGTGACACTTGGCAGCCACAGCGAATTAGTTGTGGAGGAGCTCAAGGTATCTAGTGGTGGCTAGGATCTGAAAAGTCTAGTGAGAGACTGGGAGCTCTGTGAAAGGATCTACAAAAGGATACTGTGAGTTGTGATCTGCATTGAAGTTGAAGTTACAAGTTCAGTTACTATAGGAGACAGCAGTCTACAGATACAGTTTGCTGCAATTCAACCTAAAGGCCCTTGAAGTGTATAGCTGTTCTTCTATTCCTACTTTTGTCTCGGAGTCTGTAAAGCATTTTTGCATCTGCCTAAGGGTGTTCAGGCCCTAACCCTCTCTCACCAGTTCTGTTAAGAGACAATAAATCTCTTTTTGCATTCTCAAAGTGTCTGGCGCCCAACTTACTCTATCTACACCACACACACTATGCCTAGTAACCCGCACTGTGAAGATGGATGTCAGCTTCCCTTGACTCTGGAGGTCACCATTAGGCCTTTGGAGGTCCACTTGCGGTGATACTTATTGCAAGTGCCATAGAAGCTGTACTTTACGCCAAAACCCTTCCACCATGAGCGTGCAAGACGAGTGACGTACAGGATTATAAAACTTGGGCAAGTCTTATTTATTCATAAAATGAGCTTACCTATTGACTTTACGGTCATTAGTATTTTTATGTAAAGAATCCTCCAGCTGTAGTTTAAGTGTAATGGCTAGTCTGTTTTCTGGAACGGAGAAAGTTTGTCTGAAACAGGCTTCATTTAATCCCAGATAACAAGCACTTGTGCTGCAAGTTTGAAATATGCTTGCTAAGCTACTGCTAGACTTGCCAGGCTTCACAAGTTTGATGCACAACTGCAGCAAGTCCACATTGCATCAAGATCAACATTTCTTCACACACATTCTGCAAGATTGCTGCAAGTTCTGGTTCAGTTATGTTGTGCCAATAGTCATCCCACCACAGGGTGGTCACTGTGGTTGAATTCTCAATGCTGTAGATTTGCAGAGCTCTTGCTGTAGACCATGGGTCTCCCAACTTTCTGGTTTATTGTCCTTCAGACTTTAGGAGAGACAGATTGTGGCCAGCGGGAGTCTAAATTTTCCCGGCATCAGTGGGAGTAAACATCGCCACATTTGGTATTAGGTGGGAGGAATATTACCATAGGGGGGAATAATGCCCCATTATTGGTGTCAGTGGGAGAACCAGTGCCCTATTGTTGCTTTTAGATGGCAGAATAGGGTCTCATATCAGTGGGAGTAATAGTACACCAAGGGCCAGATAAAGGCAAGCAAAGGGCCGCAGTTTGAAGACCACTGCTGTAGACTCACCACTGTATCTTTGCTCTTGCTAGAGACCTGCCACGCAAATTAGCGACAAATTGGAAAAGTGTCAACTAGAACTTGTGCTTCACGTTCTCTGCAAGTGTACAACTTGCCAGTGAAAATGTGCAGCAAGTTAACAGACTTACAATTCAACACTGCCACAAATTTGTGGCAAGTTATCCTTGCTATCTGGGATGCCAAAGGACCTAAAATATACCTTACATTTCTCGACAAAAGGCAGACTCAGGTCAGCAGCTATATGCTCTGCATGTTTCCCACAGGTTGGGTTTTGTCTGGAGTTATCCTTTAAAACCCACTTGTTTGTTCATAGTCTAAATTAATGAGGATTTGTGTCAGTAAACTTTTCCGTTAACCTGACCTCATATGTTCAGCATTAAGAAGTGTTGCAAGATCCTGGAACACAATGAAATCTGGAACACCCTACCTATTAGCCAGGCTCAAGTGATCTGAATCTCCTTTATGTAAACAGAAAGGCCTGACCCAGAAAAAAGCTGGCCTCATTCCGGTGAAAGATCTCCTGGTAAGTGGCACAATCACCTAGGAGATACGCAAGTATAGGATGTCATCTCTTTAAAAAAGACCGACACGGATAAACACCTTTCTCCATTACAGTATCCTTTGCTGATGAAGAGTGGGCTGAATGAACCTTGTAATTAGATTTGGTAAAAGGCTCTCATTAAGGTAGAGCTGGCAAATACGACTGAACAATATCCCATTAGTTCCCCAGTCTGAGCAAAAATTAAATGCAGTTGACTGGGTTCAGCATTTAGTCCGGGAGTCTTGGAAGTACAGGTGATGTAGATTTGATCCCTCATTAGACAGTCTGAAAGGAGTATTAGGCCCATTACATACCCCCCCCCCCCCACCTTTCTGAGAGGTAAAAGAGGGACACTTCTTAGCATTCATTTTGTAACCATAGGACAATCATGTACTGCGCCATTGGTCAAGCAGGCCATAAAGAATTAAAGCTAAACTCTATTCTTTGCAGATCATTATACCTTGTATTTAAAAGGCTGTGCAGGTGCTAATGCTGTGGTGCTCTTTGTTTCTGATTTTCTCTACTCCTCACTTTGTGCCTCCAAAGTTGTAAATAAAGCCCGACTCCAGGCAAAACTCAAAATTATACACACAGGGCCGTGGATAAGGGGGTATCACTGGCCATCCTGTATAAGGCCCAGGCAGCAGGGTGAATTGGATGTGGGTAGGGAGGGTAATTGGCCCTGCAAAGGGGCAATTACTGGAACTAATCCCCCATATGCAGCAGCTGAAAGCTTGTTTCTCCCCCCCCCTCCTAATGGCTTTTAGCTGCTGCAGAGAGAGCCATACAGGGGATCAGTTCCAGTAACTGCGCCCCCCCCCCTCGGCCCACCAATCATCCTCCCTGTGCAGAATAGGTTTTCCCCCACTGCCCAGGCCCACCTGTGTGCCCCCCTACCCCCGCAGTGCTACTGGCTTCCTTTCCCTGCTTCCCGCCAGCAGCTGCAAGCACACAATAGGATAACCCCGCAAAGCTGGTTTCTCCTCTCCCTCCTGATGGCTTTCAGCTGCTGCAGAGAGAGCCATACAGGGGATCAGTTCAAGTAATTGCCCCCCTGCCCCAACGTGCATCATACATTTCCCTACATTGCCCAGGCCCATTTGTGTGCCCCCTACCCACCCACGCAGTGCTAATGGCTTCCTTCCCCTGCTTCCCGCCAGCAGATGCAAGCACACAATAGGATCCTTCAAGCTGCAGAGTAGGGGAAGGGTCCAGTAAATATATACACAATTTACCAGCCTCTTCCCTTCCTGAATGAACACAATCAGTGATCAGTACCGATCACCCACTGTGTTCATTCATACCTAACAGCAGCCTTGCTTCCACCAAAGCATTTTCCCAGTTCATGCAGAGACATCTGCCCAAATCATACTAGTACTTTTAGCATCATTTCTTGCCCTGGGGGACCATACACAGTGCAAAGTTCTTTTCCGCAAGCACGGGTTGCACAAAAGAAATTTGCACAATTCCCCCATCAACATAGACAGTCCTGACAGGGTAAACAGCTAATTGCCTTCACCCGGTGGATGGGGGTTTGGTGGGAGCAGGTGGGGGAAGCCGCCCCCGGTGGGAGAAGACAGGCTGGTCGTACCCACTTGATCTATCAACTTGGTACATTCAGCCTGTTGAACTGGCCGAGATTCGAACCATGTATGGCCGGCCTTTATGAATAAACATGTCATGAAAAGTCTGGTTAGCAGGATTATTCTACTGGCCATGTCTTCAACCTTCCTGCTCACAGTGCTGGTTTTATAAAGGGGGAAAAAGAAGGGCAACTGCAGCCCCCTGACAGAAGGGGGCCCCTCTATATAAAAATAATTTAAAACAATATAAAAAATGATATAAAATAATACAAATAATAAAAGAAAATCTTCTCCTTTATTAAATGCACCTTGGGAAGTAATATTTTGCCTGCCATCCTCTGTAAAATGTTTTACTTTGGACTGGTATATTGTATAGTTTTAAAAAATGAATTTTGGTAGCTCAAGCGAACCACACATAGAGTGCTTTCGCTACTAAGGAAAGTGGCCTATGCCTGCATGCGTGTAACCTCCGCATGGTGTTATGTCATGCATTTTGAAAATGTGTGACTGTCATTGGGAAAGTAAACCAATTCTGTGAATGAGGCCCCCCCCCTCCCAATCCTAAAGTGCCCTGAGCCCCCCCAAGGTCTAAATCTGGCACTGCCTGCTCCGTCTCCCGCTTGCTGTTGATGCCACACAGAAAACCCGAGAGATAAGCAGACAGTTCCGCCCATGACTCCGCCTAGGATTCTGGCCAAGCACAGCAAACAGTGGCCAGGAACCATTGGGTATGTAGTCCAGCAGCTCATACCCTCCTCCAGGCATCATATTTTAGCTTCAAAAGTGGAGGGTATATGATGACATCACAGGTAGTAAAACATTTGTTTTCTCTTTTCTGCAACTGGTAGTTAACATTTTTTTTTTTTAAATACAGTGGATTTAGTGATGGGTACAAGTACTATATGGGCCAATAAGTCAGTAATCCCAGACTTGGGCTTTAAATCTATGGCTGCCTCTTGGATGAATGCAGTTGTCTCATGGAGTGAGGCCAGGGGTGTGTGACCTACAAACACAGATCACCCCCCGAAAGTGATACTAAACCCGTTTTTCCTTTAATTTTAAGTCAAAAAGTCCAGGCCTACATATAATGTACTTTCTGCTTTTTTAAAAAAAAAATTCTTTCCTGGTTCCCTGGGTGGTCCCAGAGCTGCTCCCCCGCCCCCGTTTGTGGATATCTTCTTTGCCAAGCCGGCTGCCTGCAAAAAACTACAGGAGTGGGTGGAGACAAGACCAGTCACCCCGCACAAGGAGAAAAGAGCAGCAGTGAGCGGTCTTTATAACAAGAAGCTCCTGCACAGAGGTGAAGTCTCACTCTGGATTACTACACAGATCTTGTATTTACAAAATGTTAGCTTATCCTGGAGCCCATCTTTAGGGAGCTCTCAGTCTGTGGGACACAGTAGTTGTTTACTTTCTAGAGAGTTATTATTATTATACAGGATTTATATAGCGCCAACAGTTTGCACAGTGCTTTACAACATGAGGGCAGACATTACAGTTACAATACAAATCAATACAGGAGGGATCAGAGGGCCCTGCTCGTTAGAGCTTACAAACTAGAAGTTGCTTTAAATGTTTTGCTTCCTACAGTTTGTGTATGTTCTTCCATTGTTTGTAGGGACTTTTTCATATGAGCAGAATTTATATATATATATATATATATACACACACACACAAAACACTACATGTAACCTTAAAGTGATAACAAATAAATAAATAACAAACATGTTATACTTACCTGCTCTGTGCAGTGGTTTTGCACAGAGCATCCCAGATCCTCCTCTTTCTCAGGTCCCCTGCCGGCGCTCCTGGCCCCTCCATCCCTCCTTGCTCTGGGGGCACCCAAGCAGGCTCACTCTCCAACTGCTCTCTGCCTGTCCATTCACACACAGAGCCACTGCTTGGCCCCGCCCCCTCTCACTTTTGGCTCACTGGCTGCGATCGACAGCAGCAGAAGCCAATGAGGAGGGAAAGGCCCACGAAGAGCTGAGGCTCTTGTGCACATCGCTGGATCACGATGGGGCTCAGGTAAGTATTAGGGGGGCTGGTGCAAACAATGTTTTTTTACCTTCATGCATAATACATGAAGGTAAAAAAACCTTGAGTTTTACAACCAACTACTTTAAAGTGTAAGTTCACCTTTACAGAAAAATCTGTAAGGTGAACTTACACAGGTGCCCCTCCTTGCCCCCCCCCCCTGTCCCGCTGCTATCTCTGGTTCTAAGCCCTGGTATATCCGCGCCAGGAGCCCGGGGCTTAGAAATCCTCTCTCCTTTCTTGTCCTGTCTCCATAGCGGACAGGACGGTTATGCGGCTGCGGATTGGTCGGCGCAGCCCATGTGATGGCGCTGACCAATTAGAATGCTCCAAATGTCATTTGGACATTCTAGCTGAGAGGATTTCTAAGCCCCGGGCTCCTGGCGCGGATATCCTGGGGCTTAGACCCGGAGATAGCGGCGGTCCAGGTCAGCGGGACCGGGGTGGGGGAGGAGGAGGACCTGTGTAAGTTCACCTTACAGAGTTTTCTGTAAAGGTGAATTTACCCTTTAAGCCCTCATGCACACAGGATGTTTTGCAAGTTCCCCTAAAAGCCTTTCCTTCTGGCAGCAGCATTTTGGCAGAAAAAACGCCTGATGCTTGTAAAAGTGTGTAACGCGTTCGGGCATACTTACAGGCGTCAAGCACTTGCGTGTTAATTTCATTGGCCGGAATAATAATTTATTCTGGTCATTGAAATTAATCAATGCTCAGATGCTAAACGCGCCTATCGTTAACAAGCGTTTAAACGCGTTAAAGCGTGTTTACAAGTGTCAATCATTTTTTCTGCCAAAACGCTGCTTCTCCTGGACGCACTGGCAGTGGGGTTTTTTCTTACTGCCTCTAAAAGCCCCTGCCACTAAACGCTGTTAAAAGTCTCTGTGTGCATGGACACATAGGCTATCATCTGACACCCCTAGAAGCAGCTGCAAAAACGTCCAGCGTGTATGAGGCCTTAACACAGCAACCAAACATTATAAAATAAGCTGTCACCTTTTTCCTATGTTTTGCTGTCCCCTGTGAGCTCTAATGGAATCGTCAATCACTTGTTCAGAATTCCTGGTGATGGATCACAGGCCATCTGCAGATGTTACAAAGAAAGTATCCACAGCTAGCTTCTAGATCAGGCAAATTAAACAGATTACAAATCCCATAGCGCTAAATGTGTCTGCAGGTAGATGTGTCGTCCATCTTGGGGGCGAGCGGTAAAGGGTGACTACATTCCCAAATAATAGGGGGAATGGAGAACGAACGTAGCCACCCCAGAACAGGAAGTCTGAGAACACCAAAAAAAAAAAAAAAAAAAAAAGATTGCATTTCAGAGATGAAACAAACAAAAAGAGAAGTTACGTTCTACTTTTATTTCACATATTGCATTTATTTTATAAAACAATTAGCGTTTTTTATTTTTTTGAGTTTAGTGTCACATTAATATAATAGGAAAAATTGCCACGTATGATACTAAAAAAAGGGGCTAAATATTATTATTATAATACAGGATTTATATAGCACCAACAGTTTGCGGAGCGCTTTACAAAATAAAATAACCTTTAAACAGCAAAGTGATGTGAAGACATGCAACTTATCAATTAGAGCAGTGTTCTCTAAAGTGTGGCCCTCTGCTTTGCCTTGGGGTACTATTGATCCCACTGACAACACCGATAAGGCATCATTCCTCCAACTGACTCCAATGGGGTACTATTCCTGCCACTTACACCAATGATAGGACACTATTCCTGCCACTGACACCAATGATGGGACACTATTCCTTCCACTTACACCAATGATGGGACACTATTCCTGCCACTTACACCAATGTTGGGGCACTATTCCTGCCACTTACACCAATGATGGGACACTATTCCTGCCACTTACACCAATGATGGGACACTATTCCTTCCACTTACACCAATGATGGGACACTATTCCTTCCACTTACACCAATGATGGGACACTATTCCTTCCACTTACACCAATGATGGGACACTATTCCTGCCACTTACACCAATGTTGGGGCACTATTCCTGCCACTTACACCAATGATGGGACACTATTCCTGCCACTTACACCAATGTTGGGGCACTATTCCGGCCACTTACACCAATGATGGGACACTATTCCTGCCACTTACACCAATGTTGGGGCACTATTCCTGCCACTTACACCAATGATGGGACACTATTCCTGCCACTTACACCAATGTTGGGGGAATATTCCTGCCACTTACACCAATGATGGGACACTATTCCTGCCACTTACACCAATGATGGGACACTATTCCTTCCACTTACACCAATGATGGGACACTATTCCTGCCACTTACACCAATGATGGGACACTATTCCTTCCACTTACACCAATGATGGGACACTATTCCTGCCACTTACACCAATGATGGGACACTATTCCTGCCACTTACACCAATGATGGGACACTATTCCTGCCACTTACACCAATGTTGTGGCACTATTCCTGCCACTTACACCAATGATGGGACACTATTCCTGCCACTTACACCAATGATGGGACACTATTCCTGCCACTTACACCAATGTTGGGGCACTATTCCTCGCTGACCACCAAGACCGGGACATTTTCTACTCCCACTGACTACACTCCGGCCCTCCTAAAAATCTGAACAATAATAAACTGGCCCTTTGTTCGGAAAGTTTGGAGACCCCTGAACTAGAGAATAGCTGGGAATGTTTTTTTTTTTTTTTTTTTCACCTTAAATCACTGTGGGTTGTAGAAAAAGAGTGAGAGGGGCCCCATTAAAAAAAAAAGTTTGACATTCCTGTTCTAGATATGCATGATCAAGCAGCGTGCACACCCAAAGGGAAAAGATCACTGCCTTTTACCCGTAAGGCAGTGGAAACGTAAGCTTCCTAGTTATTTCCTATGATTTCCTAACTGTACTGTTGAAAACCAATCCTGTTTTGGGAATCTTCTGGTTAATCAAAAATGATATTTTTTAGACCATAAGGTCTGCAGAAAAAAAAATCAACCAGGCATGAACAGCAAAACTTTAGGTTCGGTTCACACTACTGCAATGTGATTTTGACGCGATTTGCAGTGTGAATATGTAGTGTCACTTTGGTTGCATTTTGGAAGTGGTGTGCATATTCCATGGGACCAAATTGACCCTTTCCCAAATTGCATCGCAGCTGTGTTGCATTGATGTGAACAGGCACCATTGGAAGCAATGTTATTTCCATTGTCATGAAATTCAGTGTGATCCAATAGAAATATTCACCAGCACACCATGGATATTCAGAACAAGTCCAAACATTTTTTTGATGAAGAAAGATCACATCACAAACACAGAAGTGCAACATTTCAAAGCTGCACAGGGTCCCTTCCCCTTCGTCATCACATGGCTGACAAAGAGGCTCTGTGCGGCTCCGAAACATTACACTTCTCCGTTTGTGATGTGATCTTTCTTCAATTAAAAAAAAAAAAAAAAGTTCGGCCTTGTTCTGAAGATCCATGGTGTGCTGATGAATATTTATACTGTGTTGTGCATGCGCCAGTATCCAGTAAGGCACTTTGGGTTATTTCCTGTTTAGATACAAAGCTATACAAAGTTATGGTTATGCAATTGTGAGTATTTGACTGCTAGATCTCCGTATTATGGAAATGCTACACTCAGGTACATGTGGTGTAAATTAACTGCAATTTATCCCATGACACTTTAGAGTCTCCCGATGAAGCCAAAAATCGGCAAAACGTGTTGAGACCTTTGAGTATCTTCCTGTATCTTCCTGCACCTTGACCCAACATGTCTACTGTGTAATAATATGTATTTGTATGGACAGTTCAAGGTATTACGGCCTAGCAGGACAAGTGCTATCTCAGGGATATTTATACAACGTATCTGTAATGCCGCGTACACACAAGCGGACTTCCCGGCAGACTTGGTCCGGAGGACCGGACTCCGTCGAACAATTCGATTGTGTGTGGGCTCCGGCGGACTTTTTTTTCCCCAAAAGTCCGATGGACCTAGAAATAAAACATGTTTCAAATCTTTCCGACGGACTGGAGTCCGGTTGAAAAATACACCCGTCTGTATGCTAGTCCGACGGACTAAAACCGACGCTAGGGCAGCTATTGGGTACTGGCTATCAACTTCCTTAATTTAGTCCGGTCGTACGTCATCACGTACTAATCCGTCCGACTTTGGTGTGATCGTGTATAGGCAAGTCCCTTCGTTTGAAAGTCCGGTGGACGTACGCTGCAAAGTCCGTCAGAAAGACTGTTGGTCCTAGTCCATCGAAAAGTCCGCTCGTGTGTACGCGGCATTACAGTATTGGACAAATTGTTTTTATAGATGTACAAGTTTTACACAAATAGGTGTTTTATGAAAATAAATCTGTTTTTTGATTCTAACAAGTTGAGTATTCACTCTTTTGGGAGTTATATGTGGCACTTTAACTACTTGCCGACTGCTCTATAACAGTTTTACTGCTACAGGGCAGCGGCTGTTCACAGGATCACGTATATATACACGTGACCCTGCTTTTTCTGGTAGGGGGCACGATTATACACAGTAGGAGCCGATCAGTGTATACAGTGGACTCAGTGTCCGCTGGCACCCACCGATCATCCTGCAGAGAGGCAGAACAGAGATCTGCCTATGTAAACAAGGCGGATTGCCGTTCTGTCAGTAGGGAAGGCATGGATCCTGTGTTCCTGCAAGCAGGGACAAGGATCCATGTTATCCCCTAGTAAAAGAACCTCCCACACTGTAATAAAAACACTGGTTAGGCACACAGTTAACCCTTTGATCGCCCCTGATGTTAACCCCTTCCCAGCCAGTGTCATTAGTACAGTGACTGTGCATATTTTTAGTACGGATTACTGTATTACGGTCACTGGTTCCCAAAAAGGTGTCAGCTTGTGTCCGATTTTCCACCACAATATTGCAGTCCCGCAATAAGACGCTGATCGCCGCCATACATATCTGTATCCCAACATATCCCATAGTTTGTAGACGTTATAACTTTTGCGCAAACTTATCAATAAATACTTATTGGGATTTTTACTTAAAACATGTAGCAGAATACATATTGGCCTAAATTGATGAGGAAATTCTATGGTTTACATTTTTTTATTGGATAATGTTTTACAGGAGAAAGTAAAAAATTTATTTATGAAAAATGTTCAGCTTTTCTTGTCTATAGTGCAAAAAAACAAAAAACAAAAAAAAACAAAAAATGCAGAACATGTAGCAGAATACATATTGGCCTAAATTGATGAGGAAATTCGATGGTTTACATTTTTTTAATTGGATATGTTTTACAGGAGAAAGTAAAAAAATTATTTATTTATTCAAAATTTTCAGCTTTTCTTGTTTATAGTGCAAAAAAAAAAAAATCAAAAAACGCAGAGCTGATCAAATACCACCAAAGGAAAGCTCTATTCGTAGGGAAAAAAAGGACAGTGCCGTATTGCAAAAAAATGGCCTGGTCACGAAGGGGGGGGGGTAAATCTTCCGGAGCTGGTTAAAGGAGAGGTCCAGCCAAAGCTCGTTTAGCTGTACCTCTCCTGTGGGTCACAGGAGTGCAATGCGTTTTGAGCCGAGAGCGGGCTGAAATCTTACTATTCATAGATGTTTTCATAATCAAGTTGACTTTCTCAATGGAAAAATGAGAGCTGGCCTCCCATTAATAACATTCTTGTGTCTTACAACACCATTTAATAATTGCAGCCCTGACACCGATGACGAAATGTGCACAGAGAAAGAACAGGGAACATTTTATGGACCCTTTTCCGACAAATGTTCATTTATGCAGTGCAACGAAGGCCATTTCTCCTAAACTTATTAATACTAAATACAGCTGACATGTTTCGCAAGAGCTTTGTCACTGAAATCTGTTTATGGTTCAGCAGTTACAGGAAGACAACTGAGTCTTCTGCTGTTTCCAGTGGTGTGTGATACATCTTTTATAAATACACCAGATCCTTGCATTGAAATAAGTATTAGAATAGTCCTTCCTACTGATTTATGTATGTTGACATGGTGCAACGCTTGGGTACTAGGGGCAGGTCTAAGGGCAGGGGATTCCTGTTGTGGCATGTGTCTTCAGCTGCAAAATTCCAAAGGTGATGGTAATGGTGGAGAGCAAGGAACTTATATTTATCACCAGACACACAACAATATCTATAGAACATCACCCATTCTCAATCAGGGTTACTTGGAATTCTAAGGTTCCTCCAGAGGTTGCTAGGGGTTCTTTTGGTTGTGGCTGATTGACCTCCCATTTGATGGAACCTGCATAATTCCAGTGTCAACACTATTTAGCAAAACAAGCAGGATGAGACCAATTATGTTTTTAGCGGTCTGTCAGGGTAGCATTCTTCCTACTGACCACCAACGTAGGAGGTATTTTCCCCATTGACTCTGGATGAACTAGTAAGGGTTCCCAAAGACCAGAAATTATTTTAGGTGTTTCTCTGGGGTAAAAACTTTGAGGAAGACTGATCTACTTATCACAGAGAACCCAACACAAAGAAAGCATTGGTTATAAAAACCAACACTATCTGAACTTCTCTGTTCTGAATGTTCTCAGCTGTGCCATACGATCTTGCCGACCTACAGCTGAATCGGGCTTCAAACTACTAATGCATCTGTAATACATGCCCATACAGAGCCATAAGATTTTCCCTCAATGCTCCAATCTTTGATGACGATGTGGAGAGGAGGTTGGCTCCCTACTGTTTTTTTGGTCCTGCAAATTACTCCACAACTTCTAGACCAATGTTCCACGTATTGCTCAAAAATTCACCAATTATGAACTTCCATGGGATTTGGCGTTTTTTCTACTGCATCTCCATACTATCCCAGGAAAAACCTTTTAGAAGGAGGGTTTGGACAGCCGCACTCCAATATAAATGCCTTTATTGTATAAAAGAAAAAAGTTCAAACAACAGCAGGGTACAGGATGGATTAGTTGACGCGTTTCATGCTCTCAATAGTGCTTAGTCAAAGCTACACAACCACAAATTTTTGCCACAAATATATACTAGTGTAACATGAATTAGGTGATCGATTAGAATTAATTGATTAAATGAAGTTAATTAATTAGATAGCAAACAAGTGTAATTAAATATAAGAGGCACACAAATATCCAGGAGAAAAACATGGAAGAATGCCATAAATGTATATAATAAAAAAATATAGCAAAATTTAAGTAAATCAAAAAATCAAAAACATTCCAATTATATAACCTGGATAAACGAGCATGTATAGTGCTTTAAAAATATTTATATGTAATTGTAAGAAACATAAAGTGTATTTGTGCGTAGGAAATAAATATCCATGTGTAGTAGTAAACACCAAAAACGCAACATATATGGGGATAAGTATGGATATGAGTAATACATATATATAAAAACATAAATTTCAATGACTGAAATATATATAAAAGACATGCACAAAATTTGTGTGCATCGATGCCCATGCAATAGTCACCAAAAAGTTTTGTAAAGCCTACTGTAAAATAAATGAATAATTTGATATTTCCAATAAACGAAGACTATAACGTAATGTAATATAACTATTTATTTAAACTAGGCAGCACGAATGGGCAAAGGAAGGAAGGTAGAGACCTCAAATTGAGAAAAGAAAACCCACAGAACAAAAAACAGCCCTATAAACATATGTACATGAAAAAAAAAAAAGACTAATAAATATATATAGAACAAAACCAAACAAAACAGAAAATGGATTAGATTTTCAAGGGAAGAAAGCAAGAGAAAAGACCATCTAAAGATCTGTGTTGTCATGCACCGCATACTTTCAACCAGTGTTATAATGGGCACGAAAGGTACATAGCGATCATTCCAATGGCCCCAATCTTAGTCAAAAAAGATACAAAAAAATCCCAAAAGACACCAACAAAATCATGCCTGATCTATAGCCTATATTGAAAACAAATGAATAATCGATCAATGAGATAGGCCGATATATTGGTAAATTAGTTTTTACGAGTCTTAAAAACTGTCCAACCGGGACGCCTCTGATGGTGTGTCCCGGATGACCAGTCAGCTCTCAATAATGCATTACTGGCTGTAGGTTTCCTGTGTAGTCCAGTGACTACAGCAACATTCCTACCCAACAACTGTACATCGAGAAACTCAATGGAAACATCCTGAAGGTGTCCCGTGAACCTCAAGTTGAGATTATTATTGATCAGATAGTGGAGCCATACATTAAGATCAACCTTGTCGTCTGATACAATGAAAGGTCATCAATATAGCAACAAAAGAAGACTGTGTCCATATGACGGGCGCCATCAAGTTCAAAGATCCGGGTCCTCTCCCACCACCCCATATAGAGGTTGGCCTGGGAGGGCGAAAATTTCGCCCCCATAGATGCACCACATCTTTGGAGATAATAGCACCGTCAAACATAAAAAAAGTTACATGTTAGTAAAAAATCTAGACACAGCAAAATGAATTCTTGAAGAACAAGTGAAAAGTTTCCAGACCTTTTAAGGAAAAACGCAACAGCTTGTAAGCCCAAAGGGTGAGGAATACTCGAATACAGACTTGTGACGTCACAAGTGATCCACCTGAAATTGGCTTTCCACTCAAAATCTTGCAATTTGGTGAGGAGCTGTTTAGTGTCCCTAAGAAAATTAGGAAGACCAACCACCAAGGGCTGTAACTGACTGTCTATCCATTCACCTAAACGCTCGTTGAGTGACCCAATGACACTTGGTCCTCCCACAAGGGGGTTTAACTCCTTGTGGACTTTAGGCAGATGGTGATACACTGGCATTATTGGGCACTCAGGAATGAACAAATCTCTTTCTTTCTGAGAGAAAATACCAACATAGACTGCTCTGTCTAAAAGAGAGGACAATTCTTTTTTTGAAAGAAGTGGGATCTGCCCTAAGTTTCTGGAAGGTATCTGTATCGGACAATTGCCGCAGGGCTTTATCTCTGTGCACAATTGAATCTAAAACCACAAATGAACCACCTTTATCAACGGTATCATCAGAGCTTAAAGATTTAAGGGCTCGTCTCTCAGAACTAATGAGGTTGTCCGACATAGGATCTGTCCGACAACTGTGAGCCAAATGAAAAACCTACCGACGTTTTCATCCTATAATGACTGGTGACCGCGGCAAGAAGCTGCATCCCGCTTCTTTGGAAATAAACACAAGCACCATCGATCACTGTCTGATTAAAAAAAAGTTAATGAAATGGAGGACTTGGTAGCAACAGAGTGGGGCTTCAGGGAGAAAATTTCTAAAAAGTGGTTTTATTGGCAGAAATTTGTATACTCTGAAGAGTGCGCATCTCTGGTACTCTAAACTGGTTCCTACTTTCTTGGTGGAGGACCAAATGACCACAGGAGACTGGGAAATGTTGAGGAGTAAAGCAAATCTTCCTCCGCATCTTTTTTTTTTTCTCGCTCATCCTCCTTCGCCCCTACCCTTCACCTCTTCCATCTAATATTTGTTCTGAAAGCCTCGGGGCTTTCACACTGGAGACACAGCAGCGGCTGTTTCAGGGCGCTTTGCAGACGCTATTATTAGCGCAATAGCGCCTGCAAACCGCCCCAGTGTGAAAGGGCCCTTAGGCTTCATGAGGTATGTAGAAGGCTTACACCTACAGCAACGGCTTTATTACACTTCTACTTCTACTAGTCAGAGTTGCACATTTTGTTTTTATCTACAGATGTCCCTTATCTGCATAGGCAGTTTTTTGGTAAGGTGGACTAACCCTTTAATGTTTTTTTTAAATTGATACATAACTGGATTGTATTTTTTTTTATACCTACCTGCCTGCCTTTTAAAAGCAGCTTCAGTCAAAAAGTTGAATATGTAGTCGAAACATTTTTACTTGCCTTAACATCAATAAAAAAAAACGTCAGTACTTTGTGATGCGCTGCAATAGGGTTGTATAGTGTATGGAGAGTGACAGCACTTTTCAGTAAGTATAACAAATGTCAGAGAGGAATGCGGCTCCAAGTGAAGTCCGCTGACACATGTCCAATATATAGCTGATGTTAAGATCTAGACCTTAGGTTCTACATCTAGGCCTAAGGCAATTGAGGTCATTGATGCTACACAGTATACTGTTTAAGGTATTTTTGTAATATAAAAAGTACATTTACTAAATGTAAACTCCAAAAGTAAATATCCTACCTAACAGCACACACCAAAAGATGCCCGCTGTTGTCTTTATTAGTCAAAAAAGCTTCTTCTGATTAATTTAAAATGTTGTGACCGGAGACTGAGGCTTCATGTACATGGGACGTTTTAAAACCTCTCCTGAGCGATGCAACTTGACACATAGTAACCGACGATTAAAAACATCCATTGTGCCGCGTTTGCACTTAGCAGCGTTTTTTGCATTGCAAATAGTCAAAAATGTATCTCCATTAAAAATACCCATAAACGAAACGCTGTTAAACGCGAGTTACCATGTTTACAAGCTGGCATTTGGAGTTTCAAATGCCTCTGAAATCTGTCTTGAACGCATTTTTTTGCTTTCCAAAAAATCCTTCTAACCTCAACTGCCTGGAAACGACTACCCTGTGTACATGTACTGACAAGATAACATAGAGGAGAGTTCAGGGCAGCTGAAAAAAAACACCCAACTGCTCCTAAGAGCCAGTTCACACAGGGGCAGCATGACTTGCAGCGCGACTGCCTTAGGCGACCTGCACACGACTTCAGTGGTGGCTTGCAAAATGACTTCTGTATAGAAGTCAATGCAAGTCGCCCTGAAGTCGTCCCGAAGTAGTACAGAAACCTTTTTCTAAGTTCGGAGTGAGTCGTTCCTATTAGAACGGTTTCATAGTACAGAACAGAACGTGACTTGTCAGGCGGCTAAGTCGCCTGACAAGTTGCCCCTGTGTGAACTATGTCTAAACGTCCGTTTACCAGCAGCAGTGTACATGAGGCCTGATTATCCCTCATTTGATGGCTAAGCTCCACCCACTGCCATCCCTGTCCAATGAAAGTGCCTTTATTGACCACTGAGGAAGTCTCACTGGACACCGGAAGAGTGGTTGGTGGGGCTTAGCCAAGAAGTCAGAGGATGTCCCGATAAGAACGTGAAGCTTCATCAGTGAGGGACACAGAAGAAGTTTGTCGAGATAAAGTGTAGGGATCTTGTGGGGTATGCTCCTAAACTGGCCATACACTATATATTCTGATGGCACTGTCTCTGTGTACTCATCTTTAGTTTTACCAAAAATATATAATAGAAGGTCAAACAAACAATTCATTCAAATTGTATCCAATCAGGAAAGCCCCTGCACTGGATAGTCAATGGTAGATCTAAAGGAGGTTGTAGACTCAGACTGTATATTGTGGTTACCAAGCATTCTGTATCTAAACACTACTTAACAACTCATAATAGGGATCCCTACAATAATATATTTTTAGGGATAGATAAATACAGCCCCCATTCGAGGGGTAGTTCCCTAATTAGAAGTATCTTTAAGCTTGAGATGACTTGGGTCCATAGATTAAAGACCCATGTCCCCTATGCTTTAAATGTAGATGTGGATGTTAACGCTTTTATAGATAATTCACGATTAACATTTTAGTCTCTGTATTAAGATTTGGGTTGGTTTGATTAATCATTATCATATTTGTTTATAGTATAAACTCGATCTGAATCTTGGGTGGATATTTTTTTCCCTTGATTTCAATGGTTTGTATGTTTACTACCATTGGGGCTGAACTGCTACATACCTGTTGATGTGCAATTATAGTTTGCACATGGGTTTCCCTACTTTAGAGGGTAGGGCGTTGTGGTCTCATCCTTGCTATGCACATTGCTCTGATAAGGGTATGACATTTTTTTATTGTTTCCTATCTTAATTTTTGTATTTTTGTTATAGTTCATCAATTTTTAAGCAATTTTTTTATTTAGTACCCACTGTGGAGATTGTCGATGGATTTTGATGTCATCGATCAATTAGTTCAACGAGTGGTATACTGTTTTGTTTAGGGTATGACTCCTCTTAATATTATGTGATATATTTTGTTTTTGTCTTATATTATATCCCTTGGAATGTTATGATGGATAAATAATCCTTTAAATAACATTCCCTTTTTCAACCATTGTGGGGATTATCGATCTAATTTGATATATTATGGTGTGGATTTGGAAGTTATTTCCTATCCACAGTGGTGGCGACTTAGTCACCATTGTGGATGTTGATCTATGATATATTCACACTATGGTTGCAATGGCATTTTCAATTTTAGTCGTTTGAATATTTTTTATCATCTATGTATATTGGGTGTATTAGCCATATATTAGCCATATATTTTTTTCTATGTAGTGGTTCAGCTATGGTGGGTGCGGCGGTCCATAAGCGGGTGTGTTGACCGTTGCGCTCACTATTAGCTTCACCACTTATCGTTATCCCTGGGATTTTAGTCTCAGTTCTGCATCTTCCCATAATTAAAATGGCGACGTCAGACTTGTGACGAAACGTGTCGGGAGGAGCGACGTGCTGACGTCACCTCACTGTTCACGGCCCAAATGGACCGGCATTGGTATTGTTGCCGGCCGTCCGGCCTAATTTTTTACTTGATTTTTTTATACGTTTTGGAAGCTATACTGCTTTTTGTCAATAAAAAAACCAGAATCTTCTTGCATTCTTTGCATGAAGATAAAAAAAACCTTCTGTGTGTAGCAGCCACCTCAGCACCCCCTAATTATTTACCTGAGCCCCATCTCTCTCCAGCGATGTCCACGAGTGTCTTAGCCTCCCATAACTCTCCTCCTGATTGGCTAACTGACTTTGACAACCGCGAGAGCCAATCAGAAGAGAGAGGGGGCGGGGCAGGGCCGGGCTCCATGTCTGAATGGACACAGGGAGCTGTGACTCGGCTTGGGTGCCCCCAAAGCAAGCCGATTGCTGTGGGGGCACTGAACAGTAGGGAGGGGCCAGGAGCAGCGAAGAGGGACCCGAGAAGAGGAGGACCTGGGCTGCTCTGTGCAAAACCACTGCTCAGAGCAGGTAAGTATAACATGTTTGTTATGTTTTCATTTTTTTTAAATGAGACTTTACAATCACTTTAAGATAAAAAAACCTTCTGCATTTAGAACCACTTTAAGGAAAGTTTATATTTGTAGTGTATTATTCTTTCATACAATTCTATACCATGCATTGTTGTTTAAAAAAATGAAGCACATTACAAGTACGATTTTTCCTGACTGAGAACCACATTAACAGTGAGAATTTTGTTCACATAAGAAAGGAGAAAATATTTCGATCATTTGTCTACAATTTTTCCCTGACCTTCGATTTTTGTCCCCCATTATTAATTCATCATAAAATGAACCACGCATGGCCAGCATCCTTCTGACAACTTGGTCTAAAACCAGAGACGATGCCCCTTTTTGTCCTTAAAGTGGAATTTTACCCATAACAACTTGATAAAAAATAATGTTCTTTAGCAAGGAACATACATTCCACATTAATAATTATCTTACCAAAATTAGTGAGTGCTGTAAATTACCTCCAGCATTGCTCCTGTTTTTTTGCTGGATGCTGCCATTTTGCTGAAGCCCAGAGCCCCTGAACAGCAGTAAATCAAACTAAACCCATCGATTTAACCGTTTCAAAAGTTACATTCCCGGAATGTCGGGATTGCCAACTGTCAAATTTGCTTGTGTCCTCAACCAAACTGTCAAACCATCAAATGGCTGGTGTGATAACTGATCACATGTGCAGCACCATGGCAGTTGCAGATCAAACAGAAGCAGCTACCTTGTCTGTAAAGCATTTAATTCCACTTTAAGGCTGCCAGCAGATAGGCCTCTGCAAATTTTGTCAGTTCCTAAAAATGGAGAGCAACTGAGCATGTGCAGAGCAGGGTGAGACAGTATATTACTGGATTTTACACAGTATAGGCACTTATTTTTAACGTTTTACATAGCTATACCTGCTAAAGGGGCCAGTCTGAAGTCATCAATTTTCGGACTAAAGTTCCACTTTAAAGCAAAAACCAAATAGAGGGGAGGTAGCAAGATGGAGGTGTTATTATGGGAATGTGGTTTCTTTTAACTTGTATACGTGTGTATAGAGGTGTGAATCTTTATATATGAACTCAAAACAAGTTCGCTATATGACCCTGGTCTACTGTAGCTGATTAAATACCTCCTCACATGACGCAACAACCAGATAAACTTCACACCGCATGACTAGCTGTCAAGATAAAGACTGTAAAATCCTAGGAGAATTATACTCCATATAACACTCAATACTATTACTCATTCCAGCACACAGCATTCAAACCTTACCTGTAATCCCAGTCAGCAAAATGTACAGAATACTTTTCTTTTTTTTTTTGAGCCCGTGGTGCAGTGTGCAAAAACCAAACGCCAAGTGAGCCAATACATATAAAAAGTACACAGGGTGCATCAATGGCCCCCCTCCTTAAAATGTAACTTTACCCATAGCAACTTTAGCAAGGAACATATATTCCACAATAATATTTATGTTACCAAAAATTAGTGTGTGCTGTAAATTGCCTCTAGCATTGTCCCTATTTCTTCTTGCTGGAGGCTGCCATTTTGCTGAAGCCCAGAGCCCCTGAGCAGCAGTAAATATTTAGGCTGTCAGCAGACTGCATTGAATTGTGCATGTGCCAACTCAATGCAATTAAATCTTCCAGGTGCATGTGTTTAACCGCTTCAGCCCCGGAAGATTTTACCCCCTTCCTGACCAAAGCACTTTTTGCGATTCGGCACTGCGTCGCTTTAACTGAGAATTGCGCGGTCGTGCGGCGCTGCACCAAAACAAAATCGACGTCCTTTTTTCTCCACAAATAGAGCTTTCTTTTGGTGATATTTGATCCCCTCTGCAGTTTTTATTTCTTGCACTATAAACAAAAAAAGAGCGACAATTTTGAAAAAAACGCATTATTTTTTACTTTTTGCTATAATAAATACCCCCCAAAAATATATATATATAAAAGATTTTTTTTCCACAGTTTAGGCCGATAAGTATTCTTCTACATATTTTTGGTAAAAAAAAAAAAAATTCCAATAAGTATATATTGATTGGTTTGCGCAAAAGCTATAGCGTCTACAAAATAGGGGATACTTTTATGACATTTTTTAAATTTTATCAGTAATGGCAGCGATCTGCGATTTTTATCGTGACTGCGACAATATGGCATCGGACACTATTTTGGGACCGTTGTCATTTATACAGCGATCAGTGCTATAAAAATGCGTTGATTACTGTGTAAATGACACTGGCAGGGAAGGGGTTAAACACTAGGGGGTGATCAAGGGGTTAAGTGTGTCCTAGGGAGTGATTCTAACTGTGGGGGGGGGGTGGGCTACTACTCATATGGCAGTGATCACTGCTCCGGATGACAGAGAGCAGTAGATCCCTGTCATGTCACAAGGCAGAATGGTGAAATGCCTTGTTTACATCTCCCAGTTCTGAGGCTTCTTGACACGATCGCGGGCCACCGGCGGACATCGAGTCCGAGGGACCCGCGGACACAGTCACAGGCTTTGTTTGCAGGTAAGTATCACATAATTATGCTTTTAATTTGCAGGGTTTGCACGCAGCAAAAGAGGAAGTCAAACCCATCAGGGTTGACTTCCTCTTTACATGACAGTGATTGACCACATGTGAATGTTCAGTGAAAGCCACATTCACTGATTTATAAATAGGCCCCATATTACATAAAGGAGATTGTTCAACCATGTGTCTGCGCACACCCGCCGCACACCAACTGAGATCAATTTGTGCCTTTGCTCAGGTAATGAATTCAATCGTCTTGAAATGAACACCAGCCAAATATAGAAATTGATAAGAGTTTTAGAATGAGATTTCCTCGAAGACAATCTAAAGTCTAAAGTACAATCCGATTGGTACAACCTTGTAGTAGAGGGCCTGCTTGTTTGTATACACATAATAAGCATCTTTCATAAGTGGGCTTTTCAAGTTAGAAGTAAGAGCATGTGTTGGCTGTAAGACACTTAACCACTTCAGCTCTGGAAGGTTTACCCCCCCTTTATGACCAGGTCATTTTTTTGCGATACGGCACTGCGTTACTTTAACCGACAATTGCGTGATGCTGTACCCAAATAAAATGTACGTCCTTTTTTCCCCACAAATCGAGATTTCTTTTGGTGGTATTTGATCATCTCTGTGGTTTTTATTTTTTGCGCTATAAACAATAATAGACTGACAATTAAAAAAAAAATATGTTTTACTTTTTGCTACAAAACATATCCAAAAAAAAAAAAAAATGTAAAAAATATACATTTCTTCAAAAATGTAGGCCAATATGTATTCTGCTACATACTTTTGGTAAAAAAAAATCCCAATAAGCGTATATTGAGATTGTAGATGCTATAAATTTTGCGCAAACCAAACTATGGGAGATATTTATGGAATTTTTATTTATTTTTACTTGTAATGGCGGCGATCAGCGACTTGTATGCGGGACTGCAACATTGCAGCAGAAAAATCGGACACTGATACTTTTCTGGGGACCATTGACACGAATACAGTGATCAGTGCTAAAAAATATGCACTGTCACTGTACTAATGGCATTGGCTGGGAAGGGGTTAACATCAGGGGCGATCAGAGGGTTAAATGTGTTCCTAGAGAGTGCTTGCTTACTGTGGGGGAGGGGCTTGTACTGTGGGAAGGCAGAGATTTGTGTTCCTGCTTAGTAAGAAACACAGGATCACTACCTTCTGCCTTGTTTACATTGGCGGACCTCCGTTCTGCCTCTCTCAGGAACGATCGGCGGGTCCCGGCAGACAGCGAGTTCGCTAGACCCGCTGATTGGCTTCCGCTGTGTCCAACGCAATGGGAGCGGGTCGCTGGTGACGCGTGCGTGCCGACGTCCCGGAAGTGCAAAATCACGCACCTGTACTTGATTTTGCACAGGAAAGCCACCTTGCCGCCATATAGGTACAGCGGATAAAGAGACCCGAAACCAAAGAAAAATCTGGTGTGTAATATCCGGGTAATGTGTGCTGATAATGAGTTGCTGCTCTAATAAAATGCTGTGCCTTAAATATAATAGAACTTGTGCAGAGCGCTGCCCAGAATTGGGGAATTTACACTCTATTAGGGCCAGTTCACACCACATCCATTCCAGTGCATTATTTTTCTGCATCAAAAACGCATGGAAAGTAGGTTATATGGTTTTCAATGGCATAGTTCACACCAGTGCTTGCAGTTCCAGTGCGTTCCAAAAAAAAAGTAGAACATGCCGCATTTTTCCTGCACTGGAATGTGACAAAATGCATCAAAAACGTACTTAAACACACATGTCCTAATGTAAGATTAGGAAAAAAAAGAGGAGGAAAAAATGGAACGCATCAAAAATGCACTGGAACGCATCAAAAACGTGCATGCAGAAAAGCATCTGGAACGCGTTTCTATGATGTGAACTGGCCCTTAGACTTTTTAATTAATGTGTAAACCAAGTAATTCCTAATAAATCAACAATATATAAATAAATAATACATAAATGCTTCCACATAATCCTCATAAAAAAAAAGTCTGATATTAAATCTTCATGATTGTGGAAGAAAGTTATCCATTGTGCCAAAGTGCCGTCCATTCAAATAAAGTGCAGTCCGTGGTCCCCTTCAGTGTGCCCACAAAGCTTTGATAACACCTTGTCGGAGGGACGAAACGCGCCAGTTGATGTCATAACCGGCCAGTGAGACGCACACCAGTGTGGACTTCCGGTTTCGGTTTTCTATGCTTGTATACCTTCATACAAATGTGAGTGGATGTGTTTTGAACCTGTTCATTTTAAGTAATAAATGGAACTATGCTATCTGGATCTCCTTTGCTATATTATCCACACATATACATGAGTACTTCACCTCCCTAAACACTGAGAAGCCAGTGAGGAGGACAACAAGGACCAGCATTCCCAGGATACTTATAAAGCACATTTGACTCCTGTCACTGGGGGTCCATAGCAGCTGGTGAGTGGGCACACTGAAGAGGAGCACGAACTGCACTTTATATGAATCTACAGCACTTTGACAATTTTGCACGATGATTAACTTTATTCCTCAATCATGAAGATTTAAATTCACTGAATCTTTTATAAAGATTATGTTGATGCCTTTTTGTATTATTTACACTATATTACCAAAAGTATTGGGACGCCTGCCTTTATACACACACATGAACTTTAATGGCATCCCAGTCTTAGTCCGTAGGGTTCAATATTGAGTTGGCCCACCCTTTGCAGTTATAACAGCTTCAACTCTTCTGGGAAGGCTGTCCACAAGGTTTAGGAGTGTGTCTATGGGAATGTTTGACCATTCTTCCAGAAGAGCATTTGTGAGGTCAGGCACTGATGTTGGACGAGAAGGCCTGGCTCGCAGTCTCTGCTCTAATTCATCCCAAAGGTGTCCTATTGGGCTGAGGTCAGGACTCTGTGCAGGCCAGTCAAGTTCCTCCACCCCAAACTCGCTCATCCATGTCTTTATGGACCTTGCTTGGCCAGCCCAGGCGGTAACTAGACACTCCCAGAAGAGGACAAGACAAGGAGGGAGGGGGCTGTGCTAGGAAAATGACTCTTCCTGGAGTAGTCAAAGCCAAGGCAAGCTAAGGAAAGTTTTAAATACTTGATTTTTCTGCAATTTGTGAAGTTGGTGACAACTCTTTTTAATAGGGTTGGTGATGACGTTCCCCCCTATCCCCCAGGTCCTTACCACCCCCAAACAGCTGCAGTCTCCCACACTGTCTTCAGCCCAGCTGGGAAAAAAAATAGTATTGGCCTGACCACACCTGCTCATTATAGACTTAAAGCAGAGCTCCATCCAAGAGATGTGTTTGCACCCTCCACTGCCACATTTGGCACTTTTTGGGGGGATGGGGGCAGCGGGTACCTGGTTTTGACAGGTACCCGCTCCCACTTCCGGCCCAGATCGTCGCGGTGATCTGAGCCGGAAGTGGGAGTGGGTACCTGTCAAAAGTTCAGGAAATAATATTTGGGGATGTGGCGCTCCCTACTATAGGTACGTGTACAGTGGTAAACAAATAAATATCTGTGAGACTCTAAAATTATACCATATATAAATAGTGCAGTCCCTTATGCAGTGCATACACCTCAATTGCACTAATGGTGTCAATAAAGTACCACTAGATATTAAATAATGTGATAAACCATTGTGTATATATAATAAAAACTGTTATAACAGTGCACGCACATAAATGCAGTGATAAAAATGATGCTCCAACCCTGCATCCACATATATGATTAACCGTGCAATCCAATATCAAATAAGTCCAAAAAATCCAAAAAAAAGGAAATAGAAAAGAAAAATTATGTGATTGACGTCAAGTTGTGAAAGTTCCTAATCAGTAAATAAATCCCAGTGGCACAAGCAGAAAAAACAGTTCCAATGGCTTTGTGACTTTGGTGCCCACAGAGGTATTCCGTGACTTCTGTGCTCCCCTTTTGGCTCCCCACTCACCAGCTTCCACTACCCCTGCAGGGGTGACAGGCACTGTAAGATCCCAAGGCCGTCCTCTATTCGGTATCCCGTGGTTGCTGAGATAGAAAGCCTCTGTCACAGGGGTTCCAGACTCCCACCTAACCCGTATCCAGGAAAGGGGATCACCAACGAGAAGCCCTTACTCGTCTGGTTCAGTTCTCAAGTGTGCTGAAACGTTTTTTTTGACTGCTTTGCTAAGATTCCGATTGTCATGTCCGGAGGACCGGTGATGCTGCCTTAGAAGAACCAGGATTTTCCTCTGAAACACGTGGTGCAGGCTTAGCTGGCTCCCATGCGGTCTGTCCCAATGGAGAAGTGGATATTTCAAATGAACAAATCAAGCATGGCAAAAGTTAGCGAATTCCCTTTGTTAGAGGTGCTGCAAGACGTTCGTAACCCGCCCTACACACATTTCTTCGTCAGACTTCTACTGGGGCATTGTCTGAAGTCTGACGAAGAAATGTGTGTAGGGCGGGTTACGAACGTCTTGCAGCACCTCTAACAAAGGGAATTCGCTAACTTTTGCCATGCTTGATTTGTTCATTTGAAATATCCACTTCTCCATTGGGACAGACCGCATGGGAGCCAGCTAAGCCTGCACCACGTGTTTCAGAGGAAAATCCTGGTTCTTCTAAGGCAGCATCACCGGTCCTCCGGACATGACAATCGGAATCTTAGCAAAGCAGTCAAAAAAAACGTTTCAGCACACTTGAGAACTGAACCAGACGAGTAAGGGCTTCTCGTTGGTGATCCCCTTTCCTGGATACGGGTTAGGTGGGAGTCTGGAACCCCTGTGACAGAGGCTTTCTATCTCAGCAACCACGGGATACCGAATAGAGGACGGCCTTGGGATCTTACAGTGCCTGTCACCCCTGCAGGGGTAGTGGAAGCTGGTGAGTGGGGAGCCAAAAGGGGAGCACAGAAGTCACGGAATACCTCTGTGGGCACCAAAGTCACAAAGCCATTGGAACTGTTTTTTCTGCTTGTGCCACTGGGATTTATTTACTGATTAGGAACTTTCACAACTTGACGTCAATCACATAATTTTTCTTTTCTATTTCCTTTTTTTTGGATTTTTTGGACTTATTTGATATTGGATTGCACGGTTAATCATATATGTGGATGCAGGGTTGGAGCATCATTTTTATCACTGCATTTATGTGCGTGCACTGTTATAACAGTTTTTATTATATATACACAATGGTTTATCACATTATTTAATATCTAGTGGTACTTTATTGACACCATTAGTGCAATTGAGGTGTATGCACTGCATAAGGGACTGCACTATTTATATATGGTATAATTTTAGAGTCTCACAGATATTTATTTGTTTACCACTGTACACGTACCTATAGTAGGGAGCGCCACATCCCCAAATATTATTTCCTGTACATGTTAGTCCTTTTATGGGGACTTAACCTGGGGAGGCAGCATACCTCACTTTATTCACCTTTCTCTCCTATCTTACCTTTCTCCCTCCCCCATCTCCCCCCTCCCCCTCTCCCTCCCCCCCTCCCCCCCTTTTTTCTACCATATGTCCTAAGCGCAGAGACTTTGATAAATTACCTGTCAAAAGTTGCCCCCCCCCCTTCTCCATCCCCCTGCAGTCTTCTGGGAAACATAATAGGTCCCAGAAAACTACAGGACCATTGACAAGGTGCAACGTGACTTGCGCATGTGCAGTAGGGAACAGGCTGTGAAGTCGCAAGGCTTCACTTCCTGTTTCCCTTACTAGAGAGGCCGGCGCCTGCACCCGAAGCCGACTGAAGAATCGGTTCGGATGAGGACATCGCTGGATCCCCGGACAGGTAAGTGTTCTTATATTAAAGGTTAGCAGCTACAGTATTTGTAGCTGCTGACCTTGAATTTTTTTCTGAAGGAGCTCCTCTTTAGTACAGGAGCAGCGTCACTTTTAAGTCTATGGGATGTTGGTGTGCGGGAAGCACAGCGCTCAAGGGAGATGTCTGTAATGAAGCTCTGGATAGCAATTAAAGCCAGACAGGGGTACTAATACTTTCCCATTGTATCTAAAACAGAAAAAAGAAGAGTTAGGAAGTGTGGACACGATAATCTGTCAAAGAAAGAGTTAAAGTGTATGTCCAGACTTCCTAGCAGAGAAAAAAAAAAAAAGTTTTGGCTTGACATGCACTTTAAATTGTAAGACCAACGTGACTCAGCATTATCCATATTCTCTATAAATCTGAACGTCCACAATACACACAAACATACCACTAAAAAAAGGTTTCGCTTTCATTGGGACAAAATGCATAAAAATGACAGGCGGCTTCCAAAAACACAAGCTTGAACGTTTACAGCAGCCTGATTTATGGCTTTTCCCACGGTAAAATGAATGAATAAATAAAAGTGGATAGAAAACGCATTTAGCGGCTGGCGTTCCTATAACTTGGCCGGAGTTCTCATCATCCGAGGCTCAATGGAAACAATGAACAGTGCCGCCTCATTGACTTCCCGGTAAATATCAGCCTCCACTCTCCGGAGCCAAGTTCAAGCAGCAGTCTATGGATATGGCGTACGACTAACTCCAGGCAGACTTTGCTCATGGCAAGCCCCCGGTACTCCTGAATTAATCTGGACATGCGTTTTAGTCACCAGCTACCTATATAGTTAAGTGGTTTCACCTTTCTGCCTCTTGTCTGCTGACTGAGCATCTAAGTAGCAGCAACATGCCAAGTCATCAGCTCTGGTCACTCTACTTTTTACTTCTGCCCGCATTCTCCATCATATGCATGCAACAGAGTCTGATTGGATGCTTGTGCTGCCCCCTCCTTTCTCAGTCTGCTAATCTGCAGGAAATGACAGGAAGTTGATATCAAGATTCAGGTATTTAAAGCTGAACTCTGGGCATAATTTTTTTCTTCCCATACAGAGGAGCTGTGCCCACACTGCCACGTCAACTGCTCGTTTCATCTAGTGGTGGGCAGAAAGCTTATACTCACCTGATCCTCTAGAAAACAGCGCTCCCTCACAGGTCAACGGTGGACAGTTCCTGGTCAACAGGACCTGCTCTGGGCGTGATGACGTCAGGAACAGCCCACTATTAAAGACACCTAAATGCTAGTTCTGTGATCAGAAGCCTAGGCCTTTGGTCACACGCTCTCTGTTGAAATTAAGGATCGGAACCCTGGTTGAAATCAGATTAGACATTATTATTATACATTAGGTTATTATTATTATACAGGTTTTATATAGCGCCAACAGTTAGAGCAGTGCTTTACAACATGATTAGGACTGAAACCCGGACACATTATTCAGACCGGGCTGTGGCCCCCCTAAGTAACCAAGATAGTCAACCACAAATCTGTTTCCATCTGGGAGCTGCGGACAGCTGTCTGGGGGGGCAGGGTGTTGAAGTCAGCAAGAGCAATTTGACCACAATCACCGTTTGCTGCAGCATGCTATGCACACCGCATTACTACTCTCCTTGGGGGCACCCAAAGGTGTCCCAGGCCGCTGAAGTGTTCGGGTTTGGCTTGAAGAGAAGGTGGCAACCCTATACTGGGGTGATAGACCAAAGGCAATGTGCAGGGGGGGGGGGGGGAGTTTGGCAACAAGCTGAGACATTACCAGGAAGAGTCTACCTCTTGGTGCCTACAGTTTACACCTAGATTCTGGAGGTCACCTTCTGGCTATTTGATATATTAATCTAACTCAGAAAGTCTAATAATACATTTAAATTATAACTCAAGCCACTCACAGTGGGTGGGGGGATACCGGATTATGGGGGGGGGGGGGAATGTTTTTCAATTCCACCAGTATAATGGTAGAGGACAGATATGTATGTTGACTGTACTTTTTGTACATCTGTATTGCTAAATTGACCATCTAAGAATTCGATTTCGTTCTAATGATTGTAAGCTCTAAGGAGCAGGGCCCTCTGATTCCTACTGTATCAAAGTGTATTGTATTTGTACTGTCTACCCTCAAGTTGTAAAGCGCTACGTAAACTGTTGGCGCTATATAAATCCTGTATAATAATAATAATAATAATGATGTGTCTGTTTACCTTGAAATGTATTTCCTTTTTTTTTTTTTACAATAAAAACTATTGAAATATAAATTATAACACAAGTTGTCTTTAATAAAAGCAACATTAGCCACTTCTCAACATACAAAAATAAACAAAGCTCTTGAAATGTGAATTCTATCACTTCATTCATTCGTCTGATGGACGTCAAACCAGCTCATCAAAACAGGATTAACGGTGGCATTCATCGAGCAGAGCATTGTGTAAGAGCGCCGCCGGCCTTTACATAGGTATGCATGGCATGGGGGGCATTTTTCCGCCACAGTTCTTGGTACTGGAAGGGTCTGCTCCGTTGCACAAGAGGGCCTTGGAGAGAATTAAATGTATCAAGTGTTTTCCTAGAAAAATGCAGTAAGACTGCCTGCCAGCTGGTCGGATGTCAGTGACCAAAGCCAGGCTGCCGCGATCGCTGCGGATGAGTCATGGTGAGTCATTCGTCAGCTATTTTCCCCTTTTCATGTACTGCCAGTCGCTACGTTAATATTCAACTCGAGAGTAAATTTAGCAAACCAGGAAAACAACCGTTTCCATGGCAGCTCGTACATAATATTTATGCTATAGGCAGTAATCGGCGGAAGGAATTCAGAGTAGTAAATGGTGAGAAAATGTGGGCCTTACGTTTTTATTGCCCCGGTCCATAGAAGTTTCGTTTCGGTTCGTGATAGCATATCGAGAAGTGAGGCAGGATTGCGTAAGAGGCCTGGACTCCCACCGCTGAGTCTAGAGAAGGGGCCAAGCTGGTAGCATGAAAAATACCAAGTTGTGGGCAGGACGCCAATGATGTGGACTTTACTAAACATAGAAAGTTTTTATGACCTAGTAGGGTAGAGGTACTTCCATGTGCCTGGTATCAGCAGAACATCCCAGGCAAAGGTTGTATTTGTAGTCATTTTAAAGCGGAACTCATTTACCTATTGGTATTATAATAAGGCTTACCTATAGGTAGTGTAAATATCTCCTAAACGTGCGCCTTTTAGGATATATTTACACTATATGCAGCCAGTGACATCACTGGCGCATGCGCTATGAAGGAACGGCCAAGGGTGTTGTTCCTTCCGAGCTCTGTGCCGTGAATGGTGGCTCCTGCGCACCTACGCTAGAGTGACGTCATCGTGGCTCCGGCCACTCGCGGAGCCCGCGAACCCGGAAGAAACTCCGGGGGAAATTTCAGCCGTCGCAGTGGTGTACGGGCGCCGCTGGAAGGCTTCGTTCTAAGGTAAGTATTTCATAATCAGCTAGTATGCGATGCATACTAGCCGATTATGCCTTTGTCTTACAGGTTTTATTATTTTATTTTTTTTTAAACTTTTTTTTTTTTTTTTTTTTAAAGAGTTTACAACCTCTTTATCTGCTTCAGCCCCGGAAGGATTTTACCCCCTTCCTGACCAGAGCACTTTTTGCTATTCGGCACTGCGTCGCTTTAACTGACAATTGCGCGGTCGTGCAGCGTTGCACCCAAACAAAATTGACGTCCTTTTTTTCCCCCCCACAAATAGAGCTTTTTTTTGGTGGTATTTGATCACCTCTGCTTATTTTTATTTTTTGCGCTATAAACAAAAAAAAAAAAAACATAAATTTTGAAAAAAAAATGCAATATTTTTTTACTTTTTGCTATAATAAATATCCCCCAAAAATATATAAAAAAACTAATTTTTTTCCTCAGTTTAGGCCGATATGTATTCTTCTACATATGTTTGTTAAAAAAAAAAAAATCGCAATAAGCGTATATTTATTGGTTTGTGCAAAAGTTATAGCGTCTACAAAATAGGGTATAGTTTTATGTAATTTTTATTATTTTTTTTTTTTTACAAGCAATGGCGGCGATCTGCGATTTTTATCGGGACTGCAACATTATGGCGGACACTTCTGACACATTTTTGGGACCATTGGCTTTTTCACAGCGATAAGTGCGATAAAAATACATTGATTACTGTAAAGATGTCACTGGCAGGGAAGGAGTTAACACTAGGGGGCGATCAAGGGGTTAATGTGTTCCCTAGTGTGTGTTCTAACTGAAGGGGGATGTGGACTGTGTAGGGGAGATGACAGATCGCTGTTTATACTCTGTATGAACAGACGATCTGTCTCTTCTCCCCTCAGAGAACCGGAAACTGTGTTTACACACACAGATCCCGGTTCTCTGTGTGCCCCAAGCGATCGCGGGAGCCCGGCGGTGATCGTGACTGCTGGACACTCGTATCGGCTCCATGGGCGAGCAGGGGGCACGCGCCCCTAGTGGCCACAGGGCGAAGCAACGTTACATAACGTTGTTTCATCCAGCCGTGCCATTCTGCCACAGTACAAATGTGGCGGCTGGTCGGCAAGTGGTTAAAGGGGTTGTGAACTATTGAGGTTTTTCACCTTAATGCATTCTATGCATTAAGGTGAAAAACCTCCTGTAATGCAGCTGCCCCCCAGAGCCTCCCTTTTACTTACCTGAACCCAATCTTTCCCATGACGGGGACGAGCACACCAGCTCCAGCTGGTGTTTTGGGTCCTGATTGGATAGACTGATAGCAGGGTAGCCATTGGCTCCCGCTGCTGTCAATCAAATCCAATAACAAGGGAGGCGGGGAGCGGGGCCATGTCCAGCTGTCTGTGTCAATAGAGGCAGCAGCAGGACATGGGAGCGCGCCCGCACGAGTGCCCCGAGGGAGAGCACTTGAGAAGAGGAGGAGTGCCGCTGAGGGACCCCAGAAGAGGAGGATCGGGGCCACTCTGTGCAAAGCCAACTGCACAGAGGAGGTAAGTATAACATGCTTGTTTTTTTTTAAAAACCACAAACCTTTAGTTATCCTTTAATAGCCACAGAAGATATAAATCCATTTTGTGTTCACAAAACTTTGCAAACCCAGATATTACCATACAAATGTAGCAATGATATCATCACTGTGCTGTACATAGCCTGTGCAGAGAGCAGAGCTGTAGGAGGGGCCCAGCAGGCTCTGTGCATTACAGGTTGACTGCAGAACACTGTAGGAGGGGGCGGAGACAAGACCAGTCACCCTGCACAAGGAGAGAGAGCAGCAGTGACCGGTCTTAACTGCAGGAAGCTCCTGCGCAGGTTTCACCCTGCACAGATCTGGAAGAAATACACAAAGCACGCAAAGATTCAAGGGATGATACACATGACTCTTGTGTTTGGACAATATGGGGTTGTTTTACTAAAACAGAGTGCAAAATCTGGTGCAGCTTTTAATGGTAGCCAATCAGTTTCCACTTTTTTTTTTTTGTCAAAGCTTAATTGAAAAAGCTGAAGTTAGAAGCTGATTAGCTACCATTAAAGTAGCTAATCTCCTAAACGTGCACCATTTAGGAGATATTCACTGTATCAGCATGTCCCGACGTCATTGCACTGAAGAAACAGCTCGCTCGTGCCGTTCCTTCAGCTGCTTTGCCGTCATCGGCAGCTCCCGCACGCATGCGACATCATCGCGTCTCTGGCCAATCACAACCCCAAAATTTGGGGGCTTTAGAAATTCTTTAACTCTACCATTCTTAATTTGTTATAATGGTGCAGCCTTACTCATCAGGGATGGCTATTTGCCCCACTATTCATCTGTATTCTCTTCCTCTGCAGTAGCAGCTCATAAAAAATACTGTTCTTTCTTTTTTTTTTATGACTCGTTAGTCTATTGTATCCTTAGGCAAGCCACAGATGATGTGATTTTCTTTCCTGCAACAAAATAGTTTGATTACACTGACTGTGTTGATGGGGGAATCCCTCCCACTGCGCTGCCAGCAGGGAACCTTCCCTGCTGGCAGAACACATTGATTACTGCTGAAGTCTATAGCCACCAGCAGTGATCACATGCAAGAAATCCAATAGACTGGTTGTACTGAAGTTGATCAATGGATCGACTTCAGAACAACCAGCTTGCCTATAGAGTAGAGCTGCACGATTCTGGCTAAAATGAGAATCACAATTTATTTAACGATTACCGTATATACTCGAGTATAAGTCGTTCCAAGTATAAGTCGAGGCCCTAATTTACCACAAAAAAAATAGGAAAAACTTATAGACCCGAGTATAAGACGAGGGTGAGAAATGCACAGTTACTGTAAGTGGAAAAGAGGGTCAACAATGCCCATTTGCAGCATCACTGTGCCCATTTGCAGCCATAGGTCCCCCGAACTTTAAACTCGGTAGTTAAGGGTTCCTGGATGCTGCAGCCAAAATTTGGGGTCTCTGAACCCAAAGGGTCCCGAAATGACATTGCTGCAGATGGACACAGTTGACCAAATTTGTGGCCCCGTATCTCGGGGCCACTTAGTGCTAAGAGCCCCAAATTTGGTGTGCAAACCCAGTGGAACTAGCACCATAACATTTCCCAAGTTGGTGTTTCTAGCACCAAGTGGCCCCGAGATACAGGGCCCCAAAATTCAGTTCAGAAAATGTCAAGCACTTTTCTGCAGCAGAGAATGACATTTTCCGAACCGGATTTGGGGCCCTGTATCTCAGGACCACTTGATGCTAGGAACCCCAGCTTTGGATATGTTATGGTACCAGTTCCACTGGGTTTACACACCAAATTTGGGGTTCCTAGCACCAAGTGGCCCTGAGATATGGGGCCCCAAAATCAGTTCAGAAAATGTCAAGCACTTTTCTGCAGCAGAGAATGACATTTTCCGAACCAATTTTGGGGCCCCGTATCTCGGGGCCACTTAGTGCTAGGAACCCCAGCTTTGGATATATTATGCTACCAGTTCCACTGGGTTTGCACACCAAATTTGGGGTTCCTAGCACCAATTGGCCCTGAGATACGGGGCCCCAAAATCGGTTCGGAAAATGAAATTTTTTGCTGCAGAAAAGTGCTTGACTCGAGTATAAGTCGAGGGTGGCACTTTAAGCACAAAAAAATGTGCTGAAAAATTCGACTTATACTCGAGTATATACGGTAATTGTGCAGCTCTACTATAGAGGGATCAATTCTCGGCCGGTCCCTGCTGAAAAGACCGAGATTCGCTCCATCTAAGATCGGCTTTAGACATTTGGGGCTTCTCACGCTTGTGTGTCCCGTAACGCAGGCACTGTAACCATCTTGTTTTCAAGTGTTGAGGCGTGTTGTGTTAAGGCAGCCTTCTCATTTTGAATGGGATGTCAACACACTTTGGCACGCGAAAAACCAGACCTGCAGCATTTTTAGCAGTGTAGTGCGTTGCAATGCATGGCATGTGTGTAGTGGTGAGCTGTCGTGTAAATGCGCTGACGTGTATATGCTGTGTTAGGATGCCATTGAAAATGTACCGTATTTATTTATTATGGGTATTTTAAAAAGCACTCACAATTTACACAGCACTTTATATATATAGTAGATTCACATCAGTCCCTGCCCTCAAGGAGCTTTTAATCTAAGGTCCCTAATTCACATTCATACATACACATACCAGAGGATCCAACTATCCCACCAGCATGCATTTGCACTGTGGTAGGAAACAGGAGAACCCAGAGGAAATTTGAACTGATAATCTTAGTGCTGCGAGGCAGAAGTGTCAACCAGTAAATCAATGTGCTGCCCCACAGGTAACAGATATGGTTCACCATCCTTTTAAGTGACCAAAAACCTTTATAATAAGAAAATTGACAATCTCTATGCTTCCTATCGTATTCAGGTACAGTCATGTGAAGAAAGCCAGTGAAAATTATTGATTTTTTCAACATATTTGAGCATGCAAACACTAAATATAGATTTAAACGATGCCTGCCGATAAAGGTGATATATTTGAACAAATTACACTTAACAATTAACATGATGTGTTCATTCTTATGATATAAAACAGGGATCTCCAAACTGTGGCCCATGTGTCAAATTATAATTATTATACAGGGTTTATATAGCGCCAACAGTTTGTGCAGCACTTTACAACATGAGGGCAGACATTACAGTTACAATACAATTCAATACAGGAGGGATCAGAGGGCCCTGATCGTTAGAGCTTACAATCTAGAAGAAAGGATCCAGTGAAACAAAAGGGTAATAACTATGGGGGATAATCAGATAGATTAAATGAAAATACATTGTTAGGTGTGGGTAGGGTAGGCTTCTCTGAAGAGGAGGGTTTTCAGGTATCGTCTAAAAGCTAACAGAGTAGGAGATAATCAGACAGATTGGGGTAAGGAGTTCCATAGGATTGGAGAGGCTCTGAAAAAGTCCTGTAGGCAAGCATGTGAGAGAGGTGATGAGGGAGCTAGAGAGCAGGAGGTCTTGAGAAGAACAACGCGTGTCGTCACGTGACTTCATCCCCGAAGTCATGTGACGGTGACGACACGCGTTGGATACGGACACCGGAAGTGACGCTCTTGCTGCGAGCTCCCTGCTTGTTTGGATACATTATACGATTATTACGATTTAATGTGAGTACCTGACCCCCTTTTTTGTCTAAATAAACGCTACAAGTTTAAAAACATACTACACTATAGAGCTTCTTTTATATTTCCCCACCCCACCTGGTTTTGGTACATTCTGAGCGGTGCTTGGATATTCATTTGGCCTTGGAGGAAGTCATCACTCCCTAGGTTCTGGAACTCCCCCAGGAGGAATCGATGAGAGATTCCCCTCTCTCCCTAGGATAACCATCCATTCCCTTGTTTCCTTTGAATGCTGCTTACCTTACAGGAGTAAGGGTTAGTACACCTGCGGGTGTCATCTTGCACTGAAGACTCACAGCACAAAAGTCACAACGCCACCTGTTGATGACAGTTAGCACCTTATGATCTGCACCTTGCACTTCTTAATGGTTGGAAGATTTCTTCCAGACTGTGATTGATTTTGCACTATTTGCACTTTGACATACATGGACTTTTGTTTTATGATTTTTTCTTTTATGCATTGTAATTATATGAAAATTTAATACACTACAGTCACTTTATTCGCTATTATTGCACTGATCACTATTATATTATTTATTGAAGCATTTGATTTTTTCAACACATCAATATATGTCAGTTTGTTAGTACCCTGTTTCCCTGAAAATAAGACCTAGCGTGATTGTTGGTGATGGCTGCAATATAAGCCCTACCCCCCCCCCAATAAGCCCTAGTTAAAGTCCTTGTAGGTCTTATTTTCAGGGTAGGGCTTATTTTCGTGGGAAACAGGGTAGGGCTTATTTGGGGGGTAGGGCTTATATTGCAGCCATTACTGACAAACACGCTAGGTCTTATTTTCGGGGAAACAGGGTATATACTGTCATTTATCTCAGCACTTTATATTTATCTATTTTGGAGCGAAACACCAACTTTTGATTTTTTTCATATAGTCACACCCTATTGTCAGCAATGGAACCGTTCAAATCGTTGCGACTCTGACTTTGCGGCTTCAAGTGAAGTAGCACAAAATCAAAGCAGAATCAATGTGAACCAGGGCTAAATACTTGAATAAATCTCCTACAACCCCAAAATATAATTACAGGTTCAGCTATCTCTTACAAAAACTGGGGTCAAACTGCATGCATCTACAATCACAATGGTATTGAACCATTTTAACAACCTGAATGAGAGGTAAGTTAAGAAAAAGCCTTTTCTGTCCAAAAAGAACATTAGAGTTTTCCATTGAACATTTAGACAAAGACCAGACCTTCTGGAACAATGCACTGAAGACTAATCTGTCAAAGATGGTTATATGGCCACAGTGAAAAACATGTTTTCTGCAACCCGAACACAGTATTTCAGGTAATGAACCTCATAAACGTGAAGCATGGTGGTGGACACAGTATTGTTTGGGGCTGCTTTGTTGCTTCAGGGCCTGGGCTTATTCATTCTGCATCATACCAAAATGTGCTTGATGAGAACATGAGGCCATCTGTTCAAGAGTTGAACCAAAAATGAGCCTTTAACTGCAATCATACCCAAGCATAATAGCAAATCCACCAAAGAATGATTTAGAAAGAAGAAATAGAGGGTGGATGCTCAAGATAAAGCCCTGATTTGATTCACATTAACATTTTATAAGGATTGAGCCCAGATTTGGGACACAGTGGCCAAAAGTGTGGCCCATATTCTGGCAATTGAAGCCAACTACAAACTACACTTGCCAAGGTATCTGGTCTCTTCAAGGTTTGCTTGTGCTATACTGGCCTACTCGCCGCTCTGTTTTCGAGGATGCAGCACCGATGGTTTTTTTCAACACATCTGGTGGGACTGTCCAAAGGTCAAATATTTCTGGACAGGAGTCTACCAAACCTGTACACAGTTACTGGTACTTCATTTTGTAAAGATCCGTATAAAGCCCTCCTCAACAACAACAAAAATGGAAGTCTAAACATCCTCCCAGTTTAAACTGATCACTTATATTTTGACTAAAGCCAAAAGTGTTATAGTTAGGGTCTAGAAGTCCACCCATTACCCTTTGCAGGACCTATTTTACGAAAAACTCATGGCCATAAAGACTGAAATAGTTCCAAAAGATTTTGAAAACAGTGGACCAAGTTCTAGCTTCCTCATACCTTCTGTGAGGACTCCTTAACTCCATTAAAAAAAGAAAAAAAAAGAAAAAAAAGAAAAAGGACCCTGGGTGTTGTTGCAAAATGGGAATTTTTTCAACTGGCTTTGACCACATTGCTTCCTACTTCTCCCCTCCCTTTCCTATCTCACCCACTCCTTCCCTGTAACTTTACCTTTCCCCTCACACCCCTTTGTACTTACCCTAGCCTTCAATGAGGGCTTTTCAATTTGATTTCTTCAGTCAATATAATGGGCCATCTATGGATCAGAACATCTTTGTGCCTGCACAAATTCAGCAAGAACTGGAATTCTGGATATCACCTGGGCCTCTCAGCCCAGGAGATAGGATAATGGGATAGTGGATGCCAGTCTCCGGGTCTAAAGAGACAGATACAAGGCCATTGGAGCCCGATGGAGTGCAGACACTCCAACTGTCTTGAGGGGAAAGCAGAGTTATTGCATTGTCTCTATCTGTCCCAGGTTGGGGTTGGGACATTACTGTTGTCCTGTTGCTTAGATGCTACATATGATTACAATTACCTTGTACCACTAGAATACTGTACCCACTATGGTTATGTCACCTTTACCTGACATTGCACCCTACTTGTGACTTTATAGTACTGTTTATTTTTTCTTACTGTTAACGACTGAAGAAAGCAATAAAAATGTATTGAGGGAAGAAAAATGTAGGGTGATTTTATAAAAAGGACACCATAAACATCTTGCAACTCTAGGAATTTAGCACTGAGAAGCTGTCAATGTTAGAGACTGATGGGCAGATATATAAAATGCCTACAAGAAGTCATTTTTACTACAGGAGACAATAACTTACTTTTCTGACAGTACACCCTAATTCTACTGATAATTTTTCAAATAAATAATTGAAAAAAAAAAAAAATTCTTAGGTTCCTATTTTAAGTACAATCACCCTTATCAGTAGGCAATGTTTGAATAAAGATCTACTTGTTTGCCCGTTCAAATGTATTGCAAAAATCAACAACTTCCATGGGGTGTGCTTAATTTTTTGCATTACTGTATAATATATCACTTTCTAAAGAATGGGCCAACTCCACCCATAACTCATATTTCTGTGTGATTGATCACAAGCTGGCTTCTTTTATCTCTCAGGAACTCCAGTAGTGAGATAACCCTGCCAGAATTCCCAGCATCAGCCATCACAAGGCCAAATGATGGTCTCATGCCTCCCTGATGGGTGCTTCATAATGTTGAATATACAAATAACATGGGAGTCCAGCTGCACAAGGATGACAACCTCATTATGGCCTTGTGGGAGGTGGAGGAGAAATAAAATGTTGTGGGAATTTGTCACAGCTGGCTTGTCCCAGTGATGCAAGAACCAATAAAGTGGATTCAGCCCATAACTAAAATACCAGTTTTCTGTTGAAGTTACCCAAGTATTGTGATACAAAAAGATGCTGGTTTTGTACTTCCATCTCTGTTGTGGGAAAAAAAATATTTTTCCTTAAAGTGTTACTAAACCCAGGACCCTGCATTCACTATATCTGGTCTCCCACAGTACACAGAACATGGAAATGCAATTATTTTAGTAAAAATAAATTGCTAAATACCTTTTCTCATCAGCATTATATAGCAGTCTTGTGACTTCTATCAGTGTCTGGTTAAAGCTTGTAGGAGGAGTTTATATTCTCCTCTGACTGTCCTATGAGGCTGCAGGACCCCTGACCCTCTGTCTGTACAGTGCTGATTGGCTCTGTGCTGATCACATGCACCCTCCTCAACAACAACAAAAAAAAAAAACTAGCACTACACACCAAACTGAGCATGTGCAGAGCGCCCCACCCCCCCAAGGCTCTGTACTGACAGGAGATGGATTGGGGACTGTGGAAGAAGGGGAGGATCAGAGAAGGCAGGGTCAAACAGCCTTTTTACACAGTGCAGAGCAGTGTTTCTCAACTCCAGTCCTCAAGGCGCCCCAACAGGTCATGTTTTCAGGATTTCCATTATTTTGCACTGGTGATTTGATCAGCTTCACTGCCTTAGTCATTACCACAGCGGTTTCATCTAAGGAAAATCCTGAAAACCTGACCTGTTGGGGCGCCTTGAGGACTGGAGTTGAGAAACACTGGTGTAGAGGATTAACCCCTAAATTCCACAGTGAGAACAAGAAGCATGCTTTATTGCATATACAGACTGATTTTACTGTTGTGGGTTTAGTAACACTTTAAATTCCAACTCTAGCAAATATCGTAGAGTTGGGCTTTTCTAAAATGTTAGTTTTTCATCCTTTGTTACATCCTAGTGATTCGGATCTCCTGCAGTCTCATTGCAGCAACTTCCTCTCTACACGAACTTCAGCAATGGCTGTATGGCATTTCTCAGGGTGGGTTTACCGAGGATGACAATGATGGACCATAACCGCGTATAATGTGTGTTCAAACAGTAAAGCTGCGTACATATGGGTCGAATATCGGCTGAAATTAGCTATTGCGGTAGAAACCGGCAAACTTTTGGCCCGTGTGTACAGCTGTTTGGCGGAACTTCTCACGATCGGCTTCTGTTGAATGAGCATGTTGGAAAACCAGCAGCCGACCAGCGCTTGCAGCCAATAGCCTAGTTAGTACAGCGAACTCATCAGTTTTTTTCGTTCAGCCAGCTGGGTGTACCAGGCTTTACGTGAAGTCTTCATCGATGACAGGGATACAATGCAGGGCACAATTAGGGGATGGAGACAAAGTGGTGCTGCCTCATAAAGGAAGTGCCTGAACAAAGATCTTCATGGCAGGATCGCCAAGTATGACTTTGCTACAAACTGCATACATATAAAATTATTAAAAAGGATTTTTTAAATGACATTAACATGTTAAAATTTATATGATATTTTAGCAATTAAGGTTTACATCTACATTAAAGTAGTTCTAAACCCTAGCTCAATGGAATTAAAGTGATATTAAAGCCTTGTTTTTTTTTTTTGAATAACAAATATGTCATACTTACCTTCTCTGTGCAGTGGTTTTCCACAGAGTACCTCCGATCCTCCTCTTCTTGGGTCCCTTGCCGTCGCTCCTGGCTCCTCCCGCCTGCTGGGTGGGAGGACCAGGTGTAACTATTCACACACGGAGCCACGGCTTGGTCCCACCCGCTCCTGATTGGCTCACTGGCTGTGATTGACAGCAGCTGCCATAAGCTAATCTGGATGCGAGTCCTCGGAGAGGCAAGGCTCTCCTGGACTTTGCTGGATGGAGAGGGGGCTCAGGTAAATATTAGGTGGGGGGGGGGGGGGGGTTGCTGCACACAGAAGTTTTTTTTTTATAAAAACATAAAATGCATGAAGGTAAAAAACCTTGTGCTTTTAAAACAACTTTAGGTCTGGATATCTATGGCCAAAATACAAAATCGTATATTCATTTCCACATTGTTTTTCACTTATTTCTGAAAGATCCTGAAGTTTGTGAACTTACTAAGTGACGCTCCCCATACATTTATTTCCTTGAACTTGAAGTTTGATTTATATCAGTATGTTTCATTTAATTTATCCTTTCTCTCTGGTTGCAAAAAAGTCTTGTGACAACAAAGCAGAGCAGTTGGAAGACAGGGACAGCATGTTGTCACCCTAAAGGGAAGTACCTGAACAAGGACTTTCATGGCAGGATCACCAGGTATTCTTTAAAAATAAGATGCTGATTTCATAAAAATTAAAATGGACTACTTTAAAGCTGAAATCCAGACAGATGTAAAATACACAAGTTCATGCAGCGCCATATCCATTAATACATTATTAAAATTATTTTTCTAAATGTAGGAAGCACAAGTACCTGAATGTGACCTGATATCTACCTCTCCTTTGTAACAGCATTAAGACTGGAGGAGGGAATGGCAACACAAGGAGCCAACCAGTGGTGCTGCATTCAAAAGTGAAAGCTGATAGGAGGAGACAGCAGAGTGACAGAAAGGTGAGCTCACCAGTTAGCTGCTTCTCTTTTCACTGTCCAGTCACAGACCGGTGGAGGAACAAGACCTGTAAGTATGAATGAACTGCAGCAGAGAAAAATCTGGTCTTATGCCTTGTTAATTGGGGCTGAGCATTGTGCCAGAACTGTGTAAATCTCAAGACCGGCTCAAGAGATATACAAATCCTATGCCTGTTATAACTCCTCCTGTATACAGTATGTATTTCATCTGTGTGTTTTCCTGTTTGCCTAGAGCTCAGCTTTAACATATTACATTTACATTCTCTTTAAATAGCAACTCTTTATGACTCACGTCTCTGTACCAGGCCTGTTCTAGGAGCAGAGAAAGTTCTGAGAAACGCTGAGCGCTCATCAATCAAAGCACCACGTTTTTTTTTAATGAATAATTAACCGGCCTCCGGTCACGTCCACGATTACAAATCATACACACTCAGAGCTAAATGATGTGTTGAGAAATCCTGGACCAGGCTTCTCTCAGACAATTTAAAAACACTGCACCATGCCAATAATATTCTCAGCACCAAGTGTCTCTGAAATCCATGCTATCCTGCCTCTAGAATGGTGGTACACAACCACTGGACCGTGACCTACTGCCGGGCTGCGATGTCCCTCCGACCAGGCCTTCAGCTAGCTGCAGATCCCCTAACCTCCCACAATGCCTTCCAGCTTCTATAGTGCCAACGCTAGATCCCATATTGGCCCCCCCAGTGAACCTCAACATCTCACAGTGCCCCCCAGGCCCCTAACCTGTTAACCTTCCACAGTGTCCCCTAGCTGAATGTAGAGCCTCCAGCCCCCCCCATAGTGTCCCATGGTGCCCCCCAGTCCTGGCAGTGCTGTCAAGTCTCCCACATTGCCCCTCGAAAACACTCAGCTTCCTGGAGGGACCCCCATCCCCCTCCAGGAACCTTATCCCCCCCACAGTTGCCCCCAGCTACCTCCAGAAACTCCATCCCTTTTAGGGCCACTAAGTTTGTTGCAGAGTCCCCTAAATCCCCTCCAGAACCTTCATCCCCACCACAGTTCCACTAAGTCTTGGCAATGCTGCTCAATCTCCCAGATTACCCCCTCCAAAACCCCCAGCCATCCAGGAGGGACACCCACCCCCCCCTCCAGGGACCCTATTCCCCACAGCTGGCCCCAGCTCCCTCCAGAAACTCCATCCCTTACAGGGCCACCAAGTTTGTTGCAGAGTCCCCTAACTATTCCAGAACCTTCAACACCCCCCCCCACAGTGACACCCAGCCCCACCCAGAGCCTTCCAGAATTTCAGTGCATATTCCCCATAGTCTCTTGTGTGAGTATATCGTTTTGTTTGTGTTGGGGCACTGACGTTTTGGAAGAATTTTTCAGGTTCTGGTCTCAAAAAAGTTGAGAACCTCCGCTCTAGAAGACACCCAGTTACAACCAGGGAAGGCTGTGATTGGACAGACTTTTTTCAGGACATACTACGCTAACACAGCAGGATCCTAAAAACAGACGCGATTTAATAAAAAATGGTGAAAAATTATCTTTGACACATTATAATAAAGATATCAGCTTAATGATGCTTTATTTACAGCAAACAGCCCTCTCCGAAGAGTGTCATTTGGGTCAAGATTACCATCCAAACAAACAAGGCACGTATTTCAAAGGACAAAAAAAAAAAAAAAAGACCGGTGACTAACATGACTATCTTTGGAGAGGTTTACAGGTAAGCTCACCTTTAGGCTGCATTCACACCTGAGCGTTTCGTTTTCAGGCAGAAAGGCTTTTTTTTTTTGCCGCAATTTTGCAAAGGTGAAAAGGTCACCAATGTAAAAAAGCTGAAAAACACCTGTAACCTGCCCAAAAAGAAGCTTGTGTACTTTTTTGAGCTTCAGGCATTTTGCTTCAGGCGACAGAACGCTCAGATGTGAACATGAGACATTTAAATGAATGGGATTTTGCTTGTTGGGTGTTTTGGAACTTTTGAGATGATCGTTTTACGATCTGAAAACGCTCAGGTGTGAATGCAGCCTGACGAAAAAAACAAACTGCCTATGCAAGTAATGAGTGTTTGTGGATAAAAACAAACTGTGCAGCTCTGACTAAAGTTAAATAATGCCCTTGCTATAGGTGTAGTCCATTAATATACCTCCCGAAGCCTGAATGAAATACTCCCAGGGACTTTGAGGATGTTCCTAAGTGAAGCCTGGTTGTTACTGCTCACCTCCACCATCACAGGAGTGATGGTGCTTTTATCTGCAGACACCCCTTTGTGATATTATTATTTCCTATGATCCTCAGCTCCACCTAGTGGCCATAATGCGGTATTTTTTTGATTGGGGTATTTCAAGAAAATATTGCAATATGGCCACTAGATGGAACTGACAATCATAGAAGATAACTATATTACAAACAATATGGCAAACATTTGTGTAGGCATCTGCACAGTGAATATTTTGTACACAGACCCCTAGGTCTCTTCTGCAATAAAGGATTCTTACCCATTTGTAAAAAAAATGTCCTTAAAGTGGTAGTAAAGTAAAAAAAAAAAAAAATAAGTTTCCACCCTGCAAGGCAAAATCATAATGTGCTAGTATTTTGAAGCTCTCCAGTGGTGCGCTGCCACCGCTGCAGAGGCTTCCACCTTCACCTTGTCTTCTGTCGGGGTCGTAGACTCTGGCCTGCTGACTGGCAAAGCCGCGATGACGTCACTCCGGCGCATTCGCACGGGAGTCTCGGCCGTGTCACCCAGCTCTGAAGGAACGGCAGGGGTATGCCGTTCTTTCAGAGCGCATGTGGCGGTGACGTCGCAGGCTGCTGCTCGCTAGAATATCTCCTTAACTGTGCATGTTAATGTTCATGTGCACGTTCAGATGTTCATTTTATCTACAAGTAAGCTTTATTATAAGCTTACCCGTAGGTAAAAATAATAAAACAGAGTTTACTACCGCTATAGGCTGCACATAAAAAAAAAGCATTGCACATCTTTAAAGGACAGCTCTGTGCTTTATAACTGTGCAATGCATGTTCTGCATACTTAGAAAGAAGCAAGCACAGTGCCATTTACATGAGTTTATAAAAGTGCCAGGAGGAGGCTGTCCATATGGTTTCTTTGATCCATAATGAGGGTCCATACGATCTTTTCATGCTCCCTATGCCACATTAAGCAGGCTTTATACTGCTGCGTGTATTTTATAAATGGGACACTGTGTGCAGGAATACCGTGGTGTCCAGAGCAGATAGGAACATCAATTCTTCATTATAAATAGGGGACTCAGGCTGGACATAGATGCAGTGTTTTTTTTCGTTCAACCAGAGGGCTAAACAAAAAAAGGAAAAAAAAAAAAAAGAAAAAAGGAAAAAAAAAAGAAAAAAGGAAAAAAAAAAAAAGAAACAGGATTCCTACATCTACTTACGGAGGTGGATAAAGGAATTCTCCCCGTTGAGACATTGTATTCTGACAGCAGGGACTGTCAGGGGTGCTGTCAGAATACACTGATCAGCGGCTGCAACCCATTGGTTGTAGATGCTGATCAGAATTTTTTTTTCAAACAAACCCATTCGACAGAAGGTGGTCAATAGATCAACTTCTGTTGAGCAGGAGCAGCTACACATGGATGAAAATGTGTCTGGTCTCAGCTGAGCCAGACAAACTTTGATCCATCTATGGTGAACTTCACTGTCCCTTTTGACAAATGCATGCGTGCTCAACCTGTGGTCCTCCAGATGTTGCAGAAGTCCCATGAGGCATTGCATGGCTGACAGTTACAAGCATGACTCCCAAAGACAGAGGCTTGATGGGACTTGTAGTTCTGGAACAGCTGCGGGGGCCACAGGTTGAGCACCCATGGTAGGACTATGGAGGAGATCCGTGCAAGCAGCTTATGGAGAGGGCAGTGTTACCAATTGGTACTCCGTCAGCTTTGTCTGTCAACAAGACTGTAAGAGGAAAAGTGTCTTAGCCGCATGAATCCAATCCAAATCCATCTGGGTTAGTAAAGTGAATTATGATTGATTTTTTATTGTTTCTGCAAGCTGCTACTTGCAATCTTTATTAAAGTAGCGTGTACATATTTTTTTATGAGGCGCGAGCTGTAGAATATCAATCAAGATATACTCATTGAAAAATGTTCCTCTGTGTCACCTGCTTTCGAGTACCGGTCTCCCATGATTAAAAATCAATACACAAGTGATACTGCTCATTCCATATCAGCAATAAAATGTCAAAAGGAAAAAATTGATTGAAAAACGTAGATATTTCATTCATTAAAAATTGAAAATCTGCCTAGCTGCCATACAATCATAAAGGGAATGTTCACCCAGAAATCATATGAAATAGAACCAGTCCATTACTAAATGATTATACCTTTACCAACTTGCTTATAAAACATTCATATCTGCTTCCTACCCATATACATAAGGGAGCAGTCTGAAGAAAATAGTGAAACTGAAAAAGAAAACTTGACCTGCAGAACTGGAATGGTTGGTTCTGGGAATCAGCCAGAAGCACTTATATTTGTATATATCCTTACTTTGTCTAAGGTCAACTCTGGAGCTGTAAGGTTCGATAGGGGCACACTCCCATTACATCAGCCTGGGATATGTCCGTTGATCCCCTGCTGACCTGAGCAGAGCGGACGGATGATAGGTCCGTGTCTGGTCAGTTTATGCAGAGCAGACATGGACAGAGCCTGCTCTGCTGCTGTAATCCTATCTGGTTTGCTAAAAAAAAAACAAAAAAAAAAACTGGAAGGGGATCCATACTGCGGATCGCAATGCAGTCGGGTGTAAATGGACAGAAGAGTCTGTTTACAGCCGACTGCCCTTTCGATCCACCTAGATGGAGGAGGATGAATTTCCTTCATCCTCATCCTTCCTTCCGGAAAGGATTGGAGGTAGCCGGGAGTAAATGAACACAATTCCATTTACACCCACCAGTCCCATAGGGCTATATGGAGGGTCCGATCAGGTCAGCCTGGCTGGCTGATAGGTGGACCTGATCGGACCCTTCTTTTGAAATAGGCTAAGTCAAAGCTGTGCTTTTTGCAATGTGCTGGAGCACATATTAGTGGGATTTCAAGTGGCCAGATTCACCAGAAGGCTGATGTCACCAGCACCTTCCGAAAGTGGACAGAAACTGTGATTTAAATAATGGGAATTTTGACTTACCTATGATATCCATATGTTAGATTACAGTACAGGACCAAGGAACCATGGGATGCTCCCTAGCAATAAATTGAGGGGCAGGAAACAACATATCAAACAGTGCCAAACAAGGATCAATGGATCCAAAACATTCAGATAACAGCTTGAGGCACTTTGCATCAGCAGAGGCCTGGAGATCTGCTGGTAAAACATTGAGAAGGTGTGAATGGAAGACCAGGTGGCAAGTTTGCAGACCTGCACAACTGATTTGTAGAAACTTCTCCAGAGGAGAAGAGGTCCATCACCGGAAGACACTAGAAAAACACTGGAATTCCAGAGTAGGTAGGGTTATATGAGGGTGCACTGGAGAGTGTTTCCAGCAAAGCCATTGTCCAATCACCTGAAGATAGTGACATACATAACCACACACCCTGTGTCCTGTATTTTACAATTACTTTTTTTGTTGTTGCTAATAAAAGCTTATTTTTGCAACATTTTACAAAGCAGACCCTAAAGACAAAAAGAAACAAACACCACTAAATACATTTGTACAGTCAAAGACTTTTTTTGTAAACTTTCTCTTCTTCTACTTCTTGCTTTCCCTGAGCCTCCCAGGTGCCTCCAGAAAAGGCCACGTCACCAGTGCCTTCCAAAAGGGATCTCGCCTGATCTTGTGCATGTGCTATAGGAGATCTGTCCTTGCCTTTTATTCAGTAACAAGCTCCTCCACATCTCCTATGGCATATGTGTGAAATCAGTTCAAGGCGTCATCGGTTGGCCAGCACACAATGAGGAAGAAGTAGTCAGTTGATTACTTTTTTTTTTAAAATTGTGGCATGAATTTCACATCTGAAGGAGCAACAGAAAACGCAAAAGAAATAGAAAAAGGTTTGTTGTGGTTTTTTTTTTTTTTTTAATGTAAAGGTCCACTTTAGGTGAGGCAATTTTCTTTACATACGTGTGAAATTAAAAAAAAAAAAAAAGTCAATTTTTCTTTAAAAAACAAATGAAAACTATTAAATATTTAATTGACAGGGAAGATAGCTGAGGACCAAGTTGTTGAGTGATGTTCAGTCATCAGGTGGAAGATAACTCAGCAATGATTTAGTCACGCTGTCGGCAGAGGGAGAAGCCACTAGCAGCAAAGTTCCTTTTTTCATGCTGAATCATAGATAATTCAGCACTAAACCTATGTGTCACGACACCTTTCTCTTAAGCTGTACATGAAACTAGTTGTACAATTCCAGTCATGCAAATCATGACTCTTCCAAAATCTAAATCAGTCTGGGATATGAAGAACTTTTTGAAGTGGACATTGTGCCAGAACACAACACAGAAGTTATCTTGACAAATTGCCATTTTATTCTCCATCTGTTTTGCGAATTCCATTCTAAAATTTTAAGACAAGAGCAAGACCTCCTGCTCTCTAGCCCCCTTGTTCCCTCCTCCCATGCTCACCTCCAGAACTTTTCCAGAGCCTCGTCCTTCCGATGGAACTCCCTACCTCAATATCTCCTACTATGCCCACTTTTTGGTGATCCCTGGAAACCCATCTCTTCAGAGAAGCCTATCTCGCCCCCACCTAACAACTGTATTTCCACTTTCTCCATCAGCTCATCGCCCACAGTTATTTTGTTTTCTATCATTTGACCCTGGCCTTTTAGATTGTAAGCTCTAACGAGCAGGGCCCTCTGATTCCTCCTGTATTGAATTGTATAGTAACTGTATTGCCTGCCCTTATGCTGTAAAGCACTCTGAAAATCCTGTATAAGAACATTAATGTTTGGGGTCCCGGGATGGCTGTTCTCTCTGCTATTCATTCTTACTCACTAGATCTGCTTATTCAGCAAACCTTGTGACCGGCTTTCATGCAGGAAATTACCATGAAGTATGGTTTCACCTGACTAGGATCATGTGAGATTTCTACAGAGCTCTTATGGTCTAGAGCAGTGTTTCTCAACTCCAGTCCTCAAGGCGCCCCAACAGGTCATGTTTTCAGGATTTCCCTTATTTTGCACAGGTGATTTGATCAGTTTCACTGCCTTAGTAATTACCACAGCCGTTTTATCTGAGGGAAATCCTGAAAACATGACCTGTTGGGGCGCCTTGAGGACTGGAGTTGAGAAACACTGGTCTAGAGCAAACAAGTTTCCTGTGTCACGGACGGGAGTCTGTATCCACAGGGAATAGGCTAATCTGGAATTTGGAGAACTAAACTGGGTTGTTTAGAGGTATGGGCCTCAGGGGAGACACCAATAAGCATTGTTTGCCTGAGGGTCACCAAGAGAACATTGGAATCTAAGGGCATGGAGTGGCAGAAGACTGTGGAGTCACAAAAGTGACTGCAGGGGCAGAGGTGTCAATGGGGGACAATACTGTGAAGACACAATACTCCAAGGACTGGGATCATAGTAACACAGGAACGCACAGGACACAGAGTAGTCCCAAGCAGGCACCAAGTAGAGAAACTGGAAGAGAACAAAGGTCAAAGAGGTCCACTGCAGTAAAGGACAGTCTCTGGAACACACCAGGAAACATCGGGTTCTTGGCAGCTGGCGTGATGATGTGTTGCTCGAAAACCGAGCAACACATGCGCTAGTGGTTTAAGGCAACACCTGATTGTGGCAGGCCAATGGCTTTAAACAGAGAAAAACCACCAATGCGGGAATGGGGCTAACTGCATCTGTATGTGTTGGCGGGGCTGAACTGTTTACAGTTACAGTGAGTTATGTGAGTTACATCACAGTGTGGATCTGGCAGGAGCATGGGCATGTTAGGATATGACTCTGGGGGAGGGGTAACAAAGTATAATTATACAAAAATGTATACAAATGCTTAGTTTAAACCTGATCTGGCTGAAAAGGAAAGAAAAATGCCGAAGTGCAGAGGACGTTGTGGGGCCTTCCAAGTACCACACTGAATGCAGGCTGAAATCAGGGCCTTGACATTTCTCTAAGTAGAAGTTAAAGTTCAACCCCTGCCAAAAAACTTTAGAAAATTAGAATGGGGGATGCTAGAATTTCTGTCGGGATTTAATTGCTGAATCGAATGGGGGGGGGGGGGGGGGGGTTATGCTTTGAAGCCCAATTAAAGTCTTGCACCTTTTTTCTCCTTTTGGCCTCGTTACCCATGCATGTTATAATTTGTAATCAATTTTTGCTTGGAGATGCCTTAAAATACCCTTTTCTTTGTGAAAGACGTCTCTGGCTGCAGTGTTCTAGGCTGACAGAGCTAAGCAACAACCACACACCTCATCAGGCGTGTTGTCAGACAGACTTCTACTGCAGAGGAAGAGAGGAGCTGTATCTGGTGATGTCTGCTGCTGAGTGTACTAGGATTGGACTGCACAGTTATATTAACCACTTGCTTACCGGGCCCCTAAACCCCCCTCCTGCCCAGACCAATTTTCAGCTCTTAGCGCTGGCACTCTTTGAATGACAATTGCACGGTCATACCACACTGTACCCAAATGACATTTTTATCATTTTTTTTCTCCAAAAATAGAGCTTTCTTTTGGTGGTATTTGATCACCTCTGGGTTTTTATTTTTTGTTAAAAAAATTAAAAAAGACCGAAATTAAAAAAAAAAAAATACAAAACCGTTTTATATTTTGTTAATAAATTTTGCAAACAAGTAACTTTTTTCCTTCATTGATGTACGCTGATGAGGCTGCACTGATGGGCACTGATAGGCTGCATTGATGGGCACCAATGAGGTGGCATTGGTGGGCACTGATCGGCACTGGTAAATGACACTGATAGGCAGCACTGCTAGGTGGCACTGATTGGCACCACTGGTGGGCACTGATAGGTGGCACTCGTGGGCATTGATAGGTGGCACTGATTGCTGGCACTTATGCACTGGTGGGCAGTGATTCATGGCACTGTAGGCAGTGGCAGGTGGTACTGGTGGGCACAGATGAGGCGGCTTCGCCTCTTACTCTTCAGGGCCGATGTCCCTTGCACAGAATCCGGTGATCAGCTTTTTTTCTCCTCACGCTGTCAGCACTGTTATGCACTGTGGGCACTGGCATGTGGCAATGGCAGGTGCCACTGGTGGGCACAGATAAGATGGTTGTGCATCTTCCTCTTCGGGACCGAGCACAGAAGCTGGTGATCGGCCTTTTTTTTCTCGTGAGGAAGTAAAAAAACGGATTACCGATCTTCTGTTTACATCACGTGATCAGCTGTCATTGGCTGACAGCTGATCACGTGGTAATGGGCCGGGATCTGCCCAGAAGCCTGGAGAGACAGCTGGCTCAGCTGGGCGCTGGAGAGGCAGAGAAGAGAGACGTTGACTTACAGTCCCCAGCTCTCTGCTCAGAGAATGCTGAGAACTGAGCAATCAGTGGTCTTTGATCGCTCATTTCTCAGTGCAGAGCCAGCAGGGGACAGATGCAGCATCGAAAAAAAAATAAAAAAAAATGATCCAATGCTGCAACCACCTATGTGAGTATGAGTTTTTTTTCCAAAATTCCATACTACACTCGGCACAGCTGTTAAAAATGTGAAGACAAGGCTATGGAAATGGAGGTTGCTATCACAAATATGTAAATTACAACTTAAAGTGGTTGTAAACTTTAGACATGAAATATGAAAAAAAAGCATATCTCACTATAGTGTGTAGTTGTATCAGTTAGAAGCACTAAGTATAATTTCTATCAGCTGCTTCACTCCTCTGCTATCTGTATTGATCACTTCTGACAAGTTTTCCTGACACCAAAAGAAAAAATGGTAACAGTGGAGGGACCTCTAGCAGATTGACAGTCTCAGCTCTGTTCCCATGTGTCCAGAAAGGTGTGTCCCTTCCATCCAATCAGCTCACAAAGCTCTCCTCACTAAGCTCTGCAGAGTGTAACTTCAGCTCCCCTCCCCATTTTTTCTGACATTTCAGACAACCTTTATCAATTCTGCACTTTGAATGGATGTAGAAAGGAGAAGACTGCATATAAACAGATACAACTTATGTAGATGGATTTGTACCATCTCTGTGTATCACCAGAGGCTAGTAACTTCACTGGTTACTTGTAAGGGTTTACAACCACTTTAAAGCACAGCTAAAGTCAGAAAATACTCACTTCCACTCCAGCAATGCAACATCTGCAAAGCTCCCTGGCTCATGCTGGCATCTTCTCCCCAGGTTTTTATGGGTGTAGGATCGGTTTGGTTGCCTCGATTAACCAGCAGGGATGTAACTTCTAAGCTACCTGCTATCTGCAATGTTTTATTTTATCTCTTTGGCTCTGCTTTAAGCCTGTTGTCCTATCATTCTCCTGCCAAATACTATGTTGTTGTGTGCATGCTATGCCGAAGATCTGAGGAGCTTCACAGGGATCCATTTGAAGACAACCACAGCTACTGAAATGTTGACACGGTTAGTATCTTGTTCAGATTCTCTTTGAGAAATACATATAGCCCAACTTTGTCTAGATTGCACTCACACTGGCAGTTTTAAACTGGTCCCAGGGAGGGTTCACGCCCTTGGTCCAGGTCAATTGTGGAGTGAGAATGCTCCAAACCATGCCCAGGAACATTGTGCTTGGGGCCACTGGGAAGTGATGGTCCCAGGCACAGTTCACTAACAATCCAGTATGGTTTGCTTCACTGTAAGTGCAAACCATGCCAAGGCACAGAACTCTCCATTCATGACTAGGAACAGAAGCAGGAATCACTGTGGTCTGGTTTGCAGAAGTGATGAAGTATGTGTGCCCAGGAACATATCCTTATTGTCTAGTTCAGGGATCCTCAAACTACTCTGACATTCACAGACATGGCTAGGCATGATGGGAATTGTAGTTCTTGAACAACTGGAGGGCCATAGTTTGAAGACCCTTGGTCTAGTTTGAGAGTAGACTAGTGGGGGAATGGTGGGGAGGAAATTGTACTCGGGCACAATTTAATTAAACAGCGCCCTGTGTGAGTACACCTAAGTCCTCCACAAAAACAAAATCTTTATAGGACCACGATTTTAGAAAATGATACAAACTTTAAAGTGTTACTAAACCCACAACAGTAAAATCTGTCTGTATATGCAGTAAAGCATGCTTGTTGTACTCCCTGTGGAAGCTAAAGGGTTAATCCTCCGCATTGTGTAAAAAGGCTGTTTGATCCTGTCTTCTCTGATCCTCCCCTTCTTTCACTGTCCCCCAATCCATCTCCTGATAAGACAGAGCCTTTGGAGTCACTCTGCACATGCTCAGTTTGGTGTGTATTGCTAGAGTTTTTGTTTTTTCTTGGAAGGGTGCATGTGATCAGCACAGGGCCAAGCAGCACTGTCTAGACAGAAGGTCAGGGGTCATGCAGCCTCATAGGGCAATCAGGGAAGAATGAAAACTCCTTCTACAAGCTTTAGAGCCCTTTCACACTGGGGCGGTTTGCAGGCGCTAATAATAGCGCCCGCAAACCGACCCGAAAGTGCCGCTGCTTTCATTCCAGTGTAAAAGCCCCGAGGGCTTTCACACTAGAGCGATGCACTGGCAGGACGGGAAAAAAGTCCTGCCAGCAGCATCTTCGGAGCGGTGAAGGAGCGGAGTGTATACCGCTCCTTTACCGCTCCTGCCCATTGAAATCAATGGGAAGGCGCAGCTATACCGCCGGCAAAGCGCCTCTGCAGAGGCCCTTTGCGGTGGTATTTAACCCTTTCTCGGCCGCTAGCGGGGGTAAAACCGCCCCGCTAGCGGCCGCATACTGACGGTAAAACGCCGCTAATAATAGCGGCGTTTTACTGCCGACGCCGCCCCCGCCCCAGTGTGAAAGGGCTCTTAAAGAGGAAGTAAACTTCTTTTCCTGACTTTTACCTATAGGTAAGCCTAGAATAAGGCTTTCCTATAGGTAGTGTAAATATCTCCCAAACATGCACCATTTAGGAGATATTTACATTACATGCAGCCAGTGAAATCACTGGTCGCCCGTTGCTGTTACTTCCGAGCCCTGTGCCATGAACGGCAGCTCCGGGGAGTGACATCATTGCGGCTTCAGCCAGTCACAGAGCCGGAGCCAACGAACCCAGAAGCAAGACCGGTGCAAAACGGAAGCGACTGCAGCTCTGACATAGGGGAGTCGGCGCTGCAGTCGCTTTGTTTTTGGGTAAGTTTGACATAATGTGCTAGTATGCGATGCATACTAGCACATTCTGAGTTTACCTTACAGGAAAAAAAAAAAAAGGCCAGCTGTATACAACTGCTTTAACCAGACACTGATAGAAGTCACAAGACTGCTACAGTATATACTGCTGATGAGAAAAGGTTATAAGCAGTTTATATTTACTAACATAATTGAATTTCCACGTTCTGTGTACTGTGGGAGACCAGATACAGTGAATGCCGGGTCTTAGGTTTAATATCTGAATTAAACCATTTGTTTGAGCACATTTGGCTGGTTCCTATCACAGATGCAGGCTAAAGCTGACCTTTCCAGGGCACCGGGATCTGACTGTGACTTTAACAGCTGCACTACATAATCACCACAATGCAAGAATTATCTCAAACAAAAATCTGACTTGCCAGTATTCAATTGGTCACAAGACCTGGAATTGGTGTGCTGCAGAACCGGCTTGTCACATCTAACCCCAATGAACTCTACAGCCCATACCTTGCCTTATCTATAAGAATAGACCTAACTGTAGAAAATCTGTTCTCATGCATTCATTAAAATTAATCCAACTAATTACTTCCCATGCTACACATGGTAAGCCAACATTACCGGCTCTGCAGCAAGCTAGGCGCTGGAAAAATAATTACCTAAATGGTATTTTTATATCCTTTATTGGTCCAAGCGATGTTGAAATCTACAAAACCACAAGCACAAATACAGCTGTCACCAGGCAAGTTATGTAACAAGGTATTATTAATGAGATTGGAGGAGAGCGGTGTACAAGGAGTCACTTATAAAGCAGCAAAAACAAAAGATTTGATCTCATTAAAAACAGGCTGATATCCAGACAGGCCTGGCAACTGGAGAACGCTTCCTGAAGCTTCTCCGCAGCACATTGGAAATGTGAGCTTCATGGTCATTGCACCCAGAAATTATTGAGCGCTCCCCTTTGACAGGATTAAGGTGAAGAGGCTGCATGTTCAGTCTCTGGCTGAGATGATGGCTAGATTGTACCAAAAGGAACGCCCATTGCTATATGTAATTGTCGCATTTTACACTTACCGTATTTTACGCTCCATAAGACGCACCTGACCATAAGACGCACCTAATTTTTAGAGGTTGAAAACAAGAAAAAAAAATATTCTGAACCAAAAGGTGTACTAAAATATTTTCCAGTGCCCATGAAATACAGCCTGACCATGGCCATAGAAAATGCAGAGCGACCATTGCCATAGGAAATGCAGAGCGACCATTGCCATAGAAAATGTAGAGTGACCATTGCCATAGAAAATGCAGAGCGACCATTGCCATAGGAAATGCAGAGCGACCATTGCCATAGAAAATGTAGAGTGACCTCGGTCTCGATTTTAGCAGTCCCTTGGTCAGATCACGACCCTGTTCTAACCGTGTGTGGCTCCCTACATAGCAAACCACAACATGCTCCATGGGTGATGAATGACTCACTTTTATCCTTCAAACCGATCTTCAGCGAAATTCAAGAAGCTACTGCAGAATATTTTAGACTCAATGCAGGTTCTGTCTCTTCCCCTATAACACTATGGGAGGCTTATAAAGCTGTCCTCCGGGGTCGCGTTATTAGAATAGCCTCCCAACGCAAAAGAGAAAGGGTTCAGGCCCGACGCAAGTTAGAACAGAACTTGGAGGACCGCTCGGCGGCCTTTAAACTAACCCCCACCCCTGCTAATCGCAGATCTTTAGACAAAGCCCGCACAGACTTGGATCTATGTCTGACAGACGATGCGGACCGATCCTTACGTTGGGCACGCCAGAAATGGTATGCTAAGGCAAACAAACCCAATGCTCAGTTGGCCAATAGGCTACGCACTTTTACCCCGAAATTTACCCCCATAACCTTGCGCACCCGCCATAACATCCTCACGGGGAATCCTCAGAAAGTCTTGGAAGAATTCTGCCATCGTCTTACCAAACTTTATTCCCCCCCAAATCATTCTTCAATACAGGGCCTGAACGCTTTCTTAAAAGAGTTATCTCTACCTACCCTATCCAAATCCCACATCTCCCTAATGGACCGAGATATACAGGTCTCTGAGGTTCTTCAATGCATCAAGGAACTGAAAGTGGGAAAAAGACCAGGCCCAGATGGTTTCACCGCTTTGTATTATCGGAAATTTGCTGAGGTTCTGGCCCCACATCTAGCGGCTATGTATAACTCGGTCAAAGGAGGTCACACATTTACACCAGATTTGCTCACTGCCAACATAGTAATGATCCCTAAGCCAGATAAAGACCATTCTTCCTGGGCAAATTTTCGGCCAATCTCTTTAATAAATATTGATATGAAGATATTGACGAAAATTCTGGCCAACCGCCTGAACTCCTTTCTACCTCGCCTGATAAAAAAGGACCAGGTGGGATTCGTCCCTCGTAGGCAAGCGGGAGACGCCATTAGACGACTCCTCCAAATCCAACATATAGCTCACGAAAGATCCCTAGAGACAATGTTTCTTTCTTTAGATATCAATAAAGCCTTCGACACTTTATCATGGCCCTATTTGACACAGGTCCTCACTCATTTCCGTTTTGGCACCTCCTTTTTGAATTGGGTCTCAGCCATATATCGCTCCCCCCAGGCTAAAGTGCGTTATTATGGATATGAATCGCCTATTTTCCCTATTAAGAGGGGAACACGTCAGGGATGCCCGCTCTCCCCACTTTTATTTATACTAGCACTTGAACCCCTAGCAGAGGCCATACGCTCTCACGCTATCAGGAGTAGAAGTAGCAGGCACCGCGCACAAATTGTCAATGTTCGCGGACGACATTTTATTAACCATTACTAAACCTAGACTCTCCCTCCCCAATTTATTCTCCCTCTTAGACTCCTTTGCCTCATTCTCAGGCCTTTCGGTTAACCCGGCAAAATCTAAAGCGATGTCTATCAACATTCGGACCCTGGAGTTGGAGTCCCTACAATCGGCATTCTCATTCCAGTGGTTAACCTCACTACCCTATTTAGGTATTAAACTTACTCCGAGATACTCGGGATTGTATCAAGCCAATTTTCCCCCGCTTTTCCGAAAGCTGGAGGCTATGCTTGCCTCTTGGTCCACACTCCCGATTTCTTGGTTCGGCAGAATAGCGACAGTACGCATGACGTACCTCCCTAAACTACTCTATTATTTTAGAGTTCTGCCAATCCATGTGCCCCCCCATATCATTCGAATACATCAACGTAAAATTATGCAGTTTATATGGGGCCCTAAGAAACCCAGGATCAAGAGGCAAGTACTTTACGCACGCAAAATCAATGGTGGCCTTTCAGTTCCTAATTTACAAGCATATTACACGGCTGCGGGTATTGCCCCAATATCTCACCTCCATGAGAAGCAACAAATGCCACTATGGGCCACCATGGATTTAGTCGATGCACACCCAACTCCTCTAGCTTCTCTTCCGTGGCTTCCTAAAGCACATCGCCCCCCTACCATAGGTCCCTGTCTAGCTCACTCTCTTAAATTGTGGGATGCGGTCAAGTACTCAGCAGGCCTAATTTCTCCTCATCTCCCATTACTTCGCCTCCTCCATTGCCCTTTATTTCAACCTGGTTGTGATAATCCACTACAGTTTAAATGGTGGTCTGATAATGGCTTTACAGATATCCATTCGTTATTCACCCCAACCAAGATCATCCCTTTCGCTGCTTTACGTTCCTCACATGATATCCCCCTTAGAGAACATTATAGCTACCTACAAATTAAGCATTTTCTCCAACAGCTTACAAAATCCCGACCAGCTCCCTTTACTATGACCCCGTTCGAAAGTCTTTGTAGATCACGCCCCCAATCCTCGGGTCTGATCTCCCTCATATATATTGCTATAATTAACTCCAAGACGCCACCACTGAGACCTTATCATCTGCAGTGGGAGGCCGAACTCGGAAAACAATTAGACCCAGAGGATTGGCAAGGTATGACTATTATGCTATCCAAATGCTCTAAGAATGTTCTCTTCTTGGAGAACGCCTACAAAGTCTTTTATAGATGGTACTATACCCCGGCTAGATTAGCAAGCTTCATCCCATCTTATTCCCCCCTTTGTTTTCGTGGGTGCTCACAGGAGGGTACGATGGCCCATATCTGGTGGACCTGCCCCAGGGTTTGCAGATTATGGGTCAGAGTTTACGCACTACTACGCAATCTTTTTAATACCACTATAAAGCGGGACCCTTTTGAGGCTCTATTATGGAAACCAATTGCAGAACTTCTTCGTCCTGAACGCCAGCTAGCAGCACATATTTTTACCGCAACCAAATTGACCATAGCAAGGGCCTGGAAAACTCCGAACCTAAGTTTTGAGGCAGTTAAAAACTGCGTGAATGATATTATGGTAAACGAGAAACTTACGGCCATATTATTGGACACGCATGATAAATTCCTCAGGATATGGCAACCCTGGGTGACCCATAATCGCCCATCAAGATTTGATCTAACGCTTCTCTCTCTATAACGAGCCTCCGTCCCCCCCCCCCACCCCAGGGTCCCCCCCCTCTTCTCCCACCCCCCTCTCTCCCACTTTCAATTCTTCTTTCCCTTTTCTTATTTAGGCCCTTGGGCTTAAATCTACAGAGAATGGATACTTAAGGTAGCGAAAAGGAGGAAAGAAAGGGGAAGGAAGGAAAAGAAGAAAGAAAAATACTTTATACAACGCTACGTTAGCTTTTTTGAGGTTAATCAATTTAACTTGAATTTGTTTCTGTTTTTTTTTTTTTTTTTTTTTTTTTGTCTTTTCCTTTGTTACCTATGCAATGTTACGTCTTACACCAACATCTCACAAGTCATCCTTTAAAGGTTCAAGACTGTTTGCTAACATAATGCTCTGTTTACAGTTTACCACTAGGCTAGTAAGCCAAGATGAAGACTCTCCTTAATATGTCGCCAGGCCTCGGCTTTGAGTGGCCTGAGACATGGCTTAAATCTTTGAATGTCAGTATTACCTGCCGGATACCGGCAATTTTATACCTGTTAATTCTAGATGTATCCGTTACTATTTTGTACCATTTTGTTGATATACATTTTCAATAAAACTCTTTGTACAAGAAAATGTAGAGTGACCATTGCCATAGGAAATGCAGAGCGACCATTGCCATAGAAAATGTAGAGTGACCATTGCCATAGGAAATGCAGAGTGACCATTGCCATAGAAAATGCAGAGTGACCATTGCCATAGGAAATGCAGAGTGACCATTGCCATAGAAAATGCAGAGCGACCATTGCCATAGGAAATGCAGAGTGACCATTGCCATAGGAAATGCAGAGTGACCATTGCCATAGAAAATGCAGAGAGACCATTGCCATAGGAAATGCAGAGTGACCATTGCCATAGAAAATGCAGAGCGACCATTGCCATAGAAAATGCAAAGTGACCATTGCCATAGAAAATGCAGAGCGACCATTGCCATAGAAAATGCAAAGTGACCATTGCCATAGAAAATGCAGAGCGACCATTGCCATAGAAAATGCAGAATGACCATTGCCACAAACGCAGCCTTACCTGATGTTATCCCTTCCGCCTAACAGAAGACAGAGCAGCCCTGAGCGGCCAAATGCTCAGTTTTCTGTCCCAGGAACCAGCTGGAAGATCGCCCGACGCCCACGGGGGTGGGGGGGTGGGGTGGGGGGGTTGCAAGTCTGTCTCCCGCCTCTCTTCCAGTGGTGATGGTGGGAGGCGATGCAAGCGGTGGCAGGGGGTGTTGCCAGCGGCGGCGGGGGGGGCGGTGCCTGTCATATATTTGCACCATAAGACGCAGAGACATTTTACCCCCTATTTCTGGGGGAAAAAAGTGCGTCTTATAGTCTGAAAAATACGGTATATCGGATGTGGTGCCAAAGTCATCTGCCTTGGACTCAACTACATTCTATGTACTTGTGAGGAGCAGATTTAACTGCTCCTTGTCTGAGTTGGAAGCAAAGTACTGAGAAATGGAGAGTTGTCAAAAAGGGACTAAAGCAGACCTTTCATCACAAATTAAAGAATCTCCAATGTCCTTATTTACCTTCATTTTTTTTTATTTAAAATTACAGTGATTCTAAAGGTTGTAATTTATTTTAATTTTTTTAACCGATTCAGCCCCAGAAGAATTTACCCCCTTCCTGACCAGAGAGCACTTTTTGCGATTCGGCACTGCGTCGCTTTAACTGACAATTGTGCGGTCGTGTGACGTTGTACCCAAACAGAATTGACGTCCTTTTTTCCCCACAAATAGAGCTTTCTTTTGGTGGTATTTGATCGCCTCTGCGCTTTAAATTTTTTGCGCTATAAACAAAAAAAAGTGTCAATTTTGAAAAAAAAGCAATATTTTTTTATTTTTTGCTATAATAAATATCCCCCAAAAATATAAAAAAACTATTTTTTTCCTCAGTTTAGGCGGATATGTATTCTTCTACATATTTTTGGTAAAAAAAAAAAATTTGCAATAAGCGTATATTGATTGGTTTGCGCAAAAGTTATAGCGTCTACAATATAGGGGATAGATTAATAGCATTTTTATTATTTTTTTTACTAGTAATGGCGGCGATCTGTGATTTTTATCACGACTGCGACATTATGGTGGACACATCGGACAATTTTGACACATTTTTGGAACCATTGCCATTAATACAGCGATCAGTGCAATTAACAATGCATTAATTACTGTAAATATGTCACTGGCAATGAAGGGGTTAACACTAGGGGGCAGTTAAGGGGTTAAGTATGTTCCCTGGGAGGTGATTCTAACTGAAGGGGGAGGGGACTAACTACAGGAAGTGACAGATTGTGGTTTCTAGTAGGGGTGCAACGGATCAAAAAACTCACGGATCGGATCGATCCTCGGATCAGAGTCACGGATCGGATCATTTTCGGATCAGCAAAAAAACAAAAAACAAACAAACACACAAATCTTGTTACACCCACCGGAGTTTTAGATTTAAAAGCTATTTTCAACACAAAACGGAGCTTATATGCATAAATACAGTATTTAAAGATCGGACAGACTGTTTAGATGTTAGAGTTTAAAAGCAACAGCAAACCTGCCGACCTTACATGGTTGCTAATGTGACAGAACACCTCTGAGGCTCGGTTCACACTGGGGCGACTTGTCAGGCGACCTAGTCGCCTGACAAGTCGCCTCCCGTTCTGTGCTATGGAACCGTTCTAATCGGAGCGACGCAAGTCGCTCCGACTTAGAAAAAGGTTCCTGTATTACTTTGGGGGCGACTTGGGGCGACTTGCATAGACTTCTATGCAGAAGTCGTCTCGCAAGTCGCCCCGGCAGTCGTTTGCAGGTCGCCTCGCTGAGGCGACCTGCAAGTCGTGCCGCCCATGTGTGAACCGAGCCTCATTGTCACATTTAATGTCCCGCACTGTAATATAGCCACATGTCCCCCACCGTAATATAGCCAGTCCATGTCCCCCACTGTAATATAGCCAGTCCATGTCCCCCACTGTAATATAGCCAGTCCATGTCCCCCACTGTAATATAGCCAGTCCATGTCCCCCACTGTAATATAGCCAGTCCATGTCCCCCACTGTAATATAGCCAGTCCATGTCCCCCACTGTAATATAGCCAGTCCATGTCCCCCACTGTAATATAGCCAGTCCATGTCCCCGAAGCCGCGGCCTTTCCTAAAACCCGAGGCCGCGGAGCGCTCCGCGGATCGCGGGTGTGCCGATCTGAACAGGGTGGCCCGTTCGGATCGCGGATCGGCGACGATCCGTTGCACCCCTAGTTTCTAGCTAATAGGAACACACGATCTGTCACTCCTGTCAGAACAGAACAGGGAAGTGTGTGTTTACACACACTCGTCCCTGTTCTGTGTCTCCTGGTCACGATTGCTTGTGGCCGGCGGTCATTGCGACCGGCGGCCACGAGCATCGGCGCCCCCGCTGTGCCTCGTGCGGCGCACGCGCGCCTGCTATCCGAGATCACGTACAGTAACGTGATTTTGCGCAGGGGAGCCAGCCTGCTGCCGTAAAACTGCGGCAGCTGATCCGAAAGTGGTTAAATAGCAAAGTGTAACCAAAATGTTACCTGCTCTGTGCAATAGTTTTGCACAGAGCAGCCCTGATCCTCTTTCGTTTTGGGTCCTGCTGGCAGTTCTGGCCCCTCTGCCAAGTATCCCCAATAGCAAGCCTCTTGCTATAGGGGCACTAGAGCAGGCTCACTCCCGAACCATGCTCCTGTGAATGGAATGCATAGAATACATTATAGTAAAAAAAAAACCTTCTGCCATTAGAACCATTTTAACACTTTAAGATAGAAGACCTTTCATTGGTAAAAAACCTACTGCTTTTTGAAGCACTTTAAAGGTAGAAGACCTTTCATCATAAATTAAAAAAAAAAAAAAAGAGTAAATTATATATATATATATATATATATATATATATATATATATATATATATATATATATATATATAGATACACATACACACACACACACACACACACATAGACACACAAACAGTATCTCACATTTTTGTAAATATTTTCTTCTATCTTTTCATGTGACAACACTGAAGAAATGACACTTTGCTACAATGTAAAGTAGTGAGTGTACAGCTTGTATAACAGTGTAAATTTGCTGTCCCCTCAAAATAATAAACCGCTGGCAACAAAAGTCAGTACACCCCTAAGTGAAAATGTCCAAATAGGGCTCAAGTGTCAATATTTTAGGCACCCGCCATATATTATCCAATAAGGGTTAAACCCTCTGATCGCCCGGTGGGTGACATCAGTTAGGTTTTAGCTTTAGTTAGAGTCTGCGTCAGATTAGTGCCAGTAGTGCTAACACCCACGCACGCACCATACACTTCCCTTAGTAGTATAGTTGGGAGGAGTGGCGTGCTGACGTCATCGCGCTGTGTACCTTAGTGGACGGGTGTTCGCTTGCCGGCCGGTTTTTATAATCCTTGTAAGTTTTTCTCTTACTACGTGTAAGTGCAATTTTTTACTTTAACCACTTACGGACCGCCGCACGCCGATATACGTCCTAACTTTGAAGAGGAATATCCTTGTTATGGCAGCAGCTAGCTGGTCTTCTTCGGCCGGTGGTCCGCTTTCCGATAAGGGTGGTCTCTGCGGCGGATTCGCCACAAGATCACTTTTATCAGCGGTGGGAGAGGGCCCCCCTCCCGCCGTGCTCCAGTGCCCTCCTCTTACAGGAGCTGTCGGCAGCGGCGGAGGCGATCGGATGTTGCTCCTTGCTGGGTATGGAGACGAGTGAGGTAAAGATGGTCCCCACCCATCTCCATAACATTGCAGGGCAGCAACGATGTCAAAAAGTCACTTCCGCCCATAGCTCTTAAAGGGACATTTAAAAAAAAAAATTTTTTACATGACTTTTTTTTTATTATTGCATTTTAGTGTAAATATGAGAACTGGGGTCAAAAAGACCCAGAGATCCTGTCATGCTTTTTTTCTATTACAAGGGATGTTTACATTCCTTGTAATAGGAATAAAAGTGACACAATTTTTTTTTTTAAAGTGATCGGCAGAGCAAGAGAAATAATTCTAGAATTTAGATCTCCTCTGTAACTTAAAACATGCAACCTGTAGAATTTTTTAAACGTCGCCTATGGAGATTTTTAAGGGTAAAAGTTTGTCGCCATTCTACGAGCGGGCGCAATTTTGAAGCGTGGCATGTTGGATATCAATTTACTCGGCGTAAGATTATCTTCACAATATAAATAAAATTAGGCTAACTTCAAGCCAACATTCAAAAAAGTGTATTGTTTCCACAAAAAGTGTGCTTGTAAGACCACTGCGCAAATACGGTGTGACAGAAAGTATTGCAATGACCGCCATTTTATTCTCTAGGGTGTTAGAAAAAAAATGTATAATGTTTGGGGGTTCCAAGTCATTTTCTAGCAAAACAAAACAGTTTTTAACTTGTAAACAACAAAACTTTAAAAAGAGGCTCGGTCCTCTGTGGTTAATAAATGTTTATATTACGATTTACACTATGGTGAGCTCCTCTTTACTTTGGGTTATCTTCTGGTCCTCAATCGAGACCATTGAACGATTGAGTCCCCTTGGCTGTTTGCTGTGTGTTCCTGCTTCATTATATCAAGCATTTGGGAGCCGTCATCGCCATTTCTTTGGATCAAGGCCCTGGCGGGGTTAACAGCCGCAAGCCCATTTTAGCTTGCCTCTGGTAAGCATGCATTTTATGTGGTGGAGTAGCATGAGTTTGTGGTGTTCTCTCAAGTTATACCAAGACTTCACATGTGTGGCTATGTCTTATGGACTAATCTATAATATTACTTTGTGGTGTTGGGAGTAATTCCAAGATTTATGCACATATGCACATGTTTGCAATCTTTGTGTTGTATTAATTTATGGTCAACACATTTTCTAATTTAGCGCAGCTCCATTTTATTATTTCTATCTGTTTTATATTAGTAACTCATATTGAGCTGTTGCTGCTCTTTTTCTTATTTGTATTGCTCACTTAGCGCAGTATTTTTTCCATTTTTTTTTTGTAGTATAGTGTCTGAACGGATCAATATCTTTGATCTGATCAGAACTATATTAGCGTCCCAGTAGTTTAGGGTTCCCAAAAACACGGCGTTAGCGGGATCAGCCCAGATACCTGCTAGCACCTGCGTTTAGCCCCTCCGCTTGGCCCAGCCCACCTAAGTGCAGTATCAATCGATCACTATCGAAAACACATAACTGCAGCATTCCCAGAGTCAGGCCTGATCCCTGCGAATGCTAACAGTTTTTTTAGTAGCAATTGAAGCAGGCTCTGACAGTCAGGTGCTCTTTTTGCCTGTGAGTTTCACTAGTTGTACCAGTAAATTTAGAGGCCACAATGTCCATACGGAGGTACACTAGTGAAGAGGCCTACACGTTTCTAAGCATGACAGATGAGAGTGAAGAGGAAGTCACCCATCTATGAGATTCAGGCTCAGAATATGATCCAGTAGACAGCAGCAGCACCCTGACAGATAGCTCTGACAACGGAGTAGTGGTTCCTGTTAAGGTCAGGCGTACCCGACCCAGTTCTTCTTCTGTTGTTGAGGTGCAAGAACCGCAGGGCTCTCATATGAAGCAGAGAGCCAGTACTAGTGCCGCTCATCCTTTTGGTGAACTGGCAAGCACCAGCAGCCTAGTACATCCTGGTCGTAGTCAAACCAGCACTGCAGTAACACGTGGTGACCTGGCGAGTCCCATAAGTGAAGTTCAAGCTGGTGAGGTGGCAAGCACAAGTAGTGTCCCACAGCCAACAAGAAGACAAACACAGGTCCGTCGAGCCCATAGTGTCCTTCCTGCTGCATTTGCCAATAATAATTGGGAGCCCACCACTTCTGCAGCACCTGTACTTCCCCCATTCACTGGCCAACCTGGAATTCAGGTTCAAACAGTTGATTTTACGTCACTTGTTTTTTATTCGCTGTTTTTCACGCAAGATCTCTATAGATCTATTGTGGACCAAAGCAATTTGTATACTGGTCAATTCATCGCCGCTAATCCCCATTTGACCCTTGTCAGAGAATGGAAACCTATTACGGTTTCCGAATGTAAGACCTTTCTGGGCTTATTCCTCCTCATGGGCATAACTAAAAAAAGTGAGTTGCAGTCATATTGGTCCACTGACCCAATTCATCATATGCCCGTGTTCTCTGCATCCATGGCCAGGGCTAAATATGAGCAGATCTTGCGGTTCATGCATTTTAATGACAATGAACTCCGTCGTCCTCTGTCGTGACCCTGAATAAGATTGGCTCCACAAAATTCGGCCCCTCGTAAACCACTTCAACCAACAGTTTGCAGCCTTGTTTACTCCCGATCAAGTTGTCTGCGTTGAGTCCTTGAATAGGTTTTCTGGCCGCTTGTCTTTCAAACAATATCTTCCCAGCAAGCGCGCAAGATACGGGGTCAAGATGTATAAGCTTTGTGACAGGGCAACAAGCTATACATGTAGTTTTATGGTTTACGAGGGAAAAGATAGTCACGTGGAGCCAGAGAACTGCCCAAACTACATAGGGAGCGCTGGTAAGATTGTGTGGGACTTGGTGTCACCCTTATTCGGAAAGGGATACCACTTATATGTGGACAATTATTACACAAGCATGCCACTTTTTAGTTACTTGTTTGATCATCAAATTGGCGCATGTGGCACAGTGCGATCTAATCGCCGGGGCTTACCCCAGAGGCTTGTAGAGTCCTGACTTAGACTGGGGGAGAGAGTCCGCTTGAGAAGTAATAATTTGCTCACAGTAAAGTGGAGGGATAATCTGAATGTTTTCGTTCTGTCCTCCCTACACGCAGCTATAGTGGGCATACCCACCGGTCAATCTCTTTTTTCGTTCAGCCCACAGGCTGCATAACAAAAAAGAACATTACAATATATGCCCAACAAGGACCAGCAACATACTGGTATGTTGCTGGACTTTGAGTGGTTATAACAGAACGATGCCTGCAGGTTTGGGTGTCATCTTAGTATCTTTCTTTTCAGCCAGCAATCGGCTTTCATGTAAAAGCAATCCTAATGGCTAATTAGCCGCCAGACTGCTTTTACAAGCAGTGGGAGAGAATGCCCCCTCCTGCCATCTTCCATGGTTTTCTCAGGCTTTGCTGTCCCACTGGGGAACCTGAAAATGCAGCCAGTGGTTCCACCAGCTGACCATAGAGCTAATCGGAGACCAGAATGACTCCAATCATCTCTATGACCTAAGAAACTGGAAGCTATAAGCATTTCATGACTTCGGTTTCGCCGGATATAAACAGTGCCATTGGGAAAGCATCTTATCACACCGATATTGGTGTGGTCAGATGCTTTGAGGGCAGAGGAGGGATATAGAGTCTAATAGACCCCAATTTTTGAAAAAAAGTAACTGTCACTACCTATTGCTATCATAGGGGATATTTACATTCTCTGTGATACCAATAAAAATGTTGAAAAAAAAAATGAAAGGAACAGTGTAAAAATAAAATTAAAAAGCAAAATAAAAAAGCAAAGGCCAACGCAAGTGTCGGTCTTGTCTCATATGTAAACAGCAACTGCACCATGCATGTGAGGTATCACCGCGAACGTCAGATCAAGGGCAGTAGTTTTAGCAGTAGACCCCCTCTGTAAATCTAAAGTGGTAACCTGTAAAGGCTTTTAAAAATGTATGTAATCTGTCGCCACTGCACGGTTGTGCGCAATTTTAAAGCATGTCGTGTTTGGTATCTATGTACTCGGCATAAGATCTTTTAAATTTTACCAAACATTTGGGCAATATAGTGTGTTTTAGTGCATTAAATTTAAAAAAGGTGCTTTTTTTTTCAGAAAAAATTGCGTTTGAAAAATCGCTGTGCAAATACTGTGTGAAAAAAAAAACTTGCAACACCCACCATTTTAATCTGTAGGGCCTTTGCTTTAGAAAAATATATAATGTTTGGGGGTCCAGAGTAATTTTCTCGCAAAAAAAAAAAAAAAAAATGTAAACAAAAAGTGTCAGAAAGGGCTTTGTCTTCAAGTGGTTAGAAGAGTGGGTGATGTGTGACATAAGCTTCTAAATGTTGTGCATAAAATGCCAGGACAGTTCAAACCCCCCTCAAATGACCCATTTTTGGAAAGTAGACACGCCAAGCTATTTGCTAAGAGGCATGTTGAGTCCATGGAATATGGAATACTGCCAAAAAGTCCCACACATGTGATCAGGAGACGCGGCAGAATGTATTTTTGGGGTGTAATTTCACATATGCCCATGGCACGTGTGAGCAATATATCATTTGGTGACAACTTTGTGTACATTTTTTATTTTTTTTTGTAATTTTTTAATCACTTGAGACAAAAAAATAAAATATTCAATTGCTCAACAAACCTCTCAGCAAATTCCTTGGGGTGTCTACTTTCCAAAATGGGGTCATTGGGGGGGGGGGGGGGGGGTTGTTGTACTGCCCTGCCATTTTAGCACCTCAAGAAATGAGATAGGCAGTCAAACTAAAAGCTGCGTAAATTCCAAGAAATGTACCCTAGTTTGTAGACGCTATAACTTTTGCGCTAACCAATAAATTTACACTTATTGAATTATTTTTTTACCCGAGACATGTGGCTTAATGCTTTTTGGCCTAAATGTACAACTAATTGAGTTTATTGTATTTTTTTTTTTATAGCAAAAAGTAGAAAATATCTTTTTTTTTTTTTTCAAAATTTTTAGTCTTTTTTCGTTTATATTGCAAAAAATAAAAACCGCAGAGGTGATCAAATACCACCAAAAGAAATCTCTATTTGTGGGGAAAAAAGGACGCAAAATTTAGTTTGGGTACAGCATTGCATGACAGCGCAATTACCAGTTAAAGCGACGCAGTGCCAAATTGTAAAAAGTGCTCTGGTCAGGAAGGGGGTGAAATCTTCCGAGGCTGAAGTGGTTAATGAATAAATTAGACTCACCTGTAATTGGATTCTTGTTAATTAGGATTTAGTTGTCTAAATGTAGCTTTGCACCTAAAGCCTCGTACACACGATCGGATTTTCGGCAGGGAATTGTGTGATGACAGACTGTTTGCCTAAAATCCGACCGTTAGTACGCTCCATCAGACAATTGTTGTCCAACTTTCCGCCAACAAATGTTGGATGGCAGGCTAGTAAATTTTCGGCAGACAACGGTCTGTTGTCAGATTTTCCTATCGTGTGTACACAAGTCCGTCACACAAAAGTCCAAAAGTACAAACACGCATGCTCGGAATCAATGCTCACCAAACACGACATTAGCAGAAGGTGCCCAAAGGGTGGCGCTCAGAGCTGAAATTCCTCATAGTACGTCACTATGTTCGTGTTTGTTGGCCAACAATTGTGTGCCGTTAGTAGGCAAGACAAAATCCAGGCACATGCCCTTCAGACAAAAGTCTGATGCTTTGTTGGCCAACAATCCGATCGTGTGTACCAGGCTTTAGACTTTCATTGGGGGTGTGTTCATTTTTGCAACATGGTCTTGAATGAATTTGTTAAGAAAAATACTTTTTGTGTGTGCAAATTAACAAATCTTGGTTGCAATTAATGTCCTGCATTTGTGGGAGTATTTTGTAGTACAAATGTCCCGGTGAAAATGTTGATTCCGAAAGGAAAGTGAAGGCTTTCTGACACATCTGTTGGGGTGTGCTCATTTATGCTGAGCACTGTATATGAAATGGATGATGGATTTTCAGTTGCATTGTGTTGATCTATACCAGGGGTCTCCAAACCTTTGAATCAAATGGCCGGTTTATTGTCCTTTATACTTTAGGGGGGCCAGACTGTGGCCAGTGGGAGCGGAAAATGCCCCAAGATTGGTGCAAGTAAACAATGCCTCAGGCTTGGTGGTCCGTGAAAAAAAATTACATAACGTTAAAAAAGGGAAAAAAATTACATAATGTCAGTGGACAGTATTATAAGGAATAGTGCTCCATCATTGATATTAGTGGGAGGAAATATGCCCCCCGTCATTGATGTCTATGGGGAGAATAATGCCCCATCATTGATGTTAATGGGAGGACTCATGCCTGTCGGTGTCAGAGAAAGGAATGGTGTCTCATTGGTGTCAGTGGGAGGAATAGTGCCCCATCATTGGTGTCAGTGGGAGGAATAGTGCCCCATCATTGGTATCAGTGGGAGGAATAGTGCCCCATCATTGGTGTCAGTGGGAGGAATAGTGCCCCATCATTGGTGTCAGTGGGAGGAATAGTGCCCCATCATTGGTGTCAGTGGGAGGAATAGTGCCCCATCATTGGTATCAGTGGGAGGAATAGAGCCCCATTATTGGTGTCAGTGGGCGGAATAGTACCCCATCATTGGTATCAGTGGGAGGAATAGTGCCCCATCATTGGTATCAGTGGGAGGAATAGTGCCCCATCATTGGTATCAGTGGGAGGAATAGTGCCCTATCATTGGTGTCAGTGGGCGGAATAGTGCCCTATCATTGGTGTCAGTGGGAGGAATAGTGCCCCATCATTGGTATCAGTGGGAGGAATAGTGCCCCATCATTGGTATCAGTGGGAGGAATAGTGCCCTATCATTGGTGTCAGTGGGAGGAATAGTGCCCTATCATTGGTGTCAGTGGATGGAATAGGTTGGTGGGAGGAATAGTGCCTCAAAAGGTAGAGGTAAAGGCAAGCAAAGGGCCACATCTGGTCCACGGGTCACAGTTTGGAGACCACTGTGCTATACAATACATGCTTCATAGTACACAAGTATGAATGAGGCCTAGCTGTTTTACAAAAGGCAGCCAACACTCTGCTGTCATTAGCCAACCAATGCAACATCCATTTGGTAATTTGGTAAACTGTATCTGCTCAATAAATTCTTGGAATTGTTCCATTCCTGGTGTCCTAATAACGAGAATTTTCCACTCTTACATAATACAAACATTACATACACATGCAAGAGAATTACAAACACACCGTGTCCTGCAACTTTCACTAGAAGTGAGCCAAGATTTTTGTTTTTTTTATTCAGCTGAAATTCAGTTGTTCTGTTTTTCAAACATGTTGACCTTGAGGGGCACAGCAACCTGGGACCGCCGCAACAAAAAACGCATTATAGGGCCACCCAAATGTGATATGATTTATTTCTTTTTATTTAAAGGTACTTATATAGCACCATCAATTTACACAGCGCTTTATGTCTTTGGAGTGTGGGAGGAAACTGGAGTACCCGGAGGAAACCCACGCAGGCACAGGGAGAACATGCAAACTCCAGGCAGGTAGTGTTGTGGTTGGGATTCGAACCAGCGACCCTTTTTACTGCTAGGTGAGAGTGCTATCCACTACACCACTGTGCTGCCCATGATGAACACAAAAAGTTGACAGGCATTCATGTTTTACTAAAATTTTATTTGTTAAAGTGTTGCGTGACCACGCAATTGTCAAATGAAGTAAGGTAGTGCCGTATCACAAAAAATGGCCTGGTCATGAAGGGGGGTAAATCTTCCGGAGGTCAAGTGGTTAAGAGGACAGCTTTATTTTATATATATATATTTTTTTTTCTTCTGAATAGTGACAGAGTCACTTAAAGTCATGCAGAGACGTGTCACAACAGACAAGATGTTGCTGCCAACTGTGTAATAGAATGTGCAATCCACATTTCATCCTCTAATTACAGCTAAACAATCCTTTGTGCTGCTGATGATTGGACAAGGTCTGAACAGTGCAATACCTGACATACACAGGGAAGCAGCCTTACAGGAGTGTAAGGCACATTGCATCCAGGATATGAGCTCACAGCTCCTGACACAATGCTGTCTTGTAACACACAACAGACCTGAATTGTGATGAGACATTGGAAGGAGACATGGCTTGTCCCATTGGCTCATTACCTTGATATTTGGACATGTGAAAACAGGCATTACAGGGACAGCACGTGGTTTCTGAGAAGAGATTGTAGTAATATATTTCTGCTAGCAGAGAAATATATCCAGACTGCTGTGGAAGAAACACATCTGAAAGGAAAGCCGGGCCCTGATCGTGATTAAGTCTAGGCTCACATTTATGCGGCTGCGCTTGATGTATTTTTCAGGCATGTTTTGCAGTGCGTTTAGCGGTTTTAAACCCTCTTTTTTTCAATGCAGTTTTGCATGCACTTTTCATGCATTTTGTGTTTTAAGCACCCCCCCCCCCCCCTTAACCACTTGCCTGCACTTACACCCCCTTCCTGCCCAAGCCATTTTTCAGCGCTGTTGCACTTTAAATGACAATTGCGCGGTCATGCAACACTGTAACCAAACAAATTTTTTATCATTTTTCCACACAAATAGAGCTTTCTTTTGGTGGCATTTGATCACTGCTGGGTTTTTTATTTTTTACAAAAAAGAAAAAAAAAAATAGACCAAAAATTTTGAAAAAAAAATGTTTACTTTTTTTCTGTCAGTAAATTTGGAACTAAGTAATTTTTGATTGGCACTGATGAGGAGGCACTAATATGCCACACTTATAGGCAGCACTGGTGGGCACTGATAGGCGGCACGGATAGGCAGTACAGATGGGCATTGATGGGTGGCACTGATGGCAACACTGATGGGCATTGATCAACAGCAGTGATGGGCATTACTGATTGCCAGCACTGACTGGCATTGCTAACGGGTACTGATTGGTAAAACTTGTGGGCAGTGGTGGAGACTGATTGCTGTCACTGGTGGGCACTGTTTTTTGACACTGTATTTATTTATTGTAATCAGGGCACTGATGATCAGTGCCCTGATTACATCCCTAGATGTCCCCCTGTGAGAAGAAGCCGCTGATCGGCTCCCCTCTCCTCACACTCTGTCAGTGTGAGGAGAGGAGAGCCGATTACCAGCATCTCCTTGTTTACATGTGACCGGCTCTTTACAGAGATCGGAGTCGAGCAACACGGCGTGTCATCCGGCCATCCACAGCCCAGTGGCTGACTTTATTGTTGTGACCCCATTGGGAGAACACCGGACCCTCGAGGATATCGCTGCCGGCTTCTGTTCCTCTGCTGGACACTCCAGGACCCTCTGAACTGCTCCTGCCACATCGAGCTGTCGGTTACCTATGCTTGTTTGTATATATGAATAAAATTGTAGCGCTATAAAAAAGTGGGTTATAAACCTAAAATTATCAATAATGTGAATACAATTTTTCTACAAATTAACGCAGTGAATAAATGCAAAGAATAGTGTCCATATATAAGTGGTACATGTGAAAATATTGATAATGATGTCACCACCAAAAAAGATATAACAAAAAATTCCAGTATGTATATAGTCCAAGTCTATAAAAGTAAAATTGTGGAGTATAACAGCAAAGAGTTCCAATCAAAAAAGTGTCAATCCGTAAGAAAATTAGTGACTTAGTGACTGTGATCAAACCACCACCATGAGTAGAGGAGGCTTTCCAGAATGTTTGAACATGCCAGGGCATACGCGCTGCGTGTCAAACAAGCTTGTATTAGGGAGGGTGGATTCTGGTGATGCTGGTTTCTGTAGACCGTAGATACCCTGCTCACAATCCAATGAGGACTCGTGGGAAATAATCTCTCAGAAATCCAAAGGAGCAAAGGTGGCAGAGGAGAAAGCAAAGAGGGACCACATAGTGTAATTAGCTCTCCTCTTCTTCCTTGGTAATCCCCTGCAGTTTGCTTATGCCTATGCTTGTTTGACCTGGTGTCGCTGACATCCAGGTCCACTGGTTCCGGTAAGAGTACCCACATTCATTTTTTCTGTGGTATCTGCTATTGACATTATACCTGATTCCCTGGCTCCTTACATGAAGAAAACCTCAGTTTGTGGTGCCTTTGGAAATTTTATGGTGCTAGTTCCACTGGGTTTGCACACCAAATTTGGGTCTCTTAGCACTAAGTGGCCCCAAGATACGGGGCCTCAAATTTGGTCAACTGTGTCCATCTGCAGCAATGTCATTTCGGGACCCTTTGCGTTCAGAGACCCCAAATTTTGGCTGCAGCTAGGGGGCATCTAGGAACCCTTAACTACCGAGTTTGAAGTTCAGGGGCCCTATGGCTGCAAATGGGCACAGTGATGCTGCAAATGGGCATTGTTGACCTTCTTTTCCACTTACAGTAGCTGTGCATTTCTCACCCTCGTCTTATACTCGGGTCAATAAGTTTTTCCCATTTTTTTGTGGTAAGTTAGGGCCTCGACTTATACTCGGAACGACTTATACTCGAGTATATACGGTATTCATTTATGTTTTTTCATACATCTACATAGTTCCCTAGTACTGTTTTCTCACTAGCGCTAAATTTTCACCGACCTCTATTCATGAATTTGGTAATAAAATATTCAAATAAGCGTATATTGATTGTTTTGCGCAAAAAGTTATAGCACCTACAAACTATGGGATATATTTATGGAATTTTCACATGTGTTTTCAACGCCATTATCAGAACCCTTTTCTTTATTGGCAAAATGCCGAAAGCACCATTTGTGATACTTATATCTGCCTAGGGTTCAGTTTTAATAAAGTGAAGCAAAACTTGGTCAGTTGCCCATACCCTTAAAATAAAGTTTTTTTTTAAATTCAATGAACGATTTTGGGCACTAGGACAACTGATGCATTCCGGTCCAGATTCTGTAAGTTAGTGCCACAGTACAAGCAACGTCCCCGTCAAAATGCGATTATTATCTTGCTTGACATTTAAACCAAAATACAGCTTAGAGATATAAACTCCGCCAGCCCCGCAGCCACGTATTTTTAGTCTCTCTTAAACAAACAGGCTCCGTTAAACTTTGCCACCAAATATAGGCAATATCCCAGTGAGAACATTTCATCATCAGTGTGCTAACTTGTTTACTGCATTGGGATTCTTGGAATGAGAGGCAGGAGGGCATTTTAAAGGTCTGTGGCTCAATGTACATATAAAAGCATAGCAAAAATACAAGAAAAAAAAAAAAAAAAAACTTACAATGCAGATAACTTTCAGAATACAGCCATGCTCAGTTTTTATAATCTATGATTTGCATTTCATAGAAGTGCAAATACTGTAAATAACTATAAATTCGTGCTGCAAGAATACAAGATCTCACTGCAGACCTTGACCCCCATTTTGCTAATTCCCTAATTTAATATTTATACACCCCCTGTAACAAAATTGCATAGTTTTTTTTGTTTATTAATTCAATATCTCTTTAGGGCTCATGCACACAGACGTTAAAAATGTTGCGTTTGGATCTGTACAGTCATATAAACATGGATACAACTTAAAGGAGAAATACAGCCAAATATCGTGGGACCGAAGCTGCATCCAGCTAGGTAAGTATGATTTATATAAAAAAAAAAAACTAACAAAAAAAACAAAAAAAAACAAAAAAAAAAAACAGAAACATTCCCATAGTTCTCTTTTAAAGGAGAAGTATGGCCAAAGCTTTTTTGTCCATACTTCTCCTATGGATCACAGAAGTGCAGTTCGTTCTGCACTCCTGTGCCCCTTATTTCAGCCGACAGTGGGTAAAGCCAGCTGTCGGCTGACGTCCAGGCTCGGGAAAGATCCTGACCATATGGTTGGTATCCACCCAGATGCCTGGATCAGCGCCTGGATCAGCACATGGCTCAGCCTCTCCATCATCCACTGAGAGCCGGAGCAGGCCCCTCCCACCCGCTCCACAGCCCAGTGCTCCAGTAAGTGCTGGAAGGGAGAGCAGAGAGCCAGTGACTTACAGTCATGGCTCTCTGCTCAGAGCAGAGATGAGAACTGAGTGATCAGCGGCATTTCATCGCTCAGTTCTCAGTGCAGAGTCGGCGGGGCACAGATGCAGCACTGCATCCACCTAGGTGAGTATAAATGTTTATTTTTTGTTAAATCCCAAACTTCTCTTTTAACCCCTTCAGATCTGCACTATAGCCAAATGACAGCTACAGCGCGGACCTACTTTGCCAGGAGGCCATCCATAGACGTCCTCCCCTATGCAGGTAGCGCGCTGTAATCACCGAGTCAGTGAGACTCGGGTTATTACAGATCGGCATAAGGGGCCGATCTCGGCCTCTTACCATGTGATCAGCTGTCAGCCAATGACAGTTGATCACGTGATGTAAACAGAAGATCGGTAATCATTTTTTTTCTTCCTCACGAGAAAAAAAAGGCTGATCACCGGCTTCTGTGCTCGGTCCTGAAGAGGAAGATGCACAACCATCTTATCTGTGCCCACCAGTGGCACCTGCCATTGCCACATGCCAGTGCCCACAGTGCATAACAGTGCCACGAATCATTGCCCCCCCAGTGCAAAACAGTTCCAGCAATCAGTGCCACCTATCAGTGCTGCCTATCAGTATCACCTACCAGTGCCGATCAGTGTGCATCACTGCCACCTATTAGTGCCCTTCAGTGGCAACCATCAGTGCCACCTCATCAGTGCCCACCAGTGCCACCTCATCAGTGCCCACCAGTGCTGCTTCTCAGTGCCCATGAGTGCTGCCTTATCAGAGCCCATCAATGCAGGCCATTGGTGCCCATCAGTGCAGCCTATCAGTGCCCATCAGTGCAGCCTCATCAGCGTACATCAATGAAGGAGAAAAATTACCTGTTTGCAAAATTGAATAACAAAATATAAAACAGTTTTTTTTTTTTTTAAATTCTCTGTCTTTTTAAACATTTTTAACAAAAAGTAAAAAACTCAGAGGTGATCAAATACTACCAAAAGAAAGCTCTATTTGTGGGAAAAAAAGTTTTGTATGACCGCGCAATTGTCATTCAAAGAGTGACAGTGCTAAAAGCTGAAAACTGGTCTGGGCAGGAGGGGGGTTTAAGTGCCCAGTAAGCAACTTTTTAAAAACAGTGCAGCACTACTTCATAAGAATAACCGTACAACTTATACTTTTTTTTTTTTTGTACCTTATGTGCAGTAACCAAAATCATAAATCATGGACTACATATCCCATGGTACCTTGCTGCCTGCAAGCGGAGGTTCCTGTATTGACTCCACCTCCTATCAGCACCTCTGTAGTTCAGAAGGCAGGCTCTGTGAAATCTGTGACCCAGCAGTGCCTACTTACAGGGCCTAGTAACTACGTGTCACAGAATTCCAGGAAGTAAATGTGTGGGGATCATTACAAAGTAAGTTTAGACTTTAATGCCCCGTACACATGAGCGAAAATTTTGCCAGCAAAAGTCCCATGAGAGCTTTTGGTCCGAAAATGCGACTGCGTGTGTGCTCCATCGGACTTTTGTTGGCGGAATTCCAGCCAGCAAAAGACTGAGAGCATGTTCTCAATTTTTCGGTCGGAAAAGGTTCCGATCTGAAATTCCGATCTCCAGTACCAATTCCGACGTGCAAAATTCCTACGCATGCTTGGAAACAATTCGAGGCATGCTTGGAAGCGTTGAACTTCATTTTCTCGGCTCGTCGTCATGTTATAGGTCACCGCATTCTTGACGGTCGAAAGTTCAGCGTGTGTATGCAAGCCAAGCTTGAGCGGAATTCCGTCGGTAAAACCATCCAAGATTTTTCCGACGGAAATTCCGCTTCTGGACCACCCACCGCATATATACTGCGGCAGGACGGCTCGCCTGCGCAAAATCTTGTACCTGTACGTGATTTTGTGCACATGGTGTAGGGGGGCGTGGACACGCTGCTCCTGCTCTGATTGGACACAGTGGGAGCCAATCAGCGGGTCCGGCGGCCACCGCGACATGCCGATCGTTCTGTGGAGAGACGGAGCAGAGGTGTGCCTATGTAAACAAGGCAAACCGCTGATCTGTCAGGGAGCAAAAGACAGATCTTATAGCTGAAACACAATCTCTCTTTTCCTCTGGTATATCCATTCCCCCCCACAGTTAGAAAGCACCTCCCAGGCACACACTTAAAGTGGAGTTCCACCCACTTTTACAACTCTTCAGCATCCCTCACTAAACTCTGCACTGTAAACAAATTGGATATTTTTACATTTTTTTTCTCAGCACTTACTGTATATCTGCTGTATTCATTTTTCACTTCCTCCTCCCTGGCCGCGGCCCATCGCATCATTTCCTGTTTGCAATGCCTTCTGGGAAGGGGTGGCAACTTCCTCTGACACTGTCGTTGCTATGGAAACCTGACCTGAAACCTATTACACTGCTTGTGCTGCACTGAGCATGTGCGAGATCTGCAAGATGCAGGAAGAAATTCAGTCTGGCTTCAGATGCCCACACATAAGATGGCCACGGCCTGCTGTAAGTTTATAAAATAACAAACTACTGCTATAAACTAACAAAACAGACCTTAGTTTACAGACTAACTTTACAGGAATACATTAATCTTGTGTATTATAGGGGTATTTTTATTTAAAAAGTATAATTTCGGCTGGAACACCACTTTAATCCCTTGATCGCCCCTGGTGTTAACCCCTGGCATTGTCATTTATACTGTGACAGTGCATTTTTTTTTTAGCGCTGATCACAGAATTGGTGCCACCGGTCCCCAAAAAGTGTCACTTGGTGTCCAATTTGTCTGCCGCAACGTCGCAGTCCCACTAAAAATTGCTGATCGCTGCCATTACTTGTAAAAATTGAAATAAATATGCCATAAATATATCCCACAGTTTGTAGATGCTATAACTTTTGAGCAAACCAATCAATATACTCTTGGGATTTTTTTTTTTACCAAAAATATGTAGCAGAATAAATATTGGCCTAAATTGATGAAGAAATTTGATTTTTAAATTTTTTTTATTGGGAATGTTTTATAGCAGAAAGTAAAAAATATTGTTTTTTTTATTCAAAATTGACAGTCTTTTTTTGTCTATGGCGCAAAAAATAAAAACCGCGGAGTTGATCAAATACCACCAAAAGAAAGCTCTATTTGTGGGGAAAAAAGGATATCAATTTTATTTGGTTAGTGTCGCCCGACTGCGCAATTGTCAGTTAATGCGCCGGTGAAATCACCGGCTGCATCTACAGTAAATAACTCCTAAACGGTGCACTTTTAGGAGATATTTACAGTACTTATAGGTAAGTTTTAATATATGCATGGGAGTTTACTCCCACTTTAATAGGAGTCTGCTAGAAGTAATTGAAATACAGTGTGGAAATGAATATATGATTTTATATTTTGACCATAGATACGCTTTAAGAAAAACTATGACACATTCACATTAAATAAACAGATAAAAATGATTTCCGACATTCCTAAAACTTTTTTCCCATTAGAAAGTTTTTGTCCAGTTCAAGCTGCTGTACTGTAAGGCCGGGACACCATAATTAATGATGTATCCAGTGAGCAAAAAAAATTGCGACTTGCATCAGGTGACCATGTTGCTCTGACCGGTCTTGCGCAACATAAGGAGGAATGTTTTGAAAATAAACATGATTGTGAAATGGAAAATGTACTGTAGCTGTGTAAATAATAATGATTAAAGGGAACCTGTCAAATGGTAAATAAACTGATTCTAGTGGAATTTGAAATTAAAAAGCAATACACTAAAACAAGTAAACCTACAGTATATTCTGTACAGCTGTATTGTCTAGTGCAGCCTTTTTCAACCGGGGTGTCTTCAGGGGCGCCTTGGCAAAATGCCTAAAATTTTTAATTTGGCTAAAAATTCTATACAATCCAGTGGGTGGATAAAGCCCAACTTTTAGTTACTCAAAGCCAAAAGTGGTCATTGTGCACCATTACAACTTTCTATCCACCGGTGTCCTAACAACATCATTGGTTGATAAGGAGGACATTGGGCGCCTGAACAGCATCCTTCTTTGCCCCTCTCCATCAGCACTGAAGTCACATTAGCTGAGTGAAGGAAGGGAAACTGAGGGAGAAAAGAAACCTCAGAATACTAGTCAGTACCAGTGTGCAAAGGTATATTTGCTTTGGAAGAATAAATCACCTCCAACATTGGGTGCCCTATGAATTTGGATGTTGGTGTGTTATGTAAAATTATTGGTGTCATTTTTTATATTTTAGAATGGGGTTTCTCGAGATTTGTGCAGAGTTTTAAAAGGTGCCTTGACTGGAAAAAGTTTGAAAAACACTGGTCTAGTGCAGGGTTTCCCCAATCAGGGTTCCACTGGAGCCTAGGGTTCCTCTAAAGGTTGCTAGGGGTTCCTTGAGCAATGACCAATTTCTGCCTCTCAGATAAGTTCCCACTAACATCATTCATCTTTTTTAGCCATCTCTAATGCCCCATACACACGGGCAGATTTTCCTATGAAAAATGTTCGATGGGACCTTGTTGTCGGAAATTCCGACCGTGTGTAGCCTCCATCACACATTTTCAATAGGAATTTCCGTCACATAAAATTTGGGATCTTGATCTCAAATTTTCTGACAACAAAATCCGTTGTTGGAAATTCCGATCGTGTGTACACAATTCCGACGCACAAAGTTCCAAGCATGCTCGGAATCAAGCAGAAGAGCAGCACTGGCTATTGAACTTCATTTTACTCGGCTAGTCGTACGTGTTGTACGTCACCGCGTTCTTGATGTTCAGAATTTCCGACCAACTTTGTGTGACCGTGTGTATGCAAAACAAGTTTGAGCCAACATCCGTCGGAAAAAAACATGGATTTTGTTGTCGGAATGTGTGATCGTGTGTACAGGGCATTAGGGAATAATTCTCCCCAATGACCACAAGTGTAATGCCCCGTACACACGGTCGGATTTTCCGACGAAAAATGTGTGATAGGACCTTGTTGTCGGAAATTCTGACCGTGTGTAGGCTCCATCACACATTTTCCATCAGATTTTCTGACACACAAAGTTTGAGAGCTTGCTATAACATTTTCCGACAACAAAATCCGTTGTCGGAAATTCCGATCGTGTGTACACAAATCCAACGGACAAAGTGCCACACATGCTCAGAATAAATAAAGAGATGAAAGCTATTGGCCACTGCCCCGTTTATAGTCCCGACGTACGTGTTTTACGTCACCGCGTTCAGAATGATCCGATTTTCCAACAACTTTGTGTGACCATGTGTATGCAAGACAAGTTTGAGCCAACATCCATCAGAAAAAAATCCTAGGATTTTGTTGTCGGAATGTCCGATCAATGTCCGACCGTGTGTACGGGGCATAAGAAGCATTATTCCCACTGACCATCACACTAAATGTATCATGAGCTGTAGATATATTCATTTTTAGCAGAGGTTCCCTGAGACCAGAAAGGTAATTCAAGGGTTCCTCTGTGTTAAAAAGGTTGAGAAAGGCTGGTCTAGGCAGTGGCAAGAGTAGTAGACCCCAGAAGGTGCACACTCATTTCTGTGCTGTGCTCCTCCATAGCCCTCCAAGAAATCCACATTATTTCTGGGTATGGAGGAAATACTAAGCCCACACCCCCACAGTGCAAGCACCCAACTGCCATACATAGTTGCTGGTGGGTTCCTGCTAAGTGTTTTGCAACTCTCCTTTAGAAGGTTGAACGCAAATAGGTGTTTTAGGGGGACTTCAGTTACAGGATTAAGGATTCCCTCTGGAAGATTAAGTAAAGCACATCTATACTGACTACTTTTTGCCCCCTTTTAGCTCTGGCTGGAATTTAGGAGGAAAAGGAGGAGCCAAATATAAAAAGTATAAAATCCTAGGGTCCTGTCATTTTCAAAAGTTACCCTTAAAGTTTATTCTTTTTTTTTTTTACTTTTCTGCCTGGAAGGTAGAAGAGTACAGGGTCTGGAGAAAACCTGTGCTAGTTCCCCAAGGAGGGAGATATAACATATAAGCCTTCATAGGGGAGCAGTATTATTGCAATTATTCTCCAATACCCATCAACACTAACAAATTAAGGGCTCGTTTACACCTGCGGTTGAGCCACTGCAGACTGCTCTTTGGAGAGCTGACGCAAATGAGAAGCTGCCCATTTTAGCTGCTCGGTTAAGTCTGGGGGGGGGGGGGCGAGGGGAGTTAAAAGGGGGGCCCACTCCTCGTGCCTATCTGGGGGGGGGGGGTTTAGCTTCATGTTAGGGGCTTTTTTAGGGGGGGTGTCGACATACAGTAAAGGTGAGGGGGGGTAGGGGGAGGTCTGGTGTCTGCCTCATGCAGGTCGGGGTGGGCGAGCGGGTGCACCAGAGCCAGCCAAGGTGGGTAAGCAGGTGAGGCTCAGGACTGGCTTCATACAGCATGGGCAACATTTGTTACATCTGTTGGTTTCACTCGTTCGTTCATGTTTTTTATTTACAAGTATGCTATGTTCAGCAGTCATCTTGGGTTAGCTCTACATGGTAATTATTCACACGTCTGTCATATATTTTCTTTAGGACACTGATAGGAGTGTGTGCACGTTGCGCCAATTTGTGTTCAGTTCAGAGGTGCTCATGCGTCCAGGTTTCTTACAGTCTGGATTCACAAGTTTCACTTATATTATTGTTACACAGGTTTTCTTTGGTGATGGTCACTTAGGGGGAGGTTGAGGTTGGACCTTAGGCAGGATGGTATGGCATGGTAGGTTTGGTTGGGGCTCATGTCCTTTAGAACCGTCAAGTCTCACACTGTTCATAGCCACGTGAGGGGGGGGGACTGCTGCGGCAGCATGTTTCACTGGCCAGGTCATCAGCGCAGGGCTCGCTGCCACAGTCATGGGGTAGTCTTTTTCTTTAGTTGGGACGTTGGGGCAGCACGGCTTGCTCCATTGACACGATCCCAACACGTCACGTGGGGTTGGCCAGCGGAGGGCAGCTGCCAGGGGTAACTAAGTATTTCACAGGTCGGTGGCCAGGGAATTCGTTACGTCCGGTCTGGTCTTCCTCCATTTTAAAGGTCACTCACTGGGTTATATTAGTCATGCAATTTGTTATCGTGAGGATGTTTTATTTCCTACCTGAGTTTATACAGCCATGCGTCATTTTAAGTGTTAGCTCTGGTATGTTTGTTCCTTTTTTCTTGTAGTCGTTGTTTCTGCTTAGGTTTGTAAGGTCATTAGCACATACATGGGTGGTGGTCCTTTTAGGCCTTATGAGTCATACCACTGCGGGGTCCCCCATCACATTTATGGGTGTTTACGGGTTGAGATGTTTCGTTTGCTAATTGACTTGTGCAGTGGCAAGTCTCCTCATCCATTTCTCATACATTGTTACGTTCATGCATCTTGACATTTCACCACTCGTGACAATTCCCTGACAAGTCTTCAGGGTTTTTGTGGGTGCAAATTACGTATTTTGGTTGCTTGGTTTCCGTTTCAAGGGACTGACACGTTTTCAGTCCCACTCATACATTATATTTCAGGGTGGGCATCGGTCGCCAGGCGCAGGCCTCGTACGTTTAGGGAGAAGTATTCACGGTTAAAGGTAAGTCATGTTTGCTTAAAGGTAAGTCATATTTGCCTATGCATTGTTCACTTCATCGTACTTTGCCCTCACGCTTCAGGTCCCGTTTCGCCACTGCAGTATTTACCCATCACGTTAGGTTCCAGCGGGTTGAGAAAATAGTTTTTAATTGGCTTGTGCAGTGGCAAGTCTCTTCACCCATTTCTCAGTCAGCTTGCCTTAGGCCATTTCATTCGTCACGATTTTTTACACTACTAGTCATGTTGAACCTGACACGTTTTCAGGTTTCTGTAGCCCTGAGTAAATATTTTTAATTGGCCTGTTGCACCGCAGGTTACTCGGCCTTCTCGGTTTGGTATGGTGTACGCTTTCTTGGGCGCATGTTTCTTGTAGAAACGGGAGGCAGCTGGAGAGGTTAAAGAGGGTTATTTAGGGTGGGTGTAGAGTCAGTTTGTATGTGATGTTTTTTCTTATGATGGTTTGTTTGGGTTATTTAGGCCATGTCTCAAGCAGCGGACATTGAGGACTTTGCCTCCATCCCTCCAGCTAGGGATTCGGAACATGACAGCACGCCTTCTCTGAGGTCCTGGACCGTCCCAAGACTGATGGCGGAGTTACATCTTAGGGGTATTTCATACCCAGCGTCAGCCCGCAAGGCGGAACTTTTAGACTATTATTTCCCAGCACTTCAGGTTCCAGTGCTGAGCAGGTCACCCTGCGTACGGTCGATACGTCTCTCACACAGATTCGCTCCACCCTAAGCTCTCTGGTAAACTCATTTCAGGAGTTACGGGCCAGGCCCCGTTGGATCTTGTGATTTCAGCATGTTCTGGAGTCCCCATGATTTCAAGCTCCATGCCATTGGCTTCAGGTACAATCGCTGGTGTCCCCTCCGTTACCCTGGCTCATTTTATCCCCGGGAGTATTAGGAAAGACATTTTAGAAGGCAAGGATGTAAATTTGACATCTTTGTTGATTGCTGCCCATGATGTGGTTGATATAAAATCTTATGCCTGTGGTGATGTGCCAGTGATTGTTAAGACCAGGGACCACAGGCTGAACCGCAAGCTCTCTATCCCGGAATTTGTCTTGGCTTTCAGCATGTTCAGGGATATTGTATGCTTGGTGAGTCCCCATAGGAGGGAGGAGCTGGACCATTATCTTCATGCGGTGGTGGAGTTGGGACATAAGTTTGGGGGCTTGGCGTCCTACTATTATCATTGATCGTTTTCCGGCAAAGCCGCTGCCATGTTTGCTCAGCATCAGGTGGTTACAGTTTGGAGTAGGGTGGATACTGAGCTATTTTGCCGTCATTTTGCTTGGCTGAGGTCAGCGGTTTGTGCAACATGCCAGTCATCCTCGCATACTGGTGCCCTAACACTGAACTTCCTGTTCTTCCAGGCACGCCCAGGGCTTTCCCTAATTCCCTACCAGCCCCGGCTCAGGCGGCTGCTTTTGATAAATTGGGTCGACCTACTCGGTATCTGGGGAAATCTCAGATTTGCAATAATTTTAATCATTGCGTGTGCAAATACAGTCAGTGCCGTCTTTTGCATGTGGGCTCCAGCTGTTTCAGGGCCCACCCGAAGTCGGCCTGTTCTCTTAGACAGGATCAGAGCAGTTGACTAAGCCGCATCAACGTGGCATATTTACAGGCTTGTTTGACCTCTCACCCTTCTTCTAGTTTGTGTCCGTTTCTGGTGGAGGGTTTCACGAGGGGCTTCCACACAGAGTTAATCACTTTGCCTTCAGGCACATTTGAAAGTCCAAATCTACGGTCATCAGCGGCAGATTCAGAGGCAGCAGACACACTGCTCCAATCTGAACTGGATAAAGGGTTTGTCATTGGTCCATTTTCTTCACCACCTTTCCGGTATTGGAGGGTCAATCTTCTTGGGTTGGTTAAAGGGAAGTTTTCCAATAAACTACGTTTAATTTATGATTTGTCTGCCCCTCATTGCTCTAGGTTACCTAGCTTAAATTCCTTAATTCCGTCTGAAAAATTTTCATTAAAATATGCATCTGTGGATCAGGCAATCCAACAAATCATCAGGGTTGGGGAGGGAGCTTAGCTGTCCAAGGTGGATATAGTGGATGCATTTAAACTCCTTCCAATCATGCCATCACTCTGGCAGTGGCATGGTGTGAAGTGGAGGAGGCTGTAATATTTTGCCACCAAGCTCACCTTTGGTTCCAAGAGCAGCCCATGGCTGTTTGATAGCTTTGCGCAGGTGCTCAGTTGGATTCTTACTCATGTGGAAGGCTGTCATGAAGTCAATCACTATTTGGATGATTTCCTCCTCATAGAGAATTCCAAGCAGGCCCCTGCTGATCTACGGAAGTTATTGTAGCTCTCAAGAAGATGGAAGGCGCGGTGACGGCGCTTACCTTTTTGGGGATCACTCTGGATACACAGGCCATGCAGGCCAGTCTACCGGCAGATAAGCTTGTTAGAATCAGAGATTGTATTCATACTTTTGCAGTCTCTCAAGCTTGTTCCAGAGTGGAGTTGCAATCTTTGTTGGGCGTGTTAAACTTCGCCATGAGAATCATTCCACAGGGTAGGTAGTTTATTTCAAGGTTATTGGCTTTGTTGCAATCAGCCCCTGACTTACAGTAGACTCTCGGGTCAAGCTGGATGCTGCAGTTCTGGCTGACCTGTGCATGTGGGAAGAGTTCCTCCAGCGTTGGAATGAGATTGCCATGTTTATCCCTGTGGAGTCCATGTCCTCTCCTCAGGCTGTGACAGATGCAGTGGCCATTGTAAGTTATGCTGCCATTTTTGGCACCCACTGGCTTGCGGGGCCTTGGCCGGAGTAGATCTTGGCTATCTCAGGGTTTAGAGTCTTCAGCTTTGTTGGAGATCTATCCTATAGTGTCAGCGGCCCAGGTTTGGGGTAGGTTTTGTTTTCTCAACGGACAATCAAGCTGCCATGGAGATTATCAACAAAGGCATATCTAGGTCATTATTCATCATGTCCTTCATACGCAGGCTGCTTTGGCTGTCCCTGCAGTTTCATTTTCAGATTGTAGGTTTATCAGTGGGGCAGAGAATGTAATAGCAGATGCTCTGTCGCAGCTTAATTACCCGTTGTTTTTTCAACAGATCCCAAAAGGAGATGCCTGCGCCACACCATCTCCACACTCCTCGCTACTGATGATGGATTAGTTTCCCATTGGGTTAACGCAGCAGCTTTGATAAATCTTTATCGGTCAACACTAGGAAGGCTTATGTCACAGGCTAGAAAACCTTCCAGGTTTTCCAGTCCCGTTATCCTTGGTTTAATAGTCATGACGTTCGATACCTGCTGGCGTTTGTTGCTTTTTGCCACTCACAAGTGAAGCCGTCATATGGCACGATCAAAACGTATCTAGCAGGGGTTCAGCCTTACAGGACCCGAATAGACCGTCCATCTTTTCAGCCCATTCCATCAAGGCCATTCTGAGGGGTATTCGGAGGAGTATTATTCCTTCTTCTATCAGCAGACTCCCTAGCTTGGGGCATATTTTCCGGGGCACGTCTGATTTGCTGACCAGGTCACCTTTCGGGAGGCTGCTCAGCGTGGTCCTCAACCCACAATTTCTCATTCATTCTCCTCCTTTTGCTGTCTTAGGTCCCCTGCATTTTCCGGAGTTGATTTATTGTTTGCACTATCCTCCATGCTCAACTGTCAATAGTACCTTGTGTGCCATTATAACACCTTCCCTGTACGTGTGTGATTACTTATTTGCGTTAACTGATGTCAAATGTATTATGCATTGTCCTTTGTCATTTTGCATACTGAATATTACCCTGTGAGATACCAATAAAGCACCTTTGTTTGGTAAAGAATTACTAAACCCAAAACAAAAATGTATTATATTGCAATCTACTAGTTCTTAGATGTGGTGGCGGCATTTGTTTTCTTTTTTTTTTTTTTTTAACCCACTTTATCTTCACCTGCTGATTCGAGTATCACGCTTAAAGTGTTACTAAAGTTATTTCTATTATTTTATGATATTAACAAATATGTTATATTCACCTGCTCTGTGCAGTGGTATTGCACAGAACAGCCCCAATCCTCCTTTTCTCGGTTCCCCCGATAACGATCTTGGCTCCTCCTCTTCTTAGTGTGTCCCCAAGGCAAGCCATTTGCTATGGGGCACACTGTGTCCGCTCGCTCCTGAGCTCTGTGTTTATGGAGCCACGCTCCATAGACATACACAAAGGTGCTTAGCCCGGCCCCCCACTTCCTTCTCAGTGCATTTGATTGACAGCAACAGGAGCCGATGGCTCCTGCTGTTACTCGAGTCCTGTGTCAAGAGAAAGAGAGAGGGGAGAAGAGATGCAGCCATGCACAGTACCGGATCTATTCTCCCCTCTCTTCCCCTTCACATGGGGTGGGGGGTATGGAGACAGAGGAATAGAAAATGTTTTTTACCTTAATGCCAAGAATGCATTGGGGTAAATAACGCTTTTAGCTTTAGTATCACTTTAATGTCTTAGGCAATGTTTATACTTTCGTTTGGGGGGGGGGGGGGGGGGGCAGTTTTTCACACATTCTTGGATTGCCGCCATGTCTGCAAAAACAAGCGCCTTTCATGGCGCTCTTTGGGCAACTTCTGTTCGTCTGTCAGCTTGTGCGCAACAAACCGCAAGCAGATCTTCCACTTACCCAAATCTTCGCGGACATTGGTGTGCACCGTATCCTTGCAAATGCCCAATTCCTCCGCCATCGTAGGGTCAGTTGCCAATCTCGTGCCAGGATTTGTTGCACTCGCTCGATCATGTCTGGGGTTCTGCTGGTCGACGGCTGACCATCTCTGTTTTCCTCAACTTGTAGCAGAACTTGATGTTCACTTGTTTCTCCATTGCACTGTGACCCTACCTCTCACGCAGACTACGTTGGACCGCCTGCAGAGGGTTTACCCTGGCGGTCATGTGTAATCCACGCTTCTCGATGTGTCTCCGGATAGCCATGTGAATGCGCGGGCACCTGGCCCATGTTGCTGTTGAGTTATCAGACAATTCACCAAACTTTTTAGACACACCTCATATTTTGTCAAACTCTGAACTAAACCCATTGGAGGCTCTGAGGTTGAACTTTACAGATACAAGTTTCCTTCAAACCTGGTTAACAATATGACTTAGAAAAATAGGAAATTGAAAGTGAAAGTTTTAATTAACCAATAAATGTATATTAAACCTGGAATGGTGGAGTTGAGAAGTTTGTGGTCTTATATAGTCATAAAATCTGCTGGTTTTCTTGTGTTCATGATACAAGAGGTGTTTGTATGCCCCAGAGGTTAGATCACGGCGTAGTTTCACAATAATAATTCAGCCTATAATACCTGGGCATGCTGTTTCCATTACTGACAATGAAAGAAGACATGTGGATTGCTTTATCTGCTCTCTGCAATAATTAACATCATCTGCAATTAGTCGTGACCAGCATCATATGAAACCAATATAGAAGCACATGTGCATGTTTAAGGTGGGCGGCAAAGGTCACTCTGGTGGCAGCTTGAAAGATTAATGTGAAGAGTTATTATTTAACATATTGATGCATCATTTATTCAGGACATAATCACATATGTACAGTACAAAATAAATCCCTCCTGCAGCATTCTCATCTTTTTAATGGCCTTGAATCTTTGCATGCAACAATGTGAGCTAGTGTGTTTGCAGGTTCCAACAACCCCTTCTCTCTGTGCCAGCTGCAGTCTTGCCCACACAGCTGTGCATGAAAGTTAACCTGCATATAAGAGAATCTTATAACAAGATGCAGTCCCCCTCAATAGCCTTGAAAGAAGCTATAAGAATACGTTTTCATGACATAGTCCATTTGTCTCCGTTCCAAAGCAGAGTCTTCCCGCTGCTATCTTAGAGTGTTACTAAACCCACAACAGTAAAATCAGTCTGTATATGCAGAAAAGCATGCTTGTTATACTCACTGCGGAACCTAAGAGGTTATCCTACGCATTGTGTAAAAAGTCTGTTTGATCCCTTCTTCTCTGATCTTTCCCTTCTTCCAATGTCCCCAAGTTATCTGCTGAGAGAACAGAGCCCTAGGAGGCACTCTGCACATGCTCAGGTTGGTGTATATTGCTAGAGATTTTTTTTTCTGTGAGGGTACCTGTTTGATCGGCACAGGGCCAATCAGCACAGTCCAGAGGGTTAGGGGTCATGCAGCCTCATAGGCCAGTCAGAGGAGAATGAAAACTCCTTTTACAAGCTTTAACCAGTGCTTGGCCCGGACACTGATAGAAGTCACAAGACTGCTACACTATATTGCCAAAATTATTGTGAGGTAGTAAGCCAGTCAACAGTAAGTGGATTCAAACATGCTTATAGACCCCAGAGCTATATTAGGGGTCTCCAAACTTTCTAAACAAGGGGCCATTTTATTGTCCATCAGACTTTAAGGGGGCCGGACTGTGGTCAGCGGGAGTGGAAATTTTATTGGCATCAGTGGAAGTAAACATTACCACATCTAGTATTAGGGAGAGGAATAGTGCCCCATTATGGGTATCATAGGGAAGACTTTTTGGTGTCAGGTGGCAGAATAACGCCTCATATTAGTGGGAGAGTTAGTGCCCCAAAGGCAGAAAAAAGGAAAGCAAAGGGCCCCATCCAGTCACCGTGTTTGGGGACCACTGATCTATACTCAGTAGAGCTGCACAATTAATCGTTAAAAAAATTGTGATCTCGATTCAACCCCCTAACGATCTCTATTGCAAAGTTTGCCGATTGTTTCATGTAACAAGTGGAGAGACTTATCTGCTCACTCAGCTGTCAAAAGAAAACATCCTCTGCAGTCTGCCAAGTTTTTAACATGAAACATTGTAACTAACTCTTTCATCTTAGATCAAAGGGATAAACTTCTGTGTAAAGAAAAAAATCCAGGCAGTCCACCAAGTTTTTAACAACGTGTAAATGCAGGAAGTTTAACCACTTAAAGTCTAAATCTTTTTCTGACACGTGTTTCTTAAAGTGGGGGTCCACCCACACCGCAAAAAAAAAAAAAAAATATTAAAAGCCAGCAGCTACAAATACTGCAGCTGCTGACTTTTAATACATGACCACTTACCTGTCCCAGGGTCCAGTGATGTCGGCAGGCGACGCCGAGAACCCGCTCGGTTCTCGGCAGCTGCCCCCTCCATCCTAGGTGGGGGAATCAGGAAGTGAAGCGTTGCGGCTTCACTTCCCGGTTCCCTACTGCTCATGTGCGAGTCGCGCTGCGCATCGTAAGTGGTCCCCGCTATCTCCTGAGAGCTGTGTGTTTCCCAGGAGACAGCGCGAAGGGACAGGAAGAGGCATAGACTCCCATGGGGGTCTATGTCGGAAGTGGGTGCAAATACCTGTCTTAGACAGGTATCTGCACCCCCCTCCCCCCTGAAAGGTGCCAAATGTGACACCGGAGGGGGGGAGGGTTTCGAAAAGCGGAAGTTCCATTTTTGTGTGGAACTCCGCTTTAAGTTAAAATAAATATTTTTTGCTAGAAAATTACTTGGAACCCCCAAACATTATATTTTAGCAGACACCCTAGGGAATAAAATGTCAATTGTTGCAATATTTTATGTCACACTGTATTTGCCCATCGGTCTTTCAAATGCAATCTTTTGGGAAAAAATACACTTAAAAAAAAATAAAAAAGTAAACAGTAAAGTTAGCCCAATTTTTTTTGTTTTAATGTGAAAGATGATGTTACCCTGCGAGAATCGTGATCTATTTTCTATGCAAAAAAAATGTGATTTTCATTTTACCCAGAAACGTGCAGCTCAAATACTGAGCCAATAAAAGGTTAAAAAAAGGACAGATTTGATGGACCACTTGGTCTTTTTTCTGTTGTCACTTTTCTATGTTTCTATATTGGATCCCTGCCCTGGTCCCCCCCCCACCCCCACCCCACACTGCACTCAGTGGTTTTTCCCTATGACCCCTACATCAGTACAGTGTCTTGTAGTGTCATAGGGATCAGGGGCAGTAACTACTGAGTGTAGCGGGGGGGACGACACGACGACACACAGGAGATTAACACTTCTTAAAGTGGAGTTCCACCCACTTTTACAACTCTTCAGCATCCCTCACTAAACTGTGCACTGTAAACGAATTGGATATTTTTACATTTTTTTTCTCAGCCCCTACTGTATATCTGCTGTATTCATTTTTCACTTCCTCCTCCCTGGCCGTGGCCCGTCGCATCATTTCCTGTTTGCAATGCCTTCTGGGAAGGGGTGGCAACTTCCTCTGACACTGTCGTTGCTATGGAAACCTGACCTGAAACCTATTACACTGCTTGTGCTGCACTGAGCATGTGCGAGATCTGCAAGGATGAGATCCAGGAAGAAATACAGTCTGGCTTCAGATGCCCACACTTAAGATGGCCACGGCCTGCTGTAAGTGTATAAAATAACAAACTACTGCTATAAACTAACAAAACAGACCTTAATTTACAGACTAACTTTACAAGAATACATTAAGATTGTGTATTATAGGGGTATTTTTATTTAAAAAGTATAATTTTCAGCCGGAACACTACTTTAAGTATTGGGTTTGGCAGTTTCTTTAGCCGTTGGTGCACTGCAGAAGTCATCGGTGGCTTGGGCTGAAGGAGAAGGATGTATCAAGTTCATCTTTGAAGGCAGCTTTATTTTAGATATTGGTTTTAGCGATATAGTTACTAACTGAAAACCAAGCTTCCAAACCACAGAGGTTCCACTGTAAGATATCTATGCACACACACATACATATATATTATCCATTGCACAGTATGACAAGGGCATAATTGATACACGCAGACATATGTGTGTGATTCCTTTCATGTCCTGTCCTTCATCACTCTTTGAAATAAACACATGGGTTTATGGCAGCAGAATATGTTGTGTTGTGCTTTCTCCTCTCAATTCTTCCATTCATCGATGGATCCTGCGGTCTTGCTGCCAAACACATAAGGTGTGGAGGAATAACGCAGTGCAGACAACCCGCCCTTCTATTCATCCCCCAGAAGTGGAAACAGATGTGACTGACGCTGTCCGCTGCAAATGTTATGTCACAATGAACTGCTGACGTCTCCGCTTTGTAAACTGAACAGCTAATACCGCTGTCAGCTGTCTTGGGCCTTCGATTAGGAACCCGTGTCAACAACAGAATATTCAAGAGGACCTGTCACTTACAAAAAGGACAACCATGCTTCTGTCACAATTTGCTACTGACAGCTTCAAAACACAGCTCTATAAATGGACCGAGGAAAGTAAGTCAGCAGATGTAATGTCTTTTTTTTTTTGTAATTTTAGAAAGGAAACTGGGTGTTCTAAAGGAGTGGTTGTTTTGTCGCAGAGGACCGTGTTAATGCCAAATCAGTACTGATGATCAGTACTATCTTCCAACATGGTAAAAAGTGAACCCGTGCTTTGTCACCAGGAGTGGATAGAAAAACATGGTGCATCCGTGTATGGGAAAGTATGTGATTATCACCTGAACAGCCAATCGCCAAGCACGCAGAGTGGTCATGTGAAGGCAGAGGGAGTCCACAGAGTCCTGTGTAAGCTCCAACCAGAGCAACTTGGATTTTGACAGTGCGCTCCTCCTCTTTGGAGTCCATAGGTGAACAGATCCGCAGGGGAGTGAAGGGAGGGCATGTATTAATAGTGAACCATACCGGCATCAATCAAACCAGAAATTCACTTTAACCTCCCTGATGGTTTTCCCGAGTGTGGCTCGGGGTTAAATTTCAGCACCATTAGTGGTAACCCCGAGCCACACTCAGGATGACATCTCAGGATCCTGGTGCAGTGTTACTTACCTTGTCCCCTGCGATGTCCCCCACTGTGTCTGCGGGCTCTGTCCTCTGCCCCGATGTCATGTGTTCCAGGCTCCGTTCCCTGCGAGCGTCGCGACGCAGGGGGGCGGAGCCTGGCGGCAAATTAAAAAAGTGAAAATTCATAATACATACAGTACATGGTAATCTTACAGATTACATTACTGTATGAAATCATTTCACATCCCTTTTGTCCCCAGTGCTTTGGCCCATGCCCTGCATGCAGTTTTATATTATATATACTGTTCTTTCTGCCTGGAAACTGGAGCTTGTCCATAGCAACCAAAAAGTGTCCCTTTATGTCAAAAGTGGTTTTAGACCAGCTAGAAAACAACGATAGTAAATTAGAACACTTGCAGAATTGAGCAATAGTGAATCGTGGGGAAATTTATTTTATTATTATTATATTATTATTTTTTATAATTATTTATATTTATTAATTATATTATAATTTATGATTTTGTGTTTCAAACTTCATCATACCCGGGATATCTACTAGACTCTTGGTGGACAGATATAAGTGTGTTATTTCTAAGAATTACAGGCCTACAATATAAAATGCCAAATTTCTATGCAAAATAATTGTACCGCTTTGAGACGCAAAAATCTGAAATAATCAAACCGCCAGGGAGGTTAAAGAGCATGTAAGCTACAATGGTTGGCCTCTTCTTCTGAAAACACTAATTGCCAGGTTGTCAGCCCGACTCTCTCGTAATTTTTGTACATCAGACTGGGGGAAAGAGAAGCAGCACTAGGAGCCCATCAACAATGCTGCACTGCTCATGTGGTAACAAAGGGCATCCTGATAGGAGGAAAGAGTAGAATGGGACAGAGATGAGCTTATCAACCTGATGCTTCTCCATTCACAGGCTGGGGGAGGGACAAAACCTGTATCGTTAACTAACTGCACCAGAAAAAAAGCTGGTCTTCTCTTTGTCAGACAAGAATGTGTTGTTGGGCAGAGCTGTGTAAATCTCAAGACTGAATAGACAGTAATTAAAAACTTTGCAGCTAAAGATGGTACCATATACACTATATTACCAAAAGTATCGGACGCTTGCCTTTACACACACACACACACACACACACACACACACACACACACACACACACACACACGAACTTTAATGGCATCCCAGTCTTAGTCCGTAGGGTTCAATATTGAGTTGGCCCACCCTTTGCAGCTATAACAGCTTCAACTCTTCTGGGAAGGCTGTCCACAAGGTTTAGGAGTGTGTCTATGGGAATGTTTGACCATTCTTCCAGAAGCGCATTTGTGAGGTCAGGCACTGATGTTGGACGAGAAGGCCTGGCTAGCAGTCTCGGCTCTAATTCATCTCAAAGGTGTTTTATCGGGTTGAGATCAGGACTCTGTGCAGGCCAGTCAAGTTCCTCCACCCCAAACTCGCTCATCCATATCTTTATGGACCTTGCTTTGTGCACTGGTGCGGAGTCATGTTGGAACAGGAAGGGGCCATCCCCAAATTGTTCCCACAAAGTTAGGAGCATGAAATGGTCCAAAATGTCTTGGTATGTTGATGCCTTAGTTCCCTTCACTGGAACTTAGAGGCCAAGTCCAACCCCTGAAAAAAAAAATCCCACACCATAATCCCCCTCCACCAAATGATTTGGGTCAGTGAAATCCAAAAAAAGGAACATGCCCACAACCAGCCTAGTGGCATTCCTGGTAACGTGGGTCACTGCTGTATCTATGATGAGAACAGAACACTAGTTTACAAACTGTCCTGTGGACATGGGGGAGACCTTGGCCTCAACGAATGAAGCTTGAGAAGACTCCAAAGATTACGACCCTATATGAATAGGAGTCTTGGGTTCCAGATTACAGTTGACATTTCCTACTGAGGATACTTGGTAAAAAAAACCCAGAACCACCAGGGGAGTATGGGCTGATTGGGTTACCCGGGGCAGCAGGACTATCCTATATGTGTCTGTAGGTGGGCAGTGGAAACAGACTAGACAGCGGAGATCCACACGGTACTTCACAAGCAGGAGCAGCAGCGTGATGATGCTTCCTTTAGGCTGAATGGCGTGTAATGAAATATGGAGCATGGATGATGCTCCTTAGCCCCTACCATGGTAAAATCGGTGGTGGCAGTAAATATGAAAGGTGCCCAGCAGTGTAAACAGTGAGCTAGCTCTTGATGATGTACCTCAAATAACCTTACTCACAAAGTGAGTCTTCAGACAATGGGTCCACCTAGAGCTAAGCCAGGACTCTGAACATGGAAAGCGCCCCATGGCTAACTAACACAGTACACTCTGGTTTAAAAAAGCACCACAATACATGCATCCAGTCCAGTTGGGTACAGCACGGCCTCCAAAGCTATGCTGAGGAAACACCGATCCAGATAGCTGCTATATAGAGACAAGCTCAAGTAGCGGTGTAGGGAGGTAGGTTGACGGAAGTCACAGAGGAAAAAATCCACAAGGAGAAGAAAAGAGAGAAGACTAGCAAAAAAAAAAAAAAATAGGCATCCAACATCCTAGGGTATATACGTAGTTGGCTTTTTTGGTTTCCAGTGTCCAAACCTCCTGCAAATGGCACTATAACCCGACTGTATATAAATTCTCTCTCAGAATCACCAAACATATCGGAATTCTCGTGTCACTAAATCGCAGAAAGAGAAAATAATATTTTATTCAGAAGTGGATTCAAGTTAGCTGAATCAGTCCATGGCTTCTTGTGTAACTTAGATATTTCAACAGCAAGATTTCCCTGTGATCAGGTAAAGACTTGCAGCGACGGTTCAAAGCTGAAGGATAGCAGGTGTCCCTGCCGGTATTCAGAGAGTGGGAGTCGGCATCATAAACACTAATCCAGAAGTGTATACATATGGGGGGTTAGACGCCACTTAAAACCGACCCGATACTTCAAATGTAGATACAGCTGTGTGACCTCAGCCAGAACTGCTCCGGCCACGCCCTGATGCGTCAGAGGGGTGTGTCCGGAGCAGCGCTGGCTGAGGACACACACAGTCGTATCTACGTTTGAACAACCGGGTCGGTTTTTTGAGCGGCGTCTTACTCGGCGTACAGTAGCAAAACTTTGCTGCCATAATTCCTAATTTTCTTGTCCACCTAGGATATTTTGGAGTTCCCACACACCTCTGTTCCAGCTCTTCATATTTTATTGTCTATAATATATAATAAAATAAGATCCATCAGTGAGCGTGGAACTTAGTTATAAAAACCACAAGTGGTATGCAGACGTGAGAACTCACCACAGAGAGCTGACAAATACAGTCCCTGAAGGGTAAAGAGACCATCAAGTGATTGAACTCTTAAGCCGCGTACACACGAGCGGAATGTCCGACAGAAAAAGTCCAACGGAAGCTTTTCATCGCCTATTCCGATCGTGTATAGGCCTCATCGGACTTTTTTTTTTTGAAAAATTCTGATGGACCTAGAAATGGAACATGTTCTAAATATTTCCGACGGAACCAATTCCTATCGGGAAAACCGCTTGTCTGTATACTGTTCCGACGGACTAAAAACGACGCATGCTCTGAAGCAAGTACGAGACGGAAGCTATTGGCTACTGGCTATTGAACTTCCTTTTTCTAGTCCCGTCGTATGTGTTGTACGTCACCCCGTTCTGGACGGTCGGACTTTGGAGTGACCGTGTGTATGCAAGACCGCTTGAGCGGAATTCCTTCGGAGTTCTGTCGGAAAAACCTTCGGAGTTTACTCCGACGGCAAAACCGGTCGTGTGTGCGCGACAATAGCTATTCTAATTCCATAATCGAAGATAAAAAGGTGCAGAAAGTAAACTTATAAGTTGATTTTATAAATATATATCTCACACTGCTTAGAACCGAAGACTGAGATTAAGTTCTCAGTGAGACATCTTCCTACACGCAGCTGCCTTCCTGTCTAGCAACACCAACGCTGCACGCCGTAAGTCATCTTCAACCCATATTGGCTGATAACACAGAACAAGCACAGAACACAGACTGGGAGGAAACCTCAAACTTGTTCCATTTCTCTCTCGGTGCCTTCCACTCTTCCCTCTGTGTTCCCAGGGCGCAGTTCACCCCACCCAGAGCCTATACTTGTTTTGGGTCAGTAAAAGAATTGAAGCCAAAATGTCAGCATAATAGACAAGCGCCTAGCAGTTTCAGAATGAGATCAGTAATGGAGCCCCTGTTTACATTAGGCCCGTCTCACATGGGCTTTAGCTTGTATAAGAGCGGTGTGAACAGCAAGCTTTGACAAAGCATTTGCAGAGCTTTCAGCAAGGTTTCTTGAAGCTTTAGTACCATAAAGCTCTAGTTTGTAAATGTTGAACACAGATCCTAATACTGTACCTAATCTGCTATACCGCAGTTCCCTGGACAGACACTCCCAGTGGCCTCCACCTTCTAGTACCGCATGTTTGAACTCGGAGCAGATTTACACGCATCATGCATCCGCTCCTGAGGAAGTGGAGCGAATCCACGAAACACGTCAAGCCTTTCTGGATGTATTGATATTTTCAACCTATGTTTTTTATCTTCTATTTTAGATCTCGTTTTGATGTTTTTTGCCATATCAATAACTATATGACACGGAGTGCAAATAGGCTCATATTATTATCTACTGTAGAATGTTATGTTGACATTTGTGTGTGTATATACATGAACTGCAAAATGCCACAGGTTATCGATGTGTATATATGAATTTATCTATGTGTGTAATAATTGCAATGTGCTACATCACCTATTTTTATACCAAATAAAATATGTCATCACTTTTTGATTATTTTTACCAATCATGTGCCTCATATAAAGTCCCAAATCCTCTCTTTTATTTCAGATATAGGGATGGAGGTGCATGACTTATACTGTCATGCGCTTCATTTAAAGTCCCAAAAACTTTTTTACCCAACACAGATCCTAATGGGAGTGCTGATTGCCACTTTAAACAAGCTGCTAGCAGGCTTCAGCACTTCCTGAAGCTTGCTAGCATCTTGCTTAAGTGGCTCCTGCTGCTGCCAAAAGCCAATTAGGAGTGCGAGTCCCCGGAGAGCTGAGGCTTTCATGCACGTCGCTGGATCGAGAGGGGGCTTAGGTAAGAATTTGGGGGGGGGGGGGGTATGGGGCTGCTTGACACAGAAGGTTTTTTTTTACCTTCATGCATAGAATGCATGAAAGTAAGAAACCTTGTGCCTTTACAACCACTTTAACAAAGCAGTCCATGTATTTGAGTTTCCTTCCTAATATCGTTTTATTACCTGTCACAAGACCTGTCATTTTTCCACTTCCCTTAACAGAGCAACAACACTCTGGATAACACTGCATTGTCACCCTGTGTACAAGGCGTTCTTGCATGGAAAGGTATTTTAAGTGGACCTTTACCCCTTCCAGACTTTTATGACTGATAGGATTCTCATAACACCTCAGAACTCGTTTCCGATTCCCTCTTTAGCTCATCACAGAACCAATCACACCTCCAGCAAATGAGACCTTTATCACACACCAAAAATAAAATTATTTATTTTTTTGCATGGCAACCAATCAGCTGTTATCTTTGCTTAAAGTGGAAGAAGAGCCTAAGACCCCTTTCATACTGGGGCGGTTTGCAGGCGCTATTGTGCTAAAAATAGTGCTTGCGCTTAATAATAGCGGCGCTTTACCGCTGACGCACCTCCCGCCCCAGTGTGAAAGGGGCCTAACTCCTGAAAACTTTCCCTACTCCCTCCTCCTACCTATCCTGCATACCCTGTATAAAAAAAAGATCTGTGTAGTTACCTCTTTATAATCTGTTCCAGTCAGGTGATCCCGCACCTCCAGCTCCCCTGTGACTGTGAGCAGCTGCTGCAGGGGAGAGAATAGAGCGCCTACAAAGACTGCTCCTGGAAATTCCCAGCCATCGACAGTTTGCACAGAGATGCCAGAGGATTACATGACCACTAAAGGTGCGTTCAGAGAGGAGCTTATGCGCACAATTTACGGGCGTACGCATGCGTGGAAATGTATTCCAATGGCCAGAATAAGAATAATATTCTGGCCAGCAGAATTAATTGACGCTCCATATGCATGTAAATGTGTGTACATTCGCAACACTGGAGGCACTTTTCCTACCAAGTTTTGAAGAATCCATCAAATTTGGGGCATAAATTCATACACCCATGTGCACGAGGCCTAACTGAGCAAGCTGAAGGTAGAAGCTGATTGGTTGCCTGCATAGTTTGCTCCAGGTTCTGCCCGCCCCAGTTTTGATCAATTTCCCCCACTATATTCTTTCCCAAAAGGCTCAAATGACATAGGTTGGCCAGCTGAGATAACTATTCTAACTGGAGTTTTTACTTAGGCCTCATTCACACCTGAGCGACGCTACCGCGTCATGTTTTTTGTGACGCGTTTTTGGAGGGGCACTGTTCTTTTTGAACAGGGCTCCAAAAAAATGCCAAATAAGTTCATGTACCAAATTTTGGCACTGAGACAGGCCCGTTTGACGTTGCCTGTTTAGCTGCAGCTTTTGCGTGTCTTTTTACACGGCAAAATCACACGGCGTTTGGGGTGCTATTAAGAAACAACGGCACCGCAAGCAAGTTGTAAATTTTGTTGCAGTACTGGAGTAGCAGGCAGAAGCGTGCAGTCATGCCCGCGACTCCGACATGCTTAGGTGTGAACGGGGCTTATGGTTCTAAAGGCTGAAGGTGTTTTTACCTTAATTCATTCTCTGAACTGAAATTCAAAGACCATTTGCGTACAACTCCCACCCCCTTCTTTATACTTACCTGAGCCTCATCTCGATCCAGCGCTGGGAACAAGAGCAGACGCCCTCTCTGCTCTCTCCCTCCTCAGGGGCTCAGAGACAGCAGTGGAAGCCATTAGCTCCGGCTGCTGTCATTCAGTCAGTGAGGAGGAAATGGGAATGCATGAGTGTCCCCAGAGCAAGCGGCTTGCTAAAGGGGGCACTTGGCGGGGAGAGGAGCCAAGAGCACCGTTGGGGGGACCTGAGAAGAGGAGGATCCGGGCTGCTCTGTGCAAAACCATTACATAGAGCAGGTAAGTGTAACAGGTTTGTTATAAAAAATAAAAAAAAAATTGTTTACAATCACGCCAAAGCTGCTATCCAGACAAACCGCTAAATAGACAAATTAAATACATTCATAAGACCTCTTTTAGTGCCTTACATTTACACAGCAGCACAGCACAGTTTAGCTAAGAAGGGGACCTGAACTTTCTCTTCTGCATTTTAACTTTCATCCACAGGTTCCCCTTCCCACCCCCACCCTATGAATGGGCAGTGAAAAGAGAAGCAGCACTCATCTCCCTGCTTTCTCCTCCTATCAGCAAGGCTCTTTGCACTGCAGCAAGTCCTGTGCTGCTTCTCCCTCCTCGTCTCTGAGCTCTAAAGACTGTACAGTAGAATGTAAAAGGCTGATTGTCAAATTCTGTAGACTGCTTGCATTTAAAATAGAGCTCCACGATTAATTGTTAAGACTCGTTATCGCAATTTTTCCCCCCTTGCGATCTTGACAAAGCATTTTCCTGATTCTTTCTCTGCTAAAGCCGACAGCTGTAAAAAACAAAACAAAAAAAAACCCAGACAGTCTGCAAAGTATCACAACATTCCTCAGCTGCTGAACTAACTATAAACATTGTAATGTTTTGTCCTTTAGATCAGGATTCTCCAAACTACGGCCCTACAGTTGTTCAGGAACTACAATTCCCATCATGCCTAGTCATGTCTGTGAATGTCAGAGTTTTATAATGCCTCATGGGACGTGCAGTTCAGCAACAGCTGGAGGGCCGTAGTTTGGAGATCCCTGCTTTAGATCAAAGGAATGAACGTCGGTCTGTAAATGAGGGCAGTGTAACCACTTAAAGACTAAACCTTTTTATGGCATTTGTTGGTTTCAAGTTAAAATCATTATTTTTTTGCTAGAAAATGACTAAGAATCCCTAAACCTCATATATTTCTTTTTAGCAGAGACCCTAGAGAATAAAATAGTGGTTGTTGCATTATATTATGTCACACTGTATTTGCGCAGCTGTCTTTCAAATGCATTTTTTTGTGAAAAAATACACTTTAATGCAGGGGGCTTCAAACTGCGGCCCTCCAGATGTTCAGGAACTTCAATTCCCATCATGCCTATTCATGTCTGTGAATGTCAGCGTTTTACAATGCCTCATGGGATGTGTAGTTCTGCAACAGCTGGAGGGCCGTAGTTTGAGGATCCCTGCTTTAATGAATTAAAAAAAAAAAACTAAACAGTAAAGTTAACCCAATTTTTTTTGTATGATGGGAAAGATGATATTACGCCGTGAGAATCGTGATCTTTATATTAAGCAAAAAAAAAAAAGTGTTTCTCATTTTGGCCAGAATCGTGCAGCTCTAATTTAAAAATGACATTTAATGATGTAAGAAATATTACAGAACTACAATTATTAACGCCTGTTATATCTGCCTGCAGTTCAGCCTTAATGAAGGCAAACAATTAAAAAAAAAATAAAAATCTTTCCAGATCATAACATATTTTTTATGCAAATAATGGAAACCCGCAGCCACTTGCCACATGTTATGCATCTTTGGACAAATTTGGATCTGATTGGCTGCTCTGCGGGCAACATTTTCGCTCTGACCGGGGTGAAAGGATGGTTTTCATAGCATTAACTTGAAAGCTTCTAATGTCTGTAGTGATTGCCAGTATCCCATTTGCAAAAAAAATGCAACAGCACTTAGGAGGCTGACGGCACCTTGCTGAGCATGTACAGTTTTCACAGCCATTGAAGGACTAACAAGCTTTGGCTCTATACTGCCACCCAGTGGTAATATACAACACTTGGTTTTTTTTACTATTGCCAGTTTGCATTCATAAAATTGTGATTTAAGGCTTGCACAGACCAGATGCTTTCTAAATGCATCATGAACACATATGCACAGTAAAATCAATGTTTTGCAATCGCCCTAAGCAGGGCTGACGACTTGCAAGGTAAAGGGGGATGCAAATGTGGCCCTTAATGTCTCCAAAGGGGCCACATATAATAATCATTACATAAACAAACCCCCCAATCCCTGCACAGCAAATACAATTTCAATCTCAAACCCTAACACCTAAAACACGAATAGGGATTCACACCTAAATAACAAATGAAAAAAAATAAAGTGCAGTGGAGGGCTGTACTTTATTTATTGCTTTATTATTTCTTCCAGGTAATGCTACAGAAAACTGTCACGGACTGAAGACTTATTATAGGAAATGTTCAGAGATTTTTCTACTGGAGAGGTTGGAGACGGAATTCCTGCTTTAGGAGAGTGTCAAAGACTAGGGGGGTTGTATGAAACCGCTGGGGGCTTTACTACAATGAAGGAACCCTTTACAAACCAAGGCTCCCTCTACTGACTGCTGCGGCCCAAGCGCCACGCTTCAAACACTAAAGGGGCACACAGACCGGGCACCGGGGATCCTAAGTTTAGATTCGTGTCAAAGCCACTGAGCCTCTGAAAAGCGATCCCCATTTGACACGTGGTAAGGAGGGGATGTGATGCTTTCTCACCGACTGCATTAAACCCATAACTGCCACACCAACTCACTGCAAACGCTTGCAATGCATGTATGTGGTTGCATTTTGGGGGAAGTAAGGATATGTGTTGCGATGTGCAAGACACATGGGGGTGGTATTAATGCAGACCTTCAGTCATTTTTTTTAAAACTTCCGATTTATTAAAGCTTCTGCCCTTGTTGTTTTAACTTTGGATAGTAAAATATTTTTTTTTTTCCACCAGTAAATACCTTATACAGCCCACTTCCTGTTTCTTGTCTGGTCATTAGCCTTGGCTTATGACATCATGCACAGCTCTCTCTCTAACTCTCATGAGAGTTTGCCAGGAAGGGAGGGGGGGGGGGGTGAGTCATAAGCGGGCCAATGAGAGCTGCAGAGCTGGAGGTGTGTGTCTGTGTAAATCCAGGAAGTGAACAGGCAGCAACTTCAGCTGCCCACAGTTAAAATGGTTGCAGCCAGACTCAGTGGAGGGAGATTTCTGCAGCATATTTGGCAAGTACAGAATCACTGTATATATAGAATAATATGTAAAGTGTTTGGAAGGAAGCTTCAGAATGGCAAAGATGTTTTTATTACAAATTATGTGAGCAGACAGCAGTTCCTCTTTAAAGCGGAGTTCCACCCAAAAATGGAACTTCCGCTTTTCAGATTCCCCCCCCCCCCTTCCGGTGCGCTTTTCAGGGGGGAGGGGTTGAAGATACCTGTCTAATCCAGGTATTTGCTCCCACTTGTGGGCATAGATAGCCGCAGTATCCGCAGGTATCTACGCCATGTCTGGAGCCTCCTCCGTCCCCCACGCCGTCTTCTGGAAGACACACAGGTGTCAGACGACAGCAGGAAGCAGTGGGATCGTGCATACGCAGTAGGGAACCAGGCTGTGAAGCCGCAAGGCTTCACTTCCTGATTCCCTTACTGAAGATGGCGGCGCCTCCACACGAGAGCCGAGGGACAGATCGGCTTCGGGTGTCGACATCGCGGGCGCCCTGGACAAATAGGTGTCCATATTTTAAAAGTCAGCAGCTGCAGTATTTGTAGCTGCTGACTATAAAAAAAAAAAAAAAATCGGAACTCCACTTTAAGAATTAATGGTATCAACACATGTCTGCAAAGAGGAAGCACATCTCTGTGCTTTGCAGGAAAGCCAACAATTTTGCACACACTCCCACAATGCTCTGGTGTGAACAAAGCCTTAAACGCCTTCTCCCAACTTAAAAAAACAAAACACTCAGCAATCATTGGTGGTCAGCGGCACTTTAACCCCCCCCCTCCACCCCCCCCCCCCTTCACCTGTGAACTGATGCAATTCTCCTTTCTGCATTTTTGCAAACACTTAGCACCCCCCCTTTTCTCCCTATTTCCCTTCCTCCATTGCGAATGAGCTGGATGTTTGTAAACACTTGCAGTGTTGACACTTGTGATTGGTTCACAGTGATCACATGTTACAGAGCCACTCTGATAGGCTCTGTACAGTGGGTTGAGGCACAGAAAGGTCTCCCTACAGCCGCACATCCGTGCCGTGCTTTCCCTTGAATGAGTGGCAACCCCAGCCTGGATTCTGACCAGGCCACGCCCCCCTGGGCATTTTGCTCAGCCCTTCAGAGCTTAGTCATGGGGATCATGTACTCTGTACAATGGGACTGTATTCTGAGTTGTCCAGTGACCGCCCTATCACGCCCATTCACAAGGGCACTGGATGCCGTGTGTGTTTTTTGCAATGCTGTTGATAAATGGCACTCCAGAGTCCATCCAATACTATCACACACACAAAAAAAAGGCTTTGAAAGCTGATTTCTTATTGGTTGCATCATGCGTCTGATTTGTGACCGACCTCTGCGGGTAACTGCAAATTATTTCACATTACCATTATTACATAAATCCTCCAAAAGAATTCAGGTCAAGGGAAAAGGCAGCGTGACGATCAGTCTTGGCAAGATGATCCAGGCCCGGAGGGGCAGAGACTGTTTGCTTTCTCAGCACTAGTATTAATAGAGTTATTCATGTTCAGGCTCTGACGCGAGTCTTTAGTGCAGTAAAGATCCTGACATTGATTATTTTCTTTCTATTCTGGTCCTATGTATACGGAAGCATTCTAGCATAACCAAATGCATTCCACCTCCGTGACAGCTTCCCAGAGATAGTACACAGAGCACACAGAGGAAGCTTCAAGAGCCTCACCAAGGACTAATAACAACTTTGGGCACAAGAACAAGCAGAAATTTGGGCACAAGAATATATATATATATATATATATATTTTTTTTTTTTAAAGTACACTGTCAGGCAGAAGAAACAAATCACAATGGTAGGCTGTGTGCCCGCATCAGTAAACTGTTAAAAAAATAACATGCCTGCCTCCGTTATGTAACAAATACCTGGTGATCCTGCCAGAAATCACAGTAGTGGCCGTCCTTCCTATGGAGAGTGACAGCATACTGACATGAAATAAATCGGATACCACTCAAATGTTCCATTCTGTTATTCCAGCCAACTGGTCACACTGTTTACCGAGTGCTGGTTGGGTTGAATACTGACTCATCAGACGCATCCAGGACTACAACAAAATGGCGCCCCATCCACACACTGTCTGGGCATAAACAGAACTTCTATTTGTAAGAAATGGCTTCAGCTTGGTCTCCTACCGATTGGAGAACCCCCTCTAACATGTTTCGTCCACTATGGGGCTCAACTGTAGAGGTCTGGACTGTAGCCTCTTAGATTAAGCCCCTAGTGGGTGAAAAGCAATAGTGAGATTAAAGTGATTGTAAGGGTAAAATGAAAAAAAAAAAAATAAATAACAAACATATCATACTTACCTTCACTGTACAGCTCGTTTGGCACAGAGTGGCCCCGAACCTGCTCTTCTGGGGTCCCCCGGCGGCTCTCGCGGCTCCTCTCCACATCTGATAACCCTCTCGGAGAAGCGCCTCCTCGAGGGGATTACCTTGCGGGTGCGCTCCCGAGTCCAGCATTCGGCGTCCGTAGAGGCCGAGTGCAGGACTCGGCCCCGCCCCCTGGCTCGCGTCATTGGATTTGATTGACAGCAGTGGGAGCCAATGGCTGCGCTGCTGTCAATCTATCCAATCAAGAGCCGAGAACCCCGGGCAGAGAGACAGCGCATCCCCGTGGATCAAGGTCAGGGGTTCAGGTAAGTAAAACGGGGGGGTGGGGGGGCCGGTCACTGACAGGTGTATTTTTTATCCTTAATGCATAGGATGCATTAAGGTGAAAAAACACAAAGGTTTACAACCACTTTAACTCATGCATAGAAGGCCAAGCTGAAGCCATTTCGTACAAAGAGAAGTTCAGCACATGGGCTAATGTGGATGGGCGTCATTTTGTTGTAGTCCTGCTTGCGTCTGATGAGTCAGTATTCAACCCAAACAGCACTCTGTAAACTGTGTGCCCAATCAGCTGGGATAACAGATCAGGGCATTGGAGACACAGTGTGCGGATGGGCGCCATTTTGCTGTACTTTAACATGGTCACTGAATTCCTCTAGAGCTGAAACTTTTGCAGCATCACAACTCAACCCTCCTCCCATTCACCATTCACCATAGCAGGATCATCCATCTCTGCCCATACCTCACCTATTCTTTGTGGAGTGACCGCACGTCATAGCAGAACGCAATCTGACAGTGCAGACTTCTGGGAAAATCAGTGAGCCAATCACACAATCAGGAAATGACACTTCTGGGGGGAATTCTGTGCACCATCTCTGTACAGAACGCCTCCAGGTAGACATATTGCAATTTACAGAAAATCACTGATTGATAGGGAAAGGTAATTTTTAATAACATTCAATTATAATATGACTTGATTCATATTAGCAATTGTAGAAGCTATATTTTTTTTATATTTGCTATTTTTTCCCCAGGAAAGTGGATTTACCCTTTAACCCTTGTAGGGAAGGCGCAGCCCTACTGCAAGAGATTATTTTTAGATTTCTTTGAGTTGGGCTTTAAAGCCAAACTCTAGGCAACCAGATATATACAAAAGGAAAGAACAAATAAGAAAGCAGCCTTATCTGCCAAAAGGTATGTACAATATATTTCCAAAAGTATTGGGACACCTGCCTTTACACGCACATGAACTTTAATGGCATTCCAGTCTTAGTCTGTAGGGTTCGATATTGAGTTGGCCCACTCTTTGCAGCTATAACAGCTTCAACTATTCTGGGAAGGCTGTCCACAAGGTTTAGGAGTGTGTCTATGGGAATGTTTGACCATTCTTCCAGAAGCGCATTTGTGAGGTCAGGCACTGATGTTGGACGAGAAGGCCTGGATCACAGTCTCTGCTTTTGAGTCTGGTAACAGGAGCACCTTAAAGCAGAACTAAACTCTGGCATACTTATCTAGCTCCAACGCTCACAAAGTCCCTTGCCGGCATCTTCTCCCCAGCTTCGGCCATCTTGATTGGCTGGCACTGGATGATGTAACCCCTGTGCATGGGAAGGAGTTCAGTTACCCCAGCACACAAGCACAGTGCTGGTATGTATACTGAGCTGCACATGTGCAGTAAGACTGCAAGCAGGCAGGTCGGTAGGTGTATTTTATTGCAGAAACATTATTGCATGTCTCCTCTGCAATTAACAGCCTGCCTGCTTGCAGTTTTTTAAGTATGACTTTAGTTCTGCTTTAATGAGGTGACTTTGGAGGACTGGTCGCATGATGACTTCATTTTGCACAATGCAGGGCAAATAGTCATTGTACATGAGGACAGTGTGAGACCGCCCACAACCCAGAGTGGAGGAGAGTGCCAGAAACTTCTGGGAATAGGGGTAAGGTAAGTATTACACCTTATTCGTCCTTTTCCCTAGAGTTAGCCTGAGTTCACACCATGAATCACATATGAATAACACAGGAATGTGCACCGCATACCTGTGCAATTCTCATGTGATTCACTGCCATTGTCACAGTCGGTCTCAGAGGACAGTAGCTATAGTAGTGGAGCCGCACCCACCCACAAGCGGGACAGGTATACACTCAGGTCACCCTGGCTGATGACACGGGTTTACCTGAGGTGCGGGGTCTAAGTACTAACCAGTATTCACCAGAGCTCCTGATTGTGGAGATGGGTTTTGCTGCGTGTTAGTACTAGGTCAAGATCCTCATGATCGCCCCACCAGGAGGCGAGCAAGTCAGGGTCCAGTAGTAGATATAGCAGGTAGGGTTCAAGCAGAAGTGTAGTCAGTAAACAAGCCAATAGGGTCAGTAACAAATGGCTGCAGGTTGGGATTAAGAAGAAGCGTCGTCGAGGAACATGCCAAAGGTCGGTAACGAACGGTAGCGAAAAAACGGGTGGCAGCAGAAGAGACAAAAGCGAGATATTGGCAGGAGAGAGCACAATAATCTTGCAAACAGGAAGTGCAGAGGCATGGCTTAAATCAGGAAGTACATGGGAGGAGCAAAGAGTTCAAAGTTCAAGACAAACAAGATTCAAGGCAGGATCATTCAAGGAATTGTCCAGGGAACTGTCCAACATTCCAGGTGGCTCATCAAGAGTCAGTGCCAGACACAGCAGAGGTCCCAGATTCAAGTCCAGGCCCTGACAGCGGTGTAGTTTAAGCCCATTCACTTTCAATAGGCTCAAATCGAACCGCATCACACCAAAGTAGTGCAGGCACGAGATCTGTAAACGCACTACAACCAGATTGCGTGGTAGTTTTGTACCATGCAATCTGATGCAGGCAAACATGCTGCAATTATGACTTGCTTAGGTAACATTGCACTGACACCTGCTGCAGAACGCAAGGGCAATGCGATCTAGACACGGTTCGGGAAACACGCATGGATCACGGATTTCTACTATGAACCAGGGCTTAGTGAGCACTTAAGCTTTGCAGTGTGGGGGGGGGTCGGTTTGCGATATTGTACGAGTAGTTTTTCTAGGTAGTTCCTAGAGTTGGACCTTAATACTGCCAGTTGGTTGAATTCTTCTGACTGCTTCTTGGGACCGCAGAGAGTAAAAGGTATTAAAGATGCATGTCATTGGCTTTGAATGGCCCCTATTTAAACTAGTCGTAGCTTCCTTCCTGGAGTTGTTTTGGCCCCCGGCAGAGCAGTGTACACGGTCTTTTCCATCGGGAGGGCCTCTCACGCACAAGCTTGGAGGATCATTCACAAATGGAAGCTCCTGTGTACATTTCCAAGCCACAAAACCCAGCTACAGAGCAGCAGAGATCATAACAAAACCCTCATTCATCATCCTGCATTCACGGAGATGTAACTCTACACCGCCGTGCAACACATCCGTAAACACACGGATCTCAGCGATTACAAGCATGAGTTCGGCTTACGCAATGTTTGAAAATCAATGATAACTGGGGAGAGAGAGCGGCCATTGTGTGCTCTCCATCCGTATTCAGTGTCCCGTATTATTACCACCGAGGAAGTAGAGCAGACTCTTCATTGTCTACATGGGGGACTGCACTCCTTTGTTTTTACAAGGAACCTAAGAAATAAAAGAAGATTCCACAGCAGCAGACAAGTGGATTCAATGCAGAATTAGTAAAAGAACACAAAGTGTACTAGTTTCCTTAAAGTGGATTAAATGCAGAATTACAAAAAAAACCAAAAAATTTACTTTAAGACACAAAACGCCAGGCAAATTATATTAGAACATGCATTCATTTTCTTATAAACTTTAGTATCTGAAGCTTGCCTTCACGAACGGTCTCACATCAGCCAAATGTTGAAATCAGGCTCGCAGTAAGAAGGCATACTGTAAGCTTATAACAAAAAGGAGAGGTGTGCTGACAGGAGGGAAAGAGCTAGAGATTGGCATTGCCAATGTGATGATCATCAATAGCACTCTTAGACCCCTTTCACACTGGGGCGGTTTGCAGGCGGTATTGCGCTAAAAATACCGCCTGCAAACCGCCAGTAAACAGCCTCCGCTGTTTGTTCAGTGTGAAAGCCCGAGGGCTTTCACACTGAAGCGGTGCGCAGGCAGGGCGGTGAAAAAAGTCCTGCAAACCGCTTTTTTGGAGCGGTGAAGGAGCGGTGTATTCACCGCTCCTGCCCATTGAAATCAATGGGACAGCGCGGCTATAGCCGCGCTGTACAAGGGATTTTAACCCTTTTTCGGCCGCCAGCGGGGGTTAAAACCGCACCGCTAGCGGCCGAATACCGCTGCAAGAACGACGGTACAGCAGCGCTAAAAATAGCGCTGTTGTACCACCGACGCCCCCACCGCCCCAGTGTGAAAGGGGCCTTATGGTGGTCATACACGCTTCGATAAATTATTGATCTCTTTTTCAATCGATCTCTTCCAATAGGAATAATTAATTTATAGTCATTAACCTATTCCACTGATATGCCACACATGACAAAGTAGATTTTGATCAATTAAAATAGGATTGTAATTTACGGGTATAACTTATTGAACGCATCTCTGCTTCCACCATGTAATCTCAGAATCTGATCAAATTGTTAAGTCTAAATTGATCAGAAGGGAAATTATTTCATTGTTTAAAGATTTGATTGCTTTGATCAAATCACACATCGATCTGAATAAAAAAAGAAAAATCAAAGTGCGTATTGGCCACCGTTCGGGTTCGTTGACATCATGTCCATTGAGTAAGCTAGTTTGACGTGTATTGATCAATGCAGGCTCAACGTGATGGCAAATAGAAACCAATTGTTTCCTGTGTGCCCTGTTCACACCATGCGGTGGTGTGCTATTGGAAAACTTTAAAGGGAAGTGTGGGATTTAATCTAGTTTTTTTTTGTAGGTTCTCAGCGGTGCGCTGAGAGGCTGAGCCAGCTGTCGCCTAGGCATCTGAGTGGAGCCATACATTAAGGTCAGGATCCCTCCAGAGTCTGGATCAACTGAGTGACGTCAGCCAACAGCAGACCTTAACCCTCTGTTGGCTGAATCTGGGTCATAGGAATGCAGAACAAAAGTGCAATCATGTGTCCAACAGGAGAAGGCCAAAAGAGCTTTGGCGTTACTTCTCTTTAAGCCCCAGGATTCCCCCAAACCCAGCTTCATCAAGCCCTGATGGAGGGGGTCTTTTGGAAACACCTGAAACGTGTTGTCTGATTTTCAAAATTACTGAAACAAACTTCACCTGGCCTGTCAACCACACTCTGATCCTCTATTTTTTTTTTCTCAAAATATTGGGACGTTTTGGGAAGATTCAGTTAATATTTTTAACAATGTAATGGCAGGAATTTGCAATCTTTTTGTGCAACTTGTGAAGTTCTAAAGGAAGCCTGTGCTAAAGAAGTATGATGAATGCCACTCCTGAGACCTCGCTTTCTGAAAATACGAGAGAGAGAGAGATATGAGCTCATCACTGTGCTGCATCTGCCCTCCCTCACTGTCCAGTCACAGGTTCAGGACAGATCAGGCTCAGTAGATATGGGTTGAATGATGCTGGCCAGACGACTGAGGATATCTTCAGGTGGAAAAGAATGGGCTATTAACTTTTAATCTAGATTTTTTTTTTTTACTAGAGTTCTGCTTTCAGTTGTGTCCACCCCACCCCCCAGAAGCTGATGAAGGATTAAAAATGCTTGCTTTGCCAAGGGCAAAACATCCCTTACCTTATTCCATGGTACTTCATGCTGGTTCCCATTGTAAAAACTGATTCTCACGAAGGCACTCTTCGACTGCTGTTCTTGGGCCCTCTCACCGACATCATCATGTACAATGTAGGACCAGCACCCACCACTGGTCCCACCTTGTATGTGGTGATGTAGGGGTATCCCCTTACATTGTAGGGAAGGAAACAAGAGGAATGGAGCACTAGCTCCCACAGGACAGTAGAGCAAGTTAAGTTTTACTATGCTGGATCATCATCTCCATGACATAAAAAACATTAATGCGTAAGTTCACTTTTTCAGAACAAATATGAAAAGGTGAACATGCTATTATTATTTAGGGTACTTATATAGCGCTGTCAATTTACGCAGGGCTTTATATATACATTGTACATTCACATCGGTCCCTACCCTCAAGGAGCTCACAATCTAAGGTCTCTAACACACATTCATATCCTACACCTTCTTACCCACCTCCCCTTACCTTTGTGGTTGATTAACTGTCAGTGCCAGTGAACGGGTCTGGGAATTTAAAATCCCTGCTGTTCTTCCCCTTCTTTCTGTCCAGGATGGATCACAGCGATTCTCATTGGTCAGCACCAGCATGTGACTGCTTTGACCAATCTGCCTATACAACAAAAGCTGGTATCCACCCATTCAGAGACCTTGATCCAACATAACCGCTCATGGGAATCGTTCCCACCTAATAGTACGCAGCAACAGCCCTGAAGGGGGGGGCTACTCCCCTGAACCGTGTTGGCTTGATGTATATGTTGCCAATTTAGATATAAAACAAATAAAGATCCATGAACCAGATTTTAGAAGTCAAATTTCTCTGGACACCGGGTGCTCGTTCCTTTTTATCTAAGTCCACATGCTGAAAGGACCTTACGGTCACACAAAAAAAGGCAGCAGCTCAATCCCCGAGAGGGCCCATCGCTACCATCCATCACTGGGCACTATCCACTGGAAGGCATTCCTTTCTTTTTGCCCACACAAATCAGTGATGGGAGCAAGTCACACATGTGCAAGTCACAAGCAAGTCTCAAGTCTTAACCTTCAAGTCATAAGCAAGTCCCAAGTTACTGTGGCGAAAAGCAAGCAAGTCAAGTCGAGTCCCTGCTAGAAGTCAAGCAAGTCAAGTCAAGTCATTTATTTTGGTCAAGTCACAAATTAAGTCAAAATACTGATCTACCCCGAAGCCGGGACTCGGGGGGAGCTTTATTTTGTGGGGGGGGGCGGCTTTTGCCTAGGCCAAGACACAGAACTGGTGGTGCCAAGTCATTGCAAGTCATTGCAAGTCAAATAGCCCAAGTCAAAGTCAAGTCGCAAGTCATTAGTGACAAGTCAAAGTCAAGTCGAGTCATTTATTTAATTTTGTCAAGCAAGTCGCAAGTCCTCAAACAGGTGACTCGAGTCTGACTCGAGTCAAGTCATGTGACTCGAGTCCCCCACCTCTGACACAAATACCCTCTCAGGACCAATGACCAATCAAGTCAGCCTAGTGCTCTCTCCAACACAATGCTTCGCCCCATGGAGGTAAGCAAAGTGAGGACGAGGGGGAGGGGAAATGGGAATGGATAAGGTGCAGGGTGTTAGTTCACCTTTTCATTTTTTTCTGAAAATGTAAGCTAACCCTTTAAATCCTTCGTCACTTGGAGGAGGAAGCAATTTCAAGTATGTGACAACTGTCTGGAGTTGTGTAGGTGACAGGTGCACTTTAATTTAATCTAGCATCTTCTGTTGTGCATGCTGTAAATCAGTATATCCTTATTATTACTGTAGTGACTATTATGGTGTTGACGATTTTCAGTAAAATTTAGAAAGTCGTGCTAAGTGCAGTTGAACACGCTAGGTGGTTTTGCCGCCCCCATCCTCTCCTGTTGGTGTGCTAACCTTTCATAGATCCTCTCCTTTTGTTGATAAAAGTGGCATGATAATGGCAGGTATTGTGCAGTCACGACAGAGCTGAACACACGAGTGGTATGGCTTTGAAAAATGCACGGTTTCTATTTTTTGATGTGTTTTTTTCTCTTAATTGCTGAACATCAATATGCTTCCTCCTTTGTATAATTCGTTCCTTTTTACATTTCCGTGGCTGTCAGAAAATAAACATCTCAGGAAGCTCCAACAACCTTGTCCCTGAGTCGTGGAGACAACGGAATATGAGAGCCTCTAAATGGCAACGTGATCCCACAATAGTTCCAATGTCATCTCCGCCAAAGCCAAAAGGACATTCTAAAAGAATTTATCTGTACTAGGATGGGGGGTGGGATTCGATTGGATATCTTGTCAGGGATATCCAAAAAAAAAAAAAAAAAAAGGTGAACACACACTGTACACCAGTCTATCTCATCCTTTTCAACACAGAGGAACCCTTGAAATAACTTTCCAGTCTCAGGGAACCTTTGCTAAAAATGACCATATGATACATCAGTGTGATGGTCAGTTGGAAGAAAGTTTCTTACACTAGTGGTCATTGGAAAGGATTACCCCCTTCTAGATACAGTTGTGCTCATAAGTTCACATACCCTGGCAGAATTTATGATTTCTTGGTGATTTTTCAGAGAATATGAATGATAACACAAAAACGTTTCTTTCACTCATGGTTAGTGTTTGGCTGAAGCCATTTATTATCAATCCACCGATCGCCGCGATGAGCGCCCCCCACGGGCGCGCGGCGGCTGTTATCCTGAAGGACGTCATATGACGCCCAGTCAGGATAACTGAACCACCGCCCGGCCATCATTTTGCTATAGGCCAGGCGGGAAGTGGTTAAACACAAAGTTTAGGTTCTAAACTTTAAGGCGGAAGGTTTTTTTTATCTTAATGCATTAAGATAAGAAAAACCTTCTGTGTGCAGCAGCCCCCCCCTAATAATTACCTGAGCCCCACCTTGATCCAGTGATGTTCAACAAGAGCCTCGGCTGTCTGGGACTCTCCCTCCTCAATGGCTGAGACAGCAGCGGGTACCATTGGCTCCCAATGCTGTCAAAGTCAATGAGCCAATGAGGAGAGAGAGGGGGTGGGGCCGAGCCACAGCTCTATATCTGAATGGACACACAGAGCAGTGGCTCGGCTCGAGTGCCCCCATAGCAAGCTGCTTGCTGGGGGGCACTCGGCAGGAGGGAGGGGCCAGGAGTGCCAGTGAGAGATCCGAGAAGAGGAGGATCTGGGTTGATCTGTGCAAAACTACTGCACAGAGCAGGTAAGTATAACATGTTTGTTTGTTTTAAACAAAAAACAAGACTTTAATATCACTTTAATAACAAACACCAAAAAAAAAAAAAGTGCACTAGAAATGATCATTTTGTAGGTAATGTGGAGGATGCTACTTGTACTGCTCTCCTTCCAGCTCTCACAGCCACAAACAGACTGCTCCTCCCAACGTGCTGGTGTCATTTGTAATGCTGGCCTATGCGTTACCTCAGGACTTCTTAAGGGGCCCCAATGCATCGCAATAGTGTAAACGGCCCCTTAGTCAACCAAATGTGATCTACTTCCGTTAATATTCAATATTTACCCTTCCAACTAGCAAGAGAGAGTCCGGTACTTCACCATTTTTCAGTTTTGTTGAAAAAAACTGGGTGGAAAACGCTTGGCCGAACAGCGTCTGTTTCCAACCAGATGCAGGAACTGTTCCAGTTTTTTTGACAGCTACAGGTACCAGTGCCAGAATACAACAGCTGGCAGTGCAGATTCCTCCATCCACGTTATTTAGCATGGTTTGAAGCCGTGGTCATCAACCCTGTCCTCAGGGCCCACTAACAGGCCAGGTTTTCAAGATAACTGAAATACATCACAGGTGATATCATTTGCTGCTCAGTGATTGTAGTATTCTAGTCTGCATCTCCCCAAGGTAATACATAAAACCTGGCCTGTAAGTGGGCCCTGAGGACAGGGTTGATGACCACTGGTTTGGAGGATCAAGTGATTGCTTCCATCCAGTCAGTGTGGCTGAATGAAAAAAATGTTAACATGGCGCTGCCTGCATGGAGTTTGCATGTTCTCCCTGTGCAGGTTTCCTCCAGGTACTCTGGTTTCCTCCCACACTTCAAAAACCAACTGGTTGGTTAATTGGCATCTGTCTAAATAGGCCCTAGTATGTGTATGTATAAATGTGAGTTAGATTGTAGGCTCCTTGAGGGCAGGAACTGATGTGACTGCATAATATTTATATAAAGAGCTGCGTAAATGAATAGCACTATAGAAGTACCTGTAATAAATAAATAAATGTATGGCTGGCTTTAGAAGAGAAACTCTACCTCCTCCATCCAGGTTTCAGATCTGCAGGAAAGGTCTAGTGCAAAGCTTATGTTGGGCTTTCTTATAAGATGCACCATAGCATGTAAAAACTTTGTATTGTAGGTAGCTTTGTAAATGAAGAATTTTATAAAAATACAAATAATCATACAAATAGATTATAAAAAAAAACTTTGTTTCGAACATAACTAAATAAAAATGACCAAAAACCATGATGTTTTCCTGTTTCTTTGCACACAAAGCTTTCACTTCAATTAGATACAGAGTCTGCAGAATAAGGCTCGCCTAGCAAATGCACTACAATCTATATAATTAGACAGCACAAAAATTGGTTATGCTTTCTTCAGTGTAATCCTGTGTAATAAACAATGCTGGCAAGCCAGATATTTTCCAGCAATACAGCATGACAGAGCAGAGAAATCAAAGGTCTAGGTGTTGCAATAACTTGTAAACTGTAACTCCCGTGCAAGTGGTTTTTCACACGAAAGCAGAGATACGGCCCATTAGAGGGGTTATAGAAACAAAAGTCACAGTTTGAAACTTTTCCAGAAAAAGAGAAACAACAAATCACAGTTTACACAGTACAAATACACATACAACGCATCTATCTTTTTTTAAATTTTTTTTTGCATTGTTGGCAAAGAAAATAATAAATATAATATTTTTTTATTTAATTTTTGTTTACTAGGGAAAAATCAAAAGTTCAGCTTAATTTGCCTTTTCTAGCTTCATTGGTTCAGAGTAAAGGCTTTGAACTTTCATATGTTTACATATTCAAGTGTGTAAATGAGCTTTTAGGCCCCTTTCACACTGGGGCGGTTTGCAGGCGTTATTGCGCTAAAAATACCACCTGCAAACCGCACCTAAACAGCCTCCGCTGTTTGTTCAGTGTGAAAGCCCGAGGGCTTTCACACTGAAGCGGTGCGCTGGCAGGAGAAGAAAAAATCTCCTGCAAGCCGCATCTTTGGAGCGGTGTATTCACTGCTCCTAAACCGCTCTTGCCCATTGAAATCAATGGGACAGCGCGGCTATACCGCGGCAATACCGCGGCAATACCGCGGCTATAGCCGCACTGAACTAGTGGTTTTAATCCTTTTTTCGGCCGCCAGCGGGGGGGTTAAAACCGCACCGCTAGCGGCCGAATACCGCGGTAAAACAGCGCTAAAAATAGCGCTGTTTTACCGCCGACGCCCCCTACCGCCCCAGTGTGAAAGGGGCCTAAAAGTCGCTGGGTAACCTCTGTAGCTGCAGGTACTGCAGAGCAATTAATCTTCAGAAGTCCCAGCAGAAGCAGTGAAAACCTAACCAAAATTGACACTTCCAGGAGTGTCGATCTCCTTGGTCCTCTGAAGAACTTCTTGCTGGTTCTTTACTGTAACATCACATAAACAGTCTCTCCTGCAGTGACATGAGATTGGAGGGTGGAACCAATGGGCGGTGTGGGGGACCAAAGAGAATGACACCCTGCAAGTGTCAGTTTCTTATCAGAGTTTGAAGGACAATTCTAGTTATAGGTGTGGTGTTTGCTGGCACAGGCACCAGGAAAAGCGAGCATTTACCGCCTTCTTTTACAGTTAACAGCGGAATTAACATTACAAGGCAAGATGAGTTGTGTTTATGATATGCAACTCAGGGCTATATTTTGACCAATAGTTGCTCCATGCAGCTTTTTCAGCAAAAAAAAAAATCCTTTGGTTAAGAGGTGGAGCTGAAAACGATTATGATATGCACCTGAGAGAACCTTCCATAACAATCATTGTAAACCATTTTTACTGCAGAATGACTGGCTATTAAATGTTGGCCTCGGAGAGCGAAACTTCAAGAATTCTAAATTTGGTTTGTGTCTAAAGGTTCATGGAGATGTACAGATTCTAGTGAATGGAAAATAGTACAGCTAAGGAGCACCAAGTAAGGCTGTGGGCACTGGGCCAGTATTTGATGCCCGGAAAGTGGGACACTCAGAAGAAAGATGACCTGGCATGCAGGCATATGGAGATGTCTGCTGTATAACAATATTTCCATAAAAATAAAAGCATATGATAAACCAGGGGTGTCCAACCCATGGCCCGCATGCAGCCCAAAAAAGTTCAGCATGCGGCCCAGGCATGTCTGTAGGGACGTTGTGCAAGCATAAAAGCCACAGTGGTTGACTAGGCAGCACATGCACTTATAAAGAGACACTGGGGATGCTGTGCAAGCACAGCAGATGACAATGAGCATCCAGGCACAGGTACCTGAAGAGAGATGCTGGGGCTGCGGAGTTTGTATTAGCACCGGCAGCAGCGAAGGCAGGGACTCCCAATAGCACCAGCCAAGTGAATGCCACATGGCTGTATCTAGGGTGGTGCTGAGTGCTACCTCCCAAAGCCCCCTGCCCCACAACCTCCCCACATGGCTTCCACATGGCTGTGCAAAAGAAAAGAGAACCCCAAAAAAAGAAAAGTTGTGGATGAAGGAAGATTGTTCAAGGAAAAGTATTACTCGGGTACATTATCTACTGTATGTCAGTGATCGTTCATTTGTGATCTGCCTGACTTTTTCTGCTCATCAGCTGTCCCTATTGTTATTGTACTTTATGCGTCGCCCAAGACAATTCCTCTTCTTCCAATGTAGCTCAGAAAAGTCAAAAGGTCGGACACCCCTGTGATAAACACAATTCCTATGGGTAGGAAATAAGTCCAAGTCCAAAAGCAAGAATTACCATAAATGGGAATAGCGTACCAAAACCCACCCAATGTCAAATCTGAAACGAAGGTCCACTGCTAGAGCACAGTGGAAAATACCTTTAATCCACTGTTTATATCTAGGCATAGCCTAAAATATAAGTTTACGCAAGGAGATCTACATATGTAGCGGTTTACCTTCTCATTGCTCCAGTTATCATCTGAAAATCCTCAATGTTTAACTAGTTTACATTTTCTAGCTGATGCATACAAAAAAATCACCTGCAGCATCTTCAAACTTGGAAAGAAAGCATAAGGAAAAACAGTTCCCTATACTCCTTTAGGTCAGTGTTTCTCAACCTCTGTCCTTAAGTACCACAAGTGGGTCTATACACAAAATCAAAGTGAAAGGGCGCAAAACGCCTAGTGCATTATCAACAGCACTTTATTAAAAAGAGTACATACTCACAAAAGCAAATGTTGCAACAGCGTTGTACATAAACCAAGTAACCGAAGGGTCTTAAACATGATGCTACTCTTCTGGTTTAAAGCATGTCTAGTATTAATACTAGTTGACGTGTTTCGGGGACATACCCCCTTTTTCAGAGCAGAAAGAAGGGTGCTTGTCACCCGAAATGCATTTGCTAGTATTATGACATACTTTGAATCAGAAGAGCTGCATTGTGTGTGTAAGACCCTTTGGTTCCTTGGTTTATGTACAAAGCTTATGTAAGTTTATACTCTTTTTATCCTTCAATAAAGTGCTGTTGATAATGCACTAGGTGTTTGTGCCCTTTTTGCTTGATTTTGTTTATAGAGTTGCACAATTTCTCGATCTTGAGAGGGCTGCATTGGCCCAACAATCCAGTCCAGGTTAATCATTGACAGTTCATATGAATTCTCTGGAACCCTTTAGTGCTACAGTGTCATGATATTATCCTATTGTGAGAAGACCACCAGTGGGTCCATGTTTTTAAAATTCGAATCTCTCAGGACTGTGATTATTAATAAATCCCGCTCTATATAAAATAAATAAGGGAAGTCAAGAATACGTGGAGTTCCTTGCTAGTGGGTGGTGAAATAAGGTTCTAGATGTGCATGTGCACAACCACCAATATCCAAGAGAATGGGAAAGGAGTGAACAAATCAAAAGGGATGCTGGGAATGATCTTCCCCCAATACAACGGAATATCACACTGCCTGTTGTAACTCCTGTAGCTTCAGGATTTTATTTTGTTAACGTGCTCGTCTTCTTGTCAGTACCATTTCAGCGAAAAGGTTTGGGCTCTGAAAAGCCAATCACTGTGAGTTGCCATCACAAAGGTGCACATATTCCCGATTCTGATTCCACTGGCTGTTGGCTACAAATGTAGACAACCATGAAGCTTCACAGACAATGTACTAGTATGACATATTCGGATAAATGGAGGATTCCAAAGGGTGCCTCAAGAACAGGCGAAAAAAGTAATAAGCAACAAAATTGAGGGTTCCTTACTTTGCTTCTTCAGATCTTTCAGCTGCTCTTTGAACTGAACAAATTTATCACTCTGCCTCAGTTCGTCGTCGGTGTTCTTGCTCTGCAAGGTAGAATACCGCTCCTGGACAAGTTCTTTTAAATTCGGGATCTCCTCCGGTGTCCTCCGCTTTAACTGCATATAGGAAAAAAGGAAACATAAAATGAACTGGATTCTAAGAAAATAAATATATGAGCAAAAACACCCATAATGCTGATCTATTAGTGTATATTCATCATAAATTAATCTGTAACCAAATTCAGCGAACTATTGATAATGAGGAGCTTGCCTATGTCCAACCCCATCAGAACATTAGCATCAACAGCTGAGCCAAGCATGCTTTGGTCACATTTCTGTTGGCCTAAGGGTCTTCAACTTAAAATATATACAACCACATGAAAGTGTCAGTCAATTCACATCTGAAATTTTATGTATAAGAGTAGGCAAAAGCACCCACTGACTTTGTATCTCTGGAGGCTGCCGTGACAATACATAAGCACCTGAGTCTCCAACACATTATTACATTTTCCGGCAGACTGCTATTTTTTGCTAGGGTGCTTTCCTATCTTAACCACTGGAGTATACACCAAGGTGTATGTGTCTATACAGATGGAGGAAAGGTTGTTCTAAACTTCATTTGTATAGTGAAAAGTTGCAACTTCCCAGTATCTATGGCGTAGAGTCCTATTAGGGTAATTGTCACAACTACTTTTGCTTTCATATACATTTTTTTTATCTACAGGTTTAAAGAAAAATCTATCTGTTTTTTGGTTTGTCTCATATGGTACATGTAGTACCTTTTCCCATGTTGCAAGCTGCTTCCTAGCTCTAGCTATGAGGTCTAACTTGCACTAATAACCCCCGCCTGCTTTGGCTGACCTGACAACAGCTAGGAAAGAGATGGCTGCTTCATAAGGTTAGCTTGTCTTGGCTTTGAGCACTTTCCCAATAAAAGCAATAGCAAGAGGAATACAGAAGGAGGGGAGACAAGTCAGCCTTTGCATTCCTCTTTGCCGCCACCGCCTGTCTTGGGAAATTGCTCATATATGAGACAACTGTCATTTTGAAGCAGCTATTTTTCCTAGCTGTTGTCAGATCTATAGTGGAAGAGCGGGGGGCAGGTCAATTAACCAGATTGCCCTTGCACAATAAATCCAAGCACTGATTAATTGTGATTTGTGTATGACCCCTGAAACGTGTTGGCTCCCAATTCATGACAGTACTTTTATTGAGATAAACAAAAACGTGTATCTAAATCAATCCCTTTGGCGCTCTCATCCTCTCCCTCCATACAAGTTGATTCTTCCAGGGACTCCACTGAAACCCCATTGGGCAGTAGAAAGGTATCACACTATAGCGATCATCTAATTTATTCAGAACCTCCACCAGGTTTGGCATCCAGCGTTCGTCTACCTAAATGATAGTTTTTTTTTTTAAAGCAGACATCCCTGTTAGACAGCATAGTCACTTTCTGATCTGACTTTTTTTCTCAACTGTTTACAGCTTGGTCAAGGACCAGCCTGTTACTGGACAGTAAATGAGCAGCAAAACACAGATGAGGTCAGCCTTGTGCTATCCCCTTCGTTCAGCCAGATTGATATGTACTGGGTAATGTAACCTGGTTTACAGTGCTGTCTCTTCATTTTCCACCCCCCATCAAATCATTCCCCGCATCTATTACCTTTTGTACCACCCCCTCCCTTTAAAATGTAAGCTCTACGAGCCGGGCCCTCCTGTCCCTTCTGTATTGAACTGTACTGTAATTGTGCTGTCCCCCCTCTACATTGTAAAGTGCTGCGTAAACTGTTGGCGCTATATAAATCGTGTATAATAATCAAAATAATAATAATAATTTCCCATTTTAAATTCTTCTCTCCAGGGAACTACAAAGGCAAATACAAAGACAGGCTGTGATTCTGGGAACGCAAGAGTCCTTGCCACCGAAGTTTCTAAAATAAATACGGGGTCATTTAAAGCCTATCGATGGTCAAAATTCAAAGTCAATATATTAATCATCACATTGTATTTCAGTTGTTTCCAGCCTACCCTTACTATTCTGAATGATCTTGAAGCATGAAAATTTACTTTGTGAAGATCCCCACACATTTACTTCCCTGAATGCTGTGACCCGTAGTCACTAGGCCCTGTGGGTAGGCACTGCTGTGTGTCACACCTTTCACAGAGCCTGCCTTCTGATCTACAGAGGTATTGAGAGGAGGAGTTTCAGGAGGCGGAGTCAGTACAGGAGGGGTACCATGGGATAGGTAGTCCTTAGAAATTGAGAAGCTGCAAAGCATGCAGGGAATCCAGGAAGCTGTGGAAAGAGACGGCCAGCAGACAGACAGAATTCATTGCATGAAAGGATATTTTTTCAGGTAAGCTTATATTGGACTGTCAGAAATAAATATTGTTTGCATTATATGTACTATTAAAATACTGTTGTAAAATGTTGATGTTATAAAATGAAAGTGTATGCTGTGACCATAGGACTCCTTTAACTCTTGAGTATTTATCAAAATTGATGGGATTAAATGGATATGAATAATACATACTGATTAGTACAGCTGTCCATTCTCTTCTGCACTGTAGGTATAACATAACAAAATGGCTACTTAAAATCATGGAGGAGTCAGGTTTTCCTATTACATCCTCACCTAGAACTATATGCCTTTTCAAAACGCCATCAAGAACAGAACTGTTACATCGATGATTACATGGGATTACGCTTATTCAACAGCATTAATGGTACATTTCAAAAGCAGACAAAGCTTTCCAGGACACAATGTGTCAAGCTGACATCTATGGCTTTCCTCAAATGGAAGCACATGGTGTTTGAACAGTCAGGGATGGGGAACACAGCTGCCAGTCTATGACAGCATACAATAAGCTCCTGGCACAGGTCCACTGACAACACCAGAATGCAGTCAGTGCACACTGACACTTTATAATGGTTTATTGTTAACATTTCTAAACCCGTACTCCTTTTAAAAGCTCCTAAAAGAGCAGGCACTGCAAGATGGCTTTTATAACTTGTGAAAGCCAGCAAAACTTATTCCGTGTCCCTCTTTCATATAGGTCACCCTGTCACTGTAGGGCCGATTTACTAAAACTGGAGAGTGCAACATTTGGTTCCAGGTTTTTTTTTGTCAAAGCTTTCGTAACATGTCACATGTTACACCCATATTCAGAATGTAACATGTTACGAATGGAGTGGCCCCCGCACCTCCCTGATCCCCTGCTCCAGCGAGGTTCTTGCCAGTTTTCAATGAACTGCCATGGCACTGTGGGGCACCGTAGTTCATTGATGCTTCCTGCCAGATTGTGTCTGCTTACCCGTACAGGATGCATGGACAAGCTGGAGACATGCATGGCATGTGCATTTATTATTGGTTTTCCAAAAAGTGAACTTATCCTTTAATTGAACAAGCAGAAGCTGATTGGTTACCATGCACAGCTGCACCAAATTTTGCACTCTCCAGTTTTAGTAAATCTATCCCTGTATCCTGATTTTCCTTGACTTCATGGATAAGGACTGACAACTGCCATTACCTCGATCACCAGTAAGGGCACTTTCATTGCGATGCAGCTTATCCATGAAGTCATGGAACATCAGGTATTAACTGCAAGGTATTCGAACCAACAAAATCCCTTTGAAATACTGGACAATTCTTAAAGGGTTAGTTTGCCTTTTCTGAACAAATGAAAAGGTGAACTAACAGACGCCCCCCCAATCCCAGAAGCCCTACAGAAACAAGGGGGAGAAGAGCAGGGATTTCAAATCCCCGGACTGCTACACTGCTGTGTAGGCACTGACAGCCCATCACCCATGTAGGCAAGTACAGCAAGGTGGGGGGGATGTGGGTTGTAAGTTAAGCTTTAATTATTTCCTGGAAAGGTGAACTTACACTTTAACAAGAATATGGGGAATGTGGGGAAAGCAATCTTAACAGCCAATGGCACGGCAAAGAAGTGCATTCAGGCAGGGCTTTTTTTTACTCAGATAGGTGCAGGAATGCAACCACGATCCCCCAAATCCCCCCCCCCCACACGCCCTCAAAATGCATCAAATAGTGTGTGTGGTCAGTTTCCCTAAGAGGGGGGGGGTCTTAAAGGGGCAATAAACAGGAGTGCATTACATATAGAGTATAGTGTTGTGGAGTGCACAACATACAGAGTGCAGAGTTCAGGGGTGCGCTACATACAGAGTGCAGAGTTCAGGGGTGCGCTACATACAGAGTGCAGAGTTCAGGGGTGCGCTACATACAGAGTGCAGAGTTCAGGGGTGCGCTACATGCAGAGTTCAGGGGTGCGCTACATATAGAGTGCAGAGTTCAGGGATGCGCTGCATACAGAGTGCAGAGTTCAGGGATGCGCTGCATACAGAGTGCAGAGTTCAGGGATGCGCTGCATACAGAGTGCAGAGTTCAGGGATGCGCTGCATACAGAGTGCAGAGTTCAGGGATGCGCTGCATACAGAGTGCAGAGTTCAGGGATGCGCTGCATACAGAGTGCAGAGTTCAGGGATGCGCTGCATACAGAGTGCAGAGTTCAGGGATGCGCTGCATACAGAGTGCAGAGTTCAGGGATGCGCTGCATACAGAGTGCAGAGTTCAGGGGTGCGCTGCATACAGAGTGCAGAGTTCAGGGATGCGCTGCATACAGAGTGCAGAGTTCAGGGATGCGCTGCATACAGAGTGCAGAGTTCAGGGATGCGCTGCATACAGAGTGCAGAGTTCAGGGATGCGCTGCATACAGAGTGCAGAGTTCAGGGATGCGCTGCATACAGAGTGCAGAGTTCAGGGATGCGCTGCATACAGAGTGCAGAGTTCAGGGATGCGCTGCATACAGAGTGCAGAGTTCAGGGATGCGCTGCATACAGAGTGCAGAGTTCAGGGATGCGCTGCATACAGAGTGCAGAGTTCAGGGATGCGCTGCATACAGAGTGCAGAGTTCAGGGATGCGCTGCATACAGAGTGCAGAGTTCAGGGATGCGCTGCATACAGAGTGCAGAGTTCAGGGATGCGCTGCATACAGAGTGCAGAGTTCAGGGATGCACTGCATACAGATTGCAGAGTTCAGGGATGCGCTGCATACAGATTGCAGAGTTCAGGGATGCGCTGCATACAGAGTGCAGAGTTCAGGGATGCGCTGCATACAGAGTGCAGAGTTCAGGGATGCGCTGCATACAGAGTGCAGAGTTCAGGGATGCGCTGCATACAGAGTGCAGAGTTCAGGTGTGCGCTGCATACAGAGTGCAGAGTTCAGGGGTGCGCTGCATACAGAGTGCAGAGTTCAGGGATGCGCTGCATACAGAGTGCAGAGTTCAGGGATGCGCTGCATACAGAGTGCAGAGTTCAGGGATGCGCTGCATACAGAGTGCAGAGTTCAGGGATGCGCTGCATACAGAGTGCAGAGTTCAGGGATGCGCTGCATACAGAGTGCAGAGTTCAGGGATGCGCTGCATACAGAGTGCAGAGTTCAGGGATGCGCTGCATACAGAGTGCAGAGTTCAGGGATGCGCTGCATACAGAGTGCAGAGTTCAGGGATGCGCTGCATACAGAGTGCAGAGTTCAGGGATGCGCTGCATACAGAGTGCAGAGTTCAGGGATGCGCTGCATACAGAGTGCAGAGTTCAGGGATGCGCTGCATACAGAGTGCAGAGTTCAGGGATGCGCTGCATACAGAGTGCAGAGTTCAGGGATGCGCTGCATACAGAGTGCAGAGTTCAGGGATGCGCTGCATACAGAGTGCAGAGTTCAGGGATGCGCTGCATACAGAGTGCAGAGTTCAGGGATGCGCTGCATACAGAGTGCAGAGTTCAGGGATGCGCTGCATACAGAGTGCAGAGTTCAGGGATGCGCTGCATACAGAGTGCAGAGTTCAGGGATGCGCTGCATACAGATTGCAGAGTTCAGGGATGCGCTGCATACAGATTGCAGAGTTCAGGGATGCGCTGCATACAGAGTGCAGAGTTCAGGGATGCGCTGCATACAGAGTGCAGAGTTCAGGGATGCGCTGCATACAGAGTGCAGAGTTCAGGGATGCGCTGCATACAGAGTGCAGAGTTCAGGTGTGCGCTACATACAGAGTGCAGAGTTCAGGGGTGCGCTGCATACAGAGTGCAGAGTTCAGGGATGCGCTGCATACAGAGTGCAGAGTTCAGGGATGCGCTGCATACAGAGTGCAGAGTTCAGGGATGCGCTGCATACAGAGTGCAGAGTTCAGGGATGCGCTGCATACAGAGTGCAGAGTTCAGGGATGCGCTGCATACAGAGTGCAGAGTTCAGGGATGCGCTGCATACAGAGTGCAGAGTTCAGGGATGCGCTGCATACAGAGTGCAGAGTTCAGGGATGCGCTGCATACAGAGTGCAGAGTTCAGGGATGCGCTGCATACAGAGTGCAGAGTTCAGGGATGCGCTGCATACAGAGTGCAGAGTTCAGGGATGCGCTGCATACAGAGTGCAGAGTTCAGGGATGCGCTGCATACAGAGTGCAGAGTTCAGGGATGCGCTGCATACAGAGTGCAGAGTTCAGGGATGCGCTGCATACAGAGTGCAGAGTTCAGGGATGCGCTGCATACAGAGTGCAGAGTTCAGGGATGCGCTGCATACAGAGTGCAGAGTTCAGGGATGCGCTGCATACAGAGTGCAGAGTTCAGGGATGCGCTGCATACAGAGTGCAGAGTTCAGGGATGCGCTGCATACAGAGTGCAGAGTTCAGGGGTGCGCTGCATACAGAGTGCAGAGTTCAGGGATGCGCTGCATACAGAGTGCAGAGTTCAGGGATGCGCTGCATACAGAGTGCAGAGTTCAGGGATGCGCTGCATACAGAGTGCAGAGTTCAGGGATGCGCTGCATACAGAGTGCAGAGTTCAGGGATGCGCTGCATACAGAGTGCAGAGTTCAGGGATGCGCTGCATACAGAGTGCAGAGTTCAGGTGTGCGCTACATACAGAGTGCAGAGTTCAGGGGTGCGCTGCATACAGAGTGCAGAGTTCAGGGATGCGCTGCATACAGAGTGCAGAGTTCAGGGATGCGCTGCATACAGAGTGCAGAGTTCAGGGATGCGCTGCATACAGAGTGCAGAGTTCAGGGATGCGCTGCATACAGAGTGCAGAGTTCAGGGATGCGCTGCATACAGAGTGCAGAGTTCAGGGATGCGCTGCATACAGAATGCAGAGTTCAGGGATGCGCTGCATACAGAGTGCAGAGTTCAGGGATGCGCTGCATACAGAGTGCAGAGTTCAGGGATGCGCTGCATACAGAGTGCAGAGTTCAGGGATGCGCTGCATACAGAGTGCAGAGTTCAGGGGTGCGCTGCATACAGAGTGCAGAGTTCAGGGGTGCGCTGCATACAGAGTGCAGAGTTCAGGGATGCGCTGCATACAGAGTGCAGAGTTCAGGGGTGCGCTGCATACAGAGTGCAGAGTTCAGGGATGCTCTGAATACAGAATGCAGAGTTCAGGGGTGCGCTGCATGTAGAGTTCATGGATGCACTACATACAGAGTGCAGAGTTCAAAGGTGCACTACACACAGTTCAGCCTTCTTCCACAGCTTCTTACCTCTGCATCCCCCATCCACGTTTCTTTTTGACCCCTCTTCAGCTCTGACCTCTGCATGCAGCCCCCCCCCCCCCAAATACTTAAAAGCTCCACCCTTTTCCACATCTTACTTTTGCTGTATAAGCACCCAGCAGGTTCTAGTATCTCCCCAAAGACTGTAGGTGGCTCCGCCTCTCTCATTCGCAGGGAGATGATCCAGTGGGGGTGCCGGCCTTTGCACTGCACCATACGCACCTGCATCTCCCTTGTCCCCATCCTGCACTCAGTGGGAGCCGTTGGAAGACGAGCTGTCACTTGTAAACACAGAGGCTGAACTTCTGTGTTTAAAAGTGATAGGGGTGAACAGAGGTCTTGAGCCAGAAGTGGTGGAACCGAGTTCCACCAAGTTCCAGCTGAAAAAAAAGCACTGCATTCAGGTGTATGCATGCCAGGTTTGTTTTCTTATTCAACCATAATTTATAAAGGAATACTGGTATGCTAAAGGAAACCTAATTTCTTGGTCAAGAGCTTGGCTCGCCCCCTTGTAAGCCTCTTTACTGTGAGACCACTCATCACAGTGAGGAGTTTAAATATCTCTGGTCAAAATGTAAAATCATATATTCGTTTCCACATTCTAGTCCATTTCTAGCCTACTTTTTTTACTCTGAACAGTCTTGAAGTTTGTAAATTGTGAAGATCCTCACGCATTTACTTTCTTGATATCTGGGACATGGTCACTATGCCCTGTGAGTAGGCACTGCTGTGTCATACATTTCACAGAGCCTGCCTTCAGAACTACAGAGGTGCTACAGGGAGGAGTTACAATAGGCGGAGGCCGTACAGAAATCACTGCTTGCAGGCAGCAAGGTATCATCGGATATTTAGTCCATGTAGGAGATTGTGACGTCATCTGTCTGCTGCTCTGCCTCAGCCAATCAGAGAAAGCTTTCTATTCATTCATAGAATACAGAGCTCAGCCCGACTCTATTTTGTTCCAGCAGTGGGACAGAAAGTTCTCGTCTTGCTGCCAGAACACATTGCTGTACTCTGTATGTAGCTGAGACTACATACAGTTTTCCTCAACACCAATCAATGGATGTCACCTACAGTGCCTTGAAAAAGTATTCACCCCCCTTGAAATTTTCCACATTTTGTCGTGTTGCAACCAAAAACATAAATGTATTTTATTGGGATTTTATGTGATAGACCAACACATTGTGGCACATAATTGTAAAGTGGAAGGAAAATGATAAAAACGTCAATACTTTGTAAAACCACCCTTCGCTGCAATTACAGCTGCAAGTCTTTTTAGGTATGTCTAGGGTCATTGCCCTGCTGGAAGGTCAACCTCCGCCCCTGTCTCAAGTCTTTTGCAGACTCTAACAGGTTTTCTTCTAAGATTGCCCTGTATTTGGCTTCATCCATCTTCCCATCAACTCTGACCAGCTTCCCTGTCCATGCTATAGAAAAGTATCCCCACAACATGATGCTGCCACCACCATGTTTCACAGTGGGGATGGTGTGTTCAGGGTGATGTGCAGTGTTAGTTTTCCGCCACACACATAGTGTTTTGCTTTTATGCCAAAAAGGTCAATTTTGGTCTCATCTGACCAGAGCACCTTCTTCTACATGTTTGCTGTGTCCCTCACATGAAACTGCAAACAGGACTTCTTATGACTTTCTTTCAACAATGTCCTTCTTCTTGCCACTCTTCCATAAAGGCCAGATTTGTGGAGAGCACAACTAATAGTTGTCCTGTGGACAGATTCTCCCACCTGAGCTGTGGATCTCTGCAGCTCTTCCAGAGTTACCATGGACCTCTTGGCTGCTTCTCTGATGAATGCTCTCCTTGCCCGGCCTTTCAGTTTACGTGGATGGCCATGTCTTGGTAGGTTTGCAGTTGTGCCATACTCTTTCCATTTTTGGATGATGGATTGAACAGTGCTCCGTGAGATGTTCAAAGCCTAGGATATTTTTTTTTATAACCTAACCCTACTTTAAACTTCTCCACAACTTTATCCCTGACCTGTCTGGTGTGTTTCTTGGCCTTCGCGATGCTGTTTTTTTTCACTAAAGTTCTCTAACAAACCTCTGAGGGCTTCACAGAACAGCTGCATTTATACTGAGATGAAATTACACACAGGTGGACTTCATTTACCAATTAGGTGACTTCTGAAGGCTATTGGTTCCACTAGATTTTAGTTAAGGGTATCAAAGTAAAGGGGGCTGAATGCAAATGCACATCACACTTTTCAAGTATTTATTTGTAAAAAAAAAAAAAAAAAATTGAAAACCATTTATGAATTCCCTTCCACTTCACAATTATGTGCCACTTTGTGTTGGTCTATCACATAAAATCCCAATTTACGTTTTTGGTTGTAACATGACAAAATGTGAAAAATTTAAAGGGGTATGAATACTTTTTCAAGGCACTGTACCTATATAATTACTTTCATCCCTGGTACTAGGATCTTCACTGTGCAGCCATACTTGCAGCCAAACAGCCTTTGCACACAGTCCCGCCCACCACCAGATCCCACGTGCTGTTCCTCCTATTCATTCCTAGGTCTGGGTTCGTACTCATAGCAGGCCTACCCATTCAGAAGAGTTGGGCTCAAGCTACAGGAATGAATGGAGAAGGCAGAATAAATGTGGAGTAGGAGCTGCTGGCTGCCAGGACTATTTTTGCAAAGGCTCTTTGGTATAGGGCAGGGAACACACAGCAAAGATCTTAGGGGCTGATGGCAGGTGAAGTTATCTTTTAAGTAAGTAAAATATTCAGATCTGTGGTATACATAAATGTATCACTTCCTTAAACTTTTATGGCATCTCAAAGTTTTCTAGGCAGAAGTAACTTTTGGGGTTCACGCAGCACTGCTTGAGAAATTATGGTTTACGCTAGAAACTTCTACAAATACAGAGCTTATCAGAATGCCTGTCAAAGAACGGATGAGAAAGATTAGTATCAGTCTTAGCTCAGTGAGGAAGTACCACCATTTATATATCTTATTTTACAGGTTATGCAAAAATCTGTTTTATGTAACAGGATGCACATATCTTCTTTTGGTTTTGAATTACAAAATACCCACCAAAAAATCTCTATATTGCAAAATGTAAATTTAATAAATATGTTTGTGTGTCTTTCTCCTGGAAGTTCTGCTTTCCACCTACAAAGTAAAATACATCAATTTTATCGTACAAAAAAGAAACCAAAGGTTCCATTATATCAAATACACAAAAAATAGAGTATCACATGATTATGAACAAAATCATCAATCCACTAGAGGGGACCCACAAAGTCCTCAATCCGTGATTGCTGCTCCAACGCGTTTTAACTATTTTGGTCTTCTTCAGGGGGTTGATGAAATGCTTTCTACAAAAAAAAAAAACTATATGATGATCAGAGAGTACAAAAATAGTATACAAAACAAAAGCATAACAAATAATAACTTCACTTGCCGTCAGCCCCAAAGATCTTTGCTGTGTGTCCCCTTGCCCTATGCCAAAGTGCCTTTGCAAAAATAGTCCTGGCAGCAGGCAGTTCCTACTGTGCTTTCCTTCAGCTTACTCCATTCATTCCTGTAGCTTGAGCCCAACTCCTCTGAATAGGTAGGGCTGCTATGAGTATGGACCCAAACGTAGGAATGAATAGGAGGAACGGCACGTGAGATCTGGTTGTGTGTGGGACTTTTTTTTTATGCAAAGGCTGTTTGGCTGCAAGTATGGCCGCACAGTGAAGTTCCTAGTACCAGGGATAATCATGTGATACTCTATTTTATATGTCTGATGTAATGGAACATTTGGTTTCTTTTTTAAGCTTTGTACAATAAAATTGATGAATTTTCTGTTGCAATTTTTTTTGTGGTGCCTTAAAAATCCCATCCATCATTAAGCTTTTCGTATTCAATTTCATTTGTTTATGTGGCACCTTAACAACTAAATTGCATGGGCTGACATTTATGGTAGGATTCAGGACTTCTACCTAAATTGGCTTTACATTGTATGAATATTTATTTTAAAAAAAGGGAAGGCAACACAATGTTTTTTAGGGCAAACTAGTAACAGAGACTCTTTAAAGCCAGCCCCAACCACACGTAAACATCTTTCCCTGTGATATACCATGCCATTGTATACCTCCCAACTTTTTTTTTTTATTCTTTTTATTATAAGAATATAAATTGGAATACAAAACAAAGCCTATTGGGCATACCCAGGCTTAGGTTAAAACACACACATTAAAAGAAAAACAACAAAAGGGCAAGATGGTTGGTAACCAAGGCTTAGGGAATTGGAAGCGAGGTATCTGGGGTGTGCAAAGTAAAAGGGTCGGGTGGTAAACAGAAGCAAAACAGAGTATCCTATGAAGGGGTTGCCGAGGAACCGACAGTATCTCTGGACTCGGTCCAAATATCCCATACTTTGGAGAATTTTTTTGGACATCCCCTAGATTCATATGTACATTTATACAATGGGACCACTTTATTGACTATATTCTTCTAATAATCTAAGGTGGGGGGCTGGGTAGATTTCCACTGAAGGAGTATAGTCTTACGTGCGTAAAACAATAAGAGGCCTATCAAAGTTCTCATAGAGCTAGAGGTAGCTAGTAGGTGAACGAGACCTAAAATGCAAACATCAATTGATAGTAGGGCTGGAAGATTTTCTTAAAAAAAAAAAAAATCTTTGATTCTCTTAAAAAAAACTCGATTCACGATTCGAATCGAGTTTTTTTATTTCTTTGGAAACCGCGCCGGTCCTGAGGCGCTGCGGGCATGAGCTTTTAGGCGAGGCCGTGGCTTCGGCCTAGTCCGCGGCGTCCGGCCTCGCGGACTAGGCCGAAGCCGTGGCCTCACCTAAAAACTCCTTGCCCGCAGCTCTTCAGGCCCGGCGCGGTGTCAGCGCCGGTCCGGAGGCGCTGCGGGCATGAGTTTTTAGGCGAGGCAGCGGCTTCGGCCTAGACCGCGGCGTCCGGCCGTAGCTGCGGACTAGGCCGTAGCTGCGGCCTCGCCTAAAAACTCATGCCCGCAGCACCTCGGGACCGGCGCGGTGAAAAAAAAAAAATCTAAAAAAATTTATTTGCTTAAATTTTGAATCAATTTGACCTCTCAACTCGATTCAAGATTTAAATCGATTTTTTATTCAGCCCTAATTGATAGTGGTATTGCAATTGTGGTGACTGTGCAAATACATCGGGAAACCGCTGTCCAGAATAATTTTATGCCTGGACATTCCCAAAACACATGCAGAGACGTGGCAGGGCCGGCCTTACAGCGCCAACATTGTGAGGAGTGAGGGATAAATTTTCTGTAACCATTGAGATGCGAGATATACTCTATGGAGAATCGTAAATTGGATTAATCGATCTCTGGCTGATACCAAGCTTTGCATAGGGTAGTCCCAAACATCCTCCCAGTCTTCAGAATCTAACTCTGGGACTTCCTCCAGCCACCGCAACAATAGTTTGTCCAGACCAACATGAACGGAGGGTAGAAGAGACTTATTTATTGAAGAGAGTGTTTTACCTAGACTATTACCTCCCAACTTTTTGTGATGGGAACGAGGGGCAGCTATTAACAAAAGTATGTAGGCATAGGACACACCCCTTGCCACGCCCCCTAGAGGAGAATTGTACAAAACAAAAAAGATTAGTTAAACCCACAAGTGCTTTTTTTACCACTACTATTCCTTTATACTGGCCTTTAAGCACTTGCCGACCGGCTCACATCGATCTACGTCTGCAAAGTGGCACGGGTGCGCAAAATGACGTACCCGTGTGTCACTCCGTCATCAGCGGCTAGCAGGCGTGCCCGCGGGTCTCGCAAACTCAATGCCTGCCGGTGGCCCGCGATCGTGAAAGGGGAGAGGCAGAACAGAGAGATGACTATGTAAACAAGGCATTTCCCTGTTCTGCCTAGCAACAAGACAGGGATCTACTGCTCCCAGTGATCGGGGGCAGTGATGTCTGCCATGTTCTAGTGAGCCCCCCCACAGTAAGAACACACTGAGGGAACACACTTAACCCCTTGATTACAGCCTAGTGTTTAACCCCTTCCTTGCCAGTGACATTTACACAGTAATCAGTGCATTTTTATAGCACTGAACGCTGTATAAAGGCCAATGGTCCCAAAATAGTGTCAAAAGTGTCCGATCTGTCCGCCGCAATGACGCAGTAACGATAAAAATTTGCAGATCGACGCCATTACTAATAAAAATTAAAATTTACCAAACATTTATAAAAAATGTACCAAAAATATGTAGAAGAATACATAAACTAAACTGAGGAAGTAATGTGTTTTTTTTTCATGTATTTTTTTGGGGATATTTATTATAGCAAAAATTGCTTTTTTTTTCATAATTGCCTTTTTTTTTGTTTAGAGAGGATGAGTCGGTTTACAATTGGGCATATAGTTGTGCCACATCCAATGTTTACAAAAAATGAAACAAGATCCCCAGGTGGCGGACTTTTAAGGCACAAAATGGTAAACATTTAATAAAAAAACATGTTAAAAATAAACATTACCGTGTTGTCATACAAATCATAATACATATAACGTACTAGTGTTTCCTGTATCCAACGCGTTTCGGAGTGAAAATGTAATCCTCCTTCTTCAGAGGTATAGTTTAAACAAGAAACTCAGTATTATAGACTGGAAGTCACAATTGTTTAAAAACATAGAGGTGCCAAGAGGAGTTGTTTCCAAATTGCTTGAGCCACAGAATTCAATATGCGGGCATACCTCAAGAACAGGAAAATACCTGGCCCGTATGTGCTGGTCCAGCTCCCCCACGCCCACACAACACTAACCCGGAGGAGGGGAAGCCAGAGGACCCACTGGGGCCGAAAAGCAGGAAAGGACCCTGCACAGTGGTGCGTGGAAATGACTTGGCTGTGTTGCTATTTGGGTGGTAAGAAAAACGCAACAAGACTCTGTATCGCAGGACCCTCATAGCATTCAATCAATATTAAATGACACTTTAGGGCTGATTTCCTACATTAGGTTCAATTCACCAGGATATAGTTAGCATAGTTATTTTTTATTTCTTTTTTTAAGTGACAGTTATTTTCAGCTGAGCCCAATGAAATTTGAAAAATACTGTTACATGGCTGGAAATAAAGATACCTATCCCTTTGTTAAGCTTTCCAACTTGAGCCTATTGTCTCATTATATTTTTACTCTGCATCATCTGTTCTGTAACACTCTTCCTACTCTGCCGCTTTGTTAATCAGTCTACACTGCTGCAATACTTTGACCTGCACAGCTGTCACTGTCTTATCCAGCCCCTGACCATTTACTCTACTTCCCTACAGTATTTTTACTTTTTTTTTTCAAATATTTTTATGTAAAATTTGCAATTTACAAGCCTCAAACAGAAACAGAAAGGTGTAGATTTACAAGGCTTGTATCTAACCCACTAACAATGTTTTCCTTTATTTTAATTCCACATCAGAACCCTCAGAAACATGGGATAGAAAACTAGGAACATTTAGCACCCACTCGTGAGATATGGGTGGTCCCCCAGCAAAGTTTGCATATTTATCGCAGTTGGCCCTTAAAAGCAACTTATAGGCCATTTTAAACATTTAAGACCAGGGTGGATCTAACTCGATGATTGTTTTTTTTTTTTAATCTGATTTTTTTTTTATTTAAAATCTGATTTTTTTTTTTATTTAAAATCTGATTTTTTTTTATTTAAAATCTGATTTTTTTTATTTAAAATCTGATTTTTTTTAATTTAAAATCTGATTTTTTTAAATTTAAAATCTGATTTTTTTTTACATTTAAAATCTGATTTTTTTTTTACATTTAAAATCTGATTTTTTTTATTTAAAATCTGATTTTTTTTTATTTAAAATCTGATTTTTTTTATTTAAAATCTGATTTTTTTTATTTAAAATCTGATTTTTTTTTTATTTAAAATCTGATTTTTTTTTTAATCTGATTTTTTTTTATTTAAAATCTGATTTTTTTTTTATTTAAAATCTGATTTTTTTTTTTAAATCTGATTTTTTTTTTATTTAAAATCTGATTTTTTTTTAATTTAAAATCTGATTTTTTTTTTTAATCTGATTTTTTTTTTTAATCTGATTTTTTTTTTAAATCTGATTTTTTTTATAAATCTGATTTTTTTTTTAAATCTGATTTTTTTTTAAAATCTGATTTTTTTTTAAATCTAATTTATTTTAATAAAATGCTTTTGGAGTAAAAAACATTCTAAAGATAGTTTTCTATATAAGATACATTAATAATTTAGTTTATTCAGCATGAAATGGGTCTTAGTTATGTAGCATGAGGCTGTACATTCTGAAATAGTTACATTTTTGGTATACTCATTTAATGAATCCCAGCTCTGCAAGCTAAGATAACATGCACTGCATTGATGCATTCACACATTTTCACAGTAACCATGACTTAAAACAAAGTTCAGGAATATTCCTTTATTCCATTGCTTTGCAAATCTATGTACACCACAAACTGTATGATTGAAGAGAAATGCATCTGTACCAGGCTCGAAGTGTGAGGAGGAAGGGCAAGCAATAAAAATGAAAGTGAAACCTTCTAAGCACCTTATAAACCTTGTGATCTTTCCGCACAAGACTTGAAGTGCTTTTTTTCCTCCCTTGAAGAGCAAAATGGCAGCGGGCCAAAAAAAGAGACCCAGTTTGGGTGGGAATATTTACTAACCTGAAAGCTTATTATTCTAAATAGGAACCCTTCATTTTGTTTGCAAATATTCAAGATTCTAACTACCAGCAAGAATGAGTCCTTACATTTAAAGCGCACCTGTCATTTCAGATCCATCATGGCAGTGCCTGTTAGCGGCATCCACTCACCTGCTGCCACCACGTCTCTCACCTTGTTGTGTCCCTGCCGCATAACCAGCCGTCCCATTAAAGTGAATAGGACTGTCAGTGAGTCACCAGCGGGTCAGAGGAGGCGATGCGGGACAGAGATGACAGCTGCTCTTTAAAATGACTTAAATAAAGTTGATTTATATCAAGGCTTTTTACTAGTGATTTAAAATAAAGTTGATTTAAATCAAATCCACTCTGTTTAAAACTAAAAGTTCTAAGAGCAGGTATTGTGAGGTGTCTGATATTACCTGTATTAGGGGGGAAAAAATATTTTTCCGGTGGTCCTGTCTGCTTTAGTTTAAATTTTGTTGTATAGTGGTTGACTTCTCCGATTTGGGAACTTGGCCCTGCTACTACCACCAACCCATTCAGTGGGTGCACTTCAATGGCTTCTTCCCTAAAAGAATAAAGTGACGTGAGCTTTAAAACAAACCCTCACTATAGCTGCAGGCTCTCTGGAGCAATTCATCCTCAAGAATCACAACAGAAGCACTGAACTGGCTGCTTTCTCAGTAGCTCAGCCTACCTAGCAACCCCCTCCCAAAAATTACACAGCAGCACAGCCCAACTTGCTTCCTCTCCCCCCCTCCCAGAGGAATCTTAGCTCCTTCTGCTTTTCTGTCCCAGCAGTAGCTCAGCTCACCCTGCTCCTACCTCCCAGCAGTACCTCTGCTCACCCTGATCCTACCCTCCCGCAGTAGCTCAGATCACCCTGCTCCTATCTCCCAGCAGTACCTCAGATCACCCTGCTCCTATCTCCCAGCAGTACCTCCGCTCACCCTGCTCCTACCTCCCAGCAGTAGCTACGCTCACCCTGCTCCTACCTCCCAGGAGTAGCTCTGCTCACCCTGCTCCTACCTCCCAGCAGTAACTCGGCTCACCCTACTCCTTCCTCCCAGCAGTAGCTCAGCTCACCCTGCTCCTATCTCCCAGCAGTACCTCTGCTCCCCCTGATCCTATCTCCCAGCAGTACCTCTGCTCCCCCTGATCCTATCTCCCAGCAGTACCTCTGCTCCCCCTGATCCTATCTCCCAGCAGTACCTCCGCTCACCCTGCTCCTACCTCCCAGCAGTAACTGAGCTCACCCTGCTCCTACCTCCCAGCAGTAACTCAGCTCACCCTGCTCCTACCTCCCAGCAGTAGCTCAGCTCAACCTGCTCCTACCTCCCAGCAGTAACTCGGCTCACCCTGCTCCTACCTCCCAGCAGTAACTCGGCTCACCCTGCTCCTACGTCCCAGCAGTAACTCGGCTCACCCTGCACCTACCTCCCAGCATTACCTCCGCTCACCATGCTCCTACCTCCCAGGAGTAGCTCCGCTCACCCTGCTCCTACCTCCCAACAGTAACTCCGCTCACCCTGCTCCTACCTCCCAGCAGTACCTCTGCTCAACATACTTCTACCTCCCAGCAGTACCTCCGATTACCCTGTTCCTACCTCCCAGGAGTAACTCCGCTCACCCTGCTCCTACCTCCCAGCAGTAGCTCGGCTGACCCTGCTCCTACCTCCCAGCAGTACCTCTGCTCACCCTGCTCCTACCTCCCAGCAGTAGCTCGGCTCACCTTGCTCCTAACTCCCAGCAGTAGCTCGGCTCACCCTGCTCCTACCTCCCAGCAGTAGCTCCGCACATCCTGCACCTACCTCCCAGCAGTACCTCCGCTCACCATGCTCTTACCTCCCAGGAGTAGCTCCGCTCACCCTGCTCCTACCTCCCAACAATGGCTCGGTCGTAGCTTATCTCCACCTGCTCTTGCCTCCCAGAAGTAGCTCAGCTCTCCCTGCCCTCCTCCCAACAATGGCTCAATTGTAGCTCAGCTCTCCTTGATCCTACCCTCAGTAGTATCTGAGCTCTGGGAGGGGGAGCTGAGCTGCTGACCTGAATGACTTCACTACTTTTGTTATGAACTGTGAGGATAGATTTCTCAACTACGCTTGTAGCTACAGTGGTCAGTAAGGACTACTTTTAAAACTCATGTATCGATTGTTAAAGATGTGTAAACACTTGAAGTTACTGGGTTCATTTTAACATAACACAAAGGACAGGGTGCAGGAAAATAGGCAGAGCCTAGACTACAGAGGTATACAGAGGAAGGTAACAGAGCTAACAAAAGTAACAGCTGGCATCTTTACTTTAAAAACTGAAAAATGGCTGTTTAGTTTAACAGCCACCTCCTCATTACCTTTTGCATTGCCATTTGCTATACAAGGTACAAATGACTCAATCTGGCTTCTGACACAGAGCAGATTGAAAGCCTAGGAAAAAGAACATCATCCCCCTCGTGCAAAGTGGGCTTCCTTTTATCTAACAGAGGAAGGAAGAAGTAGTCAGCCCAATTAATAAACATGCAAAGTCACCGGGAATCAAATGGGTGCAGCCAGAGGCGCCAGGCTGTCACACACAAGACCTGCCCCTGACAAACAGGAACGTGAAGTGAACTCACATAGGCAAAACTGCCAGGATAGTCCTATGGTGAGAGTATACATAGCATGCATACAGTATATTGATTCTTAAACGATATGTATGGCTAAAGCTTTTTTCGCCATACTTTTCTTGTGGGTCACAGGAGTGCACCCAGAATCAGCCCTCTATCAGCTGACATAAGAGCGCCTCTCCAGGCTCTGGAAGGATCCTAACCATATTGTCGGGATCCACCCAGCTGCATGATTGACACCTGGATCCAGCTCTCAGTGCTCGGCTGAGAGCCAAAGCTAGCTGCACCCGGCCCTTCTCCAACCCGGGACTTCAGTGCGTTCTGGAGGGCAACGCAGAGAGCGGCGACTGACGGCCACTGCTCTCAGCTCTGAGAAGACCGAGAACTGAGTAATCAGTGGTCACATCACAGTGCTGCTGAAACAGAGGTGAGTATGTAGGTTTATTTTTTTTTTAGTAACTACAAACTTCTCCTTTAAACCCAGAAACCGCTTGAAAGGTTAACCACTTCCCGTTTACCCTCAGCCAATCCCCTTTATGGAGATGTCAGCACTGCAGCGCTCCTATCTTAAATCACTGCAACCACTGGTGGTGCCAAAGACCCAAAACACGTTTCTGACTTTTTACTGATTTTCTTTTTCTGATCTGCATGCTTGTCCTGTTTTTAGCAGGAGGTTTGCATTGGCAAACAAGACCACACAAGGGAGAGGCAGAGGATGCAAAATTGGTCCCCCCCCCCTCCCATTGCCTTCCGCCGCTCGCCAGGGCTTTCTCTTCCCACCGGGAGGCCCGAGCAACCAGCTGGAACGTCCACTGGCTGGCCGAAGAGGCTTTGTTCGGGTCTCGGATCTAGTAACCTGGAAGCAATGTATTGGATAGAAAGATCTGGATGCCGCACACTGGATAAAGTAGAAAACTTGTCTTTATTGTAGAGATAGGACCGTCAAAAGTACAAGACAATCATGCAGGATGTACAGGATCATCTGACGCATTTCACACTCGAAACTCAGTGCTTACTCATATGAGATCTTGACGTTTTAAATACTTTGAAGTACAGAGGAGGGGTTTGGAGTCTTATAGACCCCCGATCTCTCCATAAAGAGTACCTATCACTGCCTATTACTGTCACAAGAGATGTTTACATTCCAACAATAACAGTGATAAAAAACTAAAAAAAAAATAGTAAAAAATGACAGTGTAAAACTAAATTTTTTTTTTATATGTACAAAATATAGGCTGATGGTGGGCAGTGGATTGCTTGGCTTAAGCTCAAGGGGACAGACGTTCCTCTTTAGAGCCCAACTCCAGGAAAATGAAAAAGTCTACTCTTAAAGGATAAGTTCACCTTTTGCAACATGTTACATCCGTATTTAGGGTGGAGCATGTAACATGTTCCAGCAGCTGCAGCCTCTCTCCCTCATCCCCCCTCCCCAGTGACAGCAGGCGGGCACCGTCTTCGGGCACCCGTTTCACTGTTTGAAAATAATGTGGCATTGCGGGTCTCTGCCCGGCCGGCCATGTCATTTATTCACAGTCCTCTGTGAATGGGAAACTACAAGTCCTGACAGGCTTTGCGGCTGGCAGCATGTCGTTTAATGAAGTGCTCTGTTGATCACCCTGGTAGTTCATTCATTTTTCCTATCATTGTGCATCTGTTTTCCCCTGCGAGGTACAAGCAGACAAATACACTACAGAGACGTCTACAGGAGTCCTGCATGGCACCCACAATCTGCTAATCGCAGCTGCAATTCTTTCCAGGCTCCAAGTAAAAAAAATAATAAATGCACTTTTTTTTACCTGCAAAAAACATGTGCATTTATTACATTTTTTTAAATTGTGAACTTATCCTGTAAAAGGTGGGTAAAATGCTAGTTTAGAGTGGGGGCAGAGGATTAAGGAGTAAAAACTTATGCCGCGTACACACGACCGTTTTTTCCGTCAGAATAAACGGACGGTTTTTCGGTTTTTCTTACGGCGTTCCGCTGAAACAGACTTGTGTACACATGATCACACCAAAGTCCGATCGTTTAGAACGTGGTGACGTACAGCATGCATGACGGGACTAGAAAAAAGAAGTTAAATAGCCAGTAGCCAATAGCTGCCCTTGCGTCGTTTTTGGTCCGTCGGAATAGCATACAGACGAACGGTTTTCCCGATAGGCATTGATTCCGTTGCAAAGATTTAAAACATGTTCTATTTCTAGGTCCGTCAGAATTTTTGAAAGAAAAAGTCCGATGAATCCCACACACGATCGGAATATCCGATGAAATGATTTCGTCGGACCTTTTCTGTCAGAAAGCCCGGCCATGTGTACGCCTCCAACGCCGCAACTGGTCACCCGCAGCCTACTCTGTAAGCTGCAACCAGCCTCCTCAGCATACTGTACAGGGTTAATGCCATGTATTGTACGTTATAACGCCAAGGGTGTATTTTTTTTTTTTTTTCATTTTTCCGAAGTTAGAAAACATTGATTATCTCATGACAATGGCACCTGAAAGTGGGTGGGATATATTAGGCAGTAAGTGAACATGTTGTCCCTGAAGTTGATGTGTTAAAAGCAGAAAAAAAAATGGGCAAGTGTAAGGATTTGAGTGACTTTGACAAGTGCCAAATTCTAATAGCTAGATAACTAGGTCAGAGCAACTCAAAAACCGCAGCTCTTGTGGGATGTTCACTGTCTGCAGTGGTCAGGACCTACCATAAGTCATCCAAGTAAGGAAAACCGGGAAACCAGCGTCAGGGTCATGGCTGGCCAAAGCTTATTGATGCATTTGGGGAGCAAAGGCTGGCCTTTGTAGTCTGATCAAATAGAAGAACTACTGTAACTCAAATTGCTGAAAAAGTTATTGCTGGTTTCGATAGAAAGGTGTTAGAACACACAGAGCATTGCAGTTTGTTGTGTATATGGGGCTGGGTAATCGCAGACCGGTCAGGGTGCTCCATGCTGAGCCGTGTCCACAGCCAAAAGTGTCTACAATGGGTGTGTGAGCATCAGAACTGGACCACAGAGCAATGGAAAAAAATATGGCCTGGTCTGATTTCTTGCTATTCAGCACTGCATTTCTTTAATTGACAATTGCAACGCAAATGAAATTTCAAATTAAATTGATATCATTTTTTTTCCCACACAAATATAGCTTTTTTTTGGTGGTATTTGATCACCATTGTTTTTTTTTATTATTATTATATAAACAAAAAATACCAAAAATGTTTAAAAAAAAAACAACAATTTTTTCTGCTTTAAACAAAATAATTCACAAATCTAATTTCTTCATAAATTTGGGCCAAAATGTATTCTGCTACATGTCTTGGTAAAAAAATAAAAATAAAAATAAATACTAATAAGTGTATATTGATTGGTTTCTGAGAAAGCTATAGTGTCTACAAACTATGGTACATATTAGGGCTGCAACTAACGATTATTTTCATAATCGATTAGTTGGCCGATTATTGTTTCGATTAATCGGATAATAACCTTAAAAAAAGTGTGGTGTATAATTTAATATGTAAAGTTTAAAAAAAGGCAATTTATTCTTCAAAATCTATATGCAGTGGTAAATATAAATAATCAACTATATGGTTAGGGAGCAAAATCTCTAATCCACTCGGAGAATAACAGACAAAAGATATATACTGTATATACTATTGGAGGTTGAATCTGGTAAATATCATCAGACTCAGAAATCACAATTTTTATTTAGACCCCATTCACACTGGGGCACATGTAATGTGCCCTGCTCCCACATAATGTGCCCTGCTCCCACGTAATGTGCCCTGCCTCCTTGAAATGTGCCCTGCCTCCTTGAAATGTGCCCTGCCTCCTTGAAATGTGCCCTGCTCCCACGTAATGTGCCCTGCTCCCACGTAATGTGCCCTGCTCCCACGTAATGTGCCCTGCTCCCACGTAATGTGCCCTGCCTCCTTGAAATGTGCCCTGCCTCCTTGAAATGTGCCCTGCCTCCTTGAAATGTGCCCTGCCTCCTTGAAATGTGCCCTGCCTCCTTGAAATGTGCCCTGCTCCCACGTAATGTGCCCTGCCTCCTTGAAATGTGCCCTGCCTCCTTGAAATGTGCCCTGCCTCCTTGAAATGTGCCCTGCTCCCACGTAATGTGCCCTGCCTCCTTGAAATGTGCCCTGCTCCCACGTAATGTGGCTTGCCTCCATGTAAAAGTTTACTTTAAATGTAATAGTAATGCCTTCTATTACCTCCAGTCTATCAGCCTCCACCTTCTCTGGGTTCAAATGCTGATCCTCCCTGCACGGTTTTTAAAGTCATTTTTTTTTTTTAAACAAACATGGTATACTTACCTGCTCTGTGTAATGGTTTTGCACAGAGCAGCCCCGATTCTTCTCTTCTGGGGTCCCCCACCGATGCCTCTGGCTCCTCCTGCCTTTAGAGTGCCCCAATAGCAAGCTGCAAATTATAGTATAGCGAGCCCTTATAGCAAGGTAAAAAAACTTCTGCTTTTAGACCCACTCACTTCCTGCCCAGGACTATATGTTCCATGAGGCATTGCTCCTCACACATTCACAAGTTCTCAGGCACTTCCTGACATGTATGGATGGTGTACTGAGCTGTATGTGTGCTGCTCTGTATTTCCTGATATGTAAACAAATAATGCATTCTGTATGCAGGCCAAATAATCGGCTGGCCGATTAATCGATTATGAAAATAGTTGACAACTATTTTCATAATCGATTAGTTGTCGATCGATTAGTTGTTTCAGCCCTAGTACATATACACTGGAATTTATTATATAATAGTAATGGCATTGTTTAGGGACTTATAGTGGCACTGTGATAGTGCAGCGGACAATCTGACACTAACTGACGCTTGGGGGGGGGGGGGGGGACGATGACGACTGACTGACACGGACATCACCAGTGACACTAATACAGAGATCAGTGCTACTAATACACACGGTCACTGTACTAATGACAAAAGACAAAAAGGGGTTAACATCTGGGGCGATAATGGCCAACAATAAACTCATATTCATTTAAGGGGTAAAATGTGTGTAACAAGTGTTTCTGTGTGTACTGTGTGTTTTCATCCACTGCTTAGCAACAACGAGATCCCCGGACACAGAATACAGCTGGGGGGTACACTAACTGACACGGACATCACCAGTGACACTAATACAGTGATCAGTGCTAATAATATACACTGTCACTGTACTAATGACACTGGCTGGGAAGGGGTTAACATTTAGGGGGAATCAAAGGCTTAAATGTGTGCCTAACAATGTATACTGTGTAGAATGTGCTGCTTTTATCGAGCAATGTGCCTGTTTTTAAGTCCTGCTTTGCAGGACGTAAAAGAAAAAGAGACTGACTGTCTGTAGAGAGCCCTGTGTTGTTTACCTACACAGGGTAATCAGCTGTCACTCTCTCAGCTGATTAGCGGGTTCTGTCTATAAATCTTTGGACCGGGACCTGCTGATTGGCCCGTGCTGTAGCTATTGACACAGCACAGACAGATAGGTGGGTGTGCACGTCCCCTACCCGGAAACATCAAATCACGTACATGTACGTTATTTGGCGCAGCAGGGCCGTCCTGCTGCAGTATAAGTGGGGTGGGTAGTCCCAAAGCAGTCAAAGTGTTACTAAACCCAGGAGCCTACATTCACTAGATCTAGTCTCCCACAGTACACAGAACATGGAAATGCAATTATTTTAGTAAATATAAACTGCTAAATACATTTTCTTATTAGCAGTATATAGCAGTCTTGTGACTTCTATCAGTGTCCGGTTAAAGCTTGTAAGAGTTTTTATTCTACTCCGACTGCCCTTTAAGGCTTCATGGCCCCTGACCTGTCTGGACAGTGTTGATTGGCCCTGTGCCAATCACATGCACCCTCCCAAGAAAAAAAAAACGAAAATTGCTCTAGCAATACACATCAAACTGAGCATGTGCAGCTTATCCCTTTAGCCTCTGTTCTATCAGCAGATGGTTTGGGGACAGCGGAAGAAGGGGAGGATCAGAGAAGACAGGATCAAACAGCCTTTTTACACATTGCAGAGGATTAACCCCTTCGGTTCCACAGTGAGTATAACAAGCATGCTTTACTTCATATACAAATCTGATTTTACGGTTGAGGGTTTAGTAACACTTTAAGACTCCTTTCACACTGAGGCTGTTTTCAGGCGTTTTAGCGCTAGAAATGGTGCCTGTAACGCACCTGAAAACCATCTCCCACTCGTTTCAGTGTGACTTTTCACACTGGGGCGGTGTGCTTGCGGGACGTTAGGAAAAGTCCTGCAAACAGCATCTTTGGGGCGGTTTGGGAATGCTGTATACGGTGCTCCTAAAACGCTCCTGTCCATTGAAATGAATGGCCAGCGCTTCCAAAGCGCCTGACAAGCGATTCGAATGCAGCAATACATGGGCACTTTTAATCCCTCCTTTGACCGTGGAAGTGAAACGCGCCCGGCTAGCGTCCGAAAAGCACTGCTTAAACAGAGCTAACACTCTGGCGGCCCCAGTGTGAAAGAGGTCTAAGGCCCCTTTCACACTGGGGCGGTAGGGGGCGTCGGCGGTAAAACAGCGCTATTTTAAGCGCTGTTTTACCGCAGTATTCGGCCGCTAGCGGTGCGGTTTTAACCCCCCACTGGCGGCCGAAAAAGGGTTAAAATCACTCGTACAGCGCGGCTATAGCTGCGGTATAGCCGCACTGTCCCACTGATTTCAATGGGCAGGAGTGGTGTAGGAGGGGTGAATACACCGCTCCAAAGATGCGGCTTGCAGGAGATTGTTTCTTCTCCTGTCAGAGCACCGCTTCAGTGTGAAAGCCCTCGGCTTTCACACTGAACAAACAGCGGAGGCTGTTTAGGGGCGGTTTGCAGGCGGTATTTTTAGCGCAATAACGCCTGCAAACCGCCCCAGTGTGAAAGGGGCCTAAAGGATCTGATCCCGACAGCTTGGTGCCAGATACCACAGCATACCCTCAGAGGTCTAGTGAAGTCCATGCTTCTATGGGTTATGGTGCGTGGTCATAATGTTATGGTTGATCGGTGTACAATAGAAACCCTTTGGCAGGTATAACAGCTGCCATATACAGTATGTATTTCATCCGAGTGATTATCTGTTTGCCTGCAGGTCAGCTTTAAAGGGAGCAGCGATACCTCTCCGGATAAACCCATTCTCAGGTTAGACGTACAGAAAAGAGAATAAACAAAAATGATTGTGAAATAACGAAGAGCAGGTTTTGCCTGAACAGGTAGAGCTTGATAAAAACATGGAAAGCTACACATTTCATTTCCAAGAAAACACAGAACTCCGATTACAGGTAAAGCTCCTAAACAATATAATAAAGGTAGCAATGAATATATTGTAACAGAACACCCCGAAGTGACATTTTGCGTTCCCAGGAAAGAAGCGAGAGATGTACAGTGCAGAAATATGAATCATACATTTAATACACAACGCAGCACATAAATCTCTCTCCTATTACACATTTCACAGGATCTGGAAGAGCTCACACAATAACACAAAATGAGACTATTCAACACACGGTTTAAATATAGAAAAGTACAAATAATGCCAATTACAGACTTTGCTTGCTTCTCCGTAATTAAAGCTGAACTCAGATAGGCAGATATAAAAGACCGAAATCAATGCAGATTTGTAATCATTACTTCACCATGAAATTATTTTTTTTTTATAAATTCAAGCAGTGAAGTATCTAAACTAAAGATATTATCTAGAGATGCACCGAAATTTCGGCAGCCGAAACATATCAATGGCGTTTTCAGCATTTTGGCGATAGAAAAAAAAAAGGTGCTGAAAACGCATGCGATTTTACCGTGCTTATGGTGTGTTTTTCATAGGTCATGTGACTAAAAAACTGCATCAAAAACGCAACATTATTGATGCATTCTTACTGCATTTTCAATGCATTTCAACAAAGAGGTGCCTTTTTTTTATCCACTTCAATACCAAGGGCATCATATGACGTCCTTGACATTGTTAGGGGATATCTGAATGATGCCTGCAGCTACAGGCATCATCCAGATATCATTCTTTCCAGCCGGCGATTCTGTGCATGATAAGAATGGTTATAGCAGCAGTATTGCTTCTCTGGCCCCAGAGAAAGAATCGACCGGCGCCAGATGACGACGATAGAGATTTCCGGTGACCAGATGGTCACCAGTCATCTCTATGACCGTCGGAGGCCCGGGCGCGACGTTATGCGTCAAGCCCGGGTTCCCGGAAATAAACAAAGCCGTGATCGTGGCTGTCAGCATGAGATCGGTGTTTTTTTTTCTGATCTCATCTCTATCCTGGAGGAGAGATGTGGTGTCTTACTGACCCCGCATCTCTCCATAAAGAGGACCTGTCACAATAGATTCCTATTATAAGGGATGTTTACATTCCTTGTAATATGAATAAAAGTGATAAAAAAAATGTAAAAATAAGTGTCAAAATAAAAGAAATTAAGTAAAATAAAAAAAATAATAAAAATGTAAAAAACGCCCCTGTCCCCGGTAGCTCTCGTTCAGAAGCGAACGCACATGTAAGTCCCGCATGTGCAATAATTCTACCACTAGACCTCCTCTGTAACTCTAAACTGGTAACCTGTAAAAATTTTCAAAGCGTCGCCTATGGAGATTTTTAAGTACCGAAGTTTGGCTCCATTCCATGAGTGTGCGCAATTTTAAAACGTGACATGTTAGGTATCTATTTACTCGGCGTAACATCATCTTTCACATTATATAAAAAAATTTTTTAATTCATGAAACCGTTTTTTTTCCAAAGAAAAGGCGTTTGAAAAATGATTGCGCAAATACCGTGCAAGATAAAAAGTTGCAACGACTGCCATTTTATTCCCTACGGTGTCTGCTAAAAAAAAACATATATAAAATGTAATGTTTCTGGGTTCTGAGTAATTTTCTAGCAAAAAAATGCTAATTTTTACATGTAGGAGAAAAGTGCCAGAATAGGCCCGGTATTGAGGTGGTTAACTGACCAAAAATGCAGCAAGCAGGCTTTTTAACACCACAATGGAAGTGCAACGAACCAGTGTGCACACATACATAGAATTTAAAGGGATTTTTTTTTTTCTTGAGCTTTTCTTGCGCTAAAAAGGTGCCGATAATGGCCAACAAATTCATATTAATTTAAATTCATGATAAATAAAAAGTCGAATATAATACAATTACAGTATCTTTACCTCTCTATATAAAATGGCTGGGTTCTGGTGTGCATCCTTTCCACCTTCCACCATAACAGGTTCCTTTTAAAGGAAGTCAATTGATAAGCTGCTAATACAATCCAGAAAAAGAATACAAAAATTGCTCAAAATCTACTCAACCAACCAGAAAGCATGTCCGAGTATGGGTGCAACCTCGCATTACAAGATTCTGGGGTGAGCAACTTTCCTTAGAACTAGGGTACTAGTAGTGGTTTGTCACATTCAATTGGATTTGTCCTGTAACAATTCACTGCTCCTCCAAGTGGCTTCCAAAGTTCAAATGGGTGTTGGGAACATCCAGCAATTATAGGCACTTGTAGTTTTAATAAAAGCCCAATGTATGTTCTTTGTCTTTAGACTTTATTTTATCCCAGCCCAATGTAGAGTTATAATAACCCCCAGTGGGAGTTGAGAGTCAAAATGTAGATACTGATCTCTGTGGGCTTTCTGCATGTAGGCAGGTGCAGTCTGCTTTCTCCGCTGATGGTGGCGCTCAACAGCAGCGGCATTGCAGAGGGTGAGGAAGTCAAGAGGAACTTAGTTCCTCTATGGATTCTTAAGACACAAGGGCAGCTGATTGTCTGATTGGATGCTGGCGCCCCATGGGACTCTGGCGGCTACGTTGGGTCAGCTCCAGCCTATCTAAGACCGTGGCTCCTGGGCTTGGCGCGCATTTCCATGTGGCTAGAGTAGGGACAGGTTACCCGTCTGGCTGGGAAAAAGCTGTAAGAGAGAGGTTCCAGAGGAGTAGGAAAAGTGCAGGGACAAGCCATCCTATCTGGAAGCCTCCTCACTGAGGTAAGGACCGGCCAGGCCGCATTCCACCACTTGAGAAAGACACTGATGGCTCACCTAAAGCCTACTTCTACTGAAAAATTGCGGTTTCATGCTGTGAGTGCTCCCAGATGGGGCTGCCTTTCCGCTGGGCCTGTTCTGCATTGCCAGACTTCAGTTACAATATAATTCTGTTTCTTTGCACTAGGACTCTGAGTGTTTTTCTGCCGCCGCACCACGCTGCACCCACCCACATGCGAAAGACACTTGGATGACATTGCAGGACAAGTCCCTTTAGATTGTAAGTTCCAGGAGCAGGGCCCTCCTATTGCTTCTGTATTCCTAACTGTATTGTAATTGTACTGTCCCCCTTGATATTGTAAAGTGTTGCGCAAACTGTTGGCGCTATATAAATCCTGTGCGATAATAAAGCCCAGTTGAAGGTCAGAGAATACTAACAGCTACACTATGACACTGACTACAGAGGGTGGTGTTCAGAACCTCAGAACCCATGACCGGCATTTTGGATACAAATTTAGGCTCAGGGTCTTTAAAATATTAGGGGCTGAAATTATTAGAAGTGAGCAAGTGATTTAGCCAGGTGCACAAGATAAACAAAAATTAGAGTTACATAACAGGTATACATCTCTTCCCATAAGTCTGAAGTATATCAAAGCCAAAAACTTTTTTTTTTTAGAGCGACGAGTGGTTAGAACCTTTGTTGAATTTTTATTTCTATGTGAGCTTCACCCTATTTCTCCTCATGACTATTGTCACCAGGACTGAAAGCCATGTTATGGATGTGCATCGTCCCCGTAGGGTAACCTCTGCTTATTGTCATTAGGACTGAAAGCAATGGTATGGTGTGCATGGTCCTAGTAGGTAACCTCTACTTATTGTCACCAGGACTGAAAGCCATGTTATGGTGTACATGGTCCCAGTAGGTAACCTCTACTTATTGTCACCAGGAACGAAAGCCATGTTATGGTGTGCATTGTCTCTGTAGGTAATCTCTGATTATAGTCACCAGGACTGAAATACATGTTATGGTGTGCATGGTCCCAGTAGGTAACCTCTACCTATTGTCACCAGGACTGAAAGCCATATTATTTTGTACATGGTCCCAGTAGGTAACCTCTGGTTATTGTCACTAGGACTGAAAGCGATGTTATGGTGTGCATGGTCCCCATAGGTAACCTTTGCTTATTGTCACCAGGACTAAAAGCCATGTTATGGTGTACATGGTCCCTGTAGGTAACCTCTGCCTATTGTCACCAGGACTAAAAGCCATGTTATGGTGTACAAGTTCCCAGTAGGTAACCTCTACTTATTATCACCAGGACTGAAAGCCATGTTATGGTGTGCATGGTCCCCATAGGTAACCTTTGCTTATTGTCACCAGGACTAAAAGCCATGTTATGGTGTGCATGGCCTCTGTAGGTAATCTCTGATTATAGTCACCAGGACGGAAAGCCATGTTATGGTGTACATGGTCCCAGTAGGTAACCTCTACTTATTGTTACCAGGACTAAAAGCCATGTTATGGTGTACAAGTTCCCAGTAGGTAACCTCTACTTATTATCACCAGGACTAAAAGCCATGTTATGGTGTGCATGGTCTCTGTAGGTAATCTCCGCTTATAGTCCCCAGGACTGAAAGCCATGTTATGATGTGCATAGTCCCCATAGGGAACCTCTGGTTATTGTCACTAGGACTAAAAGCCATGTTATGGTGTGCATGGTCCCCATAGGTAACCTTTGCTTATTGTCACCAGGACTAAAAGCCATGTTATGGTGTACATGGTCCCTGTAGGTAACCTCTGCTTATTGTCACCAGGACTAAAAGCCATGTTATGGTGTACAAGTTCCCAGTAGGTAACCTCTACTTATTATCACCAGGACTGAAAGCCATGTTATGGTGTGCATGGTCCCCATAGGTAACCTTTGCTTATTGTCACCAGGACTAAAAGCCATGTTATGGTGTGCATGGTCTCTGTAGGTAATCTCTAATTATAGTCACCAGGACTGAAATCCATGTTATGGTGTGCATGGTCTCTGTAGGTAATCTCTGATTATAGTCACCAGGACGGAAAGCCATGTTATGGTGTACATGGTCCCAGTAGGTAACCTCTACTTATTGTTACCAGGACTAAAAGCCGTGTTATGGTGTACAAGTTCCCAGTAGGTAACCTCTACTTATTATCACCAGGACTAAAAGCCATGTTATGGTGTGCATGGTTTCTGTAGGTAATCTCCGCTTATAGTCCCCAGGACTGAAAGCCATGTTATGATGTGCATAGTCCCCATAGGGAACCTCTGGTTATTGTCACTAGGACTGAAAGCCATGTTATGGTGTGCATGGTCGCCAAAGGTAACCTCTGCTTATGTATTTTTCCATCTTATGCTTAGTTTGAATTGGCAGGCTTCGGATAGGTGTACAAAAATGCCATTTCTGTGTAGATTTTGCAGACATCATGAACACATCAATGGTAGGAAATGAGTTGTTTGTATGCAATAGCATGGAAATGATGGCTTTACAAAAGTTATGCAACCTATTTAACTGGACACGCAAACATCACCCCCCAACCCCTCGCTGATGTTTCCATGGAATCTCTTTTCTTTCAAATTATTCTAAGTACTGAAGAAAGGAAGCTTTCTGTGGAAGAATTGCTCTTCCGAAACTCCTGTATGGATTTTTTGAGGTTTAAATAAAGTTGCAAGTCTTCCCATGCATCCAGAAATAAATTCTGTCTTGCTGTGTTGATATCCCGAGTGACCTATGTGTTCACCCCACCGCGCTGTGACGATAACACCAGAAAGGTCCCCTCAGATGATCACCCTGAAGAGGAAGCAAATGTTTCCTGCTTCCCTGCCAGAGCTGCTCTGAGAAAGTTTTCCTGTGCTGACTTTAAACAAAACTTTCTTGACATCGTTCTCGAAGTGAGACTGGACTGCCACAAGCACTTGATAACTAACAATACCCTCAGCCCTCACAGCCATCAAGGTCTCCAACAAGCAGGATTGTTAAGAATTCTCAGTGCAAATGAACAGCGGTTATATCTCCATTAACACCTCCACACTATAGATGTAATGGTCATGCAAGGGTATTGTGGATAAACAGATATAAAGAATTAATATTTGAGAGGTCTCCATACATATTAGTCATCATTTCACTTTGTGATCCTCTTACGGCCTTTGGAGGAATAAATACAGTACAGATCAAAAAGTCAATAGCTCTAGGCATCATTCTGAAGCAGAACATACCCTTTTCCAATTTCGTAAAGTGCCCTTCCAAAGTGTTAGTATCCACCACCATCAAGTAATGTGCAAAATCCACCGCAAGGGTTGCTTACTTACCAGCTGATGAGGACCTCCTATTACGGAAGGTCACAGACACTTGTGGCGAATACCGAGCCAGGGCCTTTATCCAGTGAGGGCATATTTAAATGGCATCTCTCACCAAACCTATATTCCAGGGGCCAGGGCGCGGCTGAACTCAGATAAGGAGACAGGGTCCAGGGCACTCCACACAACTTAAAATGACGAGTTCCTCTCTCAGAGTACAATCTGTCAGGAATGGCAGAGGCTCACTGCAGGTCCTTTCTACACCCAAAGCAATAGTGGAGAGCTTCTTCATACTATTCTAATGAAGCTTAGTGCGCCACTCGGAGGGAGGTTCAGCCCACGATGGACCAGCTAGAGGAGCAGAACTATTCGTCTGTTCTCCGTCCCACCCACCTTAATGTCTTCCTACAGCATCAAAGCTGGACACTAGGCAATTAGAACACTGCAAGTGCATCAACCGATTACCAATGAAAAAGTCATTCCTATTCAGATTCACATAATCAAACAGCTTTTTCTTCAGAGCAGAAACAGGTGGGAATCTGCTACAAAGTTTTCTAAAATCCTTGCAATGTACATTGGTCACCCAGAGGAGATAGTTTTTCTCTCAACAAAAGTGAAGTTACTCTTTATATATGGCTATCTAATGTTAAAAGGGGACCTTTTCTTTAACATACACAATGGCGATGGAAAGTATTCAGACCCCCTTAAATTTTTCACTTTTTGTTATATTGCAGCCATTTGCTAAAATCATTTAAGTTCATATTTTTTCCTCATTAATGTACACACAGCACCCCATATTGACAGAAAAACACAGAATTATTGACATTTTTGCAGATTTATTAAAAAAGAAAAATTGAAATATCACATGGTCCTAAGTATTCAGACCCTTTGCTCAGTATTTAGTAGAAGCTCCCTTTTGATCTAATACACTAATGAGTCTTTTTGGAAAGATGCAACAAGTTTTTCACACCTGGATTTGGGGATCCTCTGCCATTCCTCCTTGCAGATCCTCTCCAGTTCTGTCAGGTTGGATGGTAAACGTTGGTGGACAGCCATTTGTAGGTCTCTCCAGAGATGCTCAATTGGGTTTAAGTCAGGGCTCTGGCTGGGTCATTCAAGGACAGTCACGGAGTTGTGAAGCCACTCCTTGATTATTTTAGCTGTGTGCTTAGGGTCATGGTCTTGTTGGAAGGTAAACCTTTGGCCCAGTCTGAGGTCCTGAGCACTCTGGAGAAGGTTTTCGTCCAGGATATCCCTGGACTTGGCCACATTCATCTTTCCTTCGAGTGCAACCAGTCAGTCTGTCCCTGCAGCTGAAAAACACCCCCACAGCATGATGCTGCCACCACCATGCTTCACTGTTGGGACTGTATTGGACAGGTGATGAGCAGTGCCTGGTTTTCTCCACACATACCTCTTAGAATTAAGGCCAAAAAGTTCTATCTTGGTCTCATCAGACCAGAGAATCTTATTTCGCACCATCTTGGAGTCCTTCAGGTGTTTTTTTAGCAAACTCCATGCGGGCTTTCATGTGTCTTGCACTGAGGAGAGTCTTCCGTCTGGCCACTCTGCCATAAAGCCCCGACTGGTGGAGGGCTGCAGTGATGGTTGACTTTCTACAACTTTCTCCCATCTCCCGACTGCATCTCTGGAGCTCAGCCACAGTGATCTTTGGGTTCTTCTTTACCTCTCTCATCAAGGCTCTTCTCCCCGATAGCTCAGTTTGGCCGGACAGCCAGCTCTAGGAAGGGTTCTGGTCGTCCCAAACGTCTTCCATTTAAGGATTATGGAGGCCACTGTGCTCTTAGGAACCTTAAGTGCAGCAGAATTTTTTTTGTAACCTTGGCCAGATGTGTGCCTTGCCACAATTCTGTCTCTGAGCTCTTCAGGCAGTTCCTTTGACCTCATGATTCTCATTTGCTCTGACATGCACTGTGAGCTGTAAGGTCTTATATAGACAGGTGTGTGGCTTTCCTAATCAAGTCCAATCAGTATAATCAAACACAGCTGGACTCAAATGAAGGTGTAGAACCATCTCAAGGATGATCAGAAGAAATGGACAGCACCTGAGTTAAATATATGAGTGTCACAGCAAAGGGTCTGAATACTTAGGACCATGTGATATTTCAGTTTTTCTTTTTTAATAAATCTGCAAAAATGTCAACAATTCTGTGTTTTTCTGTCAATATGGGGTGCTGTGTGTACATTAATGAGGAAAAAAATGAACTTAAATGATTTTAGCAAATGGCTGCAATATAACAAAGAGTGAAACATTTAAGGGGGCCTGAATACTTTCCATCCCCACTATATATATATATACACATACACACAGGCGGTCCCCTAGTTACAAACATCTGACTTACAAACAACTCCTGCTTACAAACGGAGGGAGACAACAGGAAGTGAGAGGAAATCTACCCCCAGGAAGGGGATTTCACTCCTGTAATGCCCCGTACACACGGTCGGATTTTCTGACGGAAAATGTGTGATAGGACCTTGTTGTCAGAAATTCCGACCGTGTGTAGGCTCCATCACACATTTTCCATCGGATTTTCCGACACACAAAGTTTGAGAGCAGGCTATAAAATTTTCCGACAACAAAATCCGTTGTAGGAATTTCCGATCGTGTGTACACAAAGCCGACGGACAAAGTGCCACGCATGCTCAGAATAAATAAAGAGATGAAAGCTATTGGCTACTGCCCCGTTTATAGTCCCGACGTACGTGTTTTACGTCACCGCGTTCAGAACGATCGGATTTTCCGACAACTTTGTGTGACCGTGTGTATGCAAGACAAGTTTGAGCCAACATCCGTCGGAAACAATCCTAGGATTTTGTTGTCGGAATGTCCGAACAAAGTCCGACCGTGTGTACGGGGCATAAGAGTTATTATGGGAAAAAAGGTACCTCCACTGATGCTTTATCACCAAAGCTTGTTTCCACAACAAACCAAAATTTTCTAAATCCAATTTTCATTGGGGCAAAAAGTGAGGTGAAATCTTTGGCTGGAGCTACACTTTAAAAATTTACCTGTTCTGACCTACAAACAGAATCAACTTAAAGCGGAGTTCCAACTGTGAAAAAAAAATGTTTTTTTTGGATGAATATCTTCATTTTTAAAGACTTATTACTAGTACTCACGTGTCTCTTTTTAATCGCTGGTCGATTGCCGGTTTAATCGAGCATGGTATGTTTTATTTCTTCTTCTTGGCACTTCCCATCTTGCTTGTGGGCCATGTGAAGCCCACAAGCACTATCTTCCGGGCTCTGGTGCAGCTGAGCCACCAGCATGCACCGCCCATCTCGCGAATGCGCCGTACACTTCTGATGTTGCCATCGCAACGGGTGGCATCGACGGAAGTGCCCGCCCCTGTTGTGATGGCAACGAAGGGAAATGACGTCAGGTGCCAGGGAGAGGAAGAGGTAGATTACGAGGGACCCCTTAGCAACAGACATGAAAAGGTGAGTAAAAAAAAATAATTTTTTTTCCAAATGTTGTTAATTTTTGTTTAATGCTGCTGAATAATGAAAACTTTATTTTATGAGTGGAACTCCGCTTTAAGAGCAAACCTACAGACCCCATCTTGTTTGTAACCTGGGGACCCCCCCCCCCCCAATGTATATTTGACATGTCTGGAACTTGTTAAGGCAGAATTGTAAACGTAAGGAAAGTTTGATTTTAAGTTGTACTGTATTACATACTGTATTAAAATAAATGGTATTGATTGCGGTAGGGATAGTATGAAACAGTACCCTAGTTTCCTGAAATAAATCATATAATGACTATATAAAGTGACAGCTGCATAATCTATGGTCATAACAGAATAAATAGGAGACTTCATATACAACATCTGGCAATAATCTTCATGCAACGCAGCATGGTTCACAGGGAGGTCATGCTGTCCTGTCTACCTTGCCAGCCCCGAGGTTAGAGACATATGCGATGCCTTGCCCATCCTGAGGCCCTGACAAGGACAGGGCAGCTTGGAAATCAGAATTCCAAACTTGCATCATCAGTGACCGGAGATCAATTTTTACCATCTCCAGGGATCCATTCCAGCCAGGGACACCATCTGCATGGAGTCTGCATGTTTTCCCCAAGCATGTGCGGATTTACTTTAGTAGAACCTGTTTTGAAGAACAGTCCAAAGACACATTGGCAGGATATGTAGCTTTAGCCCGATAGGTATGTGTGGATAATGCTGGCTGGTCATACTTTTTATTTTCTCGATTTGCATTCTATTTGAGAGTATTTTCCTTTTACGCAATTAGGTTTCTTATCATGTGGCATTCTCATTTTACATGATTGCAGTTCCATATTTTCATCATTTTGCTTTTTATACAAGTTGGTACATTTTCTAATGGCAGTGGTCTGTCATGCAGTGTAGTCCCCATTCTTTGCCCAAAACAAGACAAAAATGTTATTAGTTAAAAAGGTCAGGAAGTGTTAAAAACAGCAGCTCAGCCTGCAATACTGACCCTTGTATACAAAGCTGTTCTACCCCTTATTTACCACAAGATGTCCTCAGTCTTTTTGGGCCATTGTCACACAACACAGAAGACTGAGCACCTACTGTGAGTGCAGGGCATCTGGGGCCCAGCCCTGGGGGGGGACGGCGGATGTTACTCACTCTTCATTCACTGCGTTAGGGTCATCCAGTCTGGAGAACAGGCAAAGAGGAAGAGTACCCTGCAGTGTCACTTTACCAGCCCAAAGACATCAGAACATCCAAGTATTAGAACAAACAGTATAAAATACTGGCAGTGATCATCAAACGCTTAGGGGGCAGCAGTAGTACCAAGTTGCACAACTTACATACAGTATGTAATAAGCAAATATAGCTTCTCCCCCATACCTGTACACATACACTATATTGTCAAAAGTATTGGGACGCCTGCCTTTACCTTTACACACACACACATATATATATACACACACACATACATACACACACACACACACACACACAAACACACAAACACAAACTTTAATGGTATCCCAGTCTTAGTCCATACGGTTCAATATTGAGTTGGCCCACCCTTTGCAGCTATAACATCTTCAACTCTTCTGGGAAGGCTGTCCACAAGGTTTAGGAGTGTGTCTATGGGAATGTTTGACCATTTCTTCCAGAAGCGCATTTGTGAGGTCAGGCACTGATGTTGGACGAGAAGGCCTGGCTCGCAGTCTCCGCTCAAATTCATCCCAAAGGTGTTCTTGTGGGTTGAGGTCACGGCTCTGTGCAGGCCAGTAAAGTTCCTTCACCCCAAACTCGCTCATCCATGTCTTTATGGACCTGCTGACTTGGCACCATCCACACGCAACTTAACCACTTGCCGACCGCCAATATACGTCCTCACTTTGAGGACGGATATCATTATGGCAGCAGCTAGCTGCCATAACCCCACTATCCCCGTGTCCTGCCAGCTACAAGATAAAAGTGGTCTCTGCAGCAGGTTTGCTGCGAGATCACTTTTATTGGTGGAGGGAGAGGGCCCCCCCCCCCCCCCCGCTGTGCCCTCCGCCGCTTATCGGAGCCGTCGGCAGCGGCGAAGGTGATCCGGTCCTCTCACTGGCTGTGCATGGAGACGAGTGAGGGGAAGATGGCCCCGACCTGTCTCCATGACACTGCAGGGCAGAAGCGAGGTCAAAACATCACTTCCGCCCATAGCTCTTAAAAAGGGAAATTTTTTTAAATACAATTTTTTTGTTTTTGTTGCATTTTAGTGTAAATATGAGATGAGATTTTTTTGACCCCAGATCTCATATTAATATAATATAATATTATAAATAAAAGGTAAAATAAATAAGAAAACATTTTTTTAAATGCGTTCCATCCCGCCGAGCTCGCGTGCAGAAGCGAACGCATACGTGAGTAGCTCCCGCATATGAAAACGGTGTTCAAACCACACATGTGAGGTATCGTCGCGATTGGTAGAGCGAGAGCAATAATTCTAGCCCTAGACCTCCTTTGTAACTCAAAACATGCAACCTGTAGAATTTTTTAAACACCGCCTATGGAGATTTTTAAGGGTAAAAGTTTGTCGCCATTCCACGAGCGGGCGCAATTTTGAAGCGTGACATGTTGGGTATCAATTTACTCGGCGTAACATTATCTTTAATAATATGCAAAAAATTGGGCTACTGTTGACTTATTTTTTAATTAAAATTTTTTTTTTTTTTTTTAAAGTGCGCTTGTAAGACCGCTGCGCAAATACGGTGTGACAGAAAGTATTGCAACAACTGTCATTTTATTCTCTAGGATGTTAGAAAAAAATGTAAAAAGTTTGGGGGTTCCAAGTTATTTTCTAGCAAAAAAACAAACAAACTGTTTTTAACTTGTAAACAACACATCTAAAAAAGAGGCTCGGTCCTTAAATGGTTAAAGTGGTTGTAAACTCAGAAGGTTTTTTTATCTTAATGCATTCTATGCATTAGGATAAAAAACCTTCTGTGTGTAGTAGCCCCCCTCATGCTTACCTGCGCCCATCTCTATTCAGCAATGTGCACGAGTGCTCCTGCCATCCGGGACTCTCCCTCCTGGCTCTCGCTGCTGTCAAAGTCAGTTAGCCAATCGGGAGAGAGAGGGGGCGGGATCAAACCGTTGCTCCGTGTCTGAATAGATACACAGAGCTGCAGCTCGGCTCGGGTGCCCCCACAGCAAGCAGCAAGAGGGACCCAAGAAGAGGAGGATCCAGGCTGCTCTGTGCAAAACCACTACACAGAGCAGGCAAGTATAACATGCTTGTTGTGCAAACTGTTGGTTTCCAAGTGAATCCGCCTATACTTGTAATACCACCACTGCGCACTAAAGAGTGTAGAGAATCAATCCTACAGCTGCCACTTGAAAAAAGAAAAAAAAATGTATGATCCGAATTCAAACCTCAAAAAGTATGAGAATGAATAGTGCCGCTGACGTGAAGGGCACTAATGCAAATGAATTAATAACATTAGTGTCTAAAAGTGGAGATGAACACTCAAACTTAATGCATACCAGAATCACAGGGTATAAGTGACGTGACTGAACCAATAAATATCACCCTGTGACAAGTGTTAAATATATGTGTCACTGTTCAAAGAAAAATATATAAACAATGAACAAATGCATAATAAATATTTCATGTGATAATGTGAATAAAAACACATAAGCGAATCCTAGTGAGATAAATGTGTCACTTCTCAAAAAAATGATACATGACTGGTGGAATTGTGTAAAACAAATCCATGTGAAATGTGAACAAAAAATAAAAAATAAAAAATATTAACCACTTCAAGACCAGCCTCGTTTTGGATTTTAGGTGTTTACAAGTTTAAAACAGGTTTTTTTGCTAGAAAATTACTAAGAACCCCCAAACATTATATATGTTTTTTTTTTCTAACATCCTAGAGAATACAATAGCGGTCATTGCAATACTTTTTTTTGCACCGTATTTGCGCAGCGGTCTTCTAAGCGCACTTTTTTTGGAAAAAATTCACTTTTTCGAAAAAAAAAAAAGACAACAGTAAAGTTAGCCCAATTTTTTTTATATTTTGAAATATAATGTTACGCCAAGTAAATTGATACCCATCATGTCACTCTTCAAAATTGCGCCCGCTCGTGGAATAGTGTCAAACTTTTACCCTTAAAAATCTCCATAGGCGACGTTTAAAAAATTCTACAGATTGCATGTTTTGCGTTACAGAGGAGATCTAGGGCTAGAATTATTGCTCTCACTCTACCGGTCGCGGCGATACCTCATATGTGTGGTTTGACCACCGTTTTCATATGCAGGCGCTACTCACGCATGCGTTCGCTTCTGCGCGCGAGCTCGTCGGGACAGGGCGCTTTAAAAAATTTTTTTTTTTTTTTTTATTATTTATTTTATTTTATTTATTTTTTCACTGTTTTTTAAAAAAATTTGGATCACTTTTATTCCTATTACAAGGAATGTAAACATCCCTTGTAATAGAAAAAAGCATGACAGGTCCTCTTAAATATGAGATCTGGGGTCAAAAAGTCCTCAGATCTCATATTTAGACTAAAATGCAAAAAAAAAAAAAAAAGTCGTTTAAAAAAATGACACTAAAAAAATTGTGCCTTTAAGAGAAGTGGGCGGAGCCGTCGTAATGACGTCGCTCCGGCCGTCACATGGTATGGAGACGGGTGGGCGCCATCTTGGCCTCACTCGTCTCCATACCTCAGCAGGGAAAGGACCCGATCGCCTCCGCCGCTACCGACGGCTCCGGTAAGCGGCGGAGGGTGCGGGAGAGTGACGGGAGGGGGGGGTGGCACCTCTCCCGCCGCCGATAACGGTGATCTCGCGGCGAACCCGCTGCAGAGACCACCATTATCGTGTACGGAACCACCCGCTGAAAAGATGGATATCTCGGTTGTGGCAGCAGCTGCTGCCGTTACCGAGATATCCATCTTCAAAAAAATGACGTATATATACAGTGGGCGGTCCGGAAGTGGTTAATAAAGATCCAAAAATGATACACCCCGTGACAACTGTGAAGTGAGTGTATCACTTATCAAAAACTGATGAACTGATTGATGAAAAAACAATCCATATGCAGTGTGACCAAAGGTTCAAAAAGTGATGAAATCTTCGGTAGAAAATATCAAACTGTGAATCTTGCAATCTTCCACCACACCTCAGTGATGTGAATCCACTCCCTTCTAAATTTCAAACTCACCAGCTGTTATAGCCTCACACTCTCGTGTTTGTCCAGAATTGCCTCAACCCACTCACATAGGGGTTAAAATACGATCTCCAAGCTCCAATGATGTATAAGCATTCCCTCTGAAGTGGTGGCTCCACATGTGAAATGAGAAAAATGCTCCAATAGTGTGATACTATTCAAAAATGAATTGAAAACTCAAAAATCCATCACCATTGTACTCACATATGTACAAAAAGGTGAATCACAAATCACATCAATGAAATCCATGCAGCGGTTAGAATCACATGTAAAAACGGCCACGGCGGAGACAGGGAGTGTGAATACTAGCGAACGTCTCACCCACTCCTAGACTCGCTCCTCCACTATCCACCACTCCGTAACCTATCACTCTGTCCTACTTCACACGTGTTAGATTGCCATATAGCCACGCCCCGACATGTTTCGTCACTGGGACTTAATCTCAGCGGGTGAGACGTTCGCTCACAATTACAAGGCGAGTTCCTCCCCTATATAACCCCTCCCATATGGAGAGTACCTCAGTTTTGTAGCAAAGCAATAAGTATCCCAACGTATATATACATAAATCCCGAAGAGGGGCGGGAGCTCTGTGTCCCGTGATGTACTCCCAAAATAAGGATTTTACAGGTAAGCTGTAATTAAAAAAATCCTATTTTCTTGTTGATACATCACGGGACACAGAGCTCCATCAATTACTTGGGATGTCCCAGAGCAATGCCCAAAAAGTAGACCGCCATCGGACGTGAGGACCTATACTGCTGCCTGCAGAACACTGTGCCTGAAAGCGGTATCCTCATGCCCTTTCACATCCACCCGAAAGAATTCGGTGAATGTATGGATGGAAGACCAAGTTGCAGCCTTGTAGATCTGAGCCAAGGAGGCCTGGTGAAGAACTGCCCATGAAGCACTCAATGCTCTAATCGAGTGTGCTTTTAAATGAATTTAAAAAAAAAAAAAGGAATTTTTATCTTGAAACCATAAGCCTGAAAAATAACCTGCCGAATCTACTTAGAGATCGTGAATTTTGATGCTGCCTGGCCCTTTCTAGGACCTTTCGGCAGCACAAAACTTTTTGTATCAGAGCAATCGCTTTCAGATAGACCTTGACTGCTCTTACTACATCAAGAGAGTGTAACAACCTTTCTTCCGCAGAATGCGGGGCCTGTACAAGGACAGTAGGACAACATCTTGGTTCAGATGAAATGCTGATACCACCTTAGGCAGCAAAAACCTGTTAATTCTGATACCCCTCTAGCAGAGGATATGTCAACCAGAAACTCAATCTTCTGGTCAAGAGAACCAAAGGAATATGGCGTATTGGTTCAGAAGGCTGTTTTTGTAAAAACAGACCATTCAAATCCCACGGGCACAAGGGAGACTTAACTGGTGGAATTAAACGCGACATCCCTTGGATAAAAATCCCAGACTAAGGAATGAGAGGCAAGAACTGACCCTTGATGTGCTCAAGGCCAGTTTCATTTCTACCGCTAACTGTAGAAAGGTGAGACTTCTGCCACTGGCATACCTTTGAGGATGCCAACCCCTGAATTCACGCCAGGAAACAAACGCCTTCCGGGCTCTGCCATAGACGAGCCTGGAGGCCAGCCCCTAGCATTAACCAGAGTGGAGAGAACTGGACCCAAAAGCCCATGACTTTTCAGGATGTAGGTATCAACAGTCAAACCATCCAATTTAGTTTCCATAAAGAAGGATGGAATACTAGCCCCTGCGAGAGCAGGTCTGGGCATAGTGGAAGAATCCACAGTCTTCCTACCGCCATCTTTACGATTCCTGTATACCAAGGCCTTCTGGGCCAGGCTGGTGCCACCAGAATAACGGGTTACTTCCCCGCCCCGATCCTGTGAAGAAGACGCGGAAGGAGCGGAACTGGAGAAAACACCTAGGTCAGAGAGAACTGATACCAAGGAATTATAAATGCCTCTGTTTCGCATGCTAGTGGACCCTTTGTTCTTGACAAAAAAATTGTCCGGCTTCATGTTGAACCTGGAGGCTAGAAGATATACATCCGGGGTACCCCATTTCTGGCATATAGCCTGAAATATGGAGGGGTGTAGACACCATTCTCCTGGACACAGCTGCTGGAGGCTTAGATAATCCGCCTGCCAAATTTCAATCCTTAGAATGAAGGCTGCAAAAAGGCAAGGAACATGCCTCTCTGTCCAAACAAAAAATGGTTCACCTCCCTCTGGTACATTCGGACTCCTGGTGCCTGCTTGATTGATATAGGTCACATCTGTAGCATTGTCGGATTGTATCCGGACAGGACAGCCTTGTGACCTGTAAGTTCAGGCACTGAGAGCTAAACGTACTGAATCTCCAGAATATTGACTGGTAGGAACCTTTTGGTTTGGACCACTTTCCTTGGTGCGAAAACTCTTCTAGGACTGCACCCCAGCCTATAAGGCTGGTATCCGTAGTTACCACTTTCCTGGTGACTGGAATAAAGGATTTTCCTATAGACTTTTGGCTATCAACCAACTAAGGCTCTAACGTACTTCTAACGTCAGGCGCCTGGGAAAAACTAAGGCTTGGATCCTCTTGCTCCAAGCAGACAGTATGCTGTTCAGTAATTAGTAACTATGTCCCCAAATACTCTAGCCTCCATAGGGTCTATAAAGACCATGCTGGACACACTTAGGTCCAGCCATGCTACCGACTGATCTATCGGCAGCAGACTGCCTTGGTATGCCATTACAGCTATACCCTGAGCCTTTAGACCCGCTAGAGGCGGGCCCTAGCAGTTTATAAAAGAGCATGGTGGCAAACCACAAGGGCAAGCCTACCAACCAGAAGAGGTGCCGTTTCCATGTGAAATGCAGACAAGTTCTGAAAAACACATTTGTAAATGATCCTCCTTATGTGTAAGTGGCAAGAGCTGAAGCCATATGCCTCAAAAGAAGCGTGAATTTTCTACAATATGTTTAAAACATAAAAAGTGTGCGCTGTACACACGCATACCTATAGCACATGTACTATGGAACGGGCACCTTGCAAGCAAGCATGCGTCTCTGAATGTGTAATGCAAGATTACACATCATGTATCCAGGCAGACACGTATTTCTATGTGAAAATAAGGAATCCTGTATAATTAAGGAGGCTAAATTGACATGCCTCGTTATGCAAAAATGCAAATGTAGGTGATCACGCAACCTTAGGCGATCATACATTCTTATGTGATTCAGCATCTTTTATGCTACCAAACATTCTATGCATTATAAGTACTACTGTGCGGACAAGTACCCTTGTGAGACCAAGGACTCGTGTAATCAAGCACCCCTGTGCAATCCAGCATCTTTATGCAATCACGCATCTTTATGCGTTTTTAGGCATTTCTGTAAAACGAGCCTCTCTGCGTGACCAAGTATCCTTGGGTAATCAGGGACTCTTGTGAGGTCAAACACCCTAGTGTGATACCGCAACTTTATGCACCCAAGCATTCTTATACGATTTAGGCATTTCTGTGAAAACAAGCTTTTCTGCGTGAGCAAGTATCCCTGGGCAAACAAGGACTCTTGCGGGGTCAAGCACTCTTGTGCAATCCTGTATCTTTATGCAAATAGGCATTTATGTGTTTTTAGGCATTCATGCGATTAGCATCTCAGCAGTTGTGCGTTTGGCTAGTTTGTAAGCGAGCACATGCATAAGGACCTTGTGGAGGTTCTACACCTCTTTGTAGCAATGGATGGACTTGGAAAGGTACAAGAAGCCTATGGGAATTTAAGAAAAAAACCCAAGTAGGAGACAGAGGCTTCGGCCGTCTAGGCTGAGGGTAAGTTATACACAGCCTGAATTTCTGTAAAAGATAGCAGCTACAATTCCAGAGCTTGCGAGGCCTCTGATACCTCCGCCTCGTCAGATTGCACCTGTTCCCCGTCCCCTGATGGTGATCTTTCATCATCAGATTGTTGATCCTCTTGATTGAGGATTTAGGGCAGGGGAAGGGGAACTACCCCAATTTCTGCCCTCTTGTGAGGATGCTGCGAATAAGCAAATAACTTCTCCTCTTAGCACATCTTTAACGTGACCAACCACCTTAGACACTGGCGAAAAAACTGAGGTACTCTCCATATGGGAGGGGTTATATAGGGGAGGAACTCGCCTTGTAATTAGGGTTTGCCAGTGTCCAATCACCTGATGGTGACTATCTAACCCACTAAGTAATTGATAGAGCTCTGTGTCCCGTGATGTATGAACAAGAAATATAGATTTTATGAGATTCCTCCTGGATAGTGTTGGCAGTACCCGTAAAGTCCCATGAAAGTTCCTTCTATGCTATATACAGATGTAACACAATTGATTGCCTTTCATAAGCTATTCAACTAGAGGAGGAAGTGTCACACATAATACCATAATGACAAAAGCCTGAAGGAAATACTGTACATACACTGGTATGTTAGGGGAATTCTCTTATCGTGCTTAATATAAGACAAGAAGAACTATTGGGCAGAGCGACATTTTAAAAATGTTTTTTTCAATACTTCCCCCACACAACAAGAGATCAGAGGTACAGATTACAGCACAGGGTATTCGTGTAATGTATGTTTAAACACACATATATATATATTTATCACACCACATCCTCACTATAGACTCACACTGCAGATAAAATGGCAGGAAAAGTCAAACTGTCAAACCACTTGTGTGTCATCATTCCTTAAAGAGAAACTATATATAGTTATTTCTTAGCATTTAAATACAAAGCTGATGATGTGGTTGATAGCAACCAATTCTTTTTTTGTCTAGTATTATTATTATACAGGTTTTTTATCGCGCCAACAGTTTGTGCAGCGCTTCACAGCATGAGGGCAGACAGTACAAGTACAATACAATTCAATATAAGGGAATACGAGCGCACAGGCTCATGGTGCAAATAACGTCTGTTTATTGTGATAAAATGGATGAAATCGATACACTCACAAGTGTAGATGAATTTTAAGCATCAAAACAGTTCCTCTAATGAAGAACCCTGAACAGGGTCACATCCGAGTGCCAGGGTAATTAAATATCCACAGGATAGATGGATAAGCTGGATTCACAGACACTGGCCCATCAAGCAGCTGCCGACAGGCTGCGAGCGAGCCGCTCACTGACTCCAGTAACGGCCGGTCAGGAAAGAGCAGTGGGCGCCTCCAACACTTGGCCCGGGGAGAGCTCAGATGGAACAGGCTAACGGGATGCTCTGTGGTTGCCAAAACAATGCGTTTCAGAGGACGTGGCCTCCTTCCTCACCTGAGGAAGGAGGCCATGTCCTCTGAAACGTGTTTTTCATCAGCCTGTTCCATCTGAGCTCTCCCTGGGCCAAGTGTTGGAGGCGTCAACTGCTCTTTCCTGACCGGTCGTTTCTGGAGTCAGTGATCGGCTCGCTCGCAGCCTATCGGCAGCTGCTTGATGAGCCAGCTTATCCATCCATCCTGTGGATATTTCATCTACCCTGGCGCTCGGATGTGACCCTGTTCAGGGTTCTTCATTGGAGGAACTGTTTGACGCTTAAAACTCATCTACGCTTGTGAGTGCATCGATTGTATCTTCTTTATTACAATAAACAGAAGTTATTTGCACCATGAGCCTGTGAGCTCCTATTCCCTTATCTTTTCACAGCTATCAGTCTCCCGCTGATCACTGAGCTGCAAGGAGTGTGGTGTCTGATAGACTTTCATATTAACTCTTTCCATTGATGAATTCCTTGGTCAATGTGTTCTTGTTTTGGACTCCACACGTTTAGCACAAAGACTTATTTTGTTTCACAATACAAATTACAATACAATACAATTCAATACAGGAGGAATCAGAGGGCCCTGCTCGTTCGAGCTTACAATCTAAAAGGAAGGGTCAAGTGATACAAAAGGTAATAACTTCGGGCATGGGCTGATGGAGTAAGTGGAAATACAGTTGTTAGGTGGGGGTGGGATAGGCTTCTCTGAAGAGAAGGGTTTTCAGGGATCATCTAAAAGTAGAGAAGGAGACAGTCGGATAGATTGGGGTAGGGAATTCCATAGGGTGGGAGAGGCTTGGGAAAAGTCATGGAGGCGAGCATGGGAGGAAGTGACAAGGGAGCCTGAGAGCAGAAGGTCTTGGGAGGAATGAAGAGAACGACTTGGTTGTGTACCATGCATGCGCAGGAGTGCAATGCACATTCTACAGGGCATTGTGAATAGGCAAGTGTGTATTATTGTAGAAGGGACATGCAATGCCTGCCTGCTCACAATTTGTAAAGTGGAATTCTGGGATAACCTTAATTGTTCTTAAAGGGGTTGTAAAGGCAGAAGGTTTTTTTATCTTAATGCATTAAGATAAAAAGCCTTTTGTGTTCAGCAGACCCCTCCTACTTATCTGAGCCCCCTCTTGATCCAGCAACGTCCACAAGTATCTCAGCCGGCGGGACTTTCCCTCCTGATTGGCTGAGACACAGTAGTGGCGCCAATGGCTATCGCTGCTGTCAAAGTCAGTTAGCTCATGAGAGAGAGGGGGTGGAGCCCAACCACGGCTTCGTGTCTGAATGGATACACGGAGCTGAGGCTCGGCTGGGGTGCCCCCAAAGCAAGCTGTTTGCTGTGGGGGCACTCAACAGGAGGAAGGGGCCAGGAGAGCCAAAGAGGGACCCAAGAAGAGGAGGATCTGAGCTGCTCTGTGCAAATCCACTCCACCACAGAGCAGGTAAGTATAACATGTTTGTTATTTTTATAGAAAAAAAAACAAGACTTTAAAATCACTTAAAAACTGCCCCCCCCCCACCCCAACACTTATGCTTACTAACCTGTATAAGAAAGATCTGTATACTTACCTATTTTCAGCCCAGTCATGTGATCTCTCGTGTCTGCCAGAGACGGCTGCAGGGGAGAGGAGAGAGCACTCCAACAACGGATAGTAAATGCTGAAGCAGTGACATCACCCATAGGCTGACACAGGGGAGCCGGAGCATGTGACCAGACTGAAGTGGGCTGAACATAGTTAAGTATACAAATCTTTCGTTTAGTAAGCATAGGTGTCAGGAGGGGAGAGGTGTAGACATGTGCTATTCGTTTAACAACGAATCGAAATTTGTCCAAAATTTTCTTTATTCAGAGATTCAGATGCATCCGAATCTCCAATTCATAATAGTAGTGAATTATAACGAATCTGAAATAAATTATAACGAAAACAACAAATGAATTTGTATTAATTTGTTTCATTCGGATGACATGATACGACAGTTTGGGACTTTTGTTATTGTCTGAAGCATCCGAAATAACATAACGATATAACCAAATATTTGAATCCATTTGTTTTTATTTTAGTGAGCGTAGCACGAATATTCTAATAAGATTTTTCATTATTAAAAAAAATGCACTACATATGAAATGGAAACATATTGCAATAAATATAGTAAGGTATAAAAGTGAAATACTGTGAAGGGGTTCCCACCTATTGTGTTTGGGTTGGATGGAGGTGGATCCATCAGATTCTCCAAATAATAACATGAAGAATGAATTCGAAATTCATTCCGTTCCATTCGTTACCTTCGGATGGATGTGACCCCAGTTAATATCATCCAATCAGCTCATTTCATTTCTCTTTGGGAGTTGGACTAGCAAGGATGACTTATGCCTGACTTTTCTACCAAACTCGTCCAACGGAACGAATCCGGACAATCCGATCGTGTGTGTGGGCTTCATCGGACCTGCAGCTGACTTTTTCGGTCGAAAATCAGACGGACTTTAGATTTGGAACACGATTTAAAATCTTAAAAATCTTTCCAACAGACTCGAGTCTAGTCGAAAAATCCGTTCGTCTGTATGCTAGTCCGATGGACAAAAACCGACGCTAGGGCAGATATTGGCTACTGGCTATCAACTTCCTTATTTTAGTCCGGTCGTACGTCATCACGTACGAATCCGTCAGACTTTGGTGTGATCGTGTGTAGGCAAGTCCATTCGTTCGAAAGTCCGTCGGAAAAACCGTCGGACCTTTGATGCCGAAAAGTCCACCCGTGTGTACACGGCATTAAAGTGCATAAGTCATCTCCTAAAATAACAAATAAACATGTTATAACAAATATAGCCAATCTTACATAACAACATCTAAAAATATGAATCAATTTGGAACAAGGAATATATGAAGTGAATACGAATATATGAAATGAATTACGAAAACGAATCATCCTAACATACCGAATATGACAAAATGATTTACTTAATGAACGAATCCAAAACAAAATACATTTTTCTTACATGCACATCTCTATTTAGGGGGACAATTTTAAGAGTAGTTAAGTTTAAGACTGGAATTCCACTTTAACTTTTTGCCTTTAGTTACACCCACCAAGAAATGTGTCAAGGCAGATGTTGAATGTCCAGAAATAAGATGGCAGGTATGAAAGGTGGCCCCCCCATATAAAGTATATATTATGTAGGTTTTATTTATATATACATGCACCTAATGAAGAACGTGGATGCTTGAAACTGTTGTGCAATTGTTATACTTGGAATAAATTCAAAGTACCGTGGTGAACAAGAAGTCAAGTTTCTCCATCCCAAACTCGCTCATCCATGTCTTTATGGGCCTTGCTTTGTGCACTGGTGCGCGGTTATGTTGGAACAGGAAGGGGTCATCTCCAAACTGTTCCCACAAAGTTGGGAGCATGAAATTTCCCAAAATGTCTTGGTATGCTGACACCTTAAGAGTTCCCTTCACTGGAACTACGGGGCCAAGCCCAACCCCTGAAAAACAAGTCCACACCATAATCCCCCCTCCACCAAATGATTTGGACCAGTGCACAAAGCAAGGTCCATAAAGACATAGATGAGCGAGTTTGGGGTGAAGGAACTTGACTGGCCTGCACAGAGTCCTAACCTCAACATGATAGAACACCTTTGGGATGAATTAGATCGGAGACTGCGAGCCAGGTCTTCTCGTCCAACGTCAGTGTCTGACCTCACAAATGTACTTCTGGAAGAATGGTCAAACATTCCCATAGACACACTCCTAAAGCTTGTGGACAGCCTTCCCAGAAGAGGTGAAGCTGTTATAGCTGCAAAGGGCGGGCCAACTCAATATTGAACCCTACGGACTAAGACTGGGATGCCATTAAAGTTCATGTGTGTGTAAAGGCAGGCGTCCTAATACTTTTGACAAGATAGTGTACATACACACACATACACACACACTGCAGTGAAAGATGATGCAATCACTCATGTTCCTTCTTTCCCCATCTCCCTTCTGTATACATTGATGTGCAACACAGGCTGACAGCACATCACTGTAGGACACGTGCAGCTGTCATGCATATTTGGGAATGGTTCTGTGAATAGAGGCAACACATATAACTGGCAGACACACAGCCATCATCACTTATTACACATGATGACATGCGGCAGAGAATTCACATACAGGCTCTCCGTTGGGGGGGGGACAATTTTAATATTTCAGCAAATCGCAATGCTCTGTGAGAATACACTGAAGAGAAAACACAGCTTGTTGTCCTGTCCTTCCTATGATACCCCCTCTATGTCCGTGGAACATTGCATCATCACTCTCACACCCTGAGTTCTCTACCTCGAGGTCAGGCTCCGCGTCCACTCCTCACATTCCAGCACTGGGACATGTTTATGAGCACAGAGAATATTGCACAAATCAGGAACTGTTTTTTTTTTTTAGTGAGATAACATATACAGTTGTGCTCATAAGTTTACATACAAATTTATGATTTCTTGGTCATTTTTCAGAGAATATGAATAACAAAAAAACTTTTCTTTCACTCATGGTTAGTGTTTGGTTGAAGCCATTTATTATCAATCAAATGTGTTTACATTTTAAATCTCAATGGCAACAGAAACTACCCAAATGACCCTGATCAAAAGTTTACATACCCTGGTGATTTTGGCCTGATAACATCCACACATGTTTACACAAAGGGGTTTGAATGGCTATTAAAAGGTAACCATCCTCACCTGTGATCTGCTTGTAATTAGTGTGTGTATATAAAAGGTCAATGAGTTTCTGGACTCCTGACAGACCCTTGCATCTTGCATCCAGTGCTGCACTGACGTTTCTGGATTCTGAGTCATGGGGAGAGCAAAAGAATTATCAAAGGATTTGCGGGAAATGGAAGTTGGACTGTATAAAACAGGAAAGGGATATAAAAAGATATCCAAGGAATTGAGAATGCCAATCAGCAGTGTTCAAACTCTAATCAAGAAGTGGAAAATGAGGGGTTCTGGTAAAACCAAACCACGGTCAGGTAGACCAACTAAAATTTCAGCCACAACTGCCAGGAAAATTGGTCGGGATACAAAGAAAAACCCACAAATAACTTCAGGTGAAACACAGGACTCTCTGAAAACATGTGGTGTGGCTGTTTCAAGATGCACAATAAGGAGGCACTTGAAGAAAGATGGGCTGCATGGTCGAGTCGCCAGAAGAAAGCCATTACTGCGCAAATTCCACAAAGTATCCTGCCAAACAGCACAGAGACAAGCCTCAAACCTTCTGGCACAAAGTCATTTGGAGTAATGAGACCAAAATTTAGCTTTTTGGCCACAACCATAAACGCCACATTTGGAGAGGAGTCAACGAGGCCTATGATGAAAGTTACGGAGGTGGATCGCTGATGTTTTGGGGATGTGTGAGCTACAAAAAGGCAAAGGAAATTTGGTCAAAATTGTTGGCAAGACGAATGCAGTATGTTATCAAAAAATACTGGAGGAATATTTGCATTCAGCTAGGAAGCTGTGCATGGGACGTACTTGGACGTTCCAACATGACAATGATCCAAAACTCAGGGCCAAGTCGACCTGTCATTGACTACAGCAGAATAAAGCCAAGGTTCTGGAGTGGAAGTCTCAGTTTCCTGAACTCAATATCATTGAGCCACTCTGGGGAGACCTGAAACGTGCAGTTCATGCAAGACAGCCCAAGAATTTACACATAGGGCATGCTCTGCGTCCATTGGATGTGCTGTAGGGCACACAGCTGCATCCAGCTGCAGAGGATCCCTGGAAGTTTATGGCAAGCTGGTTATGTCAATGTGATTAAAAGGTTGGTTTCTTTAAACAGAAGGAGGTAGGTAAAAAATGAGCCAGAGCACGTGACCAGACTGAAGCAGTCTGAACATAGTTAAGTATACAGATCTTTCTTACATAAGTTAGTAAGCATAGTAGCGAATTTTAAGGAATCTGAAATAAATTATAACGAAAACAACAAATGAATTTGTATTTATTTGTTTCATTCGGATGACATGATACGACAGCTTGGGACTTTTGTTAATGTTTGAAGCATCCGAAATAACATAACGATATAACCAATGATTTGAATCCATTTGTTTTTATTCTAGTGAGCATAGCACAAATATTCTAATAAGATTTTTCATTATAAAAAAAAATGCGCTACATATGAAATGGAAACATATTGCAATAAATACAGTAAGGTATAAAAGTGAAATACTGTGAAGGGGTTCCCACTTATTGTGTTTGGGTTGGATGGAGGTGGATCCATCAGATTCTCCAAATCATAACATGAAGAATGAATCCGAAATTCATTCCGTTCCATTCGTTACCTTCGGATGGATGTGACTCCAGTTGATATCATCCAATTTAGCTCATTCCATTTCTCTTTGGGAGTTGGAATAGCAAGGATGACTTATGCCGTGTACACACGGCCGGACTTTTCGACCCAACTTGTCCGACGGAATGAATTATTCGGACAATCCAACCGTGTGTGGGCTTCATCGGACCTGCAGCGGACTTTTTCGGTCGAAAATCAGACGGACTTTAGATTTGGAACATGATTTAAAATCTTTCCGATGGTCGAAAAATCTGTTCGTCTGTATGCTAGCCCGACGGACGAAAACCGACGCTAGGGCAGCTATTGGCTACTGGCTATCAACTTCCTTATTTTAGTCCGGTCGTGCGTCATCACGTACGAATCCGTCGGACTTTGGTGTGATTGTGAGCCACTCTGAGAAGACCTCAAATGTGCAGTTCATGCAAGAGGATCCCTGGAAGTTTATGGCAAGCTGGTTATGTCAATGTGATTAAAAGGTTGGTTTCTTTAAACAGAAGGAGGTAGGTAAAAAATGAGCCAGAGCATGTGACCAGACTGAAGCAGGCTGAACATTGTTAAGTATACAGATCTTTCTTACATAAGTTAGTAAGCATAGTAGCGAATTTTAAGGAATCTGAAATAAATTATAACGAAAACAACAAATGAATTTGTATTTATTTGTTTCATTCGGATGACATGATACGACAGCTTGGGACTTTTGTTAATGTTTGAAGCATCCGAAATAACATAACGATATAACCAATGATTTGAATCCATTTGTTTTTATTTTAGTGAGCGTAGCACGAATATTCTAATAAGATTTTTCATTATTAAAAAAAATGTGCTACATATGAAATGGAAACATATTGCAATAAATACAGTAAGGTATAAAAGTGAAATACTGTGAAGGGGTTCCCACTTATTGTGTTTGGGTTGGATGGAGGTGGATCCATCAGATTCTCCAAATCATAATATGACGAATGAATCCGAAATTCATTCCGTTCCATTCGTTACCTTCGGATGGATGTGACTCCAGTTGATATCATCCAATTTAGCTCATTCCATTTCTCTTTGGGAGTTGGAATAGCAAGGATGACTTATGCCGTGTACACACGGCCGGACTTTTCGACCCAACTTGTCCGACGGAATGAATTATTCGGACAATCCAACCGTGTGTGGGCTTCATCGGACCTGCAGCGGACTTTTTCGGTCGAAAATCAGACGGACTTTAGATTTGGAACATGATTTAAAATCTTTCCGATGGTCGAAAAATCTGTTCGTCTATATGCTAGCCCGACGGACGAAAACCGACGCTAGGGCAGCTATTGGCTACTGGCTATCAACTTCCTTATTTTAGTCCGGTCGTGCGTCATCACGTACGAATCCGTCGGACTTTGGTGTGATTGTGAGCCACTCTGAGAAGACCTCAAATGTGCAGTTCATGCAAGAGGATCCCTGGAAGTTTATGGCAAGCTGGTTATGTCAATGGGATTAAGAGGTTGGTTTCTTAAAACAGAAGGAGGTAGGTAAAAAATGTATAAGTGCTGCTATGAGGAAGGTGTTCATGAAAATCAATCCCAGAGTTAAGAAGTATTATAATAAATGTACATGTGTTTAGGGGTAATCAAGAGATATATCACCTGCTCTTAGCAATTGGTAAACACTATCTAGCTGAGATACACAGTTCTGTAGAGCCTATGACTGAACTATTTCCTTAAATCCTCATTGCTTAAAGAGGAGCTAAGCTTTGGAAGCTGTTACCAAAAAAAGGCTATAGACTAGCCACCAGTATTGCCTGTGGTCCCCCTACAGCTGATCTTTTCCCCATTACTGACTCACTATGCCTCATTCTGCACGGTCTGTGTAGGGGCAGCCATCTTGGTAGGGGCAGGGCTTTACTTCCTCATATGAGAGCCTCCAGCAAGGAGAACAGTGAGCAGAATAAAAGGTACATCACCAAATCTAATGAGGCTAGCAGTCAGAGGCATCAGAAACTGCATTAAAATGTTTCAGGAGGAATTTCAGAAAAAAAAGGTGCATTTTTTAGGGTACTGTTTAGGCACAATTTAACACTTCTAGATGTTCCCTATAACGTGACATCTTAACTTTTTAAATTCAGTTGAACTTCAATACCTCTGTGACCTGAATTTCCCAACCTAAGATGTGCCATTCACTAACTAGATGATGCTTCCAGACTAACCACATTCTTTCAAGCTCCGTTTAAGTTTTACAGCATATGTTTGCAGCAATGACAGCATAAAACAACAAGCTATATAAAAGTTTTACTCACTGCTGCTCATTTCATGCATTTCTAAGAAAAAGAGAACTAGGGGCGGTGCTTACTACAATCTACAACATTGTGCAACCTTGTGGGAAACTGCAGTTCCATGAAATTGAAGCACCTATGATCGTGACAAACAGAACAAGGACTTCTAAAAAAGAAGTAAGCCTATGATCATAATTTAAAAAAAAAGCTTTATCTTGTTGTCATATCAGTACTCATAATGCCTCAGAATTTGTAGATCTTTATTTGGGGACAATATGATTTGGCCTGATAAGGTATGTATGCTCCTGCAGAGATTAATTTTAGTATAAAGTAATAATTAGGACATTAGTTAGTGTTAAAGTTGTTTTAAACCTCAGACATGAAATATGAACAAATCATATCCCTCTATAGTGTGTACTTGTCTCTGTCCAGAGCACTAAGTGTCATTTCTGTCCACTGCTTCGTTCCTCTGCCATCTGCATGAATCACTTCTGAAGAGTTTTCAGAGAAAAATGGTGACAGGGGAGGGACTTCTAGCAGATTGACAGCCTCAGCTCTGTTCCTGTGTGAGAGGGGGGGGGGGTGTTTCTTCCTTCCAATCAGCACTCAGAGCTCTCCTTACTTAGCTCTGCAGAGTGTAACTTCAGCTCTCCGCCCCCTTTTGTTTGACATCTGTACAAGCTTCATAAATTCAGCACAGATGTAAAGAAGACTGCAGATAAACAGGTATAACTTATGAAGGAGAATTTGTTTCATCTCTGAGTATCACCTGAGGCCAGTCACTTCACCAAGTATACAGTTATGTCCATATATATTTGGACACAGGCACAATTTTCATACTTTTGTCTCTGTATGCCACCAGAATAAAATGAAAAGGAAACAATCCAAATGAATTTGAAGTGCAGACATTCAGCTTTAATTCAAGCGGTTGAACATAAATATAAAAGCACAAATTTTAGGAACTGCAACCATTTTTATATACAGTCCCCCCATTTTCAGGGGCTCAAATGTAATTGGACAAATCAATAGACCGTACTTATCAGAGTATAACACGCACTTTTTTCCCCTTAAAATAGGGGGGAAATCGTATGTGCGTGTAGCAATACAAAAAGAACAGAATCTATAATACAAGTACAACAGACACATATCAAGAATATTAAAAATTAGGGTAACATATTCTTTAAAGTGTTTGTTACCCCAACACTTCATATTCCTGATATGTGTCTGCTGTACCATATACTTGTATGAGAAAGTCTCCTGTTCTCTTTGTATTGCTTCCTATGTGTGAAATCCCTGGTGATCCTGCCAGTCGCTCTGCTTTCCTATTAAAACTGACCACACTAAGCATTAGAGCACACCATGGTCAGTTCTCTAGTTTTCTAGCCTGCTTTCCTCCAATGACCAGACTTATCCTGACCCCCCACTCCAGCTGGGAAGATCAGTGTGCTGTTGCTTCTCCTCCCCCCAGCTCTTTCGCAGCTGAGAAAAGAGTGAAATCACTAATAAAAAAGGGGAAAAGGGCATTTATGTTTATATATATATATATATATATACACACAAATTACACACTATTTTATACTAAATGGGTTGTTTAACAAGGTGATTTACAATCACTAAGTCTAAAATCAAGATACACGAAGTTTATTAATTGATATCGATAGCAAATTCCAAACGGATTAAGTACTTGAATTTAGTCTAGATTACTGCATAGCATCATATTTAATATCAAACTGTCACGTGCCAAGTACAGTAACCCTTGGCATAAAATCTAATCACATTTTAATTAAAAATGAACTCCAGGCAAATATAGAAGACACATATTAACGCAGATGTGTATTCATTTATATATAATTATTTATTTATTTTGGTCATGTGATAGAACGTCTAGGCATTCAAAAAGACATCCTTCTAGATTATAAGCTCTAAAGAGCGGGGCCCTCTGATCCCTCCTGTATTGAATGTATTGTAACTGTACTGTCTGCCCTCATGTTGGAAAGCGCTGTGCAAACTCTTGGCGCTATACTAATACTATATGATAATAAATAATAATAATTTCACTAAGGATACATTCACACTTCTTCCTCCTCTGGAAAGCAATCCACAGTAGACAGCTTTTCAGGGTGCAGAAAAGCAGCTGTTGTGAGGCAAGCAGGATGTGATCTTGCTGGCTCCTCCATGTTTTTTACAGCAATTTTCTTTGGTGCTAATGCACCATAACTGTAAGTCAAGCATGTGGCTTGTGGTCGCAGCGTGGCCCTATTCACCTGAATGGGAGAGTTTGGCAAGTGATGCTTATTTTTAACTTGACATGTTGCTTTAAATTTGGCACAGCCACGACGCAAAGCTTTGTATCACGTGTATGTCCCCCTCTGGCTGTGTGGTAGGCATTAGGTTAGGAGTAGATAATAGAGTGGATAAGGGTGGGCTGGAGAGTGGGATGTTGTTTAACATATTCTTTAACTTTAAAATTATAATCATCAACTGATTCTTCTAGGTTACTACAAATAGCACCATTGTCTAGGACTAAGAGTCCTTCAAGATTACTATTTTTTTGTCATATTAGATGACAAGTCTGAGATGAACCAACCAGCAATTTAAACCAACTACAGTGCCTTGAAAAAGTATTCATACCCCTTGAAATTTTCCACATTTTGTCACATTACAACCAAAAATGTAAATGTATTTTATTGGGATTTTAAGTGATAGACCAACACAAAGTGGCACATAATTGTGAAGTGGAAGGAAAATGAATTCTTTCATTTTTTTTTACAAATAAATATATGAAAAGTGTGGGGTACATTTGTATTCAGCCCTTCTGAGTCAATACTTTGTAGAACCGCCTTTCTCTGCAATTACAGCTGCAAGTCTTTTTGGGGATTTCTCTACCAGCTTTGCACATCTAGAGAGTGAAATCTTTGCCCATTATTCTTTGTAAAATAGCTCAAGCTTTGTCAGATTGGATGGAGAGCGTCTGAACTGCAATTTTCAAGTCTTGTCACAGATTCTCAATAGGATTTTGGTCTGAGCTGTGACTGGGCCATTCTAACACATAAGTATGCTTTGATCTAAATCATTCAATTGTATCTCTGGCTGTATGTTTATGTGCCAGCCACAGCGCACCGCAGAGGTCATTGGCACTCCTTGCCCACTCTCCCATTTTTCCCTTGATGAACTGAGCTTCCTTCGGTCACTTAATTTTTGAAGGTACCGCAAGGCTACACAGCACCATCCATCATCAGGAATACCCTGGACTGTCAGCCTACCCACACTGCATGCTGGCGAGGAACCCCCACACCTACCAGGAAGCCCGGCCGAGCTGAAGGATGCTTAAAAGATCAGAGAGTAGCCTCGCACTGATAGAGGCTCCCACTATATCTCCGGATAGATCTACGCCCGCCACATGCACAGAGTAGAGCTCTACCGAAGCACCGGGTCAGGTGAATTTACAGAGTGGGTCAGCTCCTCTCGGTGTGGGGACCGACCACATCCGATACATTGAGAACCAGTTTCATCACCTTTGGACACCATGGGACTTCCTGCCTAATTCTAGTAGCCATCCCTATGCTTGCCAACTGTGAGTAAATCTTCACATCTTTGCAATGGAGAACCTGTCCTTTTGATAAACAGTGTTCATTTGCATTTCACAGACTAGATGATTAACCACCTACTTAAGGACCTCCCTAGTTCCATCACCATCCGTGCAACTATCATATGTATAGCTCACAATAGACCTCAACTGGTCATCACCTAGATACAAGCATAGTCCACGTGTACTTCATTTGAGGAGAGAGTTTATGTGTCCTGAACCATATATGTATTGGATGTACTCCACTTGGTTGATTTTGGGAAATAGACAGAAGTCTGTAGTGTGAGTGTATAGCCCTGTTACTGTGCTGGCACCACTATCAGTTTCCTGCCGTATACTCTCCCCCCGATCCCAAGTTGTTTCATGTTATATGAACTGGACACAGCCACGATCATTGCTGGCATATTATCCATTCTGTGCCATCAGATTGGGGTGTGTCTGTGTGTCAGTGGCAACATTATCCTTTAAAATGTTTTTAAACTACATGCTTACCATATTTTTGGAATTCTTGAAAGTATTAAAGAATTTTTATCCATTAAGGTGGAAACCGCTGACTGCCCTGTCCCTTTATCCCATAGAACTCCTCGGGTCTTTCCCCACCCTCTCCTTTTTGCATGTATGTTTAGAGCCATTGTCCTGCAGGAAAGTGAACCTCCACCTCAGTCTCAAGTCTTTTGCAGGCTCTGACAGGTTTTCTTCTAAGATTGCTCTGTATTTGGCTCCATCCATCTTCCCATCAACTCTGACCAGCTTCCCTGTCCCTGCTATAGAAAAGCAACCCCACAATATGATGCTGCCACCACCATGTTTCACGGTGGGGATGGTGTGTTCAGGGTGATGTGTAGTGTTAGTTTTCTGCCACACATAGCATTTTGCTTTTAGGCCAAAAAGATAAATTTTGGTCTCAACTGACCAGAGCACCTTCTTCCACATGTTTGCTGTGTTCCCTACATGACTTCTAGCAAACTGCTAACAGGGCTTCGTATGGCTTTCTTTCAACAATGGCTTTCTTCTTGTCACTCTTCCATAAAGACCGGATTTGTGGAGAGCACGACTAATAGTTGTCCTGTGGACAGATTCTCCCACCTAAACTGTGGATCTCTGCAGCTCCTCCAGAGTTACCATGGACCTCTTGGCTGCTTCTCTGATGAATGCTCTCCTTGCCCGGCCTATCAGTTTTGGTGGACGGCCATGTCTTGGTAGGTTTGCAGTTGTGTCATATGCTTTCCAATTTTGGATGATGGATTGAACAGTGCTCTGTAGATGTTCAAAGCTTGGGATATTTTTTTTTTATAACCTAACCCTACTTTAAAGGGGTTGTAAACCCTGTTACACCACTTGTACCTACAGGTAAACCTATAATAAGGCTTACCTGTAGGTACTGTAAATATCTCCTAAACCTGTACGCTTTAGAAGATATTTACCATATATGCTTGTGCCGGTGTCATCGACGCATGCGCACTGAAAAACCAGCTCGATCATGCCGTTTCTAAAAGGGCCCGTGACTTGACTGGTGGCGCCCGCGCGCATGCGCGGGAGAGATGTCATCGCAGCTCCGGCCAATTACAGCGTCGGAGCCCACGAACCTGGAAATAACTCCAGGAGACGTGTCACCAGTCACAGCCGTGTATGGGGACCGCTGCAACAGCTTCGATCCAAGGTAAGTATTTCATAATGAGCTAGTATGGATACTAACTCATTATACCTTTGTTTTGCAGGGTTTTTTTTGTTTTGTTTTTTTGTTTTATGGGTTTACAACCACTTTAACTGTCTCCATAACTTTATGACAATTGCGCGGTTGTGCGATGTGGCACCCAAACAAAAATGACGTCCTTTTTTTTCCCCACAAATAGAGCTTTCTTTTCGTGGTATTTGATCACCTCTGCGGTTTTTATTTTTTTGTGCTTTAAACAAAAAAAAAGCAACAATTTTGAGAAAAAAAAAACGCAATATTTTTTACTTTTTGCTGTAATAAATATCCCCCAAAAATATATAAAAAAACTATTTTTTTTCCTCGGTTTAGCCCGATATGTATTCTTCTACATATTTTTGTTAAAAAAAAAAAAAATTTGCAATAAGCGTATATTGATTGGTTAGCGCAGAAGTTACAGCGTCTACAAATAGGGAATATTTTATGGCATTTTTATTATACATTTTTTTTTTTTTTACTAGTAATGGCGGCAATCTGCAATCTTTATTGGGACTGCAACTTTATGTCGGACATTTTTGACACATTTTTGGGACCATTGGCATTTATACAGCGATCAGTGCTATAAAAATACATTGATTACTGTAAAAATGTCACTGGCACAGAAGTGATTAACACTAGGGGGCGATCAAGGGGTTAGTTGTGTTCCCTCACTGTGTTCTAACTGAAGGGGGGAGGGTATTGTCTAGGGAAAATGACAGATCGCTATACATACTTTGTATGAACAGACGATCAGTCTCTTCTCCCCTTAGAGAACCGGAAACTGTCTACACACAGATCCTGGTTCTCCGTGTGTCACCAGCGACTGCGGGAGCCCGGTGGTGATAGCGACCGCCGGGCACTCGCATCGGCTCCGGGGGCGAGTAGCGTTACACAGCAAAACTGCTGCGACTGGTCGGCAAGTGGTTAAAAACCGGCCGACATTCAGCCGATCCAACATAACGGCCAGCTTCTGTCGGATGAGCATGCTGGAAGACCAGCAGCCGACTGGCTCCCGATCAGCACTCTCAACCAATGGCTGAGAGCGCTGACCGGAATGTTCTTGATGGGGGCCGTCAACCTGTCAGAACACAATAGAACAGGAGAGAAGATCACTGTACTAACATCAGATTGTTAGGACAATGGCTCCGACAGGAGCGGTCAGTTTTTTTTTCATTCAACCCCCTGGGTTTAAAAAAAAAAAAAAACTAGTTGTGTGTACTAGGCTTTATACCTTGCCAGTAGGCCACGCCCCTCCCAAATACTTTTCACAATACATACATTACACTGGGCAGGAAAGAGCTACAGAAGCAGTAGATGGCAACAAAAAAAGAAAAGACTTTTCCGTAGAGTTAAGACTTACCACAGTCCCCTAAATCACTGACATATATTGGACATGAATTTAACGATTATGTTTGAATCAATCCTGCTATAAAAATATATACTGCCTGCCCGCTGCAGGTTTATGGCTCCTAATGCTCCTACAAATAGCAGAGGATGTCATCTGTTTACATATAAAATAACAGCAGCTGAAAGAAGCCAGCAATTAATTGGAGGAGGTTATAAAAGTTATCATGGCTCCCAAAAGAGGGACATAATATATTCCAACAAGACAGAGAGAAGTTATCAAAACTTGAACAGCCAGAATCTGGAGCAGCCGCCTAAGGCAACCAATCAGCTTCTATCTTTCGTTTCCAGACCATAACTGAACAGCTAAAGATAGAAGCGGATTGGGTGCCATGCAACATCTGTTCCAGATTCTGTCTGCTGCAGTTTTGATAAATTCCTAATGATGGGTTACTTATGAAATTAGGAAAATAAGTAGCTTCAGGAGTATCTAATTCCACCCTAATGGCTGCATTAGTTTTAGCTTGCTTTTTTCCTCTCTTATTTTCATCAAGTGGTCTGGCCAGTTAAGGTGGCTTCTCCATCTATGAAGGAGCAACGAAGACAGCAGCACTATCTGGAGTGCATAGAGCTAGATGGACTAGTAGATTTAGATGGACTTTACATTTGTGACTTACAAATTAAAGCCTTATGCCGCGTACACACGGCCGGACTTTTCGACCGGACTGGTCCGACGGACGCCGACGGACCAAATCCGGCGGACAATCCGATCATGTGTGGGCTTCACCGGACCTCCAGTGGACTTTTCCAGTCGCAAATCTGATGGACTTTAGATTTGGAACATGCTTCAAATCTTTATGTCGTTACTCTGCCGGACCCAGAAATCCGCTCGTCTGTATGCTAGTCCGACGGACAAAAACCGACGCTAGGGCAGCTATTGGCTACCAACTTCCTTATTTTAGTCCGGTGTACGTCATCACGTACAAATCCGTCGGACTTTGGAGTGATCGCGTGTAGGCAAGTCCGTTCGTTAGAAAGTCCCTCGGAAGTCCGTCAAAAGTCCATCGAAAGTACGCTGGAAAGTCTGTCGGACCAGTCCAGTCAAAAAGTCCGACCGTGTGTACCCGGCATTAAAGCGGTTGTAAACACTCACATATACCCAGTGAATTTACTGAACTCAGGTGATACACAGAGATGTATTTATTTATCAATTACAGGTACTTATATAGCGTCATCAATTTACGCAGCACTTTACTTATATATTGTACATTCACATCAGTGCCTGCCCTCAAGGATCTTACAATCTAAGGTCCCCAACTCATATTCATACATACACATACTAGGGCCAATTTAGACAGGAGCAGAATCTACCAGCTGTCTGTAGGCGATCTCCAGCTCCCATTTCTGATTGGCTAGAAACTCAAAATCTTCCAATGCCCAGGGAACTTCTGAGACCTTCAGAATCCGTTCTCTGCATTCCAAGATTTCTTCCAAACACCACTCCAAATCGCTCCCAAAGTCAGGGTCCTTGGATAGCCTCTCTAATAACAGCCCCAGGCCGCCGTAGCCAGAGCCTTCTGTTGGGGTGTCGTCCGCTGTCCACGGGCACACTTGGGCTACATACCAGCGGAGGGCTCTGTAGCTCTCGTCCAACCGCATCTCCGCCTGGACCATCCCAGTTAACTCAGCTTTCTATTCCTTGTGTGGTTGTCTCCCCAAAAACACCATTCACACTTCGTACTGCGAACAGTACCTTTGCTGGAAGAAGGAGAGAATTTTTCCCTGGTGTCGCTGCTCACAGACTAGCGCTTCCTTTCATAGTTCCCAACGCACAGAATCATACCATCCCAGCAGGATCTGCTCTGACACTGGTCCCCTGTGCTGTATCGGCATCTTTCGCAACCTCCTTCTGAATTCCTCTTCCATGGCAGCTGGTATCTGTACGTCTCCTCTCCTGCTATCCAGACCTTGGATCCAGGTAGAGGTTTGGATGTCCCAGACTGCAGGAAGCATCCCACTGCTTGCCACCAAAGTAACAGAATGTCCCACACTCCGCTTGAGTGCTTCCGTCATATACCACTTCCTCCAGTCTGAATACAGATATTAGATATTATAGCCGCATCTTACAACCAAGAACTAGGCAGGACTTGTTTGGCTTCAAGGCTGGAACTCTTTATTTGAACAAGAATACAGGCTTTTATACACTTTAAAAGGAGGTTCCCCCTCCTAATCATATTACCCCAACAATACAAACTGTAACCAGAAACATAAATTACATGAGCTAATTAATTAGTCCTTTAACCAGCCTAGGTGATTCAGAGGTCTGACCTTTCATACGTATAAACACAGAACACCTTCACACAATAGCAGGAGCCCCCAGTAGCAGATGGACTGGCTCCTACATTGAAGTCCATGAAATCTAAGCAATGCTTTGATTATTCAGGGATTGCAGATGCCATGGAACAGTGTACAAAACTCTTACAATGTTCCATCATTTTCCTAGTCACCCTGTGCCCCTAACAGACACAGGGTGACTTAGACATAAGAAGGGCATGGGGAGCTGAAACAAGGGCTTCCCAACCTCTCCAAGGGATTCTGGGTTCCATGGGCCGTCCGCCCAAAGTGACTCCCATTACACCTGTATATCTACAATCTTCTCTAGGGTAGTTTAGAGTGCTGAATTTATAAAGCTTGTCTGGCCGTTTAGAAAGCAGGAGGTGGGGAGCTAAAGTTACATTCTGCAGAGCACAGTGAGAGGTAATTGGAGGGAAGGGACACACAAGAACAGAGCTAAGGCTGTCAGACACAAGCTGTGTGCTGGAGGTCCCTCCCATGTCACATTCTTTATCTTGGTGTCAGGAAAACTTGTCAGAAGTGATTCATGCTGATAGAGGAAGGAGGCAGCCGACAGAAATGACTCTTAGTGCTCTGGATTGAGACAAGTACACACTATAGAAGGATATGCTTTGTTCACATTTCATGTCTGAGGTTTACAACCACTTGCTGACTGCGCTAGAGCCGAATGATGGCTACAGCACAGCCGGCTAGTTCTGGGAGGCCGCCATACGACGGTCCCCCATGATTGGTTCCACTAGATTTTAGTTAGGGGTATTAAAGTAAAGGGGGCGGAATACAAATGTACGCCACACTTTTCACATATTTATTTGTAAAAAATGTTGAAAACCATTTATCATTTTACTTCCACTTCACAATTATTTGCCACTTTGTGTTGGTTATTTACATAAAATCCCAATAAAACATATTTACATTTTTTTGATTGTAACATGACAAAATATGGAAAATGTCAAGGCGTGTGAATACTTTTTTGAAGCACTGTAAATAAAAGTTGTTCCCATAAGCACGCTTTATTCGTTAAAGTATTTATCACTACCTTTCTGCTTATTTCACCAATTTTTACATTCTTTATTTTTACACAAAATACCAAGTCACTACAGTATTTTTTTATAACTTTGCAATGCTTTTAAAATTCTGAATGCCATGTCTGCAGCAGCTCCTTTCTGTAAAATCCATTATATTTTAGGAGTTCTGGTCCTTCACTAAAATGTTTCCAATCTTTGTCTCCACTAAATGTTAGCTTTAATTTTCTCACTGAACCGCAAGCTTACAAATGACTCTAAAAAGAAAACACAGTAAGTTGCACCAGGGTCTGTTACACAATGAATTTAGAGGAAATAACTCTGATATGATCATTTTGATAAGTTAGAAGATGTTGCAACAACACGCCAAAAGCGGCCATACTTCTGGTAAGGCCAATGAGTACAAACGTAGCAGCGTGCTGATACCTTAAGGCTGTGACCCAACCCTTACCTTGTAGAAAAAAGTAATCAATGTCAATTTAGCACTGTATAAGGCCACCTATTTAGCGAGAGGATGCCCTAAACAAAATTCTACAAGGTTTGGGACATTTGGGTAGAGGACTTGTCTACTAACACTGACCCTGAATCTCTTAATCAGTAGATTACCTTACAAACGACCAGGTGGACATCTATATTTGGCTGAATCCGTGTCCAATCTATATGTCTAATAATTGTGACTTCCATCTTATTAAATGTGGCTTAAAGTGATTGTTTGTTATTTAAAAAAAACAAAAAAAAAACAAACATATCATACTAACCTCCACTGTGCAGCTCGTTTTGCACAAAATGGCCCCGAAATTCTTCTTCTGGGGTCCCTCGGTAGCTCTTGCGGCTCCTCCCCATATAAGATAACCCCCTAGGAGAAGCGCTCTCCCGAGGGGGTTACCTTGCGGGCGCGCTCCCGAGTCCAGCATTCAGTGTTCATAGCCGCCGATTGTATGACACAGCCCGCCCCCTGCGTCATTGGATTTGATTGACAGCATCGGGAGCCAATGACTGCGCTGCTATCAATCTATCCAATCAGGACACGAAACACCGGCTGGAGCTGGTGTGCTCGTTCTCGTCGCGCAAATTTCGGGGCTCAGGTAAGTATAAGGGGGGCTCGGGGGCGCTGCTGCATCAAAAAAAAATTTCACCTTAATCCATAGAATACATTAACCACTTCCCACCCAGGCCAATTCTGACATTTCTCTCCTACATGTAAAGTTCATAATTTTTTTGCTAGAAAATTACTTAGAACCCCCAAACATTATATATGTTTTTTTTTAGCAAAGACCCTAGAGCAGGGATCCTCAAACTACGGCCCTCCAGCTGTTGCAGAACTACACATCCCATGAGGCATTGTAAAACTATGACATTCAAAGACATGGCTAGGCATGATGGGAATTGTAGTTTTTGAACAACTGGAGGGCCATAATTTGAAGACCCTTGCCCTAGAGAATACAATGGTGGTTGTTCCAACTTTTTATCTCGCACGGTATTTGCGCAGCAATTTTTCGAACACGTTTTTTTTGGGAAAAACAGTTTCATGCTTTAGAAAAAAAAACAAAACATTAAAGTAAGCCCAATTTTTTTGCATAATGTGAAAGATGAAGATAGGCTGAGTAAATAGATACCTAACATGTCACGCTTCAATAATGCACGCGCTCGTGGAATGGCGACAAACATTGGTACTTAAAAATCCCCATAGGCGACGCTTTAAAATTATTTACTGGTTACATGTTTTGAGTTACAAAGGAGGTCTAGGGCTAGAATTATTTCTCTCGCTCTAACGTTCGCAGCGATACCTCACATGTGTGGTTTGAACACCATTTGCATATGTGGGCGGGACTTACGTGTACGTTCGCTTCTGCGTGCGAGCTCACGGGGACAGGGAGCTTTAAAATTATTATTTTTTTTTTTTATTGTTAATTTGACTTTTATTTTTTTAGTATGACACTTAAAAAAAAAAATAATACACTTTGATCACTATTATTCCTAGGAAAATCGCACGATCCGTCCTTTTTACAGTGAGATGTGGGGTCAATAAGACCCCACATCTCACCTCTAGGCTGGAAAGCCAAAATAAAAAAAAAAACAAAAAAACGATCACAGCTTCCCAGCCGGGGGGGGGCGCCCTTTTTTTGAATACAAAGGCTGGGTGTGACGGTATAACATCGCGCCCAGCCTCTGAACGATCATAGAGACTCCCGCGACCATCTGGTCCGCCGGAAATCTCTATGATCACCATTTGGTGACGTTTCAGAAGTTACTGTAGCATATAGTCTTGTTTTAATGCCAATAGCGGCACTATTGTTAAGATTTTATAGTTTGTTTTATTGTGATGTATGTGGACCGAGCCTGGGTATGCCCGATAGGCAATGTTTTGTATCTACACTTGAAATCATTTAAAAAAAAAAAAGCTGTGCCCCAAAAAAGGAAAACTGGGGGTACAATATTAGTCCCCCATATAGCCTGTGATCTCCTTGCAACTGATCTTCTCTTATTACTGACTTACCATGCCTTGATCTGCACTGGGACTTTGAGTAAAGGGCATCATATCGGTAAAGTAGAAGGATTGTGCTTACTCGTGTCATAACCAGATCCACAGAATGAAGCAGAAGGAGGGAGATTCTTGCACTGCAGGTCCTCAGATAAGGTTTTCTCTCCAGTACAAACAATGAGCAATGAACAGCACAGTAATGACATCACCAAAATCTCATTCCAAATCTAGTGAGACTAGCAGTGCCTTAGATGATTTCACACTGTAGATATACAGCTATGAGGCTGAAGGCACAGAAGAGCACAGCTATTTTTCAGGAAGAATTCAATACAAAAGTTAAAGGGGGGTTTTAATAAACACCCATTTCTGTGTTTAATAAAAGTCAGCAGATACAAAAAGTGTAGCTGCTGACTTTTAATAAACACTCACTCACCTGTCCCAGGATCCAGCGATACGGCTGCCCGAAGCCTCGCTTCTCTCCTTCTCCCTTTCCGCGGCGATGGCATTGCAAGTGTGGGCACCCCAGCTGTGACAGCTTGCTGCTTCACAGCCGGGCGTGCACTGCTGCGCATGCGCGAGTGGTGCTGCGCGGTCTGAATGGCTGGGCAATCTTCTGGGACCTGTGACGTGTCCTAGAAGATTGCAGGGAGGGAGGTGGGAGAGGAGAACTACCACTCGGCACCCCGGCATCATGAGCAGAAGTGGGAGCTGTCAAAACTAGGTACACGCTCCCCCCCCCCCTCCAAAAAAAAAAACAAACACAAATGTGGCATGTCAGAAGGTCAGGAGTCCTTAAAGCGAAAGTTCCACTTTTGGGTGAAACTCCGCTCTAAAGTGGTTCGAAAGCCTAATATAAATTGACATTGATTAGATCCATTAGCTTTAAGCAAAAATCAATGATAATTTTTTCTTTGTGCCAAACATCAAATTTTTTCTTCCTCTTTTTTTTTAAACAAACCATTACAATCACTTTAATGTTACTGATAAGAAACATACATTTTAAAAAAAGAGGGTCATTAATCTCTTTAAAATGTCAGGGTACTAATAAGTTAGCATTCAAGATATCTTCTATAATATAGCAATTCAGGGCCAACAACAAACAGTGAGTGTAACTGAATGAAAAGTGCAGTTACACTTTAAAGTGTATTTGAACCTTAAAGCAAAACTTTCAACACTTGCTAACCGCCCTATGGCAGATATACTGCTACAGGACGGCTGCTATGAGTATACATAGCGGGAGCTGATCAGTGGGTACAGCGGACTCAATGTCTGCTGGCACCCGCCGATCATTCAATACTGAACGGCGGTCTGCCTATGTAAACCAGGCAGATTGCCATTCTGTCAGCAGGGTAGGCATGGATCCTGTGTTTGCAGGGACAAGGATCCATGTCTTCCCCTAGTAAAAGTACCTCACACACTGTACAAAAAAAAAAAAAAACTGCTAGGCACACAGTTAACAGTTTGATCACCCCTAATGTTAACCCCTTCCCAGCCAGTGTCATTAGTACAGTGAGTGCATATTTTCAGCACTGATCACGGTATTAGTGTCACTGGTTCCCAAAAAACGTGCCAGTTACTGACCGATTGTCCGCTACAATATCGCAGTCCGGCTATAAGTCGCTGATCGCCGTCAGTACTAATAAAAAAATTATTAAATAAATAATTCCGTAAATATATCCCATAGTTTGTAGACGCTATAACTTTTGAGCAAACCAATCAATATACGCCTATTGGGATTGTTTTTTACCAAAAAATATGTAGTAGAATATATATTGGCCTAAATTAATGAAGACATTTGATTTTTTTTTTTACATTTTTTTATTAGGTATGTTTTAGAGCAGAAAGTAAAAAATTTATTTATTTTTTTTCAAAATGGTTGGTCTTTTTTCTGTGTATAGAGCAAAAAAATCAAAAAAGCAGAGCTGATTAACCGCTTCAATCCCGGAAGATTTTACCCCCTTCCTGACCAGAGTTTGTTTTTTCGATTCGGCACTGCGTCGCTCTAACCTCCGTGGCGGTATGATTATGTCGGATTTTAGGTGCTGAAAGCGGTACAATTATTTTGCATGGAAATTTGGCGTTTTTTATTGTAGGCCTGTAATTCTTAGCAGTAACACACTTATATCTGTCCAAACCAGAGTCTAGTAGACATCTCGGGTGTGATAAAGTTTGAAACACAAAATCATAAATTATAATATAATAAAGAACTATAAATAATTATACCAAATAATAATAATAAAAAATATTCAATAATGTAATCAAATCAAAAACACTGAAATTTGCTCAGTTGCAGAATTGTCACTGTCATTACTTTTCACTATTTGATGACGGATCTCCCCACAAATCACTATCGCTGAATTCTGCGAGTGATTCTAATTTATTGTTAATGTTTTCTAGGTGCTCTAAAATCACTTTTGATGTAAAGGGACGGTTTTGGTTGCTATGGACAATCTCCAGTTTCCAGGCAGAAAGAACAGTTTTTATAATATAAAACTGCATGCAGGACACTGTAGAAACCACTGGGGACAAAGGGGATGTGAAATAATGTGATACAGTAATGTAATCTGTAAGATTACAGTGTAATGTATGTATTGTGTGTGTTTCACTTTTTGAATTTGGCGCCGTTCTCCGTCCCCGTGCGTCGCAACGCTTGCAGGGAACGGAGCTCGGTTCCATGATAGATCGAGCAGAGGACGAGCCACTCACAGTGTGGGGAGACATCGCAGGATCCAGGGGACAAGGTAAGGAAGCTCTTCCTGGATGCTGCGATGTGATCCCGAGTCTGGCTCGGGGTTACCGCTCTTGGTACTGAAATCCCACCCTGAGCCAGACTCTGGAATACCGCCAGGGGGGTTAACTGACAATTGCGCGGTCGTGCGACGTTACACCCAAACAAAATTGACATCCTTTTTTTTCCCCCACAAATAGAGCTTTCTTTTGGTGGTATTTGATCACCTCTGCCGTTTTTATTTTTTGCGCTATAAACAAAAAAAGAGCGGCAATTTTTTAACGTTTTGCTATAATAAATATCCCTCAAAAATTTATAAAAAAAAACATTTTTTTCCCTCAGTTTAGGCCAATATGTATTCTAAATATTTTTGGTAAAAAAAAAAAAAAAAAAAAAAAATCACAATAAGTGTATATTGATTGGTTTGTGCAAAAGTTATAGTGTCTACAAAATATGGGGTAGACTTATGGCATTTCTATTATGAATTTTTTTTTTTTACTAGTGATGGTGGCGATCTGCGATTTTTATTGGGACTGCGACATTATGGCGGACACGTCGGACAATTTTGACACATTTTTGGGACCAATGGCATTTATACAGCGATCGATACTATAAAAATGCATTGATTATTGTAAAAATGTCACTGGCAGGGAAGGGGTTAACACTAGGGGACGATCAAGGGGTTAATGTGTTCCCTAGTGTGTGTTCTAACTGAAGAAGGGAGGGGACTGTGTAGGGGAGATGACAGATCGCTGTTCATACTCTCCCCTCAGAGACCTGGAAACTGTGTTTACACACACAGATCCTGGTTCTCGGTGTGCCCCGAGCGATCGCGGGAGCGTGGCGGCGATCGCTGCCACCGGGCACTCGCATCGGCTCTGTGGGCGAGCAGGGGGCGCAGGGCCACAGGGAGAAGCGGCGTTACATAATGCCGTTTCGGCCAGCTGCGCCATTCTGCCTTAGTACAACTGTGACGGCTGGTCGGCAAGTGGTTAAATACCACTAAAAGAAAGCTCTATTTGAGGGGGGAAAAGGACATACATTTTATTTGGGTACGGCATTACATGACCGCGCAATTGTCAGTTAAAGTAACGCAGTGCCGTATCACAAAAAACGAGATTCCAAGAGATACAAGAATTGGCAAGCGTGCAAACTCATGCAGCCAAAACCCGGCATATCTGTTTGGGTGGATTAAACCTTTACAATTTTTTTTTCTTTTGTGTTTAAACTCTCATTTATTCTCTTAGATTAAGTTACAGTGAAGAAAAGTTTGACCTTTGTGGTTAGCTGGTAACAGTCTACATTGAGCACACACAATCCACCGAATAAATCAAAGAGGGGAAAAAAAATGAATGCAACAATGTTATGAGGCATGGAGAAATAATGATTCATAGAGGACAAGCTCCAACTTGTTTCCATTCTCACCTTGCCAATGGTTTCCTCAACCGCTTTTATGTAGTTGCTTAAATCTCTGTTGACAGCAGCATATTCCAACATGACGGCCTCCATGCTCTCCACGTCCACGGTGTCACCTACAATGACACAGGCATTCTTGGTCAGGGAAATACCATGGAGCAAACAGAAAAACAGTAGAGCTCTTGTTTACCTTTTGTTAAAGGCCATGACCACATAATACAGATTACAAAATGTTTAGGACAGGTGGACAAAATGCATCCAATTGCTGTAAATGAAAAGCCTTTAAAGTGGTTCTAAAGCCTAAACATTTTCTAGATTAACGCAATCCGTGAGCCAGGCTCTGTCTGTGTCTATGGACGAAGGCAGCGCTGCTCGGGATGAGGAGCCAGGAGTCAAGAGAAGGAGCTTCAAGGCAGGTAAGTTTAACATGTTTGTCATTTATATATAAAAAAGAAAAAAAATTATACATACACACACACACATATATATATATACATATATATATACACACACACATATATAGACACACACACACACACACATATATATATATATATTTTTTTACATTAAAAAAAAAACTAAATAAATAATAAGACTTTACAATCAATGCGACTTACTGCTGGACTCTGGGTGATAAGGAAAGGATATTGCTAAGTACATGTTTATTTGATGAAATGATGCAGAAAAGCCAGAGGCTCTCCTTACCCTATTGATATAAAGGTGGTGTTGTGCTTTGACCATTTAACCACTTACCGCAAATCACCTTAGTAGCTGTATGTCAATACATTGACGCTAAATACCGTTGTTATGGCAGCAGCTAGCTGCCATAACCCTGGTATTTTCAGAAACGGCGGGCGGTCCTCTTTAAAGGTAAAAGTGGTCTCTGGAGCCGTCGGTTGCAGCGGAGATGATCGCGTCCTCTCCCCTGACAAGCCTGGAGCAGAGTGGGGGCCCCCACTCAGCTCCATAACATTAGATGGCAGAAGCGACGTCAAACGTCACTTCCACGCAATGGTCTTAGAGGGGAAATGTTTTGCAAAAAATAAAAAGACATTTATATCTTCGTATTTGCTCCCACTTCCGGGCATATATTGCCTCAGGCTCCGCGGTGATCCCCAAGGCTTCACTTCCTGATTCCCTTACCGAAGATGGCGGCACCTCCACCCGAGAGACGAGGTACAGATCGGCTTCGGGTGAGGACATCGCGGGAGCCCTGGACAGATAAGTGTCCATATTTTAAAAGTCAGCAGCTGCAGTATTTGTAGCTGCTGACCTTTAAAAAAAAAAAATTTGGCGGAACTCCGCTTTAAGTGTAAATGTGAGACCTAAGGTTTTTTTGACCCCCAGATCGAACATTTAGGTTTTCTGTCATGCTTTTTTTTCTATTGCAAGGGATGTTTACATTCCTTGTAAAAGTAATGAGTGACCCAAATTTTTTTTTTTTTTTAAAAGACACGTTATGTATACATGTGGATTACATTAGATTCAAAAAATTGTGTGAACCCCAAAATTTGACATTTTATTTTGTTCTCTGAATCATGGTTTTGTACTTTATTGAATGCAAAAATAAAACATGGTTTTTATATACACAGTGTTCTTTTCACTTCCATATGTCCCTCAAAAAAGTCCATATGTACTTATACAGTTGTCTGTACACGACTTTACAATCACTTTAATGGTGATGTGGCTTTACTCACCAACATATCAATCATTTTTTGCCAGATTCCACCTCAACCTAAAGCTGGCCTGATTTGTGGCCAATTCAGCAGGATGCAACCCATGATGGCACCACCCATTTCAACAAACTTCTATAGCAAAATCGAAGGTGCGGGATGAAATAATTGTTGGCTAAACAGTGACTGCATCCTATCAGATACAGTCATTGTTTGGGTATTTAGAAAGCCGCAGGCACTGTGAATACCTAGCAGGGGAGATTCCACCATCAATGTTAAACAACTGAGCCTACCGGAGAGCTCCGGAAATTAAAAAAAATAACAAAAAGTTGATACTTTGTTGAGGGTGCAAGTTGTTTTGTGCATCATGGACTTAGAAATGTGCATATTGGGTGAGTTGTTTTTTGCTATATTGGACCAGCATCCTGCCAGCTGATCAAATTTCCTTACCATGTGAAGACCTTTACACATACAGAAATCCCTCCATCCAGGTCTCTCAATGACACTCTTTACACCCGCAGAGACCACAAATCATCACTGTACAATAACCCTCACCAGTCAATCCCTTTTTACTCCCCTTGGTGTGCTATGGGTCCTCTTCTGGATCCTCTGCTGGACAGCAGGATGTGGACACCTGGAAGAAGGACCCATCGGGGGAGCAGATCATGGGTGTCAAACCTGTGGCCCTCCAGCTGCTGTGGAACTACAAGTCCCATCATGCCTCTGCCTTAGGGAGTCATGCTTGCAATGCCTCATGGGACTTTCCTTGCAATGCTTCATGGGTTCTGCAGTTCCACAACAGTTGGAGGGCCACAGGTTGGACACCCATGTAGATGATCATCTACTTCTTGGATGAGAAGGACCCAGTGTTGGATGATCATGTTTGCCTGGCTTTAGGCAAGTTAAAGAAATGGGTTTTGTTTGTTTTTTTTTAATACCAAGCGAACAGATAGAGGGCTCACTTATATCCTGGAGTTGGGCTTTAAGTTCCCTGCATAAGGAGTTTCATTTCCTTGCAATTCAGCAACATATATTGAGGATGTAAAGTATTTTATTACAACATTGGAAGTGATCATGTGATTATGGTAAAGACAGAACCTTCGCCATGATTAAGAAAGAGTGAGTGTTGAAATTCCGCATGTGTTGTGATGATGCTGAGCAAACACTTTGTTATTGGACGCATACAGACGAAAATGGTCAGGATTTTGGCCTTGTTGGTTATCTTTCTCAGACTGTCTGCTAAAAGGTGGCCACGCATGTACAGATATGATCATTTAATCATAGCTCCCAACTGTCCCTAATTTCGAGGGGCTGTCCCTGATTTGGAACAAAATCCCTCTTTCCTATTCATTTGTTCCTCATTTTGCTCTGATCTATATATAGTTGTATATAAAATGCACAATTTAGCTTTCAAAAAGTGTTTCTCAGTGCTAAACCTTTCATTCAATTTCTAAATTGCTGCATTTGTAAATGTCAAAAGCCAATATAAAGGAATTGTAGTGGTAAAAAGAGCACTTGTGGGTTTAACAAATCTTTTTGTGTGTGTAATTCTCCATTAAGGGGGTGTGGCGGGGGGTGTGTCCCAGGCCTACATACTTTTGTTAATATGTGTCCCGCATTCCCATCTCAAAAAGTTGGGAGGTGTGCCTTTAACTGATCATTCGATGCAACTAAAATGATCAGAATGAATAAGAATTTAAATCACAAAGCCTTGTAAATTCGATCAATTTAATGAGCTTTTGATCAATTTCAATGCTGGCGAGTAGATCCGTTTTATTAATTTCTTCTCATCAATTGAATTAATAGCAAAGAATGAGAGAAGAGGAGTAACAAACCCCGGGACTTTAACGGTGTTCAAGGATAGAAGCAAGGTAAAGATACAATGACAGCATCAATAAAATGTAATATCTTATATTATAAAAGTAAAAAACATGAGGAAATTGAACCATCCGTGTCAAGATTATAAGTTTCACTAAGAGGCACACATACAAATAATACCACTCAACATGTTTCGCTTTTAGAGCTTCTTCAGCAGTTTCTGGTAAGATGTATATTTATGCTAGGAATAACAAAAAGACAAAGATGAAATCTCATGATTCTGGATCTGGATCCCGTGAGATTTAATCTTTGTCTTTTTGTTATTCCTAGCATAAATATACATCTTACCAGAAACTGCTGGAGAAGCTCTAAAAGCGAAACATGTTGAGTGGTATTATTTGTATGTGTGCCTCTTAGTGAAACTTATAATCTTGACATAGATGGTTCAATTTCCTCATGTTTTTTTACTTTTATAATAAAATATAAAATTTTATTGATGCTGTCATTGTATCTTTACCTTGCTTCTATCCTTGAACACCATTAAAGTCCCGGGGTTTGTTACCCCTCTTCCCTCATTCTTTGCTATAGATAAATAATTTTTTTTCTGATTTTTCTGCCTTAGGCCCCTTTTACACGTGCGAGCCGTATGTCTGTATTTCATCCATCCGTTTTCGGATGAAATACGGACATACATGTATCCCTATGGGATAGCGGGTGTCAGCGGATGAATATCCGCTGACACCCGATATCATCCCTCCCCGCTCTCGTCCGATTCTGCGGACGGAAGAAAATCCTATTTTTCTATCCGTCTGCAGAGCGGATCGGATGAACACGGACAGACGGTCCGTGCTCATCCGATCCCCCATAGGAGAGAGCGGAGATCTGACAGGGCGGTCACTTCACAGTGTGCGGGTCCCGCCCTGTCATCCGCCGGCTCAGCTGGGAAAAACGGAGAGATCCCCGCTGAGCAGCGGATGTTCACGGGGTGGATCATCACGGATCCGTCCCGTGTGAATGGGGCCTTAGTTGTTATTTAGTTCAATTTAATTAATAATTGCCAGTATGAAACTATCAACTGATTAAATGATCATTTTCAATAGATCACTTGTGATAGATTTAATCAACACATGCTGCAAAGATTGATATTTTAATTGATTGATGATTTGCTTTGTTTGTGACTGCTTGTACCTAGAGCGATCACAAATCCATACATGTATGTTCACTTTAAAGTGGAGGTAAACTCCAATTTTGAACTTGTACCTGTAGAAACAGTGAATATCTCTTAAACTTGCACGGTTTTGGAGACATCCACAAGGGATGCTGCCGGTGACGTCACCGGCGCATGCGCTCTGAAGGGACGGCATACCCATGCCGTAACTTCAGAGCTCTGTGCCAGAGCCAAGGGCTCCAGGGCGCATGCGCAGGTGATATCATCGTGGCCCCGGCCATTAATACAGCTGGAGCCCACAAACCCAGAAGGAAGACCGGGCAAAGATGGCAGCACTTTACAGGGAAGTCTGTCATAATCCGCTAGTATGCTGTGCATACTAATAAATTTTGACTTAACCCTGCAGAGGGGCCCATTTTTTTGTTTTCATTTTAGTGGCCTTTTACTACCGCATTAAGGTTCATCCTTCATTACAATTACCAACATTGTATTAAAGTGGTTGTATACTTTAATAAAACTTACCTATAGGTACTGTAAATATCTCCTAAACGTGCACCATTTAGGAGATCTTTACTATATATGCAGTCGATACGTCATCCGCGCATGCGCTCTGAAGGAACGGCCACCCAGGTCATTCCTCCAGAATCCTGTGCCATACACGGCAGCTCCCCCGCACATGCGCAGGTGTGACGCCATCGCAGCTCCGGACAGTCACACAAAAGGAAGGAAGGAAGACAGGTGAAGATGGAAGCGGCCTAGCAGCGATGACAGCGCATCTCTGGAATGCTTTGTTTTCAGGTAAGTTTCCCATAATGTGCTAGTATGCAATGCATACTAGCACATTATGGCTCTACCTTGCAGGTGAGAAAAAAAAAAAAGGCACCCAGCGGTTTACAACTGCTTTAAGAAAAGCCGCAGTCCCAATACTTGTTTGCATGTGAATGGACTAAAATTATCTCTCTAAAAATACAACTGCTACACAGGATGCCTATAATATGACTCAAATTCGGTGGGGGTTTCAGAAATATAGCATGTATCTTTAGAGAGTTTCAGCTTTTTAAAGTGGTGTTCCGGCCGAAATTATACTTTTTAAATAAAAATACCCCTATATTACACAAGCTTAATGTATTCTAGTAAAGTTAATCTGTAAACTAAGGTCTGTTTTGTTAATTTATAGCAGTAGTTTGTTTTTTTATGAACTTACAGCAGGCCGTGGCCATCTTAAGTGTGGGCATCTGAAGCCAGACTGTGTTTCTTCCTGGATCTCATCCTTGCAGATCTCGCACATGCTCAGTGCAGCACAAGCAGTGTAATAGGTTTCAGGTCAGGTTTCCATAGCAATGGCAGTGTCAGAGGAAGTTGCCGCCCCTTCCCAGAAGGCATTGCAAACAGGAAATGATGCGATGGGCTGCGGCCAGGGAGGAGGAAGTGAAAAATGAATACAGCAGATATACAGTAGGTGCTGAGAAAAAAAATTTAAAAATATCCAATTTGTTTACAGTGCGCAGTTTAGTGAGGGATGCTGAAGAGTTGTAAAAGTGGGTGGAACTCCACTTTAAATAGCATACGTGTTATACTTACCTGCCCTTTGCAATGGTTTTGCACAAAGCAGCCCCAATTCCCCTCTTTTTGGGTCCTCCGCTGGTGCTTCTGACTGCCCTCCCCCGCCATAGCAAACTGCTTGCTACGGGTGCACTCGCGTGGGCTTGCTGTGTGTGTGTGTCCATAGACACATAGAGCGTGGCTCAGCCCCTGCTCCCTCCTCTCTGCCTGTGCTTGACAGCAGTGGTAGGCTGCTGCTGTCTCTGAGCCTATGAAGAGGGAGAGAGTAGAGAGAGGCACTGCTCTCGTGCACTTCGCTGGATCAATATCAGGCTCAGGTAAGTATAACTGGGGGGGGCAGCTGCACCCAGGTTTTTTACCTGAATGCACAGAATGCATTCAGGTAAAACACCTCCAGCCCTTAGAACCACTTTAGTTTAGGCTTAGAGAGCAACCACATTTTCTGTGCGTTTTCTTTAACTTGTTAAAGCATAGCTGATGTAACCATATTCATGAATAATACTATTAGTTCATATCTGAAGTCACTGGCATTTCCTGTAAATGACCTGACTTTCTGTTTTGTGAATGAAATCAACGCTCTGACCAGACGTTAAAATGTAGGTGTTTTCCAGATAATTCAAAAAAAAAGGAATGCATGTTTTGCTGTGTAAGCAACTCTTTCTAATTGAGCAATACAATCGGCTTACTCATATTCATGACTTCCTTCATTTATTTTTGTTTACTTTTCTTGGTTGAAGTTACCAAATCTGACAATTAGGCAATCGTGTTTATGAGATTAGTCATTGACCAGAACAATAAAAGTAATAAGCCTGAAAAAATAGCCCAACTTAGGAAATGGTGGGGAAAGATTAGAACCTTTATTTTTCAGCTTCTATTTTACCTCTTACCCACTCTATTCAAAACAAAAACAAATATAATAAAGTGTTTCCATAAAAGAGTATAAACAGGAATAAAAGCCCTTTTTGGACCTTGGAGCACAAAAGTTACTGTAGATCCAGACTATCAAATGGAACAGTTGAAGGTTGGGATGCAGAACGGGTCCCTGTATTAACATCTACACTTGTTGAATGTTTCTAATCTCTTTCAGAAGAAGGGTGATGGAATCCAAGGCGGAGGCCAGGTAGACCTTCTACTCCAGAGATGAAGCGTTAATATAAAATAACCCAAGGTGTAAGAAAAACGGCCTAAATAGCACCGCTCAGCACCGAAGGAAAAGAAAAACAACCTCTTCCAAAAATGGATGTAAAATGGATGTAACCTACATAAAACTTAATCTCTATAAACAAAACACAATAGCATTTATAATTAGGTCAGCAGCTGCTAAAATATATCGAAAAAGTGACTTCTTTAACCACTTCAATACCGGGCACTTACACCCCCTTCCCACCCAAGCCATTTTTCAGCTTTCAGCGCTGTCACACTTTGAATGACAATTGCGCGGTCATGCTACACTGTAACCATGTGAAATTTTTATCATTTTCTTCACACAAATAGAGCTTTCTTTTGGTGGTATTTAATCACTCCTGTTTTTTTTTGTTTATTTGTTTGTTTTTTTTAGGAAAAAATAAAGACCAAAAATTTTGAAATAAAAAAAAAGTATTTCTTAGTTTCTGTCAGTAAATTTTGTAAATAAGTAATTTCTCTCCTTCACTGATGGGCACTGATGAGGTGGCACTTTTGGGCACTGATGAGGAGGCACGAATATGCCGCACTTATGGGCACTGATGAGCATTGATAGGCAGCACTGGTTGGCACAGATAGGCGGCAAGGACAGGCGGCACTGATGGGCAGCAGTGATGAGCATTGATGGGCAGCACTGATAGCCACTGATTTGCTGGCACTAGTGGGCACAGATTGGTGTCAATTGTGGGCACTGGTTGGCACCGATTACTGGCAGTGGAATTGCTGGCACTTAATTGTAATCAGGACCTGATTACATTCCTAGATGTCCTCTGTGAAGAGATGCCGCTGATAAGCTTTCCTCTCCTCACACTCTGTCTGTGTGATGCGATGAGCGCCGATTACCGGCAACTCCGTGTTTACATGTGACCGGCTGCGATTGGACACAGTCGATCACATGGTTAAAGAGCCACGGCCTTTTACACAGATCGGGTTGCGCCGTGTCCTAGCAACACGTCGCGGCTGCGATCGCCACGTGCCCCCCGTCATGTGACGTCCACCAAGAACAAGAGCCGCACCGCCCAGCCATCATTTGACAGCTAGCAGGCGGGAATAGGTTAAGAAGGTGAAGCTTTTGTTATGGTGATCCAAGTTGTTGTCACTAGTGCACCATATACCCAGAACGCCACCACGTGAGTAAGACTCCCCTTAGGGCAGTGATGGCGAACCTTGGCACCCCAACTACATTTCCCATGATGCTCCACTACAGAGTGCATGATCATGGGAAATGTGGTTCCAAAACATCTGGGGTGCCAAGGTTCACCATCACTGCCTTAGGGTATACACTCACCAGATATTACTATTTCATGCGCCTTAGGGCCCTTTCACACTGGGGCGGGGTCGGCAGTAAAGCACCGCTATTGTAAGCAGCGCTTTACCGTCGGTATTCGGCCGCTAGCGGGGGGTGGTTTTACCCCCCGCTAGAGACCGAGAAAGGGTTAAAAACCACCGCAAAGCTCTTTTGCAGAGGCGCTTTGCCGGCAGTATAGCCACGCTGTCCCATTGATTTTAACACTCCGCTCCTTCACCGCTCTGAAGATGCTGCTAGCAGGACTTTTTTTACCGTCCTGCCAGCGCACAGCTCCAGTGTGCAAGCCCTCGGGGCTTGCACACTGGAATGAAAGCAGCGGCACTTTCGGGTCGGTTTGCAGGCGCTGTTATTGGCGCAATAGCGCCTGCAAACCGCCCCAGTGTGAAAGGGCCCTTAAGGTAAACTTTTGTTGTCACTCCGAAGGAATCCGATAATTCTATTAGGATGGAGGTATGGATGGCTCCAATACAGCAGGATTGTATGAAAAAATAAAATTGCCACATAGCGTAATCCTGTTTATCAAAATTTTAATGTAGCCAAAAACCCCCCATACATAATCTACGTACTAGCTTGTTAAAATAATAGAGCAGTATAACCGGTAGGAAGCCGCCTGTATCAAAGGAACAGTCGCGCTGATTCCTTCCTGGTGGTTCCCAGCCGATTAAGACACGCAAAACATCACTTCCGGTCGTCATGGAGATCACGCATATTTTTTCTTATATGTGGAATCATATAAAAGCTTGTCACATGAGGATGAACTGACATGGCATTTTAAGGACATAAGATCCGTTGGACTTTTTAAAGCTTTAATATAGAAGAAACTTACCACCCTTTCTGTTCTTTTTGGTAAAATCGCGGCCGAAATCGGGACTGACATGCGGGAGTGAAATCGTGCGAGTTCCTCTAAAATCACACAGCTTCATTCCCGCAGCTCAGTGTGAACCTGGGCTAAAGTCCAGTTTTAACTCTGAAAGTCTGACTTCATTTAGGGCAGGAGTCTCCAAACTGTGGCCATTTGCTTGGCTTTATCCGGCTCTTGGGGCACTATTCCTCCCACTGGCATTAACAATGGGGTACTATTCCTCCCATGGACACCAACGATGAGGCATTATTCCTCTCACAGACACCAATGATGGGGCACTATTCCTCTCACTGACATTAACAACGGGGCATAATTCTTGCCACTGACACTAATGATGGGGCACTATTCCTCTCATGAACACCAATGATGGGGCACTATTCCTACCAAAGACACCAATAATGGGGCCCCAGTCGTCTCACTGACACCAATGATGGGGCACTAATCCTCTCACGGACACCAATGATGGGGCACTATTCCTCTTTTACACACCAATGATGGGGCATTGCTACTAATGGCAGGACGTTTTCTACTCCCACTGGCCACAGTTCAGCCCCCTCTAAAGGCTTAAACACAGTAAACCGGCCCTTTGTTAAGAACATCTGGAGAGGGAGATGTCCTTGCAGCTTTGTCATAAGGTGACAGCCCTGCTCCTCCATACACACAGTACAGTGAGTTAGTGTAGTCACTCTAGGACAGGAGGTGTTTTTCAGGCAGGCTCACTAGGTGAAAATAAAGGGGAAAAAAGTCAGAAAGAAGAAAACGGATGCAGCCGCCACATCTAAGAACTGGTAAAAACACATTGGCCGAGGGGGTTGTACACATGCAGCACACACAATGCTTTTCTTCATGGGTGCAGCAAATGGGACTATGTTACAACTGCATGCAGTGTATGGTGGTGCAGGATTTTCATGACTCAAAATGTGACAACATAGCCTCCCAGATACCAGTCAACTATCCTCTGTGAAAGAAATTTCAAACTCTGTATTTAGAGCGAAGCCTATGACGTCATCACGCAACCAGAAGTGACGTAATCATTGGGTATACTGTGTGAAGCAGATGTTTTACCTCCTTAAAGGGGTTGTAAACCCTCATGGTTTTTCACCTTAATGCATTCTATGCATTAAGGTGAAAAACCTCCTGTCATGTACCAGCCCCCCAGTGCCCCCCTTATACTTACCTGAACCCTGTCTTTCACCGGCCAGGAACGAGCACACCAGCTTTAGCTGGTGTCTCGAGTCCTGACTGCATAGACTGATAGCAGCGCAGCCATTGGCTCCCACTGCTGTCAATCAAATCCAATGACGCGGGCGCCCGGCTTTCTGTGTCTATGGACACAAAAGCTAGACTCGGGAGCGCGCCCGCACGGTAACCCCCAAGGAGTGCGCTTCTCCTAGGTGGTTTCTGGATGCAGGGAGGAGTCAGGAGCGCCATTGAGGGACCCCAGAAGAGGAGGATCAGGGCCACTCTGTGCAAAACGAACTGCACAGTGGAGGCAAGTATGACATGTTTGTTATTTTAAAAAAACACAAGGGTTTAGTAACTCTTTAAGGTGGCAACACCTTGTCTTTTAATATAAAAATTCTAATACAATGCCTATCTTTTTATGTATGCTCCCTACTGCAGTAGCAGTTATTAAAGCAGAACTAAACTCTATCATTTTCAGCCAAGGAAGCTGCCACCTTGGCCTCTGTTTGATCTTCAGCTGCCATAGTCCTGCACATGTGATCAGTTATGACACCGGCCATTTGATGGTTTGACAGTTTGGTTGAGAGCACAACCAATGTGACAGTTACATTCCCGGGAACGTAACTGCTTTTTGAAATTGTTAAATAAGAACTGCAGTCTCCTCACTTAATTTGTAATAAAAACATCTTTGCCATTCTGAAGCTTCCCTCCAACCACTTTGCATTATATTTTATATATATACTGTAATTCTGTACTTACCAAATATGCTGCAGAAATCTCCTTCCACTGAGTCTGGCTGCAACCATTTTAAATGTGAGCAATTGAAGCTGCTGTCTGGTCGCTTCCTGGATTTACACAGAGGCTCACCTCCAGCTCTGCAGCTCTCATTGGCCCTCTTATGACTAATCCCCCCTCCCTTCCTGGCAAACTCTCACAAGAGTGAGAGAGAGAGCCGTGTATGATGTCATAAGCCTAGGCTTTTTTCCAGACAAGAAACAAGAAGTGGGCTGTATAAGGTATTTACTGGCGGAAAAAAAATGTTTTACTATCCAAAGTTAAAACGAGGGCAGAAGATTTAATAGATGGAAAAATGACTGAAGTTCCGCTTTAAATTGATGGGTTTAGTTTCACTTTAAATTGGAATCACTGATCAATATTAGAATAGGACATCGCGGCCACCTTGCATGCGCATAGGTGTCGCGCGTGCGCCTTGCATGCGCCCACTGTATCTATTGTTTACCTATAGACACCTCCAAAATTTTGATCCACCATATATCGCTTTTCAGAGGGGCAGTAAGGGCTGCCACCAGTGTAAACGAGTCCTAATTCATGGTAAACTGTATGTTTAACCTTTGTGAAATGGCTTCTTTATCAAACTGCATGAGAGATATTATATTCTAATGTCTGCATTTCCCAGCCAGCTCAGTGAGGAACATGTGAAATGCGCTGATAAACAAATCATTCGTTCTTTGCCGTATTTCCTTTTCCCTTCCAGAACAAACTGGACAGGTGGCATTTAAACACTGAACAGAAAGTTCAAGTCAGTCAAGCTGATAATGATGACGACGTTTCTGCAAATAACAAAGATCTCCTGAAAAGCGCACTTGACTTTTGTCCGTCAGCTCCCCTCCTGCTGAACGCACACAGCGGGCTGGCAGAAAGTCTTTTTGTTTGACAAGTTTAAGCTGAGAGGTTTATCTTCAGCGACTGTCAATCAGAAGCTCCATGGGGCCGTACACAATGCACACAGCCACGGGGAGGTCATTGAATGATCTGCTTCTAGGCCAAAGCTGCCAATTTATAGAGACCTTTTTATTCTTATAATTGATTGCGACAGTAAATCAAAGAGGAACCAAATGGAATTTACATGTAGTAAACATTTAAAGCTGAACTCCAGTGTCTTGTACTGGAACTGCTTACTCTGAATTCACTGAACTCTCTGAGCTTCCCACAATGTGCATTAGAAGCTGCAGCCAAGACCAGTGGAGCCGGCCTCATTTCTTGGCTGGAGGACGTCCAGCATCTTCTAGCTCAGGGTTTCTCAAACAAGGTTCCATGGAACCATAGGGTTCCTCCAGAGGTTCCTTGAACAATAAGCAATTTCTGCCTCTCGGATAAGTTCCCACTGACACCCTTGATCTTTTTTTTAGCTATCTGTAAGGGAGTAATTCTTCCCAATGACCACAAGTGTAAGGAGCATTCTTCCCACTGACCATCACACTAATGTATCATGAGTTGTAGATATAGTAACTTTTAGCAGGAGTTCCCTGAGACCGGAAAGTTATTTCAAGGGTTCCTCTGTGTTAAAAAGGTTGAGAAAGGCTGATCTAGCACTTTTCTCCCCAGCCTAACTGTCCCTGGTCTTCTTTTATTTATTGAATTTCAGTTCAATCATGGAGGCTCATTACCACATGTGGGCTTTAGATAGAGCAGCCTAAATGCAAACGCAGCCTACCCAGAAAGAACCGATCTTCCAGACAGACATCCACCTATCAAGGCATACTGATATATGTATAACTCCTCTCAGAAGCCAACCCACTGCTTGCAATAGTGCAGAGGGTTCTGCCGTTTTCGGGAAGCTATGTACAGAATCCTGCTGGCCCCACACACCTGGCATGATTTTCCTGCTTCACATAGAGAAGCACAGAGACCCAGGGATGATATCGCTGGGTTTAAAGCTGATCTCCGTCTTCTAGTAAAGTTTAAATAGCTTGTATCGACCATGCTGGTCCAAACAAACTATTTACTTCATTAATGCCGTGTACACACGGGCAGACTTTTCGACCGGACTGGTCCAACGGAACGAATCCGGTGGACAATCCTCCATCGGACCTGCAGCGGACTTTTTCGGTTGAAAATCTGACGGACTTTAGATTTGGAACAAGTTTCAAATTTGTCCGACGGACTCGAGTCTGGTTGAAAAATCCGTTCTTCTGTATGCTAGTCCGACGGACGAAAACCGACGCTAGGGCAGCTATTGGCTACTGGCTATCAACTTCCTTATTTTAGTCCGGTCGTACATCATCATGTACGAATCCGCCGGACTTTGGTGTGATCGTGTGTAGCCAAGTCCGTTCGTTCAAAAGTCCATCGGAAGTCCGTCAAAAATCTGTTGAAAGTCTGTCGAAAGTCTGTCGGAAAGTCCGTCGGACAAGACCGCCCGTGTGTACGCAGCATAAGTAGCTGTGGCTGCCAGTGCTGTATAAACTGTGCGCAGCCTCAGCTACATACAGTATACAGCGCTGTGTTCTGGCAGTGGGATGGGAACTTCCCGTCCCACTGCCAGAACAAAATTGAGTCGGGCTGAGGGCTGCCCAGCCATTCACAGGGAACTTTGTAATTTATGAATAAATCATCTTATTGGCTGAGGCGGGAAGATGTCATGATCTCAGACTCAGCCAAGTTTTATATTCATTCATAAAACAGACAGCTCCCTGTGAATGGCTGAGCAGCACTCCGTTTTGTTTTCTGGGAGCAGGATTGGAAGTTCCCATGCCGCTGCCGGAACACAGCACTGCATTCTGTACATAGCTGAGACTACACAGTTTATATCACGCACAAGGCAGCTGCATCTGTTAGTGAACTAAATGGTTAATTTTGGACCAGCTTGGTTTAAATGACTTATTTTAAAAAGAAGATCAAAAATAGAAAAAAAAAAAAAAAAAAAAAAAACAACAATTATTGTCACCTAGATGGCTGCTGCAACTGTACCCCGGCGCTTCTACACAGAGAGGAACGATCAAAAACTGCCAGTTGCTCAGTTTTCTGTATTCGGTCTGCAGAGAGCCAGTGACTGTCAGTCACAGCTCTGTGCTCTGCTCCTCCAGCGCTCACTAGAGCGCCGGGTTGGATGGGGGGGCTTGGGTTGTGGCTGTCTCAATCTAATGGCTAAAAACAAGGCACAGGAGTGCAGAATGAAGTGCAATCCTGTGATTACAAGGAGATAGCTTTGGCCTTACTTCTCCTTTAAACTTCACTAAAACAAGGAAATCAGGTTTAAAATAAAGTACGTATAAAGGTATTCTTTCCTTTTTTAGCTTTGCTTCTAGGTTTTTACTACTTAGAAGGGATCAGCGAATGACCTCCCCTCTAACTACCTAGTGGGTCCATTGGTGGCAGAAAAAAGGTTACTGTAGATCTAAGGTATACGCTTTTTTTCATAGAGTACAGAAGGGTTAAACCACTAACCATGTTTTTTTAACCATTTAAAAGAGAAGTATATTATTTTATTTTATTTTTTTAGGATCATACTTACCCTAGGTGAATGCAGTATCAGTCAGATGCTGCATCTGTCCCCCGTTGGCTCCAAGACTGAGAACCGAGCGATCAAACACAGCTGTTCACTTAGTTCTCAGGGCTCACTGAGCAGAGAGCTGGTGACTGTCAGGAACTGCTGTCTGCTCTGCACCCCCCCCCCCCTCTCACTAGAGCGTTGGGCTGTGGAGGGGGTGGAAGCTGCCGGCTCAGGATCCCATCGGCTTTCTGAGAAGCTGAGCCGGGTGCCGGTCCAGGCATGTGGGCGGATCTCGACCATATGGTCACGATCTTTCTCGAGCCTGGACTGGCTTATACTGCTTTAGCCCACTGTCTGCTGAAAACGGGTCACAGGAGTGCAGAACGAGTTTTGGCTGCAATTCTGATTTAAACAACTCCAAAAATTTGCCTGATGTATGTTAGGTGTACTACATTTTGCTTTTTGATTTAACGCCACAGCAATAACTGTATTCAATTTGGAAACAAAGTCCCACGCTTACATTCTAGAGGTCAAACTTAATTTTTTTTATTTTATTATTTATTTTTTTTTTTTTTTACAAAATGTCATGCACTACATGGCCAGAAGTTTGTGGACACCTGGCCATTCCACTTACACAAGCCTGTTGGAAATTATTTTTCAAAACCATGTAAATTAATATGAAGTTGGCCCCTATTTTGCGGCTACAACAGCCGCCCTCCTGCTGCAAAGAGGCTTTCCACAATATTTTGACGTTCATCTGTGGGAATTTAAGCCCATTCAGCCAAAAAAGCATTTGTGAAGTCATTTACTGATGTTGGAAAAACCTTGGCTTACAATCAGCATTTCAGTTAATCCCATAGCTGATCAGAGGTCAGGGCTCTGCGCAGGCCACCGAGGTTCCACCACACCAAACCCATCAAACCATGTCTTTATGGAACTGGCTTTGTGCACAGTCATACAAGAAAAGAAAATAGCCTTCCCCAAAGTGTTGCCACATGTTGAAAGCGCACAATTGTCTAAAATTTTTCTGCATACTGTAGCATTAACTGTACACCTTCACTGGACTCAATATTCGGAGGGGTATTCACATATATTTGGCCATACTGTGTAGATATCTTATTAAAGCTAATTTTGTAGGGCGGGAAATGAGTAACTCAACTGCTACTCTGAAGGTTGCATAACTCAAATTATAGCTATTACGGAACTTGGGTTAAATTGGGTGATGCTGATTGTGCAACTGCACCCACAGGCAAATTAACATTGCATATAGATATAGTGATGGTATACAGACTCTTCATGGCTAGTGTTGTTCAGACAAGTCCACGTTTGATTTATCGGCAGTTTGGCCAAACTTGCCAAAAATCAGCAAAAACGCTTAATCCTATTCTGAATACCATGGAGGTTAATGCCGATCAAAGTGGGGTGCACACACCCCACTCTTACCATTAAAAGACAGATTCCCGGCTACAGAAGTTTCAGTTCATCATCAGACATCCCGAGTGACTAATCTGAACATTGACATCACCCAGGACTCAAAGTAATAAGTTTACCAAATGCAATTGGGAATTTGTAATTTAAGCTCGGTTCACATTGCTGCAACATGGGATCCGACTTGTGAGAGCCCAAGTCTCATGACATGTCAAATGCAAGGTTTCCCTATGAGAGCCATCTTAACTGATGCTACACAAGTTGCTCTGACTTTAGAACGGGTTCCGCACTACTTTGGTCCGACTTGGGTGCAATTTAAGCCCTTATACAGGCTGCTAAATAGCATCAAAGTCAGATCAAGTCAGAAGGAAGTTGCAGGTCAAAGGCGCAGGCAAAGAGGTAGGACTTTGCTGTCGCAGCAGTGTGAACCAAGCCTTATGCCCTGTACACACGACCAAACTTTTCGACCGAACTGGTCCGACGGAACAAATCCATGTGTGGGCTTCATCGGACCTTTTCTGTTGAAAAATCTGTCGGACTTTAGAAACAGAACATGTTTTAAATCTTTCCGACGGACTCGAGTCCGATCGAAAAATCAGTTTGCCTGTATGCTAGTCCGACAGACAAAAAAGGACCAAGGCGCAGCTATTGGCTACTGGCTATGAACTTCCATATTGTAGTCCGGTCGCACGTCATCACGTTCAAAATCGGACTTTGGTGTGATCGGTGTAGGCAAGTCCGTTTCATTGGAACTCCGTTGAAAAGTCCTTCGGGGTTCAGTCCGACGAAAAGTCCGGTCGTGTGTACGCGGCATTAGCGGAAGTGTACAGATCGGTGACAGGTCATAGTAATGTATGTTGAATACCCAACTGAACACCACAAATGACATAGATTTACTTCTAGGGACATTATTAAACTTTATTTTAAAAGCCATTAAGTATGCGTTTTTTTTTCAATTAAATAATTTTTAATACAGTGTGTGTTTTTTTTTTGTTTTACTTTGAGGATGGTATTATTGTACTTCTGTACTAATTCCCCTGAGAAGGGGCAGATTTCTGCTCATCCCCCTTATTGTAAAGGAGACTTCCAGATTTCACATAAATCCCTCTCTATTACAACCACTTTCTTTTTGGGGCCTAGAGAGGTGGGAAAAGAGGTCCTTTTCCCTCAACAATGGGAGGTTTTGCAGGCCCCCGCATCCCTTGTAAGGTACTACCCCCAATGTTGAAAGACTTGTGGCTTAATATGGTGCAGAAAAGGGGTGCTGAGCTTTCCTGGCCATCCAGGAGAAAAAAGGGAAATAAACAACATCGGTTTCTTCTCAAAGGTGTTGTAAACCCTTGTTTTTTGTTTTGTTTTTAAACAACAAACATGTTATACTTACCTCCACTGTGCAGTTCGTTTTGCACAGAGTGGCCCCATACCTCCTCTTCTGGGGTCCCACGGTGGCGTTGGTGGCTCCTCCTCGCATCGATTGTTCACATTGGAGAAGCGCTTTCCTTGGTGGACACCCGTGCAGGCACGCTCCCGAGTCCCGCATCTGTGTCCATTCACACAGAATGCAGGACTCGGGCCTGCCCCACCAGTCATTGGATTTGATTGACCGCAGCGGGAGCCAATGGCTGTGCTGCTATCAATCGGGACACGAGACACCAGCTACAGATGGTGTGCTTGTTCCCAGACAGAGGATGACAGTGTCCAGTGTGCAGCACTGAAAAAGGTTTTTCACCTTAATGCATAGAATGCATTAGGGTGAAAACCCATGAGGATTTACAACCTTTTCAAGGTAGAAGTACAGCCAAAGCTTGTTTCACTGCACTTCCCCTTTGGCTCATAGGAGTGGAGTTAATTCTGCAACCCGTTTTCAGCTGAAGCCCACTGTCGGCTGATATCACAGAGTCGGTCCAGGCTCGGGCAAGATCACGACAATGAAGTCGGGATCGGCTTCCTTGCCTGGAGGGGCACCTGGCGCAGCCTCTTAGTGAGCTGCGGAGAGCCTGAGCTGGCTGCTCCCGCCCCCTCCGCAGCCCAACACTCCAGTGAGCGAGGGGGGGGGGGGGGATGGGGCAGAGCAGACAGCTCTCTGCTCAGGAAACTCAGGGAACCGAGCGGTCGGTGGCGTTTGATCGCTCGATTCTCAGTCTTAGAGCCGGCAGGGGACAGATGCAGCATTGGACCAATGCTTCATCCACCTAGGTAAGTACGATTCTGCAACAAAAAAAAACATACATCTCTTAATATACCAATCTGATCCTTATCCAGGCATTCAGCCCGAGTAGCCAGTAAAGTGGCAAGGCGTGTATTCTCCCCCATTCCTGTACCATACCATGCTGCCTGCCTTTCAACATTGAAGGGGAACCTTGCAAGACTCTCTTTACTTTCAAAGCACTGTTGGGAGCAAGGACTCCTTCCCCACCTCAGGTGCCCCAAACAAGGGGAAGTGATAAAGGGGGAATGTTCAGGATTAATTTAGAATTTTACGTAACACGAATAGCAATTCTATTAATGGCCCAGATACAGAATGACAGACATTCTAGCAGGTTATACTGCTAGCAGCAGCACTCAGGGAACGTTCAGCCGTCACTCGACACGCACTCCAGAAGTGCAGAGTGAGCTCAAACAGCGAACGCATGTTTATACGACACAACCCGATCGGCCACGTGCATGACATTCTTTCCTGATGAGTCGTCCTGTGATTGTGCTGGAAACCTAGAAAGAAACAGCCTTCTCCACACGCAAACCCACATTTCCTTGAAACCTCCTTCTTCCCAAGTGAGACAAAATACCGTAATTATAAGACCTTTAATTACAAATTTATATAGATAGGGATCTGGGCAGAAACACATTTATTATTGCAGATGGAGTTTGTGAGGGTTGGGCGGCAACTCATATACTGATCCAGTTTATTTCAGCTACTGTCAGAATTCATATTACGACTAAATGCAGACCGTCCAGTATGTGCCGTTCTAAGCTCATTAGCTGCTTGGCTTTGGCTGCAATACTTTGAGTCACTGACTTGGAACAAGCATGCATATTAGAATGTTAGGGAGATAATAGAACTCCCCTAATCCATGTAAACATTGGAGATGCTGCATCACCATAAGATTCAGGCAACTAACATTTTTAAAAGGAGAGGTCAGCAGTGAGGCCTCCATATTCTCTCTGTACTGGTTTACTTTAAGGACCTGATCTCACCAGCAGCTGTGCAAGAATATAGCTACTGGTGTGCGTAGCCAATCCTGGCACATGGCACGGTTTACTTGCCAATTTATCAAGTGCTATTGGTCGCAGCACAGTGTGAGGTGATGGTTTGCGCCACACTGTTATATGCTGAAAAAATGACTGTACGTCAAAGTGTTTTTCAGCGCACACCACTGAAATAGGGTGGTGTGCACTGGTCTCATAGGAGATAAGGAATTTTGCCTCCTCTTGCGTTGGGACTACACTGGGTAGCCTTGCCCTGGTGTCAACAGGCCCTAAAACCCAACTTTAGGTTCTATCAGTAAAAGATATCTGAATTCCTTCACAACTGTAGAAGGAAATAAAAACTGCTTTCCCTGAAATATTCACCTTCCCTCTGGGAAGAACCATCCCATAGTGATGTTCTTCTTCCAGGCTGCATGACACCAATTGTCATTCAATCCACCGCCAGTATGTTTGCATTATTAAAGGACACTCACCAACACATTAGCACCCACCCAGGGCGGCCACAACTTGAAGTCTGGGCTTCAGGAGAATTCTCCAGGGAACAGCGCCCACACATAAGTGCCATTCTTTGCAAAACAAGAGCAGTGCCCACTACTAAAGAAGAGCACAAGGAACGTGCTTTGTTACATAACCATCTGGAGTTCTCCAGAAATTAATGTCTGGTGGGAAAGATGCATTTGCAGTCGGAGTCAGGATTTAATGAAAAGACCTTATCCAAAAAGCAATATGAAGTAGTCTCTAATTACATGTCTTCAAAAACCTTTCTGCCTAAGACCCCTTTCATAGTGGGGTGGTTTTCAGGCGCTTTAGCGCTAGAAATAGCCTCTGCAAAGTGCCTGAAAACCGACTCCATTCATTCCCGTGTGGTTTTCACACCGGGGCGGTGCGCTTGCGGGACGTTCTGAAAAGTCCAGAAAACAGCATCTTTGGGGCGGGTTGGGAGTATTTACCGCTTCCAAAACGCCCTGCCCATTGGAATGAATAGGCAGCACTTTAAAAGTGCCTTAAAAGGGCTGCAAAACTGGATTTTAACCCTTTTTTTTCCGGTTAAAAGTGGCCCGCTAGCTTTAGCGCTAACGACCAGCACTTTCAGTGTGAAAGTAGCCTTAAAGTAAAAATGGCACCCCCATGTTATTAATATTATACAGGATTTATATAGCGCCAACAGTTTGCGCATCGCTTTATAGCATGGGGACAGACAGTTACAATACAATTCAATACATGAGGAATCCAAGAGCCCTGCTCATTAGAGCTTACAATCTAGTGGGGAGGGTCGAGTGAATTTCTTCCAGTCTCCTCTAAACCACTGGCTGCCAAAATCATCAACCATCCGTCAACAAAGTTGGCATACAAGAAGGCTGTCTTTGTACAAGTATATCCAGAGCTCCCAGAAGGGTTTGCACTTGTTCTCTTGTTCTTCTACCGCAACCTCTAGAGCAGGTCCCAAACAAAAGGCCCACCAGGTCATTTCATGTGGCCCTCACAACTCTCCTGCAGTTGCTGCACCCACCTCATCTCCTCCCCCAACTTGTCCCAGCTGTTGGAAGCAGAGAGGAGGACAGAACTCTTCTGCCATATCCTGTGCTTCTTCGTGCAGCTGCAGAGAGCCACCTCTCTGCCACCCTATCTTTCCCCCCCACCCCCATCTCAGCAGTCAGCAACAGACAAGACAGATCTCCTACAGATCATGCGCCTCTCTGTGCAGCCACAGCTCCACCTCATCTCCGCCTCCCCTGATCGCAGCATTCAACAGACTCTGGCAGCTGACTCCAGCCCTCCTCTGGTCCCCCTCCAGACCCTGCACTCTGCTTCCCAACTCCTTTCTGGTAGCAGCACAAGGTAAGGGGGTACACTGTGAAGTAAGGGAGAGTGGGGGACTCTTGAATTCTGATGTAAGGGGGGTGAGGTGTTCTGGACATCTAGTCTTACAGATACAAACCAGGCTTTTGAGAGTAACCATTATGCTGATATGGTCCGCAATGAAATAGAGAGAGCGCAAGAGGACAGGTCTCCTTTGTCACATCCTGTGCTTCTTCGTGCAGCCGCAGAGATGCTCGTTTTTGACCCCCTACCCCGCGCCCCCCCATCTCAGCAGTCGGCAGCAGAGAGGACAGATCTCCTCCTACAGATCATGCGCCTCTCTGTGCAGCCGTAGCACCCAATCATCTCCACCTCCCCTGGTCTTAGCATTCAACAGACTCCAGCAGCTGACTCCAGCCCTTCTCTGGTCCTCCCCCAGACCCTGCACTTTCTTCTTCCCAACCAACTCCTTCCTGGTGGCAGCACAAGGTAAAGGGGGGGGGGGGTTGTACACTGTGAAGGGGGAGTGGGGAACTCTTGACTTCTAATGTTAAGCCCTGTACACAGGGGCCGAAAGCAGACATTGGCCAGTTCAATAAAAAACGTCCGTCATTCGGCCCCATGTGTTTGCCAGCCAGTCGGACAGGAGCTTGCTTCTGTCAGACGAGCATGCTGGGAAACCAGCAGCCGACTGGCTCCCGATCAGCACTCACAGTGAATGGCTGAGAGCACTGACTGGAGTGTTCTAGTGGGGGGTCCGTCCCCCTGTCAGAACAACAACTCAGTGGGAGGAGATCGCTGTACTGATGTTGGATCACTAGTACAGTGGCTTCGTCTGGAGCTGACCATTTTTTTCCAGTTCAACCCAGAAAAATAATAGTGTATACCAGGCTTAAGGGGGTTGGGGTGTTCTAGACATCTAGTCTTACAGATACAACCGGCCTTTTGAGAGCAGCTATTATGCTGATGTGGCCCGCGATGAAATAGAGAGCGTACAAGAGACACAAGAATCAACTCATTTGTCCATTGACAGTCAAAAAAAATAGGGATATGATAAATGTATTCTTGTAAGGGTCCTTCCACACTGGCTTTCCACCCAGCGGCCTGCGTTTTGCTCAGTGATCCTCTGATCACCGCATGTGCAGACATGGACCTGTCAGAGCTCCGCTCTCCTCTATGGGGAGATCAGATGAAAACGGACCGCCTGTCTCTGATCCCATCCAATCCCCAGACGGATGGAAAATAGGGTTTCCATAGGGCTGAATGGAGCATCCGATCAGGTCCATCTGCAAAACTGACAGGCGGGCCTGATCGGAAAGCCCGTGTGAAAGAGGCCTTAGGGGTTGTAAAGGTAAAAGTATTTTCACCCTAATGCATTCTATGCATTAAGGTTAAAAAACATCCGACAATACCGCCCCCCCCCCAGGCCCCCCGTTTTACTTACCTGACCCCTCGAAAGTCCCACGCTCGCCCCCGACATCCTCTTCGCCGCTCAGCCTGGCCGTTGATTGGTTATAGTGGATGTATTGAAAGCAGCGCTGCCGTCAATCACATCCAATGACGCGGCGCGCCGGGCCGAGTGATACAGTGAGCGCCTATGGCCGCCAGCTGTACCACGGGAGCGCACCTGCAAGCACTCAACACCATGCGAGGGAGCTTGTATAAAAGGTGTTGAGTCCTTGCAGGGGGGGGGGAGCCAAGACAGCCGCCGAGGGACCCCAGAAGACCAGGTTCGGGGCCACTCTGTGCAAAACGAGCTGGAGGTAAGTATAACATGTTTGTTATTTAAAAAAAAAAAAAAAAAAAAAAAAAAAAAAAACTATCTTTAGTGATCCTTTAAGCCCATCTGCACTGTTTCGATGCAAAGATCTGCAAAGGACTGGTTTTTACTGGCAGTTCAGGTATAAAACAGTGCTGTAGTTCTATGGACTGGACAACAATGAACCATAAATGTAATGGACACCACCTGATGAGACAAAAGCACACTTGTCCTTTAAAGTAAACCTGTCAGCTTCTACAAAGTGTTTAAATAATAACGGAAAAGCGTAGACATGCCTATGTTTATCAAACCAAATCCTATGTGCCTGGGGAGGACCTCGGATCCCAGGCCCAGCTATATACAGAGTCTCGACTTTGTGCAGTCACCAGCTCAAATGTATAACAGTTTTATGGCAGAGCTTCCACTGGCCAATGAGGATCGCGCATTGGGCTCATAAACGATAAGTAAAATCATTGGATTGTTATTTTTTTCACCTTTTAGGACCTGATGGTGAAGGAATATGACTCCGGAGATATTTCATAAAGTCTGGCAACCCTGGAATTGTTATGTTATCCAGGTCTGTCTCTACTGAAGTTTCAAATCATGACATAACTTATGACAGAACACCATTATTTGCTATATTTGGTAACATTCAAGGCATTCGTGTTTGAACTGCCTGTTTTCCTTTCTTCAGTGTTATGATTCATATTTTTTTGGTGTCCTATCATTTATAATGAATAAAACCTTTAAAACAAAGAGAAACAAGGGAAGCACATGTATTGTTATTACTCACTCTGGTCTAATTTATATGCACATAGAGATTGTATTAAAAGAACTGTTAACCACTTGCTTACTGGGCACTTAAACCCCCCTCCTGCCCAGACCAATTTTCAGCTTTCAGTTCTAATGCACTTTGAATGACAATTGCGCGGTCATACAACACTGTACCCAAATGACATTTTTATCATTTTTTCCCACAAATAGAGCTTTCTTTTGGTGGTATTTGATCACAGCTGGTATTGTTATCTTTTGCTAAACAAACAAAAAAAGATGGAAAATTTTGAAAAAAAAAAAAAAAATCATGTTTCATAGTTTGTTATAAAAAATTTTGCAAGCAGGTAATTTTTCTCCTTCATTGATATGCGCTGATGAGGCGGCACTGGTGGGCACTGATAGGCACAGTTAAGGTGGAAGTAAACCCTCCTATCGTTTTCAGCCAAGGAAGCCACCATCTTGGCCTCTGTTTAGTCTAGAACTGCCATGATGCTGCACATGTGATCCGTTATGACACCCCCCATTGGATGGTTTGACAGTTTGGTTGAGAGCACAATCAATGGGAGTGTTACATTTCCGGCACGTGCCGGAAAGGTAACTGTTTTATGGATGGGTTCACTTCAGCTTTAAGGCGGAACTGATAGGCACAGATGGCCACTGAAGGGTGGCATTGGTAGGTGACACTGATGTGCAGCACTGTTGATGAGGCACCGATTGTGGGCACTGATGGGTGGCAGCACTACTGTTAGGTGGCACTGTTAGGTGGCACAGGTGGGCACTGAGGAGCTGGTGGCAGCTCTCCGTGATCGGGACTGATGTCCCTCTCATGGCCGCTGGTGATCGGCTTTTTTTTTCTTAGCCGATTACCGGCTAAGAAACCGGCTTTTTTTTTTCTTATTAGCCGATTACCGGCTCTGTTTACATCACATGATCAGCTGTCATTGGCTGACAGCTGATCACGTGGTAAGGGGTCGGGATTGACTCCTTACTCCGATCCAGCGAGTCTCATAGACCTCACTGATCACAGGGCATGTGCAGGCCGCTCGGGCATGGGAGGACGTCAATAGGCGTACTCCCGTCAAAGCAGGTCCGCGCTGTAGTCGTCATTCGGCTATAGCGTGGATCTGAAGTAGTTGAAGGCCAACTTAACAGTTTGAAACTAGACATTTCATGTGCATCAAAACAAAAAGGTGTGCAGACTAATGCCAGGTACACACGAGCGGACTTTACGGCAGACTTTGCCCGGCGGACTTTGACAGACTTTACGATGGACTTTCTGAATGAACGGACTTGCCTACACACAATCCAAAGTCCGTCGAATTCGTACGTGATGGCGTACGACCGGACTAAAACAAGGAAGTTCATAGCCAGTAGCCAATAGCTGCCCTAGCATGGCTTTTTGTCCGTCGAACTAGCATACAGACGAGCGGACTTTTCGACCGGACTCGATTTCGATGGATTGATTTAAAACATGTTTCAAATCTAAGTCCGTCCAACTTTTGAGCAAATAAGTCCGCTGGAGCCCACACACGATCGAATTGTCCGACGAAATCACGTCCGCCGGGCAAAGTCTGCCGTAAAGTTCGCTCGTGTGTACGCGGCATTACAGTTAGTTATCTTAGGAAAGCAGCCATAGCCTCAGTAGAAAAGCCAATCCCCTGCCAGTGTGCTGTAAAGAAGGACCCTTGCTTTCCAAATGGAAGCATTGTCTAATTCAGCCTTTTTTCAACCAGAAAGCCCTGAGGTTTAGTCAGGGGTGCGTGGGCAAAATGCCTAAAAATTTCCCAAACATTCTACACAAGCCAGTGAGTGGATCAAGCCTGCCTGTCAGTTACACAAAGCACAGGTTTTCATTGTGCACCATTGCAAACTTCTACAACCTTCTAGCCACCGGCGTCCTAACCAATGATGTCAATCGATAAGGAGGAAGCCAGGCGCCTGCACAGCATCCTTGTTTGCCCCTCTCCTGCCCCTCTTTGTCAGCCCTGGGGTCACATTAGCTGATTGAGGGAGAGAAACTGCAGGAGAAGAGAAACACTGGATACGAGTCCAGTGTGTAAAGGTGTGTTTGCTTTGGAAAAATAAATTAACTCTAATGTTGGGTGTCCTTGATGTCCTACATTTTTTAATTGGGTGCTCCAAGATTGTGCATAATTTTTAAAGGGTGCCTTGAATTAAAAAAAAGTTGAGAAACACTGGTCTGATTGAACACTATCAGGTCCAGACTCCAGAACCATCCCACTCTACCTAAAAGCCTCACCACACCAGGCACCCCAACAGGACATGCCAGACCACCGACACACATTAAAGGAAAGACCATGACAGCAACCCTCAAGGAATGCAACCCTCAAAACAAGTCACCAGTGGCAGCTCCCATAACAGAATTTCCCAAAAATCTGTTGAAATTTTTTTTTTATAATGCGTACAGCAGAAAAGCTTTCGAAGTCCCTTTGTGACCAACAAGAGGCCAAAAAAATTGCAGACATGCCACACAAATCAGAGATTCGCTACAAAGGTACAAGGTCGTGGGTACGGCCAGAAAGAAGACTTCAGTGTGATGTTTCCACACCATCCACCATTAGTGAGCACACAAAGCCTCTTACCAGAAAATATTGACTAAGAACTGAGTGGTCAGCAAGAGGCAAAAAAATTCCAGACACATCACTAATCTGTGAAAGTCAAGCAAGGTCCTCCAAGTCCATTCCTAGGCAGAGGTGTACAGGCAGACCCAGATTTACATCAGACTCATACTTACCAAGAGTAATGCCGCGTACACACGGTCGGACTTTACAGCAGACTTTGCCCGGCGGACTTTTCGACGTGCTTTACGACGGACTTTCTGAATGAACGGACTTGCCTACACACAATCCACAAAAGTCTGTCGAATTCGTAAGTAATGACGTACGACCGGACTAAAACAAGGAAGTTCATAGCCAGTAGCCAATAGCTGCCCTAGCGTGGCTTCTTGTCCGTCGAACTAGCATACAGACGAGGGACTTTTCGACCGGACTCGAGTTCGACGGATAGATTTAAAACATGTTTCAAATCTAAGTCCGTCCAAATTTTGAGCAAACAAAGTCCGCTGGTGCCCACACACGATCGAATTGTCCGACGAAATCCCGTCCGCCGGGCAAAGTCTGCTGTAAAGTCCGCTCGTGTGTACGCGGCATAAGAAGAAATCTACCCCTAGAAGGAAAGTTCACTCCTGCAGGAGTAATCATGGGGAAAAAAAAAGTGTCTCCACTGAAGCTTTATCACCAATCCTTGTTTCCACTACAACCCAAAATTATCAAAATCCAATTTTCACAGGGACAGAAAGTGAGGTGAAATCTTGTGAACAGGGGCACAGACAGCAAAACAAACATTACAGGGGTGTTAACCCTTCCCTATGCTATCCAAAAAAGGTAAACAATGTTTTTTTGGCTGGAGTTGCACTTAAAAATGTACCTGTTCCAACTTATATACAAATTCAACTTAGGAACAAACCTACAGAATCTATCTTGTTTGTAACCAGGGGACTGCCTGTACTGCATAAGCTCTAGCCGGTGCTTGCCAATATAAAACGGAAGCCAGGACCTTACCTATTCAGCATCATATTAGGAGCAACAATCTTTCTTGGGAAGCTTTTTGAAGGCTGGGACAGTCAAAGTGGGAGTAGATTCCCTTGGTTGATTTCTACCTATAGGTAAGCCCATAATAAGGCTTACCTATATGTATAGTAAATATCTCCTAAACATGCACCGTTTAGAAGATATTTACTTGTGATGCTGCCGGAGATGTTACCGATGCATGTGCTCTGAAGGAATGGTGTAACTGTGCCATTCCTTCAGAGCTCTGTGCCGTTAACAGTGTGACATCATTGCAACTCATCCAGTCAAAGGACCAGAGCCTGCCAACCTGGAAGGAAGACCAGGTGAAGATGGAAGCCCTGGCAGCGGTGACACCACGCGGCACTGGAGGGCATTGTTTTAAGGGAAGTTTCACTTAATGTGCTAGTATGTGATGCTTAGTTACTAGCACATTATAACATTACCTTGCAGGAGGAACATATTTTTTTCCTTTACCGAGTTTACTACTGCTTTAAATCAATGTTATGGCCTCTGACTTGATCGCACAATCTGCACTAATCTGAACACTAATTCTTGGAAAAACTTGCATGATAACACGTTAAACTAGTATTTTATAGACAAAGCACGTTGTGTTTTTAATATGACATTAGAAACTGTAAAACCACAACATTAAAAAAGATAAGGAAAAAAAATAACAAAAATATAAAACTAGACATGATCAGTGCTGTGGTTCATACACTAAACTACTAAGCTTTCCCCCGCCCTCCCGTCAGGAGAAGACAACGGCCCGGCAGGAGGGATTCCTGCATCACTGTATGTGTTGATGGGGGAATTGAGCAAATTTTATTCCTGCAACCCATGGTTGCAGGAAAGAAAGTTTCTTTGTGTATGGCCAGCTCTAAGATCAGGGAACATCGAGCACTAGGATAAAAAGGTGCAACTAAACTAGAGCAGGGGAACATCAGAGGCTTTTCTGGTTAATAGAGAAAACCAGAGGCATCTTATGCCGTCTGCTCTGAGGAAGGACCGTTTACAGAATAGGTTCCTTTAATATTATTACAAGAGAATATGGCTCCCTCTGCTGAGAATATACAAAAGCTACACTTTAGTTTATTTCTAGTCAGAGTATTGATTGTCAATCCAACACAGTGTCACTAATTCTCTATTTAAGAACAGTAAATAGTTACGTGGTCACCATAGAGCCCTATCAGCCCCATGCTGTGCTGTATACAGTGCTCAATACATTTTATATGGTATGATGTGGGCTTGTAAGAACACAGCAATGGCAGTGAATGTGTTAAGCCTGCAGACATCCTTATGTGGAGGGCTGTTAAATTTTCTTGAAACAAAACAATAGTTCTGTGTGCTGCATTCTTTCCAAATGACTCCAGCATTCTCCTGTTTCTTGACAACCTGAAAGGAGGTGCCGTAGATCCACATTTGTAGAACGAACAGACAGAAGGGACTAATATTACACGTAAAGACCCAGAGACCCCATGGTGTCACAGCATTGCCAGCGCTCAATAAAGCAGCATGCTGGGTGTAACTGGGGCTCATGAACTTAGCAAGCTTACTCCTTAACACAAGGATTAATTTCTGAGGAAAGCTTTTAAAGAAACCCATGAAGTAAAATGCAAGGTCCATATACAAAATCAGTAAGGTAGGGTAAAAAAAAAAATATGTTATATAAGAAAAATGTTATATACTTGCCTTACCCCTGTATTTTGCATTGCCAAACTTTAAAAGGGGTGAGGGCTCCTTCCAACACAATCCTGGAAATAATGAGGCTCCCATATCTCATTAGAAGATGCTCTTGTATTAGAGTGTGTCTTCTTGCAAGAGTTGGCATGCTTAGGCCTGTTGGTCAAGGTCATGGCAAGTTTTGTTACCATGCATTGTATTGCACAACGGCATCGCTATTTATTTCTGTGCGTTTTGTCACTGCCCTTTATGTGTGTATCCTTTTTCACTTACCAAGGATGGTAGGATGTGGGTCTTCTGGCCTGCCTTCAAGTCTATTGTTTTATAGCAGCTTAAGTCAGAGCTGGATCCATCTACAGGGCAAACTAGGCAAGAGCCTAGGGTCTGGTGGATGCCAAAGGTGCCTAGCTGCCCGTTCCTTATAACATCACCGCCCATCATGCCCCAGGCGGTGACATCATAAGGGGCGGGGCCTCCATAGGACGTCACCAGGTGACCCCGTCCCATGCAAATATAAGTAGTGGCACACTGGAGAAGACCAGGCAAAAGAGCGAGAAGATAGCAGAGGAGACCCTACAGAAGACAGCGGACAGAGGGAGAAGAATCGGAGAGAGAGCGGAGAAGAACCAGAGAGAGGAGAAGAACCAACAGAGGCAGAAGACATCAGCGGAGGACACAGAAGAGCCAGAGAGGGGAGAACAGATTGGAAGAGACGACGGAGTTGCCTATTAAATTATTTTAAAAACCTGTGTAATGTGTTTTATCTTTTAAACTTTTTTTTTAAGGTGAATGGGTAGGGGTACAATGTACCCTATACTCATTCACATAGGGTGGGGGGCCGGGATCTGGGAGCCCCCTTGTTAAAGGAGGCTTCTAGATTCCGATAAGCCCCCCGCCCGCAGACCCAAACAACGGCCAGGGTTGTCGGGAAGAGGCCCTCGTCCTCATCAACATGGGGACAAGGTGCTTTGGGGTGGCGGGGTGCAGAAGACCCCCTGCCCCAAAGCACCCACCCCCCCATGTTGAGGGCATGTGGCCTGGTATGGTTCAGGAGGGGGGGGTGCTTGCTCGTCCCCACCCCCTTTCCTGACCTGCTAGGCTGTGTGCTCGGATAAGCTCGGACCCCAACACCGTTTTGTTCGTGGGGGGGTCCCCTTAAAATCCATACCAGACCGAAGGGCCTGGTATGCTCTTGGAGGGGGAACCCATGCCGTTTTTTTTTTTTTAATTTGACGTGGAGTTCCCCCTCAAGATCCTAAGAGCACAAGTCGCATGCCAAAGTCGGATCAGTCAAGATGACGATCCGACTTTGATCCGACTTCAGTGATATTCAATGGGCTGAAGTAGGATCAAAGTCGGACCAAAGTATTGCAGGGAGCATTTTTAAAGTCGGACCAGGTAAGACGGCTCCCTTAGGGAAACATTGATTTTCACACGACATGCGACATGAGCTCCCAATGTCAGAGCTATTCTGGTGCAGCTGTGCATAGTAACCAATCAGCTTCCAGGTTTTATTGTCAAAGCTTAAAGGGGTTGTAAAGTTGTTGTTTTTTTTTTTTTAAAATAACAAACATGTTATACTTACCTTCACTGTGCAGCTCGTTCTGCACAGAGTGGCCCCGAACCTGGTCTTCTGGGGTCCCTCTGCGGCTGTTTCAGCTCCTCCCCGCAAGCATTTACCACCTTCATGCGAGCTCCCTCGCACGGTGGTGAGTGCTTGCGGGCGCGCTCCCGTGATACAGCCGGCGGCTATAGCCGCTCGCTGTATCACTCGGCCCCGCCCCCCGGCGCGCCGCGTCATCGGATGTGATTGACAGCAGCGCGAGCCAATGGCTGCGCTGCTTTCAATCCATCCACTGCAGCCAATCAGCGACCAGGCTGAGCTGCAATGAAGCTGACGAGGACGAGGAGCGAAGATTCGAGGCGTCAGGTAAGTAAAACGGGGGGGCTGGGGGCGGCGGTACTGTCAAAAGTTTTTTCACCTTAATGCATAGAATGCATTAAGGTGAAAAAATTTTTACCTTTACAACCCCTTTAATTAAACAAGCTAAAGTTAGAAGCTGATTGTTTACTACGCACAGCTGCAACAGAGTCTGTGTGCACCAGTTTTAGAAAATCTTACCCACCCTGTGCACTTTTTTTGGGTGTTCATATACACTTTTTTGGTTCACAGGGTGTTTAGTTTTTGCGCACTATGGGATCAGGAAAAATAAAGAAATATTTCCCCAGAAGTCTTACTTGAAAGGTAGTGACATCAAGCCCTTTGACGTGGAAGAAGAGGATATAAATGTTTAACTTTTTCTTACATTTTTCAAGTACCTATATGCAGCGAACGAGAGGGGGCCCAGGTCTATTAAGTGGACCTTGCATTTTACAGCAAGGTCAACATTAATTGTTTTATAGTAGTTTGAGTCAGAGCTGGATCATCTACAGGGCAAACTAGGTAGCAGCCTGGACCTGGTCGATGCCGAGGGTGCCTAGCTACAATCTTCAGCCTCTCAATAAACCTGGGGATGATGCAAACTGGTCAAAGCTTTGCAATTGGCCATCACTTAATATGGGAGGATACCCTTGCAGGCAATTGTGTGTCTGATGAAACAATGCAAAAGAGTGACTGCCCATTATTGTCCTTATCAATGTCAACGGGACTGTCCGAGGAGGACAAAGAGGCTACCTTTCCTAGGGCCCTATTTAGCCCTATTCCATTTCTGGCCGAGGTTCATTTTAAAAATGCAAAAACACCAATCTAGAATGGGGGCTTTACTACAGCTCTAATAAACCTGCCAAGTCCCTAAAACACCAGTGATCTGATGCATCTTTACAGATCTCCAGCGATACATCTGGACTGGAGCAGACAGACACTGTACGCCAACAGCCTGTACTTACTTCTGTAGTAAACACAGTCTGGTGTACACACAGCGTGGGCCGGCACAGCTGCACATTTCAGTGTTCGCAATCTGCAACAATTTCCATTCCTGAGCACACCAAGCCTTGCTGTCATCTGCCTTCTACTAAAAGTGCACCACGTTGTAATGCGAATGATGAAATGTGCTTGCGTTTACTGCACACCACTGCTTCTACATGTGTCCATGTCATTGATTGGTGCTAAAAGTTGATAGCAGCAAGTGAGCCCCTAAAAAAATTCAGATATGAAGACAGGAAAACGTATAAACCATGGGGATCACAATGAACATTGGTCTTCCTGGATTTGTCCTTATCCTCTGCACATTTCTCAACACACCTACTTAGAAATCCAGGGAAAGAAAATCCAGCGAAAACTCAAACTGGCCGATTTGTGGCCATAAAGAGTCTGCATAGGAAAAATATTCAAAGAATCTTTTCAGCTGGTGACACCGGTCACTTCCAAAGGTCAGAGTATATGAATGTTAACTGGCAAAATTCCTCTAAAGTAATTGGCGGTGGATTATAGGCAGTGCAGATGACCCAATGGAAAAACTGATGAACCAGCGGTGTGAAAGGAGCAAATGATCATCCGTTCCTTTCTAATGACCAGGAACCAAAACAAATAAGAAGCTTGTATGTAACCACAGAAGATAATGGCCTCTATTCTACCATGCATTTACAAAAAAAAATAGTCCAAATAGTCACCATTAAATCATTCTTTGCAGCTATTACCTTTTGTACCACCACCCCCTCCCCTTTAGAATGTAAGCTCTACGAGCAGGGCCTTCCTGTACTTTTTGTATTGAACTGTACTGTAATTGTGTTGTCCCCACTATACGTTGTAAAGCGATGCGTAAACTGTTGGCGCTATATAAATCGCGTGTAATAATAATAATAATAGGAGATTTTTTCTGTGATTTATTTGAATATCATCACATAAACCAGGGGTGCCCAACAGCTGGCACGAGGGCCACGTAGCCCACAAAGCCCTCTGATGTAGTGTCAGAAACCATGAAATCAGACAGACAGAAGTACAGTTAAATCACACTTGTTTAATAATAAACAAAATGTAGTCAAAACATAGCCAGAGTTCAGGAACCAGAACGGATAGTCAGACAAGCCAAACGTCAGGGAGCTGGAGATGAGCGTAGTTAAACAGCAAGCAGGATCTGGAGCCAGAAGGGATGTCAGCCAAGCAAGTGTTTTAAACAGGAGTGCACAGCGTCTCTGTGATGTTGACTAAGGCTAAGGCAGAGATCCTCTGGGCTGGACGGGTTAAGTAGGCAGGACTGACGAGCAGGATATCAATAAACAGCTGAGTAACTATGGAGAGATAGGAGCTGGCAATTAGCCGACAGCTGAGTGGCCAGCTTAGAGAAGGAAGGGCTGAGCCCAGTCCTGACAGGTGGCCTGCGACCTCCTGCTCTGGAATGGCGGGTCGGCAAGCCCAGATCGTGAGTTCCCAACCCCCAATCCCAGAGCATCAGTGTTCTGAATGGAGCCAGAGCTAGAGGAAGCATAGCTGCAGAGGGAGCAGAGCCGCATAAGCTGATACTTCCTATATAGTACCGACTCTTGTTACAGGTGGAGTGATACCAAATGCACTCCGCCTTGGAGAGCAACAACTGCAAATACCTGTAGCAAGAGAGATTCCTGAATGGAAGATTTTTATTAAAAGTCAGTTAAAATTCTAAAATCACAGTGTATATAGAGGCATCTCTTTTCTGCACCTTCAGTGCACCTGCAGGTTACCTGCTCTGAGCTATAGACTTCTATTACCTGCAGGTTTGGTGCGCTTTCAGAAAGTGCACTACAGCTGCAGAATATGACAAAGTGCAGGTAACCTGCAGGAAAGCACTGCGCTGCAGGTAAACCCGCAGTACATAAGTGTGAAAGCAGCCTTATGCCGCGTACACACGAGCGGACTTTACGGCATACTTGGTTCGGCAGACCGGAGTCCGTCGGACAATTCGATCCTGTGTGGGCTCCAGCTGACTTTTTTCCCCCAAAAGTTAGACGGACCTAGAAATGAAACATGTTTCAAATCTTTTCAACGGACTCGAGTTCAGTCGAAAAATCCGCTCGTCTGTATTCTAGTCCGACGGACAAAAACCGACGCTAGGGCAGCTATTGGCTACTGGCTATCAACTTCCTTATTTTAGTCCGGTCGTACGTCATCACGTACGGATCCGTCGGACTTTGGTTGATCGTGTGTAGGCAAGTCCGTTCATTCAGAAAGTCCATCGAAAAGTCCGCCGAACCAAGTATGCCGTAAAGTCTGGTCGTGTGTACGCGGCATTAGGCCTCTTTCACACTATCGGTCTAATCGGGTCCACCTGACGCTTATTCAGGCGAACCCAAATCAGACCCTCCATTCACCTCTATGGAGCGGCAGATGTAAATGGACTTGTGTCCTTTTACACCCGCCTACCTCCAATCCAATCCGCTAAAAATAAAAACACAGAAGGGGCGGATCAGATCGGAGGATTCATAGTGTAGAGCGGGCTGTGTCCCTGTCTGCTCTGCATTTGCTGAGTGGACACAGACCTGTCATCCGTCTGCTCCACTCATTGTGACCCGTGACTGGTTAACAAGACGCTTAAAGGGAAGTAAACCCTGATGGGTTTTAGTTCCTCTTTTGCTCCCTGCAAATTAAAAGCATAATGGGCTAGTATGCATCGCATACTAGCCCATTTTGTAACACTTACCTGCAAACGAATCCATGGCTGTCCCCTGTGCAGACTGCGTTGATCTTTGCCCCTCTTCCTTCCGGGGGGGTCAGTAACGGCACACGCTGGGGGAAGAAATGACATGGAGGTCCGTTTCTTCACAGCACATGCGCCGATTACATCATCTGAGCACTACAAGTGAAATATCTCCTAAGTGGCGCATGTTTAGGAGATATTTCCACTACCTATAGGTAAGCCGGATTCTAGGCTTATCTATAGTTAAAAGTCACTAAGGAGGGTTTACAACCACTTTAAGTAGCCCTTGCTCTTCAAAAGATTGGGCACCGCTGACATAAAACAAAATGTACAAGGCAACAGTTCTGGGCACAACCCTTCTTCAATCCAAAAGCCAATACAATTCATGAAACAACATTTTTCTCTTTATATTTAGTGCCCCTGAAATAACATATCACATGATTACCCTCAAAAGGTATCAGTTACATCAATTAGTACGTTAATCCCAAGCAGCTTTTTAATTAGCGCTACACTTTACTTGATATATATATATTTTTTTTTAGCTGACGATCGCCGAAGACTCTCCTTTCATAGGTGGCTGTTTATAGAAGGTGGTGGTGACCCGGTGGTTAAAGTGATGAACAAAAAGTGTAGAGCAAATGGAAAAAGTAGTATGTATTGAACCACAGAAAATACCCGACTCTATACTACATACAAACATTTAGTCAATGCACTACTGCGATTTTATAGAGAATACAGATACAATCATATCAGCCGCTGCCCCCAAAGGAACTCACAATCTATCGTCCATGAATATCTTAGTAAAGTTGGGAAGATTGCCTATTAACTTTACCAATATGTTTTTAGTTTGTGAGTAGAACGTAGAAACTCTACAGGAAACAAATGCAAACATCGGAGTAATACACAAACTCCATAAAGGTTGTGTATCCAGAGTGGTTTCAAGACCAGGACCCAGTGCTAAAAAGCAATAAAAGTCCACCACTAAGCAGAGTAATTCTAAGGCAAATCTCCAGCGGGCTCCCCCCTACATGCCCACTCCATATCCCCTTCCCTCACTACTCCTCTAACCGATCACTCCCATTACAAGATTAAGATGTATTTATTACAGGTACCTATACAGTGCCATTAATTTATGCAGCGCATATTATATATATATATATATATATATATATATATATATATATATATATATATATATATATATATATATATATTTTCAGACCCCCTTAAATTTTTCACTCTTTGTTATATTGCAGCCATTTGCTAAAATCATTTAAGTTCATTTTTTTCCTCATTAATGTACACACAGCACCCCATATTGACAGAAAAACACAGAATTGTTGAGAGTTTTGCAGATTTATTAAAAAAGAAAAACTGAAATATCACATGGTCCTAAGTATTCAGACCCTTTGCTCAGTATTTAGTAGAAGCGCCCTTTTGATCTAATACAGCCATGAGTCTTTTTGGGAAAGATGCAACAAGTTTTTCACACCTGGATTTGGGGATCCTCTGCCATTCCTCCTTGCAGATCCTCTCCAGTTCTGTCAGGTTGGATGGTAAACGTTGGTGGACAGCCATTTGTAGGTCTCTCCAGAGATGCTCAATTGGGTTTAAGTCAGGGCTCTGGCTGGGCCATTCAAGAACAGTCACAGAGTTGTTGTGAAGCCACTCCTTCGTAATTTTAGCTGTGTGCTTGGGTCATTGTCTTGTTGGAAGGTAAACCTTCGGTCCAGTCTGAGGTCCTGAGCACTCTGGAGAAGGCTTTCATCCAGGATATCCCTGTACTTGGCTGCATTCATCTTACCCTCGATTGCAACCAGTCGTCCTGTCCCTGCAGCTGAAAAACACCCCCACGGCATGATGCTGCCACCACCATGCTTCACTGTTAGGACTGTATTGGATAGGTGATGAGCAGTGCCTGGTTTTCTCCACACATACCGCTTAGAATTAAGGCCAAAAAGTTCCATCCTGGTCTCGTCAAACCAGAGAATCTTATTTTTCACCATCTTGGAGTCCTTCAGGTGTTTTTTTAGCAAACTCCATGCGGGCTTTCATGTGTCTTGCACTGAGGAGAGGCTTCCATAGGGCCACTTTGCCATAAAGCCCCAACTGGTGGAGGGCTGCAGTGATGGTTGACTTTCTACAACTTTCTCCCATCTCCCGACTGCATCTCTGGAGCTCAGCCACAGTGATCTTTGGGTTCTTCTTTACCTCTCTCACCAAGGCTCTTCTCCCCGATAGCTCAGTTTGGTCGGACGGCCAGCTCTAGGAAGGGTTCTGGTCATCCCAAACGTCTTCCATTTAAGGATTATGGAGGCCACTGTGCTCTTAGGAACCTTAAGTGCAGCAGAAATATTTTTGTAACCTTGGCCAGATCTGTGCCTTGCCACAATTCTGTCTCTGAGCTCTTCAGGCAGTTCCTTTGACCTCAGGATTCTCATTTGCTCTGACATGCACTGTGAGCTGTAAGGTCATATAGACAGGTGTGTGGCTTTCCTAATCAAGTCCAATCAGTATAATCAAACACAGCTGGACTCAAATGAAGGTGTAGAACCATCTCAAGGATGATCAGAAGAAATGGACAGCACCTGAGTTAAATATATGAGTGTCACAGCAAAGGGTCTGAATACTTAGGACCATGTGATATTTCAGTTTTATCTAGTTTAATAAATCTGCAAAAATGTCAACAATTCTGTGTTTTTCTGTCAATATGGGGTACTGTGTGTACATTAATGAGTAAAAAAATGAACTTAAATGATTTTAGCAAATGGCTGCAATATAACAAAGAGTGAAAAATTTAAGGGGGTCTGAATACTTTCCGTACCCACTGTATATTGTACATTCACATCAGTCTCTGCCTTTAAAAAGCTTACAATCTAAGGTCCCCAATTTACATTCATACATACTAGGGACAATTTAGCCTACCAACATGTCTTTTGAGTGTGGGAGAACACCGTTGCACTCAGAGGAAACCAGTGTTGGTACACAGGTACAAGCAGAACATGCAAACTCCAGGCAGGTAGTGTCATGGTTGGGATTCCAACAGACAACCCTAGTCCTGCCAGGCGGAAGTGCTAACCACTTAGCCATGGTGCTGACATATCTAAATGCCTTTTAACCATTCTAAAACCATGGTCAAGCTTCCTTAGACCCGCTCGATACTTCCAGGCCTGCCCCCTGCCACATGTTGTGGCACCTTGGTCTAACCTATATATCACAAGAGGCCTCAGAGGTGACATAGGAGTTAGAGGAGAGAACCTCCATGGTGGATGGTGGAAGACAAAGGCACCCAACATTACATAAAGTGTCAAATACTAAGTAAAAGAACAAAACTGCAGCATTCAGAGGGAAGGAAGGACACATGGGTCACCAGAGAGGTATGTTTAAAGAATATGTACACCCAACACTTCATATTCCTGATATGTGGCTGCTGTACCATGTACTTGTATGAGAAAGTATCCTGTTCTCTTTGCATTGCTTCCTTTGTGTGAAATCCCTGGTGTTTCTGCCAGCCAATTGATTATTATTCTTAAGTCAGAGAAGTACTAAAAATGCCTTAAAAGCACCCCACTACTATGATTACAAAAAAAAAAAAGTCTTGAAGGCAGGAATTTAAATCTGGGTGAACGCCATGCCTCTAGCAGGTTTCCATCTGGAATGAATGGGAAAACCATATGTTAACAGTTAGAATCGGCACTATGTGCACCTGATTGTACATTCTTTCTAGGAAACGTAGAACACAGATCACAGGAACATATGCACGCTGTGTTTGAAGAAAAAATATCAATTCTGGGAATGAGTGTTCCCAGTATCCCTTAACACCAGAGGCGATGTACAACATGTTATTAATATTGCCAATGATGTACCAAACACAACATCTCAGATTTATGTGTAGACATCTGACACATACAGTATATTTATGCAGCAGAAATGATTACTTGTTACATGATTACTGATCATTTCAGGTATAGTCAAGTCCTAATGAACAACTCACAAACTCTGCAAGAAATGGAAGCACAAGTGGCTTATGGTGTTAAAAGCCTGATTGCAATTCAGGTGTTTTAGCTCAAATTGGATCCTCAGCAGTGGGTAAAAATATATAAAACAGCTTTTGTCGGTATATACAGGTACTCCTCACTTAATGACCAGGTCATTAAACAAATTGGTTGTTAAATGAGGAGTCACAAGTAATCAGTATTTTAAGCATTCATAACTACTGTACTGTACTGCAGGGCTCAAAATTTCAAGTCCTAAGCTACTAGCCAGGCATCAAGAGTTACTCGCCACCAGTTGCCCCGCCTAACCCCTACCTTGCCCTGCCCCTAATCACACCCTCATAAATCTCATGAAATGACACTTAAATATTTTATGCAGAATTAGGTTACAAAAATAAATATTAACAACAACTTTATCAGTTCCCTTCAGCACAGCCTCACCAGTTCCCCTCAGCACAGCCTCACCAGTGCCCATCAATGCAGCGCGACATGTACCCATCATTGCAGCCTCGCCATGCCCAACATTGCAGCCTCGCCGTGCCCAACATTGCAGCCTCGCCGTGCCCAACATTGCAGCCTCGCCGTGCCCAACACTGCAGCCTCGCCGTGCCCAACACTGCAGCCTCGCCGCGCCCAACACTGCAGCCTCGCCGCGCCCAACATTGCAGCCTCGCCGCGCCCAACACTGCAGCCTCGCCGCGCCCAACATTGCAGCCTCGCCACACCCAACATTGCAGCCTCGCCAGGGCGGAGGAAGAGAGAGGGTGCCCAGATCATGTCTGGAGGAAGTGGAGAGCCACGGGATTACAGAGCGCGAATAGCATGCTGTTACAGCTTACATTGAAATTGCCTCCGTTCTGTTCGCCGTCACACACAGCACCGCCTCCTCCTAACCCCGCGCCTGTGATAGACAGAACACATCCCAGCATTGGACCCGCATTCTGTCTATCACAGGCGGGGTTAGGAGGAGACGGGCTGTGTGTGACGACAAGCAGAGCGGAGGCAATTTCAATGTAAGCTGCAACAACGTGCTATACTGCTCGGTGACCCCGTGGCTCTCCTCTTCCTCCATGCTCTCTTCCACCGGGGCGATCGCTGGGATAACGGCTCCCGATCAACCCCACTCGCTGGCCGTGCTCGCCCCCCCCACTCCCAGGCAGCCCAGCTCCTCGCCAGCCCTCATTTTCCACTCGCAAAATGCGAGTATGCAAGTGGAAAATTTGAGGGCTGTCATACTGTATTGTGAAAAAAAGGTCTAAACACACAACTCCAGCTCAATAATGTTGTTTTAATTTGCATAAATACAGAACACCAACGAAAATTCTGTACTGTACAATACAATGATGTATAGCGCAACGTTCGGGTGGGGAAAGCTGGTCGTAAGTCTGAGTGGTCGTTAGTAGTTACATGGTTAGTAAGGTTGAGGTTGAATAAAGACACCAGTCCATCCAGTTCAACCTGAGTGAGTGTGGGAGCGTGTCTACAATTGACCCTATCCCTGTAGATTGTATCTCATTAAGATGCTCATCCATTATATTATTTAAGGTACCCATATAGCGCTGTCAATTTTACGCAGCGCTCCACACATACATCGCACACGTACATCAGTCCCTACCCTCAAGGAGCCCACAATCCAAGGTCCCCAACTCAAATTCATATACTAGGCCCAATTTTTTGGGCAGAAGCCAATTAACCTACCAGCATGTCTTTGGAGTTAAACAGGTAAGTCATTAAATCAGGAGTATCTGTACTTGCCCATTCTGCTCATCTTCTGGGTTGAATGACGCCCAGCAACGTAAATGTATTTTATTGGGATTTTATTTAATAAACCAACACAAAATGGCACATAATTGTGAAGTGGAAGGAAAATGATAAATGATTTTCACAATTTTTTACAAATAAATATCTGAAAAGTGTGGGGTGCATTTGTATTCAACCCCCCCAATACTTTGTAGAACCGCCTTTCGCTGCAAGTCTTTCTGGGGATGTCTCCACCAGCTTTACACATCTAAAGGAGGGACATTTTTGCCCATTATTCTTTGCAAAATATCTCAAGCTCTGTCAGATTAGATGGAGAGCGTCTGAACAGCAATTTTTTAGTCTTGCCACAGATTCTCAGTTGGATTTAGGTCTGGACTTTGACTGGGCCTTTCTAACACATGAATATGTTTTGACCTAAACCATTCCATTGTAGCTCTGGCTGTATGTTTAGGGGCGTTGTCCTGCTGGAAGGTGAACCTCCGCTCCAGTCTCAAGTTTTTTGCAGACTCTAACAGGTTTCCTTCTAAGACTGCCCTGTTTTTGGCTCCATCCATCTTCCCATAAACTCTGACCAGCTTCGTTGTCCCTGCTGAAGAAAAGCATCCCCACAACATGATGTTGCCACCACCATGTTTCCCAGTGGGGATGGTGTGTTCAGGGTGATGTGCAGTGGTAGTCTTCCATCACATAGCGTTTTGCCTTTAGGACAAAAAGTTACAATTTTAGTCTCATCTAACTAGAGCATCTTCTTCCATGTGTTTGCTGTGTCCCCCCCCCCCTCATGGCTTCTCGCAAACTACAAATGGGACTTCTTTTGGCTTTCTTTCAACAATGGCTTTCTTCTTGCCATTTTTCCATAAAGGCCAGATTTGTGGAGAGCACAACTAATAGTTGTCCTGTGGACAGATTCTCCAACCTGAGCTGTGGATCTCTGCAGCTCCTCCAGAGTTACCATGGGCCTCTTGGCTGCTTCTCTGATTAATGCTCTCCTTGCCCGGCCTGTCAGTTTAAGTGGACGGCCATGTCTTGGTAGGATTGCAGTTGTGTCATACTCTTTCCATTTTCATATGATGGATTGAACAGTGCTCTGTAGATGTTTAAAGCTTGGGATATTTTTTTTTTATAACCTAACCCTGCTTTTAACTTCTCCACAACTTTATCCCTGACCTGTCTGGTGTGTTCCTTGGCCTTCATGATGCAGTTTGTTCACTAAGGTTCTCCAACAAACCTCTGAGGCTGGGTTCACACTGGTGCGACACGACAGCCGTCCTACTTTGGATCCGACTTTGCCCTGCGACATGAAGCCGGCACGTGTCTGACTTTCAATGAACGGGGATCCGACTTGGGGGGAACTCTGCGCCAAATTTTAAATAAAAAACCAGCATGGGTTCCCCCTCCAAGAGCATACCAGGCCCTTGGGTCTGGTATGGACCTGGAGGGGCACCCCCACACCGAAAAAACGGCGTGGGGGTCCCCCCCATCCATACCAGACCCTTATCCGAGCACGCAGCCCGGCCGGTCAGGAATGGGGGTGGGGACGAGCGAGCGCCCCCCCTCCTGAACCGTACCAGGCCGCATGCCCTCAACATGGGGGTGTTGGTGCCTTGGGGGAGTGGGGCGCGCTGCGGGCCCCCCCACCCCAAAACACCTTGTCCCCATGTTGATGAGGACAAGGGCCTCTTCCCGACAACTCTGGCCTTTGGTTGTCGGGGTCTGCGGGCAGGGGGCTTATCGGAATCCGGGAGCCCCCTTTAATAAAGGGGCCCCCAGATCCCGGCCCCCCACCCTATATGAATGAGTATGGGGTACATGGTACCCCTACCCATTCACCTAGGGAAAAAGTGTCAATAAAAAAAAAAAACACTACACAGATTTTTAAAGTAATTTATTAGACAGCTCCGGGGGTCTTCTTCCAACTTCGGGTCTTTCCGGTTCTTCTCCGTGCTCTCCGGATCTTCTACCGGGCTCCTCCACTATCTTCTGCTCTTTTGCCTCTATTTTGCTATAGCGGAGGAGCCCGGTCTTCGGTCTTCTGCCCTCTTCTCTTCTTCTGATGTTGACACGACGCTCTCTCTGGCTGGAATGCACTCTGGGCGCTCCGCTCTGACTTATATAGGCGGTGACACCGCCCCCTTATGCCGTCACAGTCCCTGGGCATGCTGAGACTGTGACGGCATGAGGGGGCGTGGTCATCGGGGGGCTCCCGGATTCCGATAAGCCCCCTGCCCGCAACCCCGACAACCAACGGCCAGGATTGTCGGGAAGAGGCCCTTGTCCTCATCAACATGGGGACAAGGTGCTTTGGGGTGGGGGGCCGCAGCGCGCCCCCCTCCCTCAAGGCACCAGCACCCCCATGTTGAGGGCATGCGGCCTGGTACGGTTCAGGAGGGGGGGGCGCTCGCTCGTCCCCACCCCCATTCCTGACCGGCCGGGCTGCGTGCTCAGATAAGGGTCTGGTATGGATTGGGGGGGACCCCCACGCCGTTTTTTCGGCGTAGGGGGTTCCCCTCAAGGTCCATACCAGACCTAAGGGCCTGGTATGCCCTTGGGGGGGGGAACCCATGCCGGTTTTTTATTTAAAATTTGGCGCGGAGTTCCCCCTCAAGATCACCTGAGCACAAGTCGCGTGCCGAAGTCGGATCATGCGAGACGGCGATCCGACTTTGATCCGACTTCAATGATAGTCAATAGGCTGAAGTAGGATCAAAGTCGGACCAAAGTAGTACAGGGAGCATTTCTAAAGTCGGAACGACTTGTGTCGGACCAGTTAGGACGGCTCCCATAGGGAAACATTGGATTTCACACGTCATGTGACATGAGCTCCCAATGTCGGAGCGTTTGTTGGACCAGTGTGAACCCAGCCTTAAGGTTTCACAGAACAGCTGCATTTATACTGAAATTAAATTACACACAGGTGGACTCGATTTACTGATTAGGTGACTTCTGAAGGCAATTGGTTCCACTAGATTTTAGTTAGGGGTATCAGAGTAAAGGGGGCTGAATTCAAATGCACCCCACACTTTTCAGAAATTTGTAAAAAAAACAATTGAAAACCATTTATCATTTTCCTTCCACTTCACAATTATGTGCCACTCTGTGTTGGTTTATTGCATAAATTCTCAATAAAATACATATGTTTTTGGTTGTAACACGACAAAATGTGGAAAATGTCAAGGGGTATAAATACTTTTTCAAGGCACTGTAGATTTATGTAACTGAATAGTGTATCTAGTCAGGTTTGTTCTCTCAATGGATCCCAAGAAAATGTCCTGAAGAAGCTTTACGCAAAACATGTCAACCTTGTGGATCATAGGAGATGTGATGCAAACTTTTCTACTATGTAATGTGGTACCAACACACTTTGAGAGATGCATATGTATGGGGGATCTTTGTATATATTCCACCTTTCTTATATAAATGGGGTTTTAGCAATTGCCTAATAGTAAAACAAAGAAACAAAGTTTTGCTTTCCTTAGCAAATACATCTGTCCAAACGGTAGGCTTTTGCTCAGCCTGAACAAACCTACTTTGGTCGATGAAACCTCCCCGTGCTCTTGCATGGAAAACAAAAACAGTCTGGCAGTTCACTATATCCTTTGCGCAGTCTCTTCTTGTGAGGCCTCCCAGCTCTTCTATAATGGGCCAGATAACTGGCAGGTAGACTTAGGGTGGCCAGGCTGCAGGCCCACCCAATTTCTTCCTTGGTCCAAACTCCAGCCCCAGCAGGAAAATCTTACGATCAGCCTTTTAAAGTAAGACGGACCTATTTTCCTTACCAGGCTTAAGGGATTAAGCCCAGGACCATCCAAATACCCATTCTGGGTGATAAATATCTCCCATCCACCATCAAAGTGACCTCTATCAGGAAACTAAAATTAGCCAAAAGAGCTCTTTAAAAAAAGAAGAAGTATTGCAGCTTGGCCATTGGCTCCTGCCGCTGCCTCTGTGTCCTGTGAGAAAAGGAAGAGTGGAGAGCACCATTGTAGACAGGCACAGCACTGGAGAGAGGACTCAAGTAAGTGTTTAGGGATGTGGGGAGGCGATAAAACTACTGGGACATTCTTTACCTTAATCCAGGGAATGTATGAAGGCAAGAAAACCGCTTCAATTTCATATTAAAGTCTTGTTTTTTTTTTTTTAACAACAAACATGTTATACTCGCCTGCTCTGTGCAGTAGTTTTGCACAAAACAGCCCGATCCCCCTCTTCTTGGGTCCCTCGCTGGCGCTCTTGAGCCCCCCCTCCTGCCAAGTGCCCCCAGAGTAAGTAGCTCGCTATGGGTAGGGATGGGGAAAAAAAATCGATTTGAATCTTGAATCGAGTTGAGAGGTCAAATCGATTCAAATTTTCAGCAAATCTATTTTTTTAGATTTTTTTTTACCAGGACCGGCGCTGACACCGCGTCAGTCCTGAGGAGCTGTGGGCAGGAGTTTTTAGGCAAGGCCGCGGCTTTGGCCTAGTCCGCAAGGTGTTCATCGGAAAAAAAAAACTCGATTCGAATTGTGAATCGAGTTTTTTTTTTTAAAATATGATTTTTTTTTTTTTTGGGAGAAAATCGCCCAGCTCCAGGCAGGCTCACTTCACACACAGAACCGTGGATCAGACCCTCCCTCTTCTGATTAGTTTACTGGCCGTGATTGACAGCTGCTGCCTCAGCCAATGAAGAGTGCAAGTCCCTGGAGAGTCGAGGCTCTCGTGCACATCGCTGGATCGAGAGGGGGCTCGGGTAAGTATTAGAGGGGGCAGGAGGGAGAGCTGAACACAGAAGGTTTTTTTACCTTCATGCATAGACTGCATGAAGATAAAAAAAAAAAAAAAAAAAAAAAACTTGAGCCTTTACAACCACTTTAAAAAGGAATTCATCTTTCTGGTCCAGTTATTTACATTCCTATGTCTTTTGACCGTCTCCTCCCTCCAGCCTTGAACTGTGAATCAGCATCATCAACTCAAACCCCGTGTGCTGACCTAGGAAGACGTAAGACAAAACGAGATAGAAAATAGTGACCTAACTGGCTAGGACGGGTGTGCCATTACAAAAACGGTTAGCAGAAATGAGGGCTCATGTAGGCCGACATCCACATCAAACGCATGCTTTCAAATACAAAACCCAGCATTTTGGTTGCAGGCAAACAGGTCAAATGTAGCATTTTCCTTTTTGTTACAGCACAAGCCTATCAGCGGGTGCTGGCCAATGATTGATCGCCAGGACCCATTAATCGCGTTAGTTATTCAGGGAAGGGAGTTCTGTGTTGTAAACAACACAGAGCCCAGAACACTGACAGGCGATCTTGCCATTTTTTTTTTTTCTAATTCCCAGCAAAGCAGGAAAAAAACAGCAAGATCATTTAGTAAAAACAACACAACACACACAGTAAACATGGTTAGGCACATATTTAACCCCTTGATCGCCCCCTAGATGTTAACCCCTTCCCAGCCAGTGTCATCAGTACAGTGACAGTGTACAGTATTAGCACTGATCACTTTATTAGTGTCAATATTTATGCAAATTAATGTATCCCCCTAGCCACCGTCAGATTGCCCGCCGTAATATCACAGTCCCATTATAAGTCACTGATCACCCCCATTACTAGTATATAATAAAAAAAAATCCAGTATCTATACCAGATGCTATAACTTTCACGTAAAATAAATAATATACACTTACTGGGATGTTTTTGTTTTTTTTTTTAACAGACATGTAGCAGAATATATGTTGGTCTATTTTTTTTTTAACATTTTTTTTTGGATAATATGTTTTATAGCAAAAAATAAAAAATGTTTTTAAAAAATAAATAAATAAATTCCATCCTTTTGCGTTTATTTCATAAAAATTAAAAACCCAGTGGTGATCAAATACCACCAAAAGAAAGCTCTATTTGTGTACAGGGTTGCATGACCGCACAATTGCCAGTTAAAGTAGCACAATGACGAATAGCCTGGTCATGAAGATGGGTAAAATCTTCCAAAGGTCAAGTGGTTCAAGGCTCACTAATATATGATTTGGTAGAATGAAAAAAAGTTATGAAACACTGATCTACACTCCTCTGTGGAAGTCTATTGGAAATCTGCTGACCTGCGTTCAATGTGTTTCAAATGCAGAAAAACAATCCAGTGGCTTAGTGGTTAGCACTTCTGTCTTGCAGCACTAGGGTATTTATTTGGAATAATGAAGAGTTTGCATGTTCTCCTTGTGTTTACATGGGTTTCCTCTGGTTTCTTCGCACACTCTGAAGACTTGCTGGGCATGGGTGGAGGGCACAGGTGCATCGTCCAGCTCAGCTGCTGGCAGCCTGTCAAACGCTAAGACCCCCTACACACTATTAGATTTTCTGCAGATTTTTGTCTTCAGATTTAGCAAAGCCATATAATATGAGGTCAAACCTTAAAAGTTTCAGTTTGTAGGCAATCAAGCAGGCCCTTGCACTACATGGTTTTGGTAAATCTGAAGACAAAAATCTGCAGAAAATCTAATAGTGTGTATGGGGCTTTAGGCTTTTGAGCGCTTCTCTCACATTTTTGCATGACTTTCATGTTTGTATGCAGTGCTTTTGGGCTTTGGCGGGTTTTCTTTAGCCAATAGAGAAAAGCATTATATCTGTTGCATCATTTGTTCCTAAGTATTTCAGCTTTTCCGTTAGCTTTTATTTTATTATTATTATTATAATACAGGGTTTATATAGCGCCAACAGTATACGCAGCGCTTTACAATATAAAAGGAGACAATACAGTTACAATACAATAAAATACAAGAGGATTAAGAGGGCCCTGCTCAGAAGAGCTTACAATCTAATAGGGTGGGGCAGGTGGTACAAAAGGTTTTAACGATGGGGAATGAGCTGATGGAAGTGGTAAAAGATTAGATGGAGACGTGATAGGTTTTCCTGAAGAGATGAGTTTTCAGGGACTGCCTGAAGGTAGCCAGAGTAGGGGATAGCCGGACCGGTGGAGGTAGCGAGTTCCAGAGGATGGGAGAGGCTCTGGAGAAATCCTGGAGATGAGCATGGGAGGAGGAGATGAGAGTAGGAGGTCTTGAGAAGAGTGGAGGGGATGATTTGGGTGATATTTTGAGACAAGATTGGTGATTTCTTCTTTTATTATTATTCATTTATTATAATGTTTTTTCGTTAGGGTAAGGGGTTCGAGTTTAGTTTAGGTTAGGGTTTGGAGTTAGGGTTATTTATTATTATTATATTTATTTTTATCTTATTTATTATATGAATAATAAACAAATAAATAAATGGTAAAATAAATACACAAATAAATAAAAATCATAAAAGAAAAAAAATAAATTCAAGAAATTAATACTAAGTAACAATAAATAAATAATTAACCCTTAACTTTAACCCTTAAAATAAATAAAATAATAATAAACACCCTAACACAAATAAATTATTATTATTAATAATTATTATTAATGTATTTTTTTGTTTGAGTTTGGGTGTTTGTTATTTTATTATTATTATTAATATTATTAATAATAAATTTCATTTTTTTTTCAAGGTTAGAGGTTAATTATTATTATTTATTAATGTATTATTACGTATTATTAATACATTTTACTTATTTATGATGATTTTTAGTTATTTGTGTATTTTACATTTATTTATTCATACATTATGTTTTTATTTTTTTTAAATTTCATTTGAGCAGAAAAAACGTGTGACAAAACACATGAATGGCGCATTTCCTTTCATTTCTATGAGAATAAAAACATACCAAAAACGCCCAAATCTGTCCGATTTGAGCGACAAAAAAAAGTTCCAGAACTGGTTTGAGCTTCAGGCGACTCGGAGTGGAGATGTGAACCATCTCTATAGAAAATAATAGATTTTTTTTTTTCTCCTCCGGCATTTTTGAGCTTCAAGCAGATAATCGCTCCGGGTGTGAATGCAGCCTTTAGAGAAGCTGAACGCTGGGCGGTGCACCTGGCGGTACGAACGTTTTGGGCATTATACACCCAGGGGATGAATGCCAGGAACGAAGGAAATCTCTGAATTTCAGGTCACACGCAGTTTTTTTCCCGTAAAGTGCTGCATTTTGCATTCCTGCCCTGCCTTTAAATGATCTGTCTATTCCAGAAAAAGACGACTTGTAATGGCTTCAACTTTTTTTTTTTTCTTGTATGATTAGTGCCAGAAATGTGGAAAAGATTTGTTCAGAAGCGAGCTACCACAGGAAACGCTTAGGAAGAACATAGCGATTGCAGCTCGTCGCCTGCAATTACAAGAGATACTGACAACTGTGGAGAGCTCTGCTGTGCAGGAATGACACAAACAGCCCGGGAAGAAGAATGCCAGATCCTCGGGAGCTTATCAGCATTCCTGGCATGTCTGTTTAATCTACACGGATCTGGAGCACAACATCAGACAGCATTTTGTGGTGACCATCCAGGTGCACTAAATATTCTTTAGCTGCTGAAGACTAAAGTGGGGAACACTATAAAAAAATCAGAAGAACGTTCGCCTTATTTTCAATAATGGTGCATAACTAACAAAAAAAGATAAGAACTTACCAATACTGGTGCCAATAACAAGCATTTGCACGAGTATTGGTACTTTGTATCAAAATAAAAAGAATGGGCGCAAATCGTACTGCAAAGAATCGCATGCGATTTGAACAGGACTGCGGCGTGGGTGCGATTTCCCCCACCGTTCCTGTGTGTGCATAGAAAGTGAAAAGCGCCATCTAGTGGGCAGTTTATTAAAAATGTCAGAACTCAAACTACATATCTGGCCGAATGCAAAATCTGCATAGGTGCCCCGGTCCCGCTGATGATAGCAAATCACGGCCACAGGAGGTGCTCACAGAGTTGAGAGGAGATGTAGAGGTGGTCCCGCCTCCAAGCTGACATCACTTCCACCCTATACCCACAGGGTCCCGAAGCTTCTCCTACAGCGGCTGTGATTTGCTATCATCGGCGGGACCGGGACACCTATGCAGCTTTTGCATTTGGCCAGATAGGTACTGCGAGTTCTAACATTTTTAAAGGGGTTGTAAAGGTAATTAAAAAAAAATATGTTATACTTACCTTTACTGTGCAGCTCGTTTTGCACAGAGTGACCCCGAACCTGGTCTTCTGGGGTCCCCTGGTGGCTGTTTCAGCTCCTCCCCGCAAGGACTCACCACCTTAATGCGAGCTCCCTCGCATGGTGGTTAGTTCTTGCGGGCGCGCTCCCATGATACAGCCGGCGGCTATAGCCGCTCACTGTATCACTCGGCCCCACCCCCCCGGCGCGCCGCGTCATTGGATGTGATTGACAGCAGCGCGAGCCAATGGCTGCGCTGCTTTCAATCCATCCACTGTAGCCAATCAGCAGCCATGCTGAGCAGAGAAGAGGATGTCGGGAGCGAGCGCGGGACTTTCGAGGTGTCAGGTAAGTAAAACGGGGGGGGGGGGGGGCTGGGGGCGGCAGTATTGTCGGAAGTTTTTTCACCTTAATGCATAGAATGCATTAAGGTGAAAAAAGCGTTAACCTTTACAACCCCTTTTAATAAGCTGCCCACTAGATGGCACTTTTCCTTTTCTACACGCACGCACGCGCATGCACACACACGCGCGCAGTGGGGGAAATCGCATTCCATTCAGACAGGAATCGCACCACATTCCTGTTCAAATCGCATGCAATTCTTTGCAATGCAATTTGTGCCTTTTTTTTTTGTACTGACGCAAATCACAAAGTATCGGTAGTCTGTATCGGCGAGTATGATTTCTATGTTTGTTGCCACCTTCTTCCGGGTCGTTCTTTGCTTCTGATCATTGCTCATTTTTCTCTATTCAATTATTTCCGTACAATTACTGTACACATTGAGCGAAAATCGGATGTTGTTCTCACGTACAAATAGAAATTTTCTAGCTTGCACCTTCGTTTTTTTTTTTTCGTCGGAATCGGCTGTCGAAAGCGCTATACTAATCAGCCGATCGTTTCTCGTATAGAATTTTTCTTCAACTCCAAAGTTGTGCCATTTTCAGTGCAACTTTGGAGTCCGACTTTGAAGTGACTTTAATAAAACTTTTACACTCTCTGGCATTGAAGCCGTGCCAAAGTCAGATCAAAGTAGTGCAGGAACCTTTTCTGAAGTCCCAGCGACATCAGTAGTGTCAGTTGGAATGGCTCTCAGAGATATATGACATTTTACATGTCCTGCGACTTTGGGTCTCACAAGTCGGATCCCAAGTCGCACAAGAATGAAAGAATCTTAATAGTGTGTACCCAGCTTAAATGAGGGTCTCTGTATGCACAGGTGACCGTAGGAGCAGAAAGAATGATTTCCATGGTCCAACCCTCATTCTTCAGGCTGGAAACACCACATCTTTTTTTTTCTTTTTTCTTTGCCGGATGCAATCAATTAAAACATAAAACTGTGCCAACAAGTGTTGTAATTTACAGTGCCTTGCAAAAGTATCCCCCCCCCCCTTGGCTTTTTACCTATTTTGTTACATTACAGCCTTTCGTTCAATGTTTTTTTAATCTGAATTAGATGTGATGGATCAGAACACAATAGTCTAAGTTGGTGAAGTAAAACTAGAAAAATATATACATAAAACTATTTTTCAGAAATAAAAAAAATGATAATTGGCAGGTGCGTATGTATTCACCCCCTTTGTTATGAAGCTCATAAAAAGCTCTGGTGCAACCAATTACCTTCAGAAGTCACATAATTAGTGAAATGATGTCCACCTGTGTGCAATCTAAGTGTCACATGATCTGTCATTACATATACACACCTTTTTGAAAGGCCCCAGAGGCTGCAACACCTAAACAAGAGGCACCACTAACCAAACACTGCCATGAAGACCAAGGAACTCTCCAAACAAGTAAGGGACAATGTTGTTGAGAAGTACAAGTCAGGGTTAGGTTATAAAAAAATATCCAAATCTTTGATGATTCCTAGAAGCACCATCAAATCTATCATAACCAAATGGAAAGAACATGGCACAACAGCAAACCTGCCAAGAGACGGCCGCACACCAAAACTCATGGACCGGGTAAGGAGGGCATTAATCAGAGAGGAGCACAGAGACCTAAGGTAACCCTGGAGGAGCTGCAGAGTTCCACAGCAGAGACTGGAGTATCTGTACATAGGACCACAATAAGCCGTACGCTCCATAGAGTTGGGCTTTATGGCAGAGAGGCCAGAAGAAAGCCATTACTTTCAGCAAAAAATAAATAAAATGGCACGTTTTGAGTTTGTGAAAAAGGCATGTGGGAGACTCCCAAAATGTATGGAGGAAGGTGCTCTGGTCTGATGAGAATAAAATTGAACTTTTTGGCCATCAAAGAAAACGCTATGTCTGGCGCAAACCCAACACATCACATCACCCAAAGAACACCATCCCCACTGTGAAAAATGGTGGTGGCAGCATCATGCTGTGGGGATGTTTTTCAGCAGTCAGGACTGGGAAACTGGTTAGAGTTGAGGGAAAGATGGATGGTGCTAAATACAGGGATATTCTTGAGCTAAACCTGTACCACTCTGTGTGTGATTTGAGGCTAGGACAGAGGTTCACCTTCCAGCAGGACAATGACCTCAAACACACTGCTAAAGCAACACTTGAGTGGTTTAAGGGGAAACATGTAAATGTGTCGGAATGGCCTACTAAAAGCCCAGACCTCAATCCAATAGAAAATCTGTGGTCAGACTTAAAGATTGCTGTTCACAAGCGCAAACCATCCAAATTCAAGGTAAAATAAATAAGGAAAAAAAAACATTTTTAAAACGCGCCCCGTCCGACAAACTCGCGTGCAGAAGCGAACGCATATGTGAGTAGTGCCCGCATATGAAAACGGTGTTCAAACCACACATGTGAGGTATCGCCGCGTTTGGTAGAGCGAGAGCAATAATTATAGCCCTAGAACTCCTCTGTAACTTAAAACATGCAACCTGTAGCCTATGGAGATTTTCAAGGGTAAAAGTTTGCCGTCATTCCACGAGCGGGCAAAATTTTGAAGCGTGACATGTTGGGTATCAATTTACTAGGCGTAACATTATCTTTCACAATATAAAAAAAAAATTGGGCTAACTTTACTGTTGTCTTATTTTTTAATTCAAAAAAGGGTATTTTTTCCCAAAAAAGTACGCTTGTAAGACCGCTGCGCAAATATAGTGTGACAGAAAGTATTGCAACGACCGCCATTTTATTCTCTAGAGTGTTAGAGAAAAAAAAAGTAAAATGTTTGGGGGTTCTAAGTGATTATCTAGGAAAAAAAAAAATGTTTTTAACTTGTAAACAACAAATCTCAGAAAGAGGCTTGGTCCTTAAGTGGTTAACTATTTTTTGCAATTTCAGGTGCATGAAGTCGCACAGATGTCAGCCAAGTCGCACCTGAAGTTGCACTGACCTGTGGCTTTTAAATTGTGCCACTTCAATTGAAGTGGCACAATTTCAAATTCGGATTCAGTGTGAACAAGGACTAAAACATTACTTGCAGCTTGTTGAAAGCCTGCTAGGAGCTTGTTTAAAGTGACAATCAGCACTCCCATTAAGATCTGTACAACATTTCCTAATAGGAGCTGAAGGGCACTTTAAAGCCTTATAGAATGCTGCTTGAAGCGTGCTGAAGGCTTTGCAAAAGTTTGCTGAAAGGTTCATGAAAGCTTGCTTGCTCTTATACAAGCTGAAGTACGTTTTAAAATAGGCCTTAGTGTGATCTAAGCCTATTCCTATGACATTAAAGTGGTTGTGAGGGCTGAAGGTTTTTTACCTTCAAGCATTTTATTCATGAAGGTAAAAAAACTTGTGTGTGCAGCAGTGTCCCCCCCCCCCCCAAACTTACCTGAGCCCCATCTCAATCCATTGATGTGCATAAGAGCCTCGGCTCTCCTGGGTCTCTCTCTTCATTTGCTGGGACAGCAGCAGCCACTGGCTCCCACTATGGTCAATCACAGCCAGTGAGCCAATGAGGAAACAGTGGGGCAGGGCCGTGCCCTGTTCCATGTGTGAATGGGCACATGGAGCAGCCGGTCGGGAGCAAGCCTGCTTGGCTGCCACCCATAGCTAGCTGCTTGCTTTGGGGGCAATGGGCAGTTGGGAGGAGCCAGGAGCACCATCAGGGAACCCAACATGTTTGTTATTTAAAATAAAATAAAAATGACTATTACTTTAAGAGCTTCTTGCATAAGGATAGGTTTATACCCTTGTCTGCATTTTTCTGTGCATTTTGTACACACATTGGCGTGCGTTTTCATTTTTTTTTCTGTTTGGTCAATGAAAGTCAATTCACACTGGGGCCGCAGCCACGTTGGCACTAAATCGCCGCTCATTTTAGCAGCGCTTTACCGCTGTTTAACAGCGCTTTTGCACCACTTTTCGGCCGCTGGCCCGCATTGCGGCGCTTCCAAATCGCTTTTTAGGCACTTTGGAAGTATTGCTTATTCATTTCAATGGGCAGGGCATTTTGGGAGCACTAAAGACAGCGCCCCAAAGATGTCGCTTGCAGGACTTTTCCTAACGTCACGCAGGTGCACCGCCCCAGTGTGAAAAGTCACACTGAAATGAATGGGAGACGGTTTTCAGGCATCTGAAAACCACCTCAGTGTGATAGGGGTCTAAAAGAGATATTGCGGGGGGGTGCATGCAGTCATGCACATGAAAATGCATGTTACATGTGTATTTCGTGTGCTACCATTGACATTTATGGGGCCAAAAATGTGCGCTGGTGCACCAAAAAAAAAGAAAAAAAAGAAAGCACCTGTACTATTTTCCCAATGCACGACAGTGCTACACAAAAAGATGTGAATAGGCTCCCTTTTGTCCTGCATTAACGTGCACTGCCCAATACACAGGTGTGACCAAGTATCAGTCCTTAGGAGTACCAGCCCCTAGGATGATCTTCATTGCCCACCATCCACCAGTGTCAGGGAAGGACTCTGTACTAGAAAATGACATTTAGGATCTGTAAGCCTGAGTCTACTTGGCAGCCATGTAGCATTACAGAGAGAACGTCTACACAAGGATCGCTGCGTGCTATAAAGTGACAGGTGCACGGTAATCAGATTCCCTGCCCTACAAATCATTCGGCATGATACAACTAGGTGCAGGAAAAATAGACTTGTCATGTTATTAGTCATAAACATGACATACTCCGCATGACTTTTAGCCGAGAAGTGAGATATAGTGTATACAGAGGACTCTGTTTATGACAGATTTCAGGATCTGGATGAGCCAGTCCAGTATTGGCTCAGAGAGCGTGGGTTAGATTTATCATACACAGCAAAATAGGATGAGGATGATGACGGCTTACACAACTGGAACCGAACTTACGCAATCAAAGCCTGCTCTTTCATTTCAGCTCCATGGTGTTGCAATAGTGTGGGATGTCTCAAATACGAGTGAAAGCCGGAGTGAGATCAGCAGGCCGGGAGGAGGACAGGCTCCATGGTAGGGATAGGCACACCGGCTCCCCTTCACTACACAGCAAATGTCATCATTAAAAAAAGAGTACTTGTTATGTAGACACTGTGAAGGCACCCATTGCGTTCTTTGGCTTTTTCTAATAACGTATAATAAAATAACGGGGACATGATTGTATTTTTCCATTGCTTCCTCAGTTTTATAGCCTACCCCTCTACTCAGGGGCAGTAAAAGCCCTTTCACACTGGAGCGAGAGGAGTGGTGCTTTACAGGCGTTATTTTTAGCGCTATAGCGCCTCCAGTGTGAGAATTGCGCTCTCTCCTTGTGCAGGAAGACTGGTCACGGCTCCGCCCCTTGTTTTCTGCAGGCAGGCTGTAGTAGGTGGAGCCTAGAGCTGCACTATTAATCGTCAAGAATCGCTATTGCGATTTTTTTTCCCCGTTGAGATCTTGAAAAAAGTGTTTCCCGATTCTTTCTATGCAGTGAATTCTCTCTGCTTCTGCTGAAGCCACAGCCGTTAAAAGAAAGGAAGAAAAAAAAAAACAGGCAGTCTGCCAAGAATCACAACATTCTTTAGGCCGGGTTCACACTAGTGCGACAAACGTTCCAACATTGGGAGCTCATGTCACATGACGTGTGAAAATCAATGTTTCCCTATGGGAGCCATCTTAACTGGTCCGACTTTGAAAATGCTCCCTGTACTACTTTGGTCCGACTTTGATCCTATTTCAGCCCTTTGACTATCATTGAAGATGCAGCAAAGTCGGAACGCCGTCCTGCATAATCCAACTTTGGCATGCGACTTGTGCTCTGATGATCTTGAGGGAGAACTCTGCACCAAATTTTAAATAAAAAACCGGCGTGGGTTTCCCCTCCAAGAGCATACCAGGCCCTTGGGTCTGGAATGGATTTTAAGGGGAACCCCCTACGCCGAAAAAACGGCATGGGGGCCCCACCAAATCCATACCAGACCCTTCTCCGTGCACGCAGCCCAGCCAGTTGTGAAAAGGGGTGGGGATGAGCGAGCTCTCTCCCGCTGTTATGCTGTGTGAGCGGTGCGCAATGACTTATATAGGTATGGGGCGTGGTCATCCGGTGAGGTCATCCGGTGACCCTGCCCCTTATGACGTCACAGTCCCGGAGCATGAAGAGAAGAGGGAACAAGAGGATGGAGAAGACCGGGCCACCGCTAGCAAAAGAGAGGCAAAAGAGCAGAAGATAGCGGAGGAGCCCGGCAGAAGAACCGGAGAGCAGGAGAAGAACCGGACACCGGCAGAAGAGGCCGGAGAAAAGAACCGGACACCTAGAAAAGAGGCCGGAGAGCGGGAGAAGAACCGGAGAGAGCGGAAAAGTCAGAAGAGACCTGTGTAGTGTGTTTTTTTATTGACACTTTTTTCCCCCAGGTGAATGGGTAGGGGTACGATGTACCCTATACTCATTCACATAGGGTGGGGGGCCGGGATCTGGGGGCCCCCTTATTAAAAGGGGCTCCCGGATTCCGTTAAGCCCCCTGCCCGCAAACCCTGACAACCAACGGCCAGGGTTGTCGGGAAGGGGCCCTTGTCCTCATCAACATAGGGACAAGGTGCTTTGGGGTGGGGGGGCCGCAGGGCGCCCCCTCTCCAAAAGCACCCACCCCCTATGTTGAGGGCATGCGGCCTGGTAAGGTTCAAGAGGGGGGGGAGCGCTCGCTCGTCCCCACCCCCTTTCCTGACCAGCTGGGCTGCGTGCTCTGATAAGGGTCTGGTATGGATTTTGGGGGGACCCCCACGCCGTTTTTTCGGCGTAGGGGGTTCCCCTAAAAATCCATACCAGACCTAAGGGACATTGGCGCCTCCCTCTCGCTGCAATAGGAAAATGTGTTTTTCCTATTGCAGCGAGCGCGAGATGTACAGTACCCTGTCGCCAAGAACCAGCACGATAGGATCGCGCTGGAAACATTCTCGTGGGCAGGTACTGTAGCTGCCTGCCGGACCAGCATACAGACGAATGGGCTTCCCGATAGTAACTGAGTCTGGCGGGGAGATTTGAAACATTTTTCAAATCTAAAGTCCGTCGGATTATCGACCGAAAAGGTCCGTCGGAAGTCCGATGAAGCCCACACACGGTCAGATTGTCCGCCGGATTCGGTCCGTCGAACCAGTCCGGTCAAAAATTCTGCTCGTGTGTACGAGGCATAAGGCAATGTTCCAAAAAAATATATTTCCCAAATTAATGGTGTAAAACAAAATAATGTAATTATGTTAATATTATAAGTGCAAAAAAGATTTTTTCCAATTAGCACTAAAAACAAAGTCCAAGTGAAAAATCAATCCATAAAGCAGAAAGAAAAAGAGGTCTCCGACAGAGAGTAGTACTAAGCAGAGGGTGTGCCACATCCCAAAAATCCAAAAAGACCAAAACATTCCCCTAGGGTGGGACTTTTGAGGCACTACCATCAATGATGCAATGTAAGTAAAAAATATATAATTTTATTACAAAATTCAAAAGTACAACAAAAAATATATACAAAAATACAAATCAAACACAAACAATATATACAATGGGATACATCAAAAAGCAAGGACATGTAATTTGGACACAACTGCATCACATTGAGAGGAAAACCAAAAGTGGAAATGTACTAAGTCTCACTGAATGGTTCAGTGAGACTTATTACATTTCCACTTTTGGAAATTTTGAATTTTGTAATAAAATTATATATTTTTTACTTACATTGCATCATTGATGGTAGTGCCTCAAAAGTCCCACCCTAGGGGAATGTTTTGGTCTCCTCCATAAAGCAGAAATATCAATTCATATATGATGACTGTGACAAATCGTGCAGAATCTTCAAATATATGTGCATCCAGTTCCACACCCAAGTGAGAAAGGTAACCTGTTTACCAGATATCCATGACTGTTAAACAATCTCACCTAGCGCAGAGAAATCGGTCTCCCCAAGACCCTTAAAGTTGTATAGGACTGCTGCTGGAACAATGTCACTCATGACACTTGTATCTCTCTCCCTTTCCTCCAACTTCAAACCGCCACCATTCACCGCAGGCGGGAACCTTCCAACAAGCGGTCATTAAAGAGAAGCTGTCACCAAAAAATTCATCACTTTGCTTACCCCCCCTCTTCTCCATCTCCCCAACTCTGCTCACCCCCCTCTTCTCCATCCCCCCCAACTCTGCTCACCCCCCTCAATCTCCTCCTTCAGCCCCCTCTGCTCACCCCCTCTTCTCCATCCCCCTCAACTCTGCTCACCCCCCCTCTTCTCTATCCCCCAACTCTGCTCACCCCCCCTCTTCTCTATCCCCCCAACTCTGCTCACCCCCCCTCTTCTCCATCCCCCCAACTCTGCTCACCCCCCCTCTTCTCCATCCCCCTCAACTCTGCTCACCCCCCCTCTTCTCTATCCCCCCAACTCTGCTCACCCCCCCTCTTCTCTATCCCCCCAACTCTGCTCACCCCCCCTCTTCTCTATCCCCCCAACTCTGCTCACCCCCCCTCTTCTCCATCCCCCCAACTCTGCTCACCCCCCCTCTTCTCCATCTCCCCAACTCTGCTCACCCCCCTCTTCTCCATCCCCCCCAACTCTGCTCACCCCCCTCAATCTCCTCCTTCAGCCCCCTCAACTCTGCTCACCCCCTCTTCTCCATCCCCCTCAACTCTGCTCACCCCCCCTCTTCTCTATCCCCCAACTCTGCTCACCCCCCCTCTTCTCTATCCCCCCAACTCTGCTCACCCCCCCTCTTCTCCATCCCCCCAACTCTGCTCACCCCCCCTCTTCTCCATCCCCCTCAACTCTGCTCACCCCCCCTCTTCTCTATCCCCCCAACTCTGCTCACCCCCCCTCTTCTCTATCCCCCCAACTCTGCTCACCCCCTCTTCTCCACCCCCAACTCTGCTCACCCCCCCTTCTCTATCCCCCAACTCTGCTCACTCACCTCTTCTCCATCCCCCCAACTCTGCTCACTCACCTCTTCTCCATCCCCCCAATTCTGCTCACCCCCCCTCTTCTCCATCCCCCCAACTCTGCTCGCCCCCCTACATCCCCTTCTTTATCCCCCTCAACTCTGCTCACCCCCTCTCTTCTCCACCCCCCCAACTCTGCTCACCCCCTCTCTTCTCCACCCCCCCAACTCTGCTCACCCCCTCTCTTCTCCATCCCCCCCAACTCTGCTCACCCCCCCTCTTCACCCCCCCAACCCTGCTCACCCCCTCTCTTCTCCACCCCCCCCAACTCTGCTCACCCCCTCTCTTCTCCATCCCCCCAACTCTGCTCACCCCCTCTTCTCCATCCCCCTCAACTCTGCTCACCCCCCTCTTCTCTATCCCCCCAAGTCTGCTCACCCCCCCTCTTCTCCATCCCCATCAACTCTGCTCACCCCCCCTCTTCTCTACCCCCCTCAACTCTGCTCACCCCCCCTCTTCTCTATCCGCCCAACTTTGCTCAACCCGCTCTTCATCCCCCTCAACAATGCTCACCCCCCCCCCCTCTTCTCTGCTCACCCCCCCTGCATATCTCATTAAAGAGAACCTGTCACCAACAAAATCATCACATAGGAGACTTTTTGTCAATTGTAAAAAATGTATGTTTTACACCCAATCACATAAAATACCCCCAGCCCACAAAAAAACAAAAAACAAAACAAAAAGGAGCTCGCCCACCCCCACATATTTACGCATAAAAACATTGATTGCTATGCAGGTTACATAACGCCACGCACAAACTGGTTCCTAACTTTTTTAGATGGCTTCTAGAACCAAAAGCAAATTTTTTCAAGCTCTGCTCATAGGCTGCTTCTTCTGTCACTAAGGCTCAATAAATAGTTTAACAAAAAAATATAAAAAAATTCACCTGCCCTTAAGGTAACACAATTAAACTAGAACAAGCTGCAAGCACAAACTGTTGGCAACAATTGACAAGAATAGAAAAATGCAGCGCTTTTAAAAGCTAAAAAAATCCTTAATAATATGAGATCCAATGAAGTTAAAGGTGTATTTCTAATATTCTCCCATAAGTGATGAAAAGAATCCTCCACCTACACCACAGCACACTGGGCCTTTTACCCTCAGATATAGCCCACAAAGTTATAAGGGGTCAAACAGCCACTAGGCACTGCCAGACTCCCAATGGGCTTCATAGATTTTATGGCTTGATGGTCTCCCTTCTCACATAGCCTCTCCAGAGGTCAGATCACTATACATGTATGTCAAAAGGGAGAAAAAAACCTTATGGTGTCGTTTTTAGGGGTGCGCATCTCCACTGGCCTCACGTTTCGATTGGGATTATCCTGTCTATGATTCAATTAGATTCCGCGATGCATCACGATTACTGCGCACGGTTTTCATCCACAAAATTCAAGCAGTCAGAAAAACTCAATTTTTTTAATTTTATCTGTTCTTAAAAAAGAAAGACAACACTCCCTGCATGTAGAAAAGTGTAAACACAGCAGACAACTTAAAGAGGAGCTCCAGACTGCCCCCAAATGACTACAGGAGGTGGTCAGAGACTGCAGACCTACTACAGGAGATGGTCAGAGACTGCAGACATGATACAAGAGAGGGTCAGAGACTGCAGATATGATACATGAGAGGGTCAGAGACTGCGGACAGGATACAAGAGAGGGTCAGAGACTGCGGACAGGATACAAGAGAGGGTCAGAGACTGCGGACAGGATACAAGAGAGGGTCAGAGACTGCGGACAGGATACAAGAGAGGATCAGAGACTGCGGACAGGATACAAGAGAGGGTCAGAGACTGCGGACATGATACAAGAGAGGGTCAGAGACTGCGGACATGATACAAGAGAGGGTCAGAGACTGCGGACATGATACAAGAGAGGGTCAGAGACTGTGGACATGATACAAGAGAAGGTCAGAGACTGCGGACAGGATACAAGAGAGGGTCAGAGACTGCAGACATGATACAAGAGAGGGTCAGAGACTGTGGACATGATACAAGAGAAGGTCAGAGACTCCGGACAGGATACAAGAGAGGGTCAAAGACTGCGGACATGATACCAGAGATGGACAAAGACTGCGGACATGATACCAGAGATGGACAGAGACTGCGGACATGATACCAGAGATGGACAGAGACTGCGGACATGATACCAGAGATGGACAGAGACTGCGGACATGATACAGAAGATGGACAGAGACTGCGGACATGATACAAGAGAGGGTCAGAGACTGCGGACAGAATACAAGAGAGGGTCAGAGACTGCGGACATGATACAAGAGAGGGTCAGAGACTGCAGACATGATACAAGAGAGTGCTGGTATAAACAAAAAGTAAAAGCTGCGCTCAAAGTGAGAAGTAAAATAAAATAAAAAATGTAGTGAAATCAAAGCAGCCTGCACCGAGATCTAGTCTCCAAATCCCATCAAAGATAATAATGCAAAAGAGGTGCGGCGCTAAAACATAATTATGAGATATTATAATGAAATAAAATGAATTGAAAAATGAAATAACCGTATAAATGAATGATAATAATCATGCAAAATGAGTATAAACACTGACATACACTAATATCCCAGAAATAATAGTGAATAAATAATATACATATACGTGGATGAGTAAATAAATAAATAAATGAATAAATGAAGTCCAAAACCAAAAAGAAAGTCCATGATAAAATAGGAAAAAGGAGCCAGAAAGTGCCACAAAAAAGATGAGGATGCAGTGGGGGATTTCTTCTATGGTTCCTCACACCCAAGGTGGAATTTCAGATGTGCTTACCAGATCCCGATGACTGCTATTACAGCAGTCAAAAACGGCACAGGGAAAATTTGGGGCTCCCCACAACCTCAGCATCAGGTACCAGTAAGCGACAGATGATATAGACTTAGCCAGGGGAGGGAACCTTTCACCCCTGGATGTAAACAATGGGGGATGTGGCTGTCAGATACATGGGGTGACATCAGCCGCTGTACCGCCAGGAGGCGCCTCCGCTTGGCTGCTACTGTATGGGCAAGACTCATCCACGTATATGTATATTATTTATTCACTATTATTTCTGGGATATTAGTGTATGTCAGTGTTTATACTCATTTTGCATGATTATTATCATTCATTTATACGGTTATTTCATTTTTCAATTCATTTTATTTCATTATAATATCTCATAATTATGTTTTAGCGCCGCACCTCTTTTGCATTATTATGATACAAGAGAGGGTCAGAGACTGAAGACATAATACCAGAGATGGACAGAGATTGCAGGCATGATACAAGAGAGGGTCAGAGACTGAAGACATAATACCAGAGATGGACAGAGATTGCAGGCATGATACAAGAGAGGGTCAGAGACTGAAGACATGATACCAGAGATGGACAGAGATTGCAGGCATGATACAAGAGATGGACAGAGACTGCGGACATGATAAAAGAGAGAGAGGGTCAGAGACTGCGGATAAAAACCGCAGAGGTGATCAAATACCAACAAAAGAAAGCTCTATTTGTGGGAAAAAAAGGACGTCAGTTTTGTTTGGGAGCCACATCGCACGACTGCGCAATTGTCAGTTAAAGCGACGCAGTGCCGAATCGCAAAAAGTGCTCTGGTCTTTGGCCAGACAAATGGTCCGGGGCTTAAGTGGTTAAGGGAATATTTTGGGGACCCCCAGGTCACCAGAACTAGATTTAACCCTATTAAATTTGTGCGGACAACCCAACATTTGAGATTTCCTTTTCCTTTCACTTTCAATGATAATGGTAAACAGGACAAATATAGAGGGTGACTCTCCCTCGGGGGCACAGACAGCAATAAAAACCTAATAGGTGTTCTAATTCCTCTCTGCTCTATCCAAAAATGTAATGTACCTTTAGTTATACTTTAAATCTTGGGGCGGTCCCGCGGAATCCGGGACGGTTGGAAGGTATGAACAGTTTTGTGCATTGTCCCATAGTATAACAATGCATTCCTTTTCAGTGCCAATGTGGCATTTTTTCCCCTGTGCAGCCGCTGCATCCCAATTGACATGAATAGGACTGCATACACGCAGATACATAAAACACCTGTGCAGAAAAAACACGGGCCTTACACAGGTGTATGTTTACAGAGTAACTAAGGGCAAAACTTTTTTTTTTCCATTTTAGATAGAACAAAGGTTATAACCCCAGTCACTTTTTTGCCATCTGCGTCCCCATAGAGAAGATTTTCCTTCACTTCCTGTCCCACAGCCAAAACAGGAAGTGAGAGGAAATCACTCCAGAGTGTGGGAATTCTGGGGGGTCACCGGGGGCATCAGAACTAGTGTCTCCATTGAAAGACTAACCCGCTATTCCTGTTCTGGTGACAACCCAAAATTTGGGATTTTCTTTTACTTTCACTTTTGATGATAATGGTAAACAGGACAAATAGAGAGGGTGAATCTCCCTAACGGGGGCACAGACAACAATAATGACTGACAGGAGTTCTAATCCCTCTCCACTCTATTCAAAGATAAAGAAAAAAAAGTTAGTTTTGCTTTAGTTACATTTTATAAAAAAAAAAAAAAAAAAATCGATTTTGGTTGAATTGGTAAGGAACGTGGCACCAATTATCACCCATCAATCCACTGAATACAATATATTGGATTTTTTTTTAACATAATAAGTATATTGGAAAAATACAGCCAATAAAACAAATCAATGAGGCCGATTTACAGACACTGCTACTGGAACTCCCCTTAGCAAACAGCTAAGTGTACTCTATGGTTGCTATGGTAACCATTCTACATTTGCTCTCCATGTGGTAAACAAGCCTGTGAATTCAATTACAGCCCTCTATGAAGAGCCCATCTAGCCCTGTGTTTTACCAAGGGTGGCCATACACAATACAATCGGATTGTATAAACACGTTTACCAAAACTATGTAATATGATGACAAACCAATACAATCCAACTTCTATACAGTCACACAGGCCTTTATTTTATAGTAGTTAGTAGATCTAATGGAGATTGCACAATCAGATTGTATAGTGTATAGTCAGGTACAATACTAGAAAATATATTTAATGGGAACTGCACGTGTTTACATCAGTCTGCACGCTATAAAGCATGCATGCTGGTGTACATCGTACCCCTACCCATTCACCTGGGGGAAAAAAGTGTCAATAAAAAAACACACTAGAACGGTTTTTAAAGTAATTTATTAGGCAGCTCCGGGGGTCTCTTCCGACTTGGGGGGTCTCTTCGGCCTCTTCTCCTAGTCTCCAGTTCTTCTCCCGCTCTCCGGTGTCTTCTACCAGGCTCCTCCGCTATCTTCTGCTCTTTTGCCCACTCTTTTGCTAGCGTTGGCCCGGTCTTCTCCGTCGTCTTCTTGCCTCCAGTCTTCTTCCGACGTTGACACAACTCTCTCTCCCGCTGTAATGCAGTGGTGCGCAACTATTTATATAGGCATGGGGCGTGGTCACCAGGTGATGTCATCCGGTGACCCCGCCCCTTATGACATCACCACCCGGGGCATGATGGGGCGGTGACGTCATAAGGGGTGAGGTCACGGATAACATCACCCAGTGACCACGCCCCATGCCTATATAAGTCGTTGCATACCACGCACATGGCATTACAGCGGGAGAGAGCTGTGTGTCATCGGAGAAGACCGGGCCAATGCTAGCAAAAGAGCAGAAGATAGCGGAGGAGCCCGGCAGAAGACACCAGAGCGGGAGAAGAACCAAGGACCGGGAGAAGAGGCCGGAGAGCGGGAGAAGAGGCCGGAGAGAGTGGAGAAGTCAGAAGAGATCCCCGGAGCTCTAATAAATTACTTTAAAAACCGGTCTAGTGTGTTTTTTTTATTGACACTTTTTTTCCCCCCAGGTGAATGGGTAGGGGTACGATGTACCCCATACTCATTCACATAGGGTGGGGGGCCTGGATCTGGGGGCCTCCTTATTAAAAGGGGGCTCCCGGATTCCGATAAGCCCCCCTGCCACAGACCCCGACAACCAATGGCCAGGGTTGCCGGAAAGAGGCCCTTGTCTTTATCAACATTGGGACGAGGTGCTTTGGGGTGGGGGCGCCCCCCCAGCCCCAAAGCACTCACCCCCCCCATGTTGAGGGCATGCGGCCTGGTACGGTTCAGGAGGGGGGGACGCTCGCTCATCCCCACCCCTTTTCCTGACCGGCTGGGCTGCGCACTCTGATAAGGGTCTGGTATGGATTTTGGGGGGTCCCCATGCCTTTTTTTTCGGTGTAGGGGGGTTCCCCTTAAAATCCATACCAGACCCAAGGGCCTGGTATGCCCTTGGAGGGGGAACCCATGCCGGTTTTCTATTTAAAATTTGGCGTGGAGTCCCCCCTCAAGATCATCAGAGCACAAGTCGCATGCCAAAGTCGGATCATGCAAGACGGCGATCCGACTTTGATCCGACTTCAATGATAGTCAATGGGCTGAAGTAGGATCAAAGTCAGACCAAAGTAGTACAGGGAGCATTTTCAAAGTCGGACCGACTTGTGTCGGACCAGTTAAGATGGCTCTCATAGGGAAAAATTGATTTTCACACGTCATGCGACATGAGCTCCCAGTGTTGGAGCATTTGCCATTCAAGTGTGAGCCCGGCCTCAGTCTTCCTTAAGTGATGGCAGTGTTTCATTTCAGCTTGCCAGCCTCTATGCAGGAGCTGATTAGATACCTGATCCTGTCTGCTCTTCTACTTCAGCAATCAGCAGAACATCCAGCTCCTTTACTCCTCCTGGTAAAATAATTGTTTGCCAAAACATATGTAAGCCCAGTGGGCAGATTATGGGTGTATAGGGCAGGTTGGGGTGGTATAGGGCAGGTTGGGTTGGTATAGAGCAAGTAGGGGCGGTATAGGGCAGGTAGGGGCGGTATAGGGCAGGTAGGGGCGGTATAGGGCAGGTAGGGGCGGTATAGGGCAGGTAGAGGCAGTATAGGGCAGGTAGGGCAGGTAGGGGCGGTATAGGGCAGGTAGGGGCGGTATAGGGCAGGTAGGGGCGGTATAGGGCAGGTAGGGGCAGTATAGGGCAGGTAGGGCAGGTAGGGGCGGTATAGGGCAGGTAGGGGCGGTATAGGGCAGGTAGGGGCGGTATAGGGCAGGTAGGGGCGGTATAAGGCAAGTTAGGGTGATCCTCCTGGTAAAATAATTGTTTGCTAAAACATATGCATGCCCACTGCCCCAGTGCAGGTATCCATTCCACCTTGTTTGTATCTAGTGGCGTCACTAGGGTTTTTTGTCACCTGGTGCGGTAAATCATGGTGTGGTATAGGGCAGGTTGGGGTGCTATAGAGCAGGTTGGGGTGGTATAATGGCAGGTTATGGTGGTAAAGGGCAAGTTCGGGTGGTATAGGGCAGGTTTGGATGGTACAGGGTAGGTTCAGGTGGTATAGGGCAGGTTTGGATGGTACAGGGTAGGTTCAGGTGGTATAGGGCAGGTTAGGGGTGTATAGGGCAGGTTATGGGGGCATAGGGCAGGAGTGCCCTTCCGTTCTGCGCATGCGCGGGCACTTTTTGACAGAGGGCACAAGTCAATAGAATACTGTCTTGGACCGCTCCACTGCATGTGCAAATACATACTAATACAAACATGTGGTATACATATTGGGTATCAGTGCAGTTTATGCAATGCCAAGCTGCAGTTTCCAAAGCGAGCAAAGTCCTTTCTTGTATTAAGAGAGGTATGGACTCCAGAGAGAGAGATATCATTTTGCCCCCCTGTACAAATCATTAGTAAGACCTCATCTGGAATATGCAGTTCAGTTTTTGGCACCATTTCTCAAAAAGGATATCTGGGAACTGGAGAAAGTGCAGAGAAGGGCAACCAATACGATAAGAGGCATGGGGGAGCTCAGCTATGAGGAAAGATTAGAGAAACTGAATTTATTCTCTCTTGAGAAGAGGAGATTAAGGGGGGGGGGTGTATGATCACCATGTATAAATATATAAGGGGTCCATATAGTGAACTTGGTGTTGAGTTATTCACTTTACGGTCAACACTGAGGACGAGGGGGCACTCTTTACGTCTAGAGGAAAATACGGAAAGGTTTCTTCACAGTAAGAGCTGTGAAAATGTGGAATAGACTCCCTTCAGAGGTGGTTCTGGCCAGCTCAGTAGATTGCTTTAAGAAAGGCCTGGATTATTTCCTAAATATACATAATATAACTGGATACTAGCATTTATAGGTAAAGTTGATCCAGGGAAAATCCGATTGCCTTTCTGGGATCAGGAAGGAATTTTTTTCCCTGCTGTAGCAAATTGGATCATGCTCTTCTGGGGGTTTTTTCGCCTTCCTCTGGATCAACTGTGGGTATATGGGATTGTATGATATTTTTTATTTTAATTTTTTATTTTTTTTTATGGTTGAACTAGATGGACTTTTTTCGTGTGTGTGTGTGTGCGTATATATATATATACACATATATATATATATATATATATATATATATATATATAGCTGATTTATTGTGTTTGTGTGCACTATAATTACCGGAGGGCGCGGGAGAGCGGTGGGAGGGAGGTGGCCCCTATCCCACCGCCGACAACGGTGATCTCGTAGCGAATCTGCCGCAGAGACCACCATTATCGTTAAATAACAGCCGGCTGAAAAGATGGATACCCCGGTTGTGGCAGCAGCTGCCATCTTTAAACTGCCGACGTATATATCTACAGGAGACGGTCGGCAAGTGGTTAATAAACCATGTTTTAAAAGATTGTTGCCAAAGGGGATGTGAGCTCTCCTGAATTAAACTATCCACATAGATTTGCTTTTAACACCCTTTGAATTTACATTACCATGTTAAAGCTTAATGAGAATTTACTGATGTTCCATAATGCTACTAACTTGACAAAAAAAAAAAAGATGAGGGGGAGGAGGCCTTAAAGTGTAACCTCCCCTTGTGGGTGGAGCTCCGCTTTAGATTTTTATACCCTTTCAGCAGCTGATTTTATTGCTTACAAATTATGCAGCTTCTTCATCTTTTATTCCTTGCCTATGTTCCAGTTTAAGCTGGTGCCATGACTGCTGGCCCCAGGTTTCTTGTTTCAGGGTGTCTCCTTACTCTTGAGGCATCCTATAGAGCCACCCTTGCATGAAGGGAGTAGAGTTGTATCTCACTATACTGTGTACATCAATAGAAACACACGGTCCTGTAGCCTAGGATGACAAGGTACATCCTTGTTCCTTCCTTGTTCCTTCCTCCTCCTCCTCCTCCTCCTCCTCCTCCTCCCTTCCCTCTCCGACCTAACAGACTGCGCTGTCCACTGCAAACTCTTTCCTCTTAAGACCAGACATTCAGGGAAGCAGCACTTAGAGCGCAGGCTCCAGCAGCACTGAAAGTTGTAAATTGCAAGTGCTGGGGTAAGAATTTTAACAAATTTGTATTATTATACAGGATTTATAAAGCGCCAACATTTTGCACAGCGCTTTACATCATGGCCGACAGTACAGTTACAATACAAATCAATACAGAAGGCATCAGAGGGACCTGATCGTTAGAGCTTACAATCTAGGAGGGAGGGTCAAGTGGAACAAAAGGTAATAGCTGTGGGGGATGATCGGTTGGAGAAAATGAAAATACAATTGTTAGATATGGGCAGGATAGGCTTCTCTGAAGAGAAGGGTTTTTAGGGATCGTCTAAAAGCTAATCAAGTAGGAGACAGACGGACAGATTGGGGTAAGGAGTTCCATAGGATTGGAGAGGCTCTGGAAAAGTCTTGGAGGCGAGTATGGGAGGAGGTGATGAGAGAGTTATGCCCCGTACACACGGTCGGACTTTGTTCGGACATTCCGACAACAAAATCCTAGGATTTTTTCCGACGGATGTTGGCTCAAACTTGTCTTGCATACACACGGTCACACAAAGTTGTCGGAAAATCCGATTGTTCTGAACGCGGTGACATAAAACACGTACGTCGGGACTATAAACAGGGCAGTGGCCAATAGCTTTCATCTCTTTATTTATTCTGAGCATGCGTGGCACTTTGTGCGTCGGATTTGTGTACACACAATCGGAATTTCCAACAAGGGATTTTGTTTGTTTGCTCTCAAACTTTGTGTGTCGGAAAATCCGATGGAAAATGTGTGATGGAGCCTACACACGGTCGGAATTTCCGACAACAAGGTCCTATCACACATTTTCCGTTGGAAAATCCGACCGTGTGTACAGGGCATTAGACAGCAGGAGGTCTTGGGAGGAAAGAAGAGAACGATTGGGCTGTTTTTTTGAGACTAGTGCCCGGTAGACACAATGAGATTATCGAACGAACGATCGACCGTTTTTTTTTTTTGCATGCTAATCTCAGATCGAATCTGATGAGTTTGCTAAAGTCACAAAAATTTGCGTACGACAGAATAAAAAAAAAACAAGTGATGTCGTGTTGTAATGCATTTGTATCGCATTTTCGAACGACAGCTTTACGGATTTAACAAAAATTGTACAATCTGGCATCGTACAAAAAAAAAAAAAAAATGTTTTGCTTGTCCGATCGGATAATAAATCGGATGAACTGTCCTGATCGGCTCTCGAAAGCTCTGTACTAACGATCAGATTATCGTACGATCGCTCCGAAATCTGTATTTTTCATACAATTTTCTGATTGTGTGTACTGGGCATATGTCAGATGTAGCTGGGGGCTGAGTTGTGGACGGCTTTGTAAGTTGTTGTTAGTATTTTGAATTAAATTAGTTGGGTGAGTGGAAGCCAGTGGAGGGATTGACAGAGAGGAGTAGCAGAGACAGAGCGATTGGTAAGGTGGATGAGTCTGGCAGCAGCATTCATGATGGATTGAAGGGGGGATGGACTATGTAGAGGTAAGCCAATGAGGAGGGAGTTGCAGTAGTCGAGGTGAGAGATGACCAGCGAGTGAATTAAAAGCTTTGATGTGTCAATGGTTAAAAACAAATAGTTTACTGGCGAATTTTTATTTTATTCTTCTCAATGAGTTAGTGCCGGTTCCCACTACAGCGTCTTGGGATCCGACTTGTCAGACCTCAAGTCGCCCCAAGTCGCTGGACATAAGAAATTCCATAATAGTTAATGAAAACCGTCTTAAAGTGGAGGGCCACCCTGAAAAAAAAAAAAAAAATTGCACCAAAAATCCTAAAAAAAAATAAAAATAAAAATTTGAAAAAAAAAATGTTAAACTTACCTGAACCCTTGTTGCTAGGCAGTATTCCTAATCTGCCTCTTCCTATTCTGCGGCGTGTTCTGCTCCTCGGTGAGCGGCCCCGTTGTCTTCTGGGAACTGTGTGTGTTCCCAGAAAACCACGGGGGCCATTCACAGATCGCCGAGTAGGAAACTGGCAGTGAAGCCGCAAGGCTCCACTGCCTGTTTCCCTTACCTAGGATGGCGGTGCCGGGACCCGAGAGCCGAGGGACGGGTCGGCCGACATCGTGGGCACCCAGGACAGGTAAGTCTACTTATTTAAAGTCAGCAGCTACACTTTACCTGGCCGGAATCCCGCTTTAATGTACACTATTGAAATCGCTCCGACTTCAGAAAAGGTTCCTGTACTACTTCAAGGCGACTTGAACCCTTAGATTTCAATGGAAGTCGCCTCCAAGTCGGATCCTTATCTATAGTGAAGCGACTTTACAGGAGAAAGAAAAGAATTGACCCAGGAAGAGAACAGGAACAACAATTATGTCACAAGAGCTGATTAGCTCTGATTGGCCACAGGCCACCTGTCCTGGAGGCGACTTGAAGTTGCGCTGAAGTCGCCTCCAAATCGCCTTGCAAAGTCGCCCTCTACGTCAGGCTGCCCCTGTGTGAACCGGCACCAACACTAAAAACCCTGAGGGTTTAATACTACTTTAATCATCTTGTTGACAAATGTGTCGTTTCCAAATGCCGATTTCAGGTCCGGTGCCAACAAGAGTTTTATAGATCACGTTCAAGGGAGTAAAACCGAAACCTGTATTTAGGTGTAGAAATGAGCAGCAATTACTCTGTTGGTGAAATACAAATGGGCTGCGCTACAAATGTAGAGCCATGTGCAGCTCCCATCAACATTGAGAAAGTGTGCGCCGGTTTCAGAGTCACATGTCTGTCCTGTCACGGCACGGCCAGAGATGTCTACATTCCTTGCACAATTCCTGAATCAGACACTTTTCTGGAAATATAATTAAAGTGTAACTCCGCCCTTGTGCGAGTTTTAAATCAGTTCCCTCTTTGGAGCATGTTTTTAATTTTTTGCACACACATTAAAATCTGCATTTTTTGGCTAGAAATTTACCAAACCCCACTGAATATTTTATATTTTCTCAGAGCAGAGGCCCTGTGGAATAAAAAAAAAAAAAAAAAAAATGGTTCAGATTTTTTACGTTGTATGATATTTGCTGGTTTATCAATTACACGGTGTATTTTCAATACACTTGCAAAGGTACCTAACTTACAAGGTTTATTTACAAACCCTTAAAGAGGAAGTAAACCCTGATGGGTTTTACTTCCTCTTTTGCTCGCTGCAAAGCCTGCAAATGAAAAGCATAATGGGCTAGTATGCATCGCATACTAGCCCATTATGTGCCACTTACCTGCAAAAGAATCCAGCGATGTCCCCTGTGTAGGCAGCGTCCCTTCTTCTGGCCCCTCTTCCTTCTGGGCCGCGAACTCTGGCTCTGTGATTCGCCGAAGCCGCGTGATGTCACTCCCGCTAATGCGCACGGGAGCCGCGATTAACGGCACAGGCTAGAAAAGAAACGGCTCTTAGTTTCGTTTCTTCCCCACACATGCGCCGTTGGAATTTTCGTCCGACTACAAGTGAAATATCTCCTGTACGACGCACGTTTAGGAGATATTTCCACCACCTATAGGTAAGCCTTATTCTAGGCTTACCTACAGGTAGAAGTCCAAAAAGTGGGTTTACAACCACTTTAATCATACATGTATTTAGCTATTTGCCAGAGTTCAGCTTTAAAACATTATTATTTCAGGTGCTTATATAGCGCCGTCAATTTACGCAGCACTTTACATATATATTGTACATTCACATCGGTCCCTACCCTCAAGGAACTTACAATCTAAGGTCCCTAGCTCACATTCATATACTAGGGCCAATTTAGACAGGATTCAATTAACCTACCAGCATATATTTGGAGTGTGGGAGGAAACCGGAGTACCCGGAGGAAACCCATTCAGGCACAGGGAGAACATGCAAACTCCAGGCAGGTAGTGTCGTTGTTGGGATCTGAACCAGTGAGCCTTTTTACTGCTAGGTGAAAGTGCTATCCACTACACCACTGTGCCGCCCTAACACACAGGCCGGAGTCTTTGTCACATACAAGTAAAAAGGCAGGTTTTTCCCATTTTTATTGTGTAACCTCCCAGTGAGGGATCCTAGATCAATTCCTTGGTACGATTTACCAAAAGATTCACATAACTGTCATGACACTTGAGGTGAAAGAAGACAGAATCAGTCAGAGGCTGGAAATATACACGGACATTATACACAGAGAAGAGAGTTGTGTTGCATCAGATGTGGGTGACGGATCTAATCAGAACATGTGCAATCTAAAATACAGAAGTAGCCATTGATAGGGTCAATGTTCCATTTAAAAAAGAGGAATAACAATCTAAAATTAAAAAGTTAGAAGCACTTTCCTTTGACTTAAAGTGTAAGCTCACCTTTTGCACAAAAAATGAAAAGAAGAACTAACACCGTACACCCAAAACATCCCCCCCCCCCCCCCATATGCCCTTTATTACTTTTCTGGGGACAATCCAAAATTTAGGATTTTCTTTTACTTTCACTTTCAATGATAATGGTAAACAGAACGCAAAGAGAGGGTGAATATCCCTAATGGGGGACACAGACAACAATAAAAGAAAACCTGACAGGTGTTCTAATCCATCTCAACTATCCAAAAACGGAAAAAAGTTTTGCCTTTAGTTATACTTTCAGCTTTAAAAATGAAAGCTAGAAGCTGACTAATTGCCATACACAGTTTTAGTAAATCCCCCCTATGTGTCTAGAGAAACAGCTCTTGAGATATGTAGTTTTGGGTGTATGCCTACGTCACGGGTGCTCAACCTGTGGCCCTCCAGCTGTTGCGGAACTACAAGTCCCATCATGGCTCTGCCTTTCAGAGTCATGCTTGTAACTGTCAGCCGCTAGCAATGACTCATGGGACTTGTAGTTCCTCAACAACTGGAGGGCCACAGGTTGATCACCCATGGCCTACGTCAAGAGGAGCAGCTGCCTCTGCAAAAAAAAAAAAAAAAAAAAAAAACAAACAAAAAAAAAATCCTGCAATCAGCCGCCCCCCCCACTTTATACTTACCGACCTGCAGCAATGTGCGAGAGCAGAAGCTCTTTCGTCTCTCACCTCCTCATTGGCTCAGACACAGCAGAGGGAGCCATTGGCTCCTGCTGCTGTCAATCACAGCCAATGAGGAGGGAGCGAGGCTGAGCAGCCGGATGGGGAGTGAGCACACGACTGCCCCCATAGCAAGAAGCTTGCTATGGGGCACTTGGCAAGGGGGAGGAGCCAAGAGCACTGGCGGGGGACCTAAGAAAAGGAGGATGGTGCTGCTTTTTTGCAAAACCATTGCACAGAGCAGGGGAGTATGCCATGTTTGTTATTTAAAAAGAATACAAATTGTGACTTTACAATCACTTTAAAGGGGTTGTAAAGGTAATTTTTATTTTTTTTTTTAAAAATAACAAACATGTTATACTTACCTTCACTGTGCAGCTCGTTCTGCACAGAGTGGCCCCGAACCTGGTCTTCTGGGGTCCCTCGGCGGCTGTTTCAGCTCCTCCCCGCAAGCATTAACCACCTTAATGCGAGCTCCCTCGCATGGTGGTGAGTGCTTGCGGGCGCGCTCCCGTGATACAGCCTCTCGCTGTATCACTCGGCCCCGCCCCCCGGCGCGCCGAGTCATCGGATGTGATTGACAGCAGCGCGAGCCAATGGCTGCGCTGCTTTCAATCCATCCACTGCAGCCAATCAGCGACCAGGCTGAGCTGCAATGGAGATGACGAGAACGCGGAGCGGAGATTCGAGGCGTCAGGTAAGTAAAACGGGGGGGCTGGGGGCGGCGGTATTGTCAAAAGTTTTTTCACCTAATGCATAGAATGCATTAAGGTGAAAAAATTTTTACCTTTACAACCCCTTTAAAGCAAATTTGACACATTAAAACCTTTTTTTTAGATAATTTTCATTGCTTTTATAAAAGTTTCAATAAGTGTTCGGCACATCACGGATCTTGTGGACAGATTACTGGGAGGAGCTTGGGAAGACCCGGCTGTCATGGTGCACGTTGGCACCAATGACAAAGTCAGAGGCAGATGGAGTGTCCTAAAGAACGATTTTAGGGACTTAGGAGCTAAATTGAGGAAAAGGACCTCCAAGGTAGTATTCTCAGGAATACTACCGGTACATCGAGCCACACCAGAAAGGAAGAGGGAGATTAGGGAAGTAAACAAGTGGCTGAAGAGCTGGTGTAGTAAGGAGGGGTTTGGGTTCCTGGAGGACTGGGCCGACTTCTCAGTCGGTAACCGGTACTATAGAAGGGACGGACTGCACCTAAATGAGGAGGGTGCAGATCTGCTGGGAAGGAAGATGGCCAAAAAGTTAGAGGGGTTTTTAAACTAGGCGATGGGGGGGAGGGTCCAGAGGCAGAGATAGCCAGCGCGGAAGATATTCCAGAGGGTAGTATTGGGGGCATTAGTGGTAGGTTAACCAAAGCACAAAAACACAAGGTGAGTATAGTAGCAACTCCTAGTTGCAATCTTGAAACACCCAATACGAGGACAATATGCGACCGGTCTAAACTATGTGGCATGTTCACCAATGCCAGGAGCATGGCGGACAAGATAGGTGAACTAGAGATACTGTTGTACGAGGAGGATTTGGATTTTGTGGGAATTTCAGAGACCTGGTTAAACAGCTCTCATGATTGGCTGGCAAACATTCAAGGGTATACCCTATACCGCAAGGATAGAGAGGGTAAAAAAGGGGGAGGGGTATGCCTATATATCAAGAATAATGTACAAGTGAATGTGAGAGATGACATCACTGAGGGGGCTAGGGAGGAGGTGGAATCCTTATGGGTAGAGCTCCAAAGGGATGAAGCTAAGGGGAAAATAATACTGGGAGTATGCTATAGGCCCCCTAACCTGAGGGAGGAAGTGGAAATCTCCTATCACAAATTAGAGTAGCAGCAAGGATGGGAAGTGTTATCATAATGGGGGATTTTAATTATCCAGACATAGACTGGGCGGAGGGAACCGCGCATTCATTTAAGGCTCGCCAGTTCCTTAATGTCTTGCAGGACAATTTTATGGGTCAGATGGTAGACGCACCAACTAGAAATAAAACATTACTGGATCTACTGATTACCAACAATACAGACCTGATCACGGATGTGGAAATGCGGGGCAATTTAGGTAACAGCGATCACAGGTCAATTAGTTTCAGTATAAATCACACAAATAGGAAACATAAAGGGAATACAAAGACACTGAATTTCAAAAGAGCCAACTTCCCTAAACTACAAACCTTGCTAAAAGGCTTAACTGGGATAAAATATTAGGAACAAAGAATACGGAGGAGAGATAGGTTTGCTTTAAGAGCATATTAAATAAGGGCATTAGCCAATGTATCCCATTGGGTAATAAATTTAAAAGAGCGAACAAAAGTCCTGGATGGCTTAACTCTAATGTAAAAATGCATATAAAAGCAAAGGAGAAGGCCTTCAAAAAATACTAGGTTGAGGGATCATCCTCAGCATTCAGACTTTATAAAGAATGCAATAAGAAATGTAAGGGTGCAATTAGGACAGCTAAGATAGAACATGAAAGACACATAGCGGAGGAGAGAAAAAAAAAATCCCAAGAAATTCTTTAAGTATGTAAACAGTAAAAAAGGGAGGACAGACCATATTGGCCCCATAAAGAATGAGGAAGGACATCTGGTTACAAAGGATGGGGAGATGGCGAAGGTATTGAATTTATTCTTCTCCTCATCTTCACGAGTGAATCGGGGGGCTTCAGTAACCAAAACTGCAGTGTTTATCCTCATGACACAACACAGGAAGCACCTCCATGGTTAACAGAGGACGGAATTAAAATTAGACTTGAGAAACTTAAACCAGATGGCTTGCATCCGAGGGTACTTAGGGAACTCAGTCAAGTGATTGCCAGACCGTTGTTCCTAATTTTTACAGATAGTCTACTGACTGGAATGGTACCAGCTGATTGGAGAAAAGCCAATGTAGCACCTATAGTTAAAAAGGGCCCAAAATACATCCCTGGGAATTACAGACCAGTTAGCCTAACATCGATAGTATGTAAACTCTTGGAGGGGATGATAAGGGACTATATACAGGATTTTAGTAATACGAACAATATCATTAGCAGTAATCAGCATGGATTCATGAAGAATCGTTCTTGCCAAACCAATCTATTAACCTTCTATGAGGAGGTGAGTTGCCATCTAGATAAAGGAAGGCCTGTAGATGTGGTGTATCTGGATTTTGCAAAAGCATTTGACACCGTTCCCCATAAACGTTTACTGTACAAAATAAGGTCCGTTGGCATGGACCATAGGGTGAGTACATGGATTGAAAACTGGCTACAAGGGCGAGTTCAGAGGGTGGTGATAAATGGGGAGTACTCAGAATGGTCAGGGGTGGGTAGTGGGGTTCCCCAGGGTTCTGTGCTGGGACCAATCCTATTTAATTTGTTTATAAACGATCTGGAGGATGGGATAAACAGTTTAATCTCTGTATTTGCAAACGATACTGAGCTAAGCAGGGCAATAACTTCTCCGCAGGACGTGGAAACCTTGCAAAAAGACCTGAACAAATTAATGGGGTGGGCGACTACATGGCAAATGAGGTTCAATGTAGAAAAATGTAAAATAATGCATTTGGGTGGCAAAAATATGAATGCAATCTATACACTGGGGGGAGAACCTCTGGGGGAATCTAGGATGGAAAAGGACCTGGGGGTCCTAGTAGATGATAGGCTCGGCAATGGCAGGCAATGCCAAGCTGCTGCAAACAAAGCAAACAGAATATTGGCATGCATTAAAAGGGGGATCAACTCCAGAGATAAAACGATAATTCTCCCGCTCTACAAGACTCTGGTCCGGCCGCACCTAGAGTATGCGGTCCAGTTCTGGGCACCAGTCCTCAGGAAGGATGTACTGGAAATGGAGCGAGTACAAAGAAGGGCAACAAAGCTAATAAAGGGTCTGGAGGATCTTAGTTATGAGGAAAGGTTGCGAGCACTGAACTTATTCTCTCTGGAGAAGAGACGCTTGAGAGGGGATATGATTTCAATTTACAAATACCGGACTGGTGACCCCACAATAGGGATAAAACTTTTTTGCAGAAGAGAGTTTACCAAGACTCGTGGCCACTCATTAAAATTAGAAGAAAAGAGGTTTAACCTTAAACTACGTAGGGGGTTCTTTACTGTAAGAGCAGCAAGGATGTGGAATTCCCTTCCACAGGCGGTGGTCTCAGCGGGGAGCATTGATAGCTTCAAGAAACTATTAGATAAGCACCTGAATGACCACAACATACAGGGATATACAATGCAATACTGACACATAATCACACACATAGGTTGGACTTGATGGACTTGTGTCTTTTTTCAACCTCACCTACTATGTAACTATATGTAACTATGTGTGTAGCAAGATACACACCAATGAGATATCCAAATGAACAAAGTAAATGGAAGATGGATGAACAGTAACAGTGACAAAGATACAATCACATAAGACCACTTGAGCTCTTAATATCATCCCATAAGGAACTTAAAGCAACGTTGACCAATGTATCGCTGCCTAAGGATGGGCCAAGCATGGTGGAGACTGTAAGAGGAGTGATTGTGGCTTTCAAACAACCCTGTGCCAACAAGAAAAGGAGAAAGAAGGTCAACAGATAGTGGGTCAAGTAAAAACAAGAAAGAGGGGTAAGGGAGAACGTGGGGCCTTTCTGGGCCATCTGATCCCACGATCTGTTTGTGTGCCTCATAAGCAAGTCATAATCTAGGTTCATGGTGGTTGAAGTCCAGCTATTAAGACCATGTTTCAAGAATGACTACTGTTTAGAACTCCCATTTTAAAACATTTCTTTTACATATATTTTTGGATTTTATAAAAGTTTCAACAAGAGCTTAGCCAGATGCACAGCAATGAGATATCCCAACGAATAAAGTAAATGGAAGGTGGACGAACAGTGACAAAAATACAATCAGGTAAGAGCACTGGGGTATCAAATGTGAAGCAACACCTAGTGCAGTTGGAGGCCTACAGGATTATGAGTACAGTATATCATCCCATGGAGGAACTCAAAGCAACACTGACATATGAATGAATCACCGCCTAGGTTCGGGCCAAGAATGGTGTCGCAACTTCGTGCCAACAAGAAGAAGCAAAAGAGGGTTGACAAATAGTGGATTACTTAAGGATAAAAGGAGGGCCAAGATTGTGGAGTCTTGTCCAGGGCACCTGATCACACAATTCGTTTGGGCTCCTAACTCAGAGCAAAAGCAAGTTATGGTCTAGGTTCATGTGGTGGTTGCAGTCCAGCCAAGAAGACCATGTTTTTAAAAAATGTAGACACAGTTATGTTTAGGGCTTCTTAAGTGCATGAAAAACCACAGTTTATTATTATTATTATTATTAATACTACACAGGATTTATTTAGCGCCAACAGTTTGCCCAGCGCTTTACAACATGAGGGCAGACATTACAGTTACAATACAATTCAATACAGGGGAAATCAGAGGGCCAGTTTAGGATCGCTTTTGCGCTTTTGTCAGGAGAAAAGCGTTTAGAAGAGCCCCAGTTTGTATGAGGCCTTAAAGCGGATTTCTACCCAAAAGTAGAACTTCCGCTTTAAGGCTCCTCCCCGGCTCCCATTTATGAAATGGAGCTTTTGAAGAGGGGGGGAGCAGGTACCCGCTCCCACTTCCAGTCTCCTTAAGTTTTCCTTCCCTCCTCCCTCCTGAAGTCTTCTGGGACACATGACAGGTCCTAAAAGACTTCGGAACCAGTCGCAGAGCACAGCATCGCACACACATGCGCAGTGGGCACCCGGCTGTGAAGCCGCAAGCTGTCACAGCCAGGTGCCCATAGTAGAGATGCCAGCGCCACCGAGGGAGGACACGGGGAGAACGTGGCTGGAAATGAGCGCATCGCTGGATCGTGGGACAGGTGAGTGAGTGTTTATTAAAGCGGGGGTCCACCTATCTATCGTTTTTTTTTTTTTTGAGTTCATTCACAAACTTTTCTTCTCAGCATTACATACTCACATATTGTGTGTAATATGTCCGCCTGTGTCAGATTTCGTCGGAAAGAATAACTTATATTATTCACTGCAGGAGGTTTCCATCTTCATTGTGGGCAATTGAAGCCCACAAGCATTTATTTCCTGGATGTGGTGAATGCTGTGCTCCCAGCATTCACCGCTCGTTCCCGCACATGCTCAGTGGCATCCTGGGAACCCTGAGATTAGCTCCCAGGAGTCTGGGAGAGGCTAGAAACACGCCTACTCCCACGGGAGGAGAACCAGGAAGTGCAAAGAAGAATAGAAAAATAAAAGGTAATTACGGCGATTTAAATTTTTTTAAACGGCATGTCAGCATCTAGGCAAGGAAGAGAATACATACAGATATTGTTCAAAATTTGGGTGGAACACCGCTTTAAAAGTCAGCAGCTACACTTTTTTGTAGCTGCTGACTTTTAATAAACAAAAAAAAAAAATGACTGGAACTCTGCTTTAATACTCCTCTACTTCTGTGCCTACTGTGCCTCCAATCTTCACCCAGGAATCTTCTGCATCTGACACCCTTCTGGGTATAATTATATACATCAGCTGTTTGCCTGAAGTTCACCTTTAGGTATATAATCAATGTGACTCCTTGCAGTCTTTCATTACCTGAATCATCCACAATGTCCTTAGTAGACCATATGATTTTTGAATAGGCTTGAGGGCATACAAAAAACCAAGACATAATTATTTTTATTTTTTACTAAAAATAATAATGTTATTTTATACAACTGAAATTCCCTGATTTACATGGAGTTTGAATTTTAATAAATTCACTTAAAACGGATTTCCAGTCCCCCAACTCATTTTTTTTCTAAATGCTCCGCTGTAATTACTACTTCTACTATAACATTTGGATAATGTCAGTAATGTGGTCCTTCTTGTTTTTAAAAAAAAATAAATTAAAATCTAACCTGATCTCGGAAGCAGGCAGGGTCCAGTGACTGAAGCCCGCTTGTCATTTCTGGGATTCAGTGCTGCTGGCTATCCAGCATGCACCTCCCGATGTCGCACATGCGCACTAATGCCACTAGTAATGCAGCACTGTTTCTTCCTGACAGGTTGCCTGATTGTGTCATTTCTGGTCTGGAAATCATGCAACATTTCAGTATTAGGCGATTCCCATGGACTCCCGGGAGAGATGACGCTGATATCCCAGGAGTTCATGGGAATCGCCTTGTGACAAAAATCCAAAAAAATCCAAAAGCCAGAAGTGCTCAAGAAAATTGAGAAAAAAAAATTAATAAAAAAAAATATAATTGCCATTTCGAATAGCATTGCAGATGGGCATGGGAATGATTGGACATTAAATCAGTATATGCAGTTAAAGAAGGCTGGTTATACTCACTGTGGAGCCTAAGGGGTTATCCTCCCCCAATTCCACAGTCCCCAATCCATCTCCTGATAAGACAGAGCCTTTGGAGTCACTCTGCACATGCTCAGTTTGCATGTGATCAGTACAGGGCCAATCAGCATTGTCCAGACAGAGAGCCAGGGGCCCTGCAGCCTCATAGGACAATCTGAGAAGAATAACTCCTCCTACAAGCTTTAACCAGACACTGATAGAAGTCACAAGACTGCTACATACTGCTGATGAGAAACGGTATTTAGCAGTTTATATTTACTAAAATAATTGCATTTCCATGTTCTGTGTACTGTGGGAGACCAGATATAGTGAATGCAGGCTCCTGGGTTTAGTAACACTTTAAAAAAGGGATAACATTTCCCAACACTATAAAGTTTTTCAGTTTTCCAAATATTAAAGGGTGAGTTCTTCACATTTAACAGCAAGTCTGCATCTTCTCTCACTGTTCGAAGAGCCGCAGTCAGTGCCTGGAAGCCTTTCCCCGAGGCGAGTACAGACACACAGAAAGACTGTCATTCTTTAATGAAAAGATTATTTTCTCTTCCATCTGTGCAGGTTTCCCATGCACCGGATTTTCGGAGCACTAATTACCAAGCAGAGATAGAGGCATTTGTTAGTGTGATGAGCAGTACAAGGAAAAATGTACTGGGAATGAATCAGAGAAAGCCGCAGTGATTTCATCTGCAGAGCTAGTTAAAAAACACAACAGGGGAGACCCAAGAGAGGCCACACAACACGTCTCCCCACATAAACAACACTAAGTCCCCACAGACGGCTTCATTCAGTGAAAGTGGCTTAGCGCAGTGGAAAAGAAGAGTAAATTATAAGTTAAAGGAAAAAAAAATAAAACAATGCACTTCTTAGAATAAATTACCCCGCTATTATTACGAACGGATGCTGAATTACAGGAATAGTTGATCATACGTTTGTCAACAAAAGTCAACTGAAGGCCAAATGGAAGGCAGTGGTCCAACTTTATGAAGTGTACCTGCCAACATGAGTAAACTTGGTCAGACGGCGTTGCAATAAAATGGATATCAAAATAAAATTAACAGGGGCTTACTAATCTCATCGCCGGATCTTCAAAATTCACCCAATCACGGCGGGCAACGTCTAAGTAAATTCTCAGAGACTCAGTCCCCTTTTCTTGGGGTCCCTTGCCCCAGACCTCTAACACCAGTGGTTCTCAACCTTGGTCTTCAAGTATCCTCAACGGATCATGTTTTGGGAATTCCTCTTCGATAATTTAGCTGTCCAAAATACCAAGCCATTGACTCTAAATTTAAAGCACCTGTGCAAGATAAAGTAAAATCTGAAAACATGGCCTGTTGGGGGGTACTTGAGGACTGAGGTTGAGAACCACTGCACTACAGAACCCTACTGGAAACGCATTGGTCAGTCATTACTGCACAGGGTTCCGTATAAGCAGGGACCAGTAAGGAATGGTCGTGTTAGGGGCAAACCCCCCATTTCGACCTCTTCCACCACTGCAAGGCCCAAGTACCACTCATCTGGTGCCTTTATTCAACCTTACTAACTATGTATGTAACATCGATCTAAAACTGGCCATAAATTGGACCCCTTAGCTATACTGTATATAATATGCATCAGATGATTACAACAAGGTAGGTATCAGGGTTGGTTCACACCACAAAAAACGCACTCCAGATCATTTCCAGATGTGTTTCAGCATGTGCGTTTTTAATGCATTTTTGGCGCCTTCCTGTGCGTTTTTGATGCGTTTCCAGATGCATTTCAGATGCTTTTTTTCACTGTACTGGGGCCGGTGCCTTTTTTATGTGTTTTACCGCGTTCCAGTACCGTCCAGTACAAATGCAGCATGTTGTACTTTTTTTTCTGGAACTGACAGCTTGAAAACCATTCAACCTACAGTCCATGCATTTTTGATGCAGAAAAAAAAAACCACATTGGACTGCATGTGATGTGAACTGGCCCTCAATCTTTAGGGCTGTGGTGGAGTTCCAGATATCTTGACACGTTTCGCAAACATGCTTCTTCAGGGGAAGGATTTAGATAACGATAGAGACACCTATATGAAGCCAAAGCGACAAACAGGATGATACATCCCTGGTGCAGTGGAGGAGGAAAGAGGCAACAGCATTGAGTGCCACAGAATCTAAGTGGCAAAAGAAAACTGTAGAGGGGGGCACAACCACCGAGAAGAACAAAGCCCAAATTGTAATCCAAGCTCCCATTGGTCACAAGAATCCAGAGCACAGGTGCTTTAAATTAGAGTTAATGGCTTGGTATTTTGTACAGCTAAATTATCGAAGAGAAATTCCCAAAACATGGCCTGTTGTTGATGCTTGAAGACCAAGGTTGAGAATCATCTCACCATTGTAATCATTATTTGTCTAAGACTGTATGGTGAACACGTTCCAACATCGGTCCCAGGTAAGCTGAGCACCATCAATGGAAATAGAGTAGACTTTGAATACGACTTTAATAAAAGGCAGAGAAGGAGAAAGCATCATTCTAGATAGGGAATGAATAATTATACCGCAAAGCATGAAGATGGGGGGATCATCCACGTCCCACCCCGCTGTTGGACTTATAGCCCCCTATGCGTTGTCAGTACCCTGCAGGACATTTTACCTGGCTCCAACAAATACAAATCTGTTTTGGCCACAAGAATGGCAATAAGGAAATGAACAACTGTGATTCAGATAGATCCCACGAATAAGGTCTGTTATTACTGTTAATCATCCAGTTATATCGGCAAGTGAGCAGCAGGATTTAAATAATAAGAGTGTGTGAGTCACTAGAACATCAAAATCACAGCCTCAGCTTCCAGAATGACTTTAACACTTCTCAGTCTGTAATAAAGCACAGTGGTTACACAACGCCATACCATACGAGGTACCAGGAAGACGGGGCGGAAGGAAATGGTTGAGGACAAGACCAGAGATAAAATAGGCATGAATTAAAGGAAATCATAACCAAAAAAAAAATATATAGGCTACCAATGCTAACCTCTTCTAAAAATACTAGTTTCCTGGCTGTCATCTGCTCCAATGACCTCAATACTTGCTATATCACTGACCCAGAACAAGTGTGCAGATCAGGATGTCTTCTGCCGCGTACACACGGTCGGACTTCTCCTCGGAAAAAGATAAAACGGCTTTTCCGACGGGATTCCGCTCAAGTTTGCCTTGCATACACAAGGTCACGCAAAAGTTCGCTGAACTTACTACCGTCAAGAACGCAGTGACGTACAACACTACGACGAGCCGAGAAAATGAAGTTCAGTGCTTCTGAGCATGCGTCGAATTGTTTCTGAGCATGCGTAGGAATTTTGCGCGTCAGAATTGCCACAGGCGATCGCATTTTCGGATAGGAACTTTTTCCGACCGAAAAATTAAGAACATGCTCTCAATTTTTTTGCTGGCTGGATCGAGCATACACGCGGTCGCATTTTCCGATGAAAAAATCTCATTGGTCTTTTGCAGGCCGAAATTCCGTTTGTGTGTACGCGGCATGAGTGCTTGTCTAAGGTCAGGGACTAACAGAGCAGTATTATTTTTGTTATATTTAATTGTAAACTGTGAAAATAAAAAAACAGGGGTATCCAACCTCTTGACGTTCCTGGGTACATTGGATGAAGAGGAATGGTCTTGGGTCACACATATGGTACACTAACAATAAGGAGAGCTGATGAGCAGAAAAAAACGGGCAGATCACAAGCCAACGATCACTGATATAGATGTACCTATCCAAGTAATAAAATTTCATTTTTTGTCATTTTTTTAAATTAAAAGTAAAAGAGGGCAACATAAAACTAGTGATATTTGACACGGTTTTTGATCTGGATATAGCATCCTATAAATAAGATCCTGGTTATATTCATGTGAGTACTCGGCTATCATTGCTTTTATACTATATGTACTGTTTATGTATATTTTTTAAATAATTTAGATTTATTCCCCAATACAATAGGGTCTCCTGAGTTCTCCAGTAAATGGCGAAACACGTAGAGCACAGCACCTATTATTCTTCTGCAGTTTGGCCTAATACATCTGTTGCATATTGAAAACTATTCTTTGTATATGTACAAATATTCATAAGTTTTGGCCTAGCAGAATGAGCGCTATTCTTAGAGAGCTTCTTATATGCAATTTGACACTGTATCAAATGTTTTTTTAGATAAACATTTTAAGAAATCATGTTGTAAATAAAAATTGTTTTAAATTTTATTCAGTCGAGTATTCATTTTCCATGAGTGGCACCTTAACCACTTGCTGACCACGCTACAGTCAAATAACGGCTATAGTGCTGTCGGCTGGTTATGGCAGGGCATCTATTGACGTCCTCCCAGAACCCCACCCCCCCCTGCGTGCTCCCGGGTGCACACCGGGCTTGCTCTGTGATCGCTGTGTCCTTTGGACACAGCTTATCACAGACAGAAGTAAAGGGCCAATCACAGTGGCCCTTTACCACGTGATCAGCTGTGCCTGATCACACTGTGAACAGACCTGCCGGTTATTGGCAGTCTTCTCCTTACACACCATGGATATTGTGAGAAGAGAGCCGTTAACCAGTGATTCTCAAGGGGACATCTACACTGGTAATCAGGGCACTGATCATCAGTGTAGCCCCATAAGTGCCCATCAGTGCAGCCTATCAGTGCCCATCAATGCACTTTGGTGAAGGAGAAAAATTTCTTATGTGCAAAATTTTATAACAGAACCTAAGAAAAAGATTGTTTTTATTTTTCTATTTTTTTTTTTTTTTTTTGTCTTTTTTAATTTACCGCTTTCAAAAACAGCGGTAATTAATGACCACCAAAAGAATGCTCTATTTGTCTCAGAAAAATTATAAAAATTTAATATGGGTACAGTTGTGCATGACTGCGCATTTGTCATTCAAATCGCGACAGCATTAAAAGCTGAAAATTGGCCTGGGCAGGAAGGGGGTGAAAGTGTCTTTAATTTTTGTTCTTTGCATCTTTACGAAAAAAAAATTAAAAAAATAATCATAGTTACATACCCTGTTTCCCCGAAAATAAGACCTAGCGTGACTGTCAGTGATGGCTGCAATATAAGCCCTAACCCCCAAATAAGCCCTAGTTAAAGTCCTTGTAGGTCTTATTTTCAGGGTAGGGCTTATTTTTGGGGAAACAGGGAAGGCCTTTTTGGGGGGGTAGGGCTTATATTGCAGCCATCACTGACACTCACGCTAGGTCTTTTTTTCAGGGAAACAGGGTAGTTACATAGTTAGTAGGGTTGAATAAAGACACCAGTCAATCCAGTTCAACCTGAGTGAGTGTGGGTGAATGTCTACAATCATCCCTATTTTTATTTAAGGTACCCATATAGCGCTGCCATTTCACGCAGCACTCCACACATACATCATACACCCACATTGGTCCCTACCCTCCAAGAGCCCACAATCCAAGGTCCCCAACTCACATTCATATACTAGGGCCAATTTTGAACAGAAGCCAATTAATCTACCAGCATGTCTTTGGAGTGTGGGAGGAAACCAGAGTACCCGGAGGAAACCCACGCAGGCACAGGGAGAACATGCAAACTCCAAGCAGGTAGTGTCGTGGTTGGGATTCAAACCAGCAACCCTTTTTACTGCTAGGCGAGAGTGCTACCCACTACACCACTGTGCTGCCCAATCAACATTTTTAAGTTTATGATTTTGCCTTTGGCCTCATTCATCGCCATCTTGGGCTGCAGTTTGGGCACGCCTAATATAAAGGCTATTAGAGGTTCTGTATACAACAAGAGTGTATACACAAATGCATTACACATTACATATACGGTAATCATCTGACTCCATTCTATTCTGCTTTATTACACTTTAGTTAGATATATATATATATTTTTTTTTTCATTTCATTACAGGGGTAGGCTGTAAAGAGATAGTTATCTTGATTGGAACCCTCAAAAGGTTAAAATGGCAAGAAAAATCATTTTCTAAGAGCACTGATGAGTATGTTATTACTAATGTTGTACATTCCTTATTACACAGATTCAGACAGTTGGTGTTTTGATGGCAGATGGGAGGATGTAGTTTAGGATGAGATGCAGCCAAATCTGTGAATTTTTTATCCTTTGCTAGACGGATTTCTAACTATCTACAAACATACTGAAGTAGAATTCCTTTTCACTGCATAAACAAAGACAAACAAAATTTCGAAGAATTTAAAGACGCTCAAGTCATAGAAGCTGACGCAGATACAACACGTTCCCTATGACCGTCTCCGATTTTCTTCCTCATACACATCTAGAGCAGTTGGCTGCCTTACTCACTTATTTTCAACCGCCTGATTTTACCACCTTTTGGCAGCTGATGTGAACGAGACCTAACTCCACAAAAACGCTGCAAAAGGACCAATTAGTAACTTTACAAGTCACAATGAACGAATACCTGACCTGTTAGGCCTCATGTACACTGCTGCTTGTAAACTGACGTTTAGGAGCAGTTGGGAATTTTTTTCCAACTGCTTTGGAACTCTCCTCTATGACCCCTTTCACACTGGGGCGGTTTGCAGGCACTATAGCGCCTGCAAACCGACCTGAAACAGCCGCTGCTTTGTCTCCAATGTGAAAGCCCCGAGGGCTTTTACACTGGAGCGATGCGCTAGCAGGACGGGAAAAAAAAGTCCTGCTAGCAGCATCTTCGGAACGGTGAAGGAGCAGTGTATGAAATCAATGGGGCAGCGCGGCTATACCTGCAGAGGCGCTTTGCGGTGGTTTTTAACCCTTTCTCGGACGCTAGCGGGGGGTAAAACCGCCCCGCTAGCGGCCGAATACTGCCGCTAAAATGACGGTAAAGTGCTGCTAATAATAGCGGTGCTTTACTGCCGACGCACCTCCCGCCCCAGTGTGAAAGGGGCCTTAGTTATCTTATCAGAACATGTACACAGGGTCGTTTATAGTTGTTTCCAGGCAGTTGTGTTTAGAGGCTTTTTTTGGAACCCAAAAAAATGTGTTCAGAAGCTGTGTTTAGACGAATTCTAAGTGCTAAACGCGGTAACTCGCTTTTACCCGCCTTTCATTTACAGGCTTTTTTTCATTTTCGGCTATTTTGAATTAAAAAAAATGTTTTTTTACTAAAACACTTCTAGACGCAAACGTGGCTAAATGGACGTTTTTAGACGCTGGTTTCTAGCTGTCAAGTTAAATCGTTCAGGAGAGGTTGAACAACGTCCCATGTACATGAAGCCTTACAATATACAGTATCATTTATCAAACAAACTTTAACTTTAATGATTAAAACAGACCCTTAAACCAAAGTGCCAACAGTCCAAGGTAAAAAAGAAAAAACCTCAGTGGAGTTATAGTTTTTAAGTAGTTGTCTGCTATTTAATGAATACATTTTGGTTCTTATTTAAAAAGTTGTCAAGTGTAATGACTCTGCCTAGGTGATGTCATCAGGCTGCTGCAGGCAGGAGGAGCTTTTCCTTAGTCTCTTATATTCCCGGACTGCAAAGTAATCATTTTATAGAGGTGTAGAATCGGGGGCCCCGTCTCCACCCACCACCAGTGCAAGGGGGCCCATCCCCACCGACCACCATTGCGTGAAAGAGGGCACATTTCCACGTCTCCGCAAAGGGTCATGTCTTCTCCGACCACCAGAGCAAGGGGACACTTCTCCTTCGACCACAAGTGCAAAGGGGTGCATTTCCACCGACCACCAGTGGAAGGAGGTGGATCTGCATTGACCACCAATGGAAGTGGGCATATCTTCTCCAACAGCCAGTTCAAGGGGGTGCTTCCCAACCGATCAACAGTAAAAAAGGGGGCAGATCTCCACCGAAAACCAGTACAAAGGGGCACGTCCCCCTAAACAATTACCATTGCATGCAAGGGGTCACGTCTCTCCACCAACTATCATTGCAAAGGGGGGTGTTATCATCGACCTCCAAGGCAAGAGGTGCATCTTCTCCGTCCACCAGTGCAAGGGGGCACATCTCCACCAACCACTAGTGCAGGGCAGTAAGTCTCCACCAACCAGAAATGCAAGGATTGCATTGACAATACTATGCATTCTCTATAATGAATGAAAGCTTCCATTAAAGGCTTGGGAGTTTTAGCTCAATGGAAGATATCTGTTAAAATTGGTATGAAAGTAGAGCCGATTTGCTTAGCAACAGATCCCTCAGGAACGTGCCACAGGGTCCATTCCAGTAGCAGGCAACATCCTTAATTATATCTTCACTCCATTTTCCCAACTTCATTTGTGTGGTTTCACGTTTTACAATTAATATATTTAATACTGATTAAAAGGGATTGTAAAGCCTCAAGGTTTTTCACCTTAATGTATCCTATGCATTAAGAGCACTTTCACACTGAGGGTCGGCGGTAAAGCGCCGCAATTTTTTGCGGTGCTTTTTGGACACTTTTAACCCCCGTTAACAGCAGAAAAAGGGTTAAAAGTGCCCACAAAGCACCGCTGCAGCCCATTGTTTTCAATGGGCAGGGGCGCTATAGGAGCGGTCTGTACACCGGTCCTAAACCGTCCCAAAGATGCGGCTTGCAGGACTTTTTGGAGCGTCCTGCTCCAGTGTGAAATCCCTTGGGCTTTCATACTAGAGTGAGAGGAGAGGCACTTTACAGGTGCTATTTTTTGGTGCTATAGCGCCTGTAAAGCGCCTCAGTGTGAAAGTAGCCTAAAAGGTGAAAAACCTTTGCTGCCCCCCCAACCCCCCCCCCCCTTTTTCTTACCTGAGTCCTTCCGTTCCAGCGATATGCACAAGCCCAGTGGCTCCGGCCACTGTCTCTATCCTCATTGGATAGGTGAGATCCAGTGACACGGGAGTGGGGGGGGGGCAGGGCGGAGCCCCGTTATCTGTGTCAATGTACACACGCAGCGGGACTCCGGAGCACGCCCACACGTGTGTTCCCATGGAAAGCTGCTCTCCGGGCTGGCACCCTGATAAAAGGGGGGGGCCAGGAACATCGGCGGAGGACACCAGAAGAGGAGGATCGGAGCTGCTCTGTGCAAAACCCTTGCACAGGGCAGGTAAGTATAACATGTTTGTTATTTTTATACAAAAATACATTTGAACTTTTACAACCCCTTTAATATTAAAAGGAAACATTTTTGTGAGTTTCTTAGTGAATGTGATCAATCAGCATACTATATCCTGCCCCCATAGTGTTTAGCAACAGGAGGACATGATGGATGAAGGAGAGGGGGAATATAATTTACCACTGTGTATATGCCCACATGTGTGACTCTATAATCCTATGGGCTGTGCAGGTCAGAATAAGAGCTCAGAAGGTAACTAAAATTAAGCATGCTCCCTAGAGGACACCAACTGGTCTACACAATCTCAGGCTGTAAGGGGGACACAGAGAGGAGGGGAGGGCCAGCTGAAGGCAGGATCAACCAGGTCAATTTCACTGTACACAAAAGGAAAGCTTTAGTAGCTTTGCGAGTATAAGCTCTCTGTTACATAGCATGTAATGAGTTTTTCTTTTGACACATTAACTACTTCACCCCAGTAAGGATTTACCCCCTTCCTGACCAGGCCATTTTTTGGGATACGGCACTGCGTCGTTTTAACTGACAATTGCGCGGTCGTGCAATGTTGTACCCAAAACAAAATGTATGTCCTTTTCTCCCCACAAATAGAGCTTTCTTTTGGTGGTGATTGATCACCTCTGCGGTTTTTAATTTTTGCGCTATAAAAACAAAAAAAAAACAATTTTGTACTTTTTTCTATAATACATATCCCAAAAAATAACTAAAAAAAACTAAATTTCCTTATTCGTTTAGGCCAACATATATTCTTCTACATACCGTATTTTTGGTAAAAACAAAAAACAAAACAAAAAACGCAATAAGCGTATATTGATTGGTTTGCACAAAAGTTATAGCGTCTACAAAATAGGGTTAGATTTATGGCATTTTTATTATTATTTTTTTTACTAGTAATGGCGGTGATCTGCGATTTTTATCAAGACTGCAACATTGCGACGGACAGATCGGACACTTTTGACACTTTTTTGGGAACACTGACATTTATACAGCGATCAGAGCTAAATATAGCCACTGTTTACTGAATAAATGTCATTGGCAGGGAAGGGTTTAACACTAAGGGGGCAATCAAGGGGTTAACTGTGTTCCCTAGGTGTGTTTCTAACTGTGGGGGGAATGTGGCTGACTAGAGGAGGAGAGAGAGCGTTGTTCCTACTTATTGGAACACACAACCTCTCTCCTCTCCCCTGACAGAACCGGGATTTGTGTGTTTACACACACAGATCCCGGTTCTTGCTCTGTCACGAGCGATCGCGGGTGCCCGGCGGTCATCGGCTCAGGGGACGCGCTGCGGGCGCCCCCGCTACAGCGTCTCAAAGAGCCAACGTACAGCAACCAGGGGAGCCAACCTGCCGCAGTATAACTGCGACGGCTGGTCTGGAAGGGGTTAAAGAGGAACTGCAGTCTGCTCACATAATTTGTAATAAAAACATCTTTGCCATTCTGAAGCTTCCCTCCAACCACTTTGCATATTATTTTATATATACTGTGCCAAATATGCTGCACTAAGTCTGGCTGCATCCATTTAAACTATGGGCAGCTGAAGCTGCTGCCTGTTCACTTCCTGGATTTACACAGAGGCGCACCTCCAGCTCTGCAGCTCTCATTAGCCCTCTTATGACTCATCCCCCCTCCCTGGCAAACTCTCTCTCTCTCTCTCGACATACTGTTGCTGTATATTGTGACATATAAGGAATTTGGTCCTGCAGGTTTATAACGAAGCTACTGAATGGTCCCCTTTAACTGAAATAAAATATATATTGCTAGTAATGGGAGTATGTGATATTTGTTAGACATGTAAGTTTCAAAGTGTTCTTCTGTGCTGTGAACGGATATCACTTAGCTCCGTCTTTGGATCAATCAATCCCATGACACTGTGCCCCTGACATTTGTAAAAGAACAGAACATTCGCAATAAATCACTAGAATTTCATCAAACTATCACTGTAACAAGATCAGTACAAGGAACAAACTCATAGCAAAAATAATATTCCTCCTGTACTACATGAAAACAAGTACAGCTGAATTCTGAAAGGAACAATGATTACCCTACTTCTCCTAGTAGACTAACAATATTAAATTCTCAAAGACTCAGCTCAACTAACCAGAATCGTGTGTTAGTGTACAATGAGACTTAAAGTGATTGTAAAGTCTTGTTTAAAAAAACCAAAAAACATGTTATACTTACCTGCTCTGTTGCAGTGGATTCGCACAGAGCAGCCCAGTTCCTCCTCTTCTCAGGTCCCTCTTCGGTGCTCCTGGCTCCTCCTTCCTGTCGAGTGCCCCCACAGCCAGCAGCTTTCTACGGGGGCACACGAGCCGAGTCACAGCTCCCTGTGTACATTCAGATATGGAGCCCCGACCCGGCCCCCTATCTCCCCTGATTGGCTAACTGACCTTGATTGACAGCTGTGGGAGCCAATGGCACCGCTACTGTGTCTCAGCCAATCCCGGACGGCTTAAACGCTCGTGGACATCGCTGGACAGAGATGGGGCTCAGGTAAGTAATTAGAGTTGCTAGGGATGCTGCTACCCACAGAAAGTTTATTTTATTTTAATGCAGTTTTGGTGACATGCTGGTAGGTTAATTAGATCCTGTCGAAAAATTGGTCAAATATGTGTATGTTGTATGTGTATGTGTTTGTAAGCATGTCAGGACCCCATGGGGCAAAGGACCTTGATATACTGCAGATGGACACCGGCAGCAAAAAAGCGCCCTGAGGCGATTCAGTTCGCATAGGTAGCGCTATACAAATCACTCATTCATTCATTCATTCATTCAGTGGGTAGCACTCTCACCTAGCAGTAAGAAGTGTTGCTGGTTCGAATCCCAACCACGACACTACCTGCCAGGAGTTTGCATGTTCTCCCTGTGCCTGCGTGGGTTTCCTCCGGGTACTCCGGTTTCCTCCCACACTCCAAAGACATGCTGGTAGGTTAATTGGCCCTAGTATATGAATGTGAGTTGGGGACCTTAGATTGTGGGCTCCTTGAGGGTAGGGACCGATGTGAGTGTGCGATATATGTGTGGAGAGCTGCGTAAATTGACGGCACTATATGGGTACCTTAAATAAATAGGGATAATTGTAGACACGCACCCACACTCACTCAGGTTGAACTGGATGGACTGGTGTCTTTATTCGACCTTACTAACTATGTAACTATGCATTAAGATTAAAAAAAACCTTCTGACTTTACAGCTCCTTTAAGTGCAACAATCCCCTTATAAGCTGGTTGTTAACCTTGTTATTAATGTTGTATAGAGTGCTAGTGCCCGTCTTTTGCAAATATATACATTTTAACATTTTAACAAATGAATCCTGTTTTTAATGCTATAAGTGTATCAGACAATTACAGTATTAAACAGCTAGATATTGTTAAAGTGATATTAAACACACTGTTTAAATTACATTGTCTCTTCTATTTCTGTATATGGATGGTGGCAATGTAATTATTTTAATTAAAAACAAATAAGTACCTTTTTCCTAATCGATATACAGCTGTCACATGACCCAGATCTTTCCCAGCCTGTCTGCAGGGAAACATAAGCAGGAGGAGCTTATAGCCCTCTGCTGCTGGTCACATGTATAAATCAAGCAAAAAAAAAAAAAAAACAGCCTCTGGGATACGGAGTAAAAATAAATAAATATTAATAAACTCTTAAATCCTCATACAAATATGTATTTTTAAATCAAATCTTTATTAATTTTTTTTACAGTAACATAGTGCGGGTGGATTTCTGCCAGTCACAGGCTGGTTCACTCCCCCCCCCCCTCGATGTAATAACCTGCCCCCATTGTGTTTAGCTGGTTAGTGAGCATGGAGGAGGAGGGAGAGAGTGGGCTGTCATTTACCACTGTGGGCTGCTCAGATGTAATAGGGAGGAAATGCTCAGCAAACAAACTGAAAGCACTGAAAACTGAGCATGTGCAGTGTTGCCACCACTGCTCTGCAAAATCCTCAACTGCAATGGGGGGCATGAACAGAAGGGGGAGATAGAGAGCAGCGGGATCAACCAGGTCTTTTTACGGAATACAGAAAAAGAATCTCATAGTGAGTATGAACAGCATATAATACACCATTTACTGATGGTTTTTTATGATGTGGGTTTAGTGACACCAACTACAGGCTACAGTGGCCTCTACAAGCTAAAAACATTTCTTTCTGAATTAAGTTATCAAGTGTACCTAAACAGAAGAAGAAAATGTTCAATATTGCAGGTTACCAATTCTTAGATGGGCTGCATTCATTTTCCTTTTAAGGCTTTTTTCCCTTTATTTTCACCTGGTGCTCCATTAGTAAAACACTTCCTATCCTAGGGTGACAACTATTACTTACCATAAAGTATAGAGAAGAAGCACTGCGATCCTAGGACAGGACTACAGTAACCCCACCCCCTCTCCTCTTATTCATAAGGGGTCTGTAGTCCTCAGAGATAACCGGAGACAATGTAACCAATAAGAATGCAGCACAGGCAGATTCAACAGCTGATAAGATCAATAGGTACTTTTTTTTGCACTTCTCAAAAAGAGAAAACCCTTTTTAAAAAAGATAAATAGTGCATTTTATATACAACTATATAGATCAGACCAAAATGAGGGACAAATGAGGAGAAAAAAAAAGGTACAGAGGGCGACTTTGTTCCAAATCAGGGACAGTTGGGATCTATGGTCCACAGAGCTCTCGCCATAATATAGCCACCATATGATAAAAAGTCTTATCCCCAAGGTGCCCTCCTTTGGAGACACAAGTTCTGCACTCCCCTTATTGCTATGTTGTTGCTGTCTACTTCTAGGTCCACAATATTCAGCTTTTGGCCAGCCAGCCGTGAGGACCTCCATGCATGCAATGAATGTGCACTGACATGTAACAGGCTAATCCTGATTGAATGCAGCGCTAAATATTAGTGCTATGGCTACAGGAATAGCCTATTGCACATTTGTTTGAGGGGGGTTTGTAATACAGCTGCTGGAATCACATATTGTCATTTATTAAAGTGGTTGTTAACCCACCAAGTGAGCGTTACACCATCCTCTCTGTTTATTAATGTAATCTGCCCTGTGTCGGTGCCTTATAAGAATAATGCAGCTATATACCTCATTTCAGAGTGCCGATCGGCGCTCACATGACCCGCCGCCTCTCTCCTCTCTCGGCCTGACAGGTGCAGTGGGCGGGGCCGAGGATCCCCCGCTGACGTTAGTCAGGAGGGGAGGAGAGAGGCAGCAGGTCAAGAAAGTGCTGATCGGCGTTTTCAAATGAGGTATATAGCTGCATTATTTTTATAAGGCACAGATTACATTAAAAAACAGAGGATGGTGTAAAAAAAAAAATGACAGTAGTTTGAGCAGCAGGAGCGGAGGGGACGGGCACAGACACAGAGCTGACAGGCAGGGAGTGGGGGGAGAAGACAGAGGAGAGCTGCGGATGATGGAGGCATGTAAACTGACCACGGTATCAGGGCTCAGCAGCCATGATACAAAGGGGTCAGTTTACAAAGGGGAGGGCAGAACCAGGCAGTATCAGCCAGGCATTTTAGGTGATACAAGAGGTCAAATGACACAGTACAAGCACCGTGCTGTATAACATGCTTTAAAGGAACAGGATATTTATTTTTTTATGGCAGACAAGACATACAGGGGTTGATTAACTAAAACCGTAGAGTGCAAAACTGGAACAGCTATGCATGGTAGCAAATCAGCTTCTAACTTCAGCTTGTTCAATTAAACTTTGACATAGAGCCCCCGTTCACATCGGCGCAATTTGACATGTCAAATCGCAGCCTATTGCCGGCAACCTAAATCGGTACGACGTAGACTTTGCAGCGCCGCACCGATTTCCAAAAGTATTTCCTGCACTACTTTTGGCGACTTTGGGGGAGATTTCATCAGACATCTGTGCATGAACCGGCACAGATGTCTTTCAAAACGCCCCACTGCAATGCGCAGTTGAAATCGTGCGACTGATGGTGACAACAGCTACACATGCTTACCCTATAAGTATTGGCATAGCTGCAGGAACATGAGCTAGAGAGACAACAGCACCTTAAACGCTGTGTTAGGCTCGGTTCACACTGCTGTGACGGCAAAGTCGTACAACTTTGCCCTGCAACTTCCTTCTGACTTGATCTGACTTGGATGCTATTTAGGAGCTTGTACAAGGGTTGGAATCGCACCCACATTGGACCAAAGTATTGCAGGAACCTTTTCTAAAGTCAGAGCGACTATTCTAGTATCAGTTAAGACGGCTCTCATAGGGAAACATTGAATTTGACATGTCATGCAACTTGAGGTTTCAAGTCAGATCCCGTGTCACAGCAGTGGGAACCGAGCCTAAACGTCATAGTGCATTTACGGTGTGCTTACCGTATGTGTCAATAGAAGTGAATGGAGGCAGTCGCAAAGTCTCAATGCCTGCCAAACTCTGCAGGCAGCACTATTTTGTGCCTCGCTACGATACAAGGCAACACTAACGCTGCAGTGAGTACACCTCCATCCACTCCACACTTCAAAGCCCAACTCCAAGCAAAAAAAATAAAAAAAATTTCCCTTGCAGCGGGGCTGGGCCTGCACTGCAAGGATCAACTGGTCATTTTGTTCAAGGGAAAGAGGAAATTCTATACTTACCTGATCCTGCATTCCACCAATGGACACCACTCCCCCGCAGTCCAGTGGTGGACTATTCCTGGGGACCTCATGTCCAGAGCAGGGCAGAGGTGGGAAGGAACAGTTCACCACACACAACCTCAGAGGGGCAGGAGCCACAGGGACCAGTCTTGTGTAAGGAGGATCAGGTAAGTATATTTCTGTTCCCCAACCCTCTAGACTGAGGGTCTCCAAAATTTCTAAACAAATAGGTCCAGTTTACTGTTTTTCACAGTTAGGGGGGCTGGCCTGTCTGTGTGACTAAAAAATACCTTAGCATCAATGGGAATAAACAATGCCCCAACATTGGTATTCGTGGGAGGAATTGTGCCACATTGTTGGTTTCAGCAGGAAGAGTAGTGGCCCATTGTTGATATCAGGGCAAGAATATGGATATCAACAATGGGCCACTACTCTTCCTGCTGAAACCAACAATGGGGCACAATTCCTCCCACGAATACCAATGTTGGGGCATTGTTTATTCCCATTGATGCTAAGGTATTTTTTAGTCACACAGACAGGCCAGCCCCCCAAACTGTGAAAAACAGTAAACTGGACCTATTTTTTCAACATTTTGGAGACCCTCAGTGTAGAGGGTTGAAGAACAGAAAAATCAGGTTGATGATATCAGGGCAAGGAATAATGCCCCATCATTGGTGTCAGTGGGAGGAATTGTGCCCCCTTGTTGGTGTCACTGGGAGTAATAGTGCCCCAAGGGCCAGATATAAGCAGGCAAAGGGTCGCATCCAGTCCCCGGGCCAGTTTGGAGACCACTGCCCTAGACAAAAACGAACAATCAACACTTGCACTGGGGCTTTTTTTTTCACCCAGAGATGGGCTTTAACAAATTTTAAGTGGTGTCAATAAGCGGTCGGGAAGTGGTAAAAACGTGACCCAACTGCCTATTTTTAATGCCCTGTGTGAAACAGCCCTAATGGAATCCTAGGCAAAGGCTAGCATCTAACCCTTGCAGTGTAGGCGGGAGCCCCACTAAAGGGTAGTTTTGCATTCCCCCCCTCCGGAGTTCCGCTTTAGATCTTAGCCTCTCCTTACCCTCCTTTCCGTGTCTACATTTCTACCATTTCTACAATAGTTTTGGTCAGATCTGTGGAAGATCAGCTTTTAAACACAAATAAAATAGCTTTCATTGCACAAACGCATAAGCTGTTATGACCAAAAACAGGCATGTATGTCACTTTCTATGATTCATATATCATAGAATTCCCCTCTCGCTGCTTCTCACATTGTAGTGCAGAAATGGCTAGACTAAGTGATGCAATTCTCAAATGATACACAAGGACCTGCCTGAATTCTAACAGAACCCTGCGGCCCACAACCTCATTCCAAACACATTCCATACTCCTGTCTAAATATCAGGGCAACGTTTAAAGCGGTACTAATATGTACCCCTAAGAGTGGCAGGTCGTATTCCTACTATGTCTGCTGATACTTCCCTTCCCCGAGCTCCCCCACTGCCCTGTTTATGTTCTGGAGCCCCAAATTAAATGACTAGTGCAAGCGCCATGACAGGCTAATCCCCCAAAACATGTGACAAAGCTTGGGCCTGATGAATCAGATGCCAACCATCGTTGGAGGAAGGGGAGTCGTACACGTGCTTCCCCATATCCAGGGTACTGTGTATTCACAAGGCCTCTAGCAGCTAAACAAAGCAGCACAAGAGCATGACGAAGGCATCATTTGGTTTACTACGGGGATGCCAAGGATGTTTAAAATCTACAAAGAGTAGCAAGGTCTTAGGACCCCTCAGCGCTTATGTACTGAGCAGTGAGCTTTTGCATGTGCTGAGATGCGTTATTTGTTATTTTTTATTTTTATTTTTTATTTTTTTTATGTGCATGGCTTTTATTTGCTTTTTATTCAGATGAATTTAGGTTGATTTACTAAAACTGGAAAGTGCAAAATCTTGTGCAGCTCTGCATAACTTCAGTTTGTTCAAATAAGATTTAACAAAAAATAAATAAAAAATCTGGAAGCCGATTGGTTTCTATGCAGAGCTGCATCAGATTTTACACTCTCCAGCTTTAGTATATCTCCCCCATTGTTTTTTATTTTTCATAATGCACATGTTCCATCTTTTTGCACTGTTTCCATTGAATCTTATGGAGAGTTTGTACTATATGTTCCATTGGATTTGATGAATAGTGTACAGTGCATGTAAGGGGCCTGGTACAGGACTACAACCTCAGTCCACCTTCCTAGGGAACCTTCTGAGGGCCCAAAACCATTCCCCGGTGCTCTCTATGCCCACAGCACATGTGCCATCACCATCTCTTTATCCAGGTAGGCAGCCCAAAATAACCTCCTAGCCACTCCCACATTACAGTATTACCCAAATGACAGAACTTCTCCAATGCTAAGCAAGCCTCTCCTTCATGCTTATAGCTTCGTACATCTCCATAGCTCCTTGAAAAGGAAAAGAAAGATACCAGTCTTGCAAATTAAAGCCTAGCTCGGGGCTTAACAGACCCCCCCCCCCACACACACACACACACACACACACACACACACACACACACACACACAGATCACTGTATTAATGTCACTGGTTCCTAAGTAGTGTCAGTTTGCTTCCGATTGTCCGCCACAATATCGCAGTCCTGCTATAAGTCACTGATCACCGCCATTGATATTAAAAAAAAACATTTTTTTTTTAGAAAACAAAATAAAAATATCCCACAGTTTGTAGACACTATAACTTTTGCGAAAACCAATAAATATACGCTTATTTATTTATTTTTTTTACCAAAAATATGTAGCAGAATACATATTGGCCTAAATTTATAAAGAAATTGGATTTTTTACATTTTTATTGGATATGTTTTATAGCAGAAAGTAAAAAATATTGTTTTATTTTTTTGAAAATAGTCAGTCTTTTTTTTGTTTACAGCGCAAAAAATAAATGCAGAGGTGACCAAATACCACCAAAATAAAGCTCTATTTGTGGGGGAAAAAAAGGACATACATTTTATCTGGGTACAACGTCGCACGACATAAAATTGTCAGTTAAAAAAAATGCAGTGCAGTGTCGCAAAATATGGCCTGATCATGAAGGGGGGTAAATCTTCTGCAGGTCAAGTGGTTAATTTCTGACTAGGGGTTGACCGATTATCGGCGGCTGATATTCACTATTTTTTTTTTTGAAGAATCGGCGTCGGTAACAAACTTACCGGTATTGCTCAAGTGGTTGTACCGGGGTGATGCTTGCAGCTGCAGGCATCACCCCAGTACCGTTCTTTAGAGCGGATTCTCGGCTTTCTTGTAATAACAACCAATGCGGCTAAGCAGCCGCTTGGCTGTTATCACAAGCAGCGGGAGGGGACGCCCCCCCCCGCCTTACGCCGCACAGCCGGGTCTCCCGTCCCAGCGGGAGACCCAAGCGACCAGCCAGCATGTCTGCCGGCTAGCCAAAGACCCGAACTAAGCCAATTGCTTTGTACATGTCTCGGATCTAGTAACCCGGAAGCGATGTCATGACATCACTTCCCAGATTACTCTCATCCTAAAGGCGTCAGTTTAAAAAAAAAAAAAAAAAAAAATAAGTATTCAAAAACACTGATCTTGGCTTTTTGAATACTTTTAAGTGCAGTGGAGGGGTTTGGGATCCCTCCATAAAGAGTACCTGTCACTGCCTATTACTGTCACAAGGGAAGTTTACATTCCTTGTGAGAGCAATAAAAATTATTGTAAAAAACAAAAAAAAGACAGTGTAAAAAAAAAAAAAACACACCTTTAAAATCTACAGAACATCAGAACCTGATATCGGCCTTAAAGGCATCCGGAAAAATCGGTATCGGTCCAGAAAAAACAATATCGGTCGTATATCTGGCCATTATACTTTTTTATTTGTATCAGTACTGCTTGGACCAATAAGTACAGGACTCCCCAAAAGCTTGTCCTTAAAATGTAACATCTAAGGAAAACCAATCTATCCTGTCTTTGAGAACACATTACAAGTTCAGACTGCAGATGTAGAACCCCCCCCCCCCAGTGTGAGTCAACACCATGAAAAAAACACATTTTTATTTTTTCACATTTACACCAGATGCGGACAGATTCTGATACTTGTTAAGTCATCCTGACCTTCTGAAGAGCCCGCCGAGAGGTCAGTGCGCAAAGCTTTTAACAATTACAAAAGAACATTCTTCACGGAGCATGCCAGAACTGAAAAATGTTAATCCATCTAATCCATAGGAGCTCAGTGACAGCGGGATCGGTAAAACAGTGTCCCGTCTGATCGCAAAAAACCCGTATCACATCCACGCAACGCAAATGTCAATGAGGAAGACAATCTGTGATAAATGTAATAAAAAATGTAAAGATGTGGTGCAAAATTAATGAGGTTCGTGCAGAAACTTTTCAGGGGATCTTCTGAGATAACTGTATATGAAGGCAAATGTCGTGTTTTTTCTTCATGTTCTCAACCATGACAGCAAAACAAACCCAAAACTCTGTTTTATGTACTTTGAGACACAAAAAAAAAGGTTTCTAACCGAGGCCATGTATGGTTAGATTCCAATCTGAAACCGATTGTTTTCTAAATGTTAGTTTGATTCGCTAATGGGTAAGAAAATTGATGATTGTTTTTGACAGTGATCCAAAAAAATCTGGATGGTTGATACTATGCAGAGCTGCACCAGATTTTGTACTCCCCCATTGCTTTTTATTTTTCATAATGCACATGTTCCATTTTTTTGCACTCTACACTTTCCATTGAATCTTATGGAGAGTTTATACTATATAATCCATTGGATTTGATGAAGAGTGTACAGTGCATGTGTGAGCCCTGATGTGAGACTACAACCTCAGTCCACCTTCCTAGGGAACCTTCTGAGGGCCCAAAACCATTCCCCGGTGCTCTCTATGCCCACAGCACATGTGCCATCACCATCTCTTTATCCAGATAGGCAGCCTAAAATAACCTCCTAGCCACTCCCACATCACAGTATTACCCAAATGACAGAACTTCTCTAATGCTAAATAAGTCTCTCCTTCATGCTTATAGCTTCGTACATCTCCATAGCTCCATGAAAAGGAAAAGAAAGATACCAGTCTTGCAAATTAAAGCCTAGCTCGGGGCTTAACACCCCCCCCCCCCACACACACACACACACACACAGACCCCCCCCCCTCACACAGACCCCCCCCCCACACAAACACCCCCCCCATATACACCCCCCCATATACACCCACCCACACACACAGACCCCCCCCCCACACCCACACACACACACACACAGACCCACACAGACCCACACAGACACACACACACACACACACACACACACACACACACACACAGACCCCCCCCCCTCACACAGACCCCCCCCCACACAAACACCCCCCCCATATACACCCACCCACACACACAGACCCCCCCCCCACACCGACCCCCCCCCACACACACACAGAGCTCCGCACACACACACACCCCCCCACACACAAACACACACACACACACACACACACACACAGAGACCCACACACACACACAGAACTCCGCACACACATACCCCCCCCACACAAACACACACACACCCCACCCCCACACACACGCCCCCCCCCCCCACACACACACACACACACACACACACACACACACACACAGAACTCCGCACACACACACACACACCCCCCACACACACACCCCACCCCCACATGCCCCCCCCCACACACACATACACACACCCAACCCCCACACACACGCCCCCCCCCCCCACACACACACACCCACAAACACCCTCCCATACACACAGACCCCCCCCTACACACACACAGAGACACACACACAGAGAGACACACACACACACAGAGAACTCCGCACAAACACACCCCCCCACACAAACACACCCCCCCACACACACACACAGACCCCCCCCCCCCAAACACACACACACAGACCCCCCACACAAACACACACACACACACCCCACCCACACCCCACACACACACACAGACCCCCCACACAAACACACACACACACCCCACCCACACCCCACCCACACACACACACAGACCCCCCACACAAACACACACACACCTCCCTCCAGATTGCTTCCTCTTGGAGCAACCCCTTGGAAAAAAAAAAACACGTCTATACATACCATTTTTTCTGGGTGTATTTTTCCCACTGACGTCCTTGGGTCCTCTATCATCAGTGGGTGGATCCTAAATACTGCAGAAAAGGGCGCTTGAACCAATATAATTATTATGTATATCCTATACCTGCCTGACCCCCCTGGAAGATGGAAATCACTGAAGTAGACAGCGCTACTCCAATGATCTCCACCTGCTTCCAGGTCCCGTGCTGAGCGGCTTTCCTGCTGCATTGTGAACACTGGAGGTCGGCCCCGGGGCACCAGCGCCATTTGGGGAATTTACTGAATGACTGCAAACATACCCAACGAGGCCCAGATTAGACTGGCACAGCCCGATATGTCTACTTTTACACCAGTCAAAATCTTACGAAATACTTCCCATTTTCATTGCTCTGTAACTCAACACAACTTAAAGCCTTTTCAATTTAAAAAAAAAAAAAAACACCACCAAAGGCGTTCAAGCATGCCGGGATTTCTGGTAAGCCAGATCAGACAGAACTTTCGGGAACCAGAACAGGATATTTAATGGTATAATGTGATTCGGGAGACTGAAAACCGCAAGTGTGGAGTCCATGACAGGGCTCAGCTAGAATAACCAGCGTTTTCACTAGCTCAGCACATTTCTGTGCGGCTCATCACAGTCCAGTGACCGGTTACCCTTAAATACCTGAGGTCTGACATGACTCCAGCATGGGCCGGGGATGACAAACTTTCTACCAGAATGACATTTTCATGAATGGTTTCTACACTGTGATTTGCTGCCACCTAGTGGGCACATGTAAGTATATGCATCACTGTTCTTTTATATGGTGTGTGCATTGAGGTTGTGCGGTGACAGCTCATTCATTTTTAGTGGCTTGTAAAACGCACTATTTTTTGGCACCACGGTGCAATATTGTGCTGTGTTGTGGTGCTTCATATAGTAGATGTGCATTTGGTTTTATTGTATTATTTGCACTGGGGTTCAATTTAGAATGAATGGCAACGCGCATACTCCCACAACACACAACATGCATTATCATATGTATAAATGTGTGGAGTCAACCTTACAGTCATTACAGTGTAATGCAAGTCTCAAATTAAACCCTCTATATTAAAAGTATCACTAAAACCACATCATAAAAAACTATCAATAAATGGTGTATGACGTGCTGTTCATACTCACTCAGTCACTATGATTAGTTTTCTGTATTCTGCAAAAAACCTGGTTGATCCTGCTGCTCTGTATCGCCCCCTTGTGTCCATGTCCCCATTGCAGTTGAGGATTTTGCAGAGCAGTGTTGGCAGCTCTGCACATGCTCAGTTTTCAGTGAGTTTCTATGCTGGGTATTTCCGCCCAATCACATCTGAGCAGCCCATGTGACTATAGGGTCACACATGTGGGTGAATGACAGACCACTCCCCCCCCCCTTCCTCCTCCATGCCCACTAACCAGCAAAACACAATGGGGCGGGATATTACATGTTCACCTCCCTCTTATTCTTATGCTGGCCATACACTATACAAAAAAAAAAAAAACACGCAAAAATTTGGGCATTTAGACAGTTCGTTCGTTTTTTGGTCAGTAAATGGGCACAAATCGGTAATCGGCCCACACCATGTTATTGCCAAAAATGAATAAAGATTTGATTTCAAATATATATTTGTAGGACTATTTAACCACCTAAAGGCCGCCTACCGCACCTATACTGCGGCAGGCCGGCTCTATTGCGCGAAATCACGTACCTGTATGTCATTTCGTGCAATGTCCGCCTGGACCCACCGACCATTCCCCAGTGAGGCAGGACGGCGATCTGCCTATGTAAACAAGGCAGATCGCCATTCTAACAGGGGAGAACATAGTGATCTTGTGTTCCTGCTAACAGGAACACGGATCTCTGTGTTCCCCCCAGTCAGTCCATCCCCCCACACAGATAGAAAGTACCCCCTAGGGACACATTTAACCCTTTGATCGCCACTGATGTTAACCCCTTCCCTGCCAGTGTCATTAGTAGAGTAACTGCTTATTTTTAGCACTGATCACTGTAATAAGGTCACTGGTTCCCAAAAAAAGCATCAAAAGTGTCAGTTAGGTGTCCGATTTGTCCGCCGCAATGTCGCAGTCCCACTAAAAATCACAGATCGCCACCATTACTAGTAAAAAAAAAAAAAAATACGCCATAAAAATATTATATAGTTTGTAGACGCTATAACTTTTGCGCAAACCAATCAATAACCACTGATTTTTTTTATTTTATTTGCCAAAACATGTAGCAGAACACATATTGGCCTAAATAGAAGAAATTAGATTTTTTTACATTTTTTTATTGGATATTCATTATAGCAGATAGAAAAAATTGTTTTTTTGTTTGTTTGTTTTTTCAAAATTGTCGGTCTTTTTTTGTTTATAACGCAAAAAGTTAGAAAACCGCAGAGCTGATCAAATACCACCAAAAGAAAGCTGGGTACAGCGTCATACGACCGCGCATTTGTCAGGTAAAGGCAGTGCCATATTGAAAGAAATAGTCTGGTCATTAAGGGTGGTAAACCTTCCAAAGCTAAAGTGGTTAAAACAGTTTATTGATATTAATGATTTATTTTTACTCTGTATTCCAAAGACTGTTTTTCTTTTTGAACATGTGACCAGCAGCAGAGGACTAGACGCTCCTCCTGCTTATAGTTCCCTGCAGACAGGCTGGGAGAGATCTGGGTCATGTGACAGCTGTATATTATCGATTAGGAAAAAGGTGCTTAGATTTTTTTTATTTTTTTTTAAATAAAATAAATTCTAATGCCATCATCCACATACAGAAATAGACGGGACAATGTACATTAAACAGTGTGTGTTTAGTATAACTTTAACCTAAAGCAGTTTAAAGCCAAAACCAGAAATGTAATATGTTACAGATCCTTAGATGTGGGGGCTGGGCCGAGTTGGTTTTCTTTTTTAAGGCTTCTTTTCCTTTATTTTAACCCAATGATCTGACCAATTACACACTTACTGTCTTAGGGTGTCTCCACTCCACTGGAGGAGCAATGGGGACACCTTTGGACAGCAGCATTGTCATTGGGTAGCATTAGATGGACTAGCAGATTTAGCTGGACTTAACAAATTGAAGCTGAACTCCAGTTAACGCTTTTTTAAAAATGGCAGCACCGTTTTTTTTTGTTTTTTGTTTTTTTTACAAGAATGAATAAAAGCTGACCACTGTAAGCACCCCTTGTCAGTATTAAATAGTTGTCTCAACCCACTAACTTCCATTTTAGCTGGAGAGCTTGGTCTGTTAACCACCTTCCCTCCGGAAGGACCCCCTCTTCATGACCAGGCCATTTTTTTGCGATACGGCACTGCGTTACTTTAACTGACAATTGCGCGGTCATGTGCCGCTGTACCCAAATAAAATGGATGTCATTTTTTTCCCACAAATAGAGATTTCTTTTGGTGGTATTTGATCACCTTTGCGTTTTTTTATTTTTTGTGCTATAAACAAAAAAAGACCAACATTTTAAAAAAAAAAATACCGTATTTATCGGCGTATAACACACACTTTTTCCCCCCCTAACATAGGGGGAAAATCGTGTGCGTGTTATACGCCGATATAGGCTGTGGGGGGGATGAATAGAGCTGGATCTCCTGTGTACTCGGCTCGCAGTCATGCTCAGTCCCGTCCCCTGGACATCTCCTAGCATTGACGTCCCGGCATTGGAGCGGCCTTATGTCCATCATAGGATCCGGGCCAAGGGGCAGGACTGGGCGTGACGCTGAGCCTAATACACAGGAGATCCGGCTCTATTTCGGCAGCACTCGTCCCCTCCTTACCCTCGGTGGCAGCCTATATTTCGGCAAGGTTGCAGATGGACATTGATCAGGCTGCAGTGAGGAGCAAGGCTGCAGATGAACATTGATCAGGCTGCCGTGAGGAGCAAGGCTGCAGATGGGCACATATCAGGCTGCATTGATGCTCACGGACCATTATTTTGCTTCAAAATGATTTTAAAAAAAAAAAAATTCCTGAAACTTCCCTTTTAAATGTCATACGCCAGCGCGTGTTATACGTCGATAAATATGGTAAATAAAAAAGAAATATTTTTTACTTTCTGCAATAAAACATATCCAACAAAAAAAAAAAATGGAAGAAAATAAAATTTCTTCATTAATTTAGGACAATATTTTTGGTAACAAAATTCCCAATAAGCGTATATTGATTGGTTTGCGCAAAAGTTATAGCGTCTACAAACTAAGGGTTAGATTTACAGAACTTTTATTTTTTTACTAGTAATGGCGATCAAGGACTTATAGCAGGACTGCGACATTGCGGCGGACAAATCGGACACCAAGTGACACTTTTTGGGATCAGTGATACAAATACAGCGATCGGTGCTAAAAATATGCACCGTCACTGTACTAATGACACTGGCTGGGAAGGGGTTAACATCAGAGGCAATCAAAGTGTTAAATGTGTTCCCAGAGAGTGCTTTCTAACTGTGGGGGAGGTGTTTGTACTGTGGGAAGGCAAAGATCCGTGTTCCTGCTTAGCAGAAACACAGGGTCTCTACCATCCCTTCTCACAGAATGGGGATCTGCTTTGTTTACATAGGTAGACCGCCGTTCTGCCCCTCTCGGGAATGATCGACGGGTCCCAGCAGACATCGCGTCCACTGGACCCACTGATTGTTCCCGCTGTGTCCAATCACAGCAAGAGCGGGTCGCTGGCAGCGTGCATTTCAGATCCGGAAGTGCAGGATCATGTACAGGAATGCGGTCGGCAAGCGGTTAAAAGAAGATGAAAAATAACTAGAAGGGCAGACATATTTGTAGTCTAGTCTTGGTGACAACCATGGCAACTTCCATAGTTACAGTGCAGGAGTGAGCATAGCCACTCAGGTACAGGAAGATTGGACACTCTTTACACTTTTTTGGGACCAGTTACATTTATACAGCCATTAGAGCTATAAATAGTCACTGATTACTGTATAAATGACACTGGCAGGGAAGGGGTTTAACACTAGGGGGCGATCAAGGGGTTAAGCGTTCCCTGAGAGATGTTTCTAACTGTAGTGTACTGACTAGAGGAGGAGAGAGATCGCTGTTCCTAATCACTAGGAACAGAAGATCTCTCTCTACTTCCCAGTCAGAATGGAGATCTGTCTGTTTCCATTGACAGATCCCCATTCTGGCTCTCCGAGGAGCAATTGCGGGTCACCGGCGGACATCGCGGCCACGCTCATCGGCTCTGGCGTTGCGTGCACGCCCCCCCTTATAGCTCTTAAAGCATCCGACGTACACCTACGGTTTGTGCAGCCGTGCCCACCTGTCGCAGTATGACGACGACGGCTGGTCAGCAAGCAGTTAATGAAAAGTTAAAGAAGAACGTCACTCTCTCAATCAACACTGACTATTTTGAATCCTTATGTTGCTAGTATTAGTAAATAGACAGGAAAGTATATTATATTTACTTGTTTTAAATCTTTTTTTTTACATTTCTTGAATTACATCCTGGTTCCCAGGCCTAGGCAAATGATGTCATACATCCCAGGAGTCTTCAGGAGGGGGAGGAGGGGCTCTCAGCTAAGCACACCCCCTTGCCAGAGCTAAGGGCAGATGGATTCCAGGAAGTAAATGCTACATTAACTATCTGCCCTTACTCAAGATGGCCACAGCTAGAAATACTAAGGGGTTGTTTTTTAAAGTGATTCCTCCACAAAATAAAGCACGGAGACATGTATGGATTGGGAGGGGGGCGCTTGCTTTGAATATTAAAAAAATAGCGAAATAGCGTTTTTGCTTTGTAGTGCTCAGGTTCAGTGTAGTTCCGCATTAAGGTAGCCATATGCCCCATACACACGGTCGGATTTTCCGACGGAAAATGTGTGATAGGACCTTGTTTTGGGAAATTCCGACCATGTGTATGCTCCATCACACATTTTCCATCGGATTTTCCGACACACAAAGTTTGAGAGCAGGCTATAAAATTTTCTGACAACAAAATCCGTTGTCGGAATTTCCGGTCGTGTGTACACAAATCCGACGGAATAAAGAGATGAAAGCTATTGGCTACTGCCCCATTTATAGTCCCGACGTACGTGTTTTACGTCACCGCGTTCAGAATGATCGGATTTTCTGACAACTTTGTGTGACCGTGTGGGGTTCTCACATCTAACTGGAGTGTGAAAATGTGAAAATACAGTCCCTGTTTACACTTTTATTGCCATTTTTCAGGGGAGAAAAAAAAAAAAACTGTGTGCGTAAGTACAGGTTCACACGGAGCTTCGGGAATGAAGCCATGCGAGTTCAACTGAACTGAACTCGCACAATTTCACTCCCGCATATCAGTCCCAATTTCGGCTGCGATTTCACAGACATCTGTGCGGGTTTCTGCACAGATGTCAATGGAAATCGCACCCAGAAATTGCAAAAAGTAGTACAAGAACTACTTTTTGAAATTGGTGCGGCGTCGTAAATGCAGTGTCGCACCGATTAGGACGGTGCCAATGCTGGCAATTGCCGCCAATTTGACATGTCAAATCGCACCAATGTGAACCAGGGCTGTGCATTCCAATTTTGCAACCCATCAATTTGAATGAGCTGAAAATTGAAAAAGTAGTGCATGGTAGTAGTAATGGGCCGCACCAAACTGCATGGTACTGTGGTACGATGCGACTCGATGTCCGCAAACACACTGCATTTGCGATCTGCGTTTGGGGTACTGTTGACATTACATTGGCACCCGCATGCAGATAGCAAGGGCAATGTTTGAACGCGGTGCCAGAAATGCACATGAAATGCACCTTTCCCACACGTTTTGGTGTGAACCGGCCATTAATGAGGTTGTAAACCTCGAAAAAACAAAAACAAACTCTGCAAGACAAAAGGCAGAATGAGCTAGTATGCATCTCAGCCTATCACATTTCTTGCGACCTGAACAGGCCAGGAAAGTACAAATACCCCCCAAATGATCCCTTTTTTGAAAGTAGACATTCCAAGGTATTTAGTAGGATGCATGGTGAGGTTTTTGATGTTGTCATTTTTTTTCACACAATTCTTTGCAAAATGGAGATTTTTTTTTTCCCACAAAACTGTCATTGTAATAGGCTATTTCTCTTACATGGCATGTGTATAGCACAATTAACGCCCCAAACTACATTCTGCTACTCCTCCTGAGTATAACGATACCACATGTGTGGGACTTTTCACAGCCTGGCCACATAGAGAGGCCCAACATGCAGGGAGCACCATCACGTGTTCTAGGAGCATAAATTACACATCTAACTTGTTGACTACCTATTACACTTTTGAAGGCCCTGGAGCACCAGGACAAGGACACGTGACACTGATGACACGGATACGTGGCACTGATAGCACGTGACACTGATGTGGCACTGATGATGGCACTAATATGTGGCACTGATGACAGATGGCACTAATATGTGGCACTGATGACACGTGACACTGATGTGGCACTGACAGATTGCACTAACATGTGGAACTGATGACAGATGGCACTAATACGTGGCACTGATGACACAGGACAATGATGTGGCACTGATGACAGATGGCACGTGATGAGGACAGCTGGCACTGGGGACAGATGGCACTGACAGGTACTGTGAGCACTGTATTTTCAATTTTTTGTGTGTGTACACTCACAAGCTGCAGCACAGAAGCTCTCCCTCCTCACACGCTGTCTCTGTGTGAGGAGGGAGACCCGGCAATGAGAGATGATCTCATATGTTTACATATGAGATCATCTCTCATTGGACACTCCGATCGAGTGCTAAATGGCTGCTATGATTGGCCATTTAGCACGATCTGTGATTGGCTGTGTCCAAGGGACATGGCCAACACAGATTTCCCCTGATGCGCGCCCGCGGCGGCGCGCAGAGGGGAAGTAAACAGGAAGATGTCCAGGGACGCCCTCCCGGCAATTGAGCGCCGCGCTGTAGCCGTCTTTCGGCTATAGCGGGGGCGCAAAGTGGTTAAATAAATTACGGTTTTACACTATGGGAGCTCCCCTCTGTCATTCTTTCTTTCCACCCATGGAGGACCATCCTAAATACAGCTGAGCATGGAACCTACCATCTAGGGGTTTTGATTCCACGCAAAGCGATAGGTGGTCAAAGAGTAAGGGTGAGTAAGAAATTCCATCTCTTCCCCAAGTAAAAGCAGCACACAGTATAGCAAAACACTGGTTAGGCACACTGTTAACGCTCTGATCACCCTAAAGGTTAACTCCTTCCCAGCCACCAGTGACCGTGCATATACTGTATTTAGCACAGATCACTGTGTTATGCCCCATTTCCAACGGAAAATGTGTGATAGGACCTTGTTGTCGGAAATTCCGACCGTGTGTAGGCTCCATCACACATTTTACATCGGATTTTCCGACACACAAAGTTTGAGAGCAGGCTATAAAATTTTCCCACAACAAAATCCGTTGTCGGAATTCCTGATCGTGTGTACACAGATCCGACGCACAAAGTGCCACGCATGCTCAGAATAAATAAAGAGATGAAAGCTATTGGCTACTGCCCCGTTTATAGTCCTGATGTACGTGTTTTACGTCACCGCGTTCAGAACGATCAGATTTTCCGACAACTTTGTGTGACCGTGTGTATGGAAGACCAGTTTGAGCCAACATCCGTTGGAAAAAAATCCTAGGATTTTGTTGTCGGAGTGTTAAAAGTGTCAGTTAGTGTCAGAATGTCTGCCGCAATATCGCAGTCCCGCTATAAGTCGCTGAGCGCCGCCATTACTAGTAAAATAAATAAAAATATCCCATAGTTTGTTGACACTACAACTTTTGCGCAAAACAATCAATATAAGCTTACTGGGATTTTTGTTACCAAAAATATGTAGCAGAATACATATTGGCATAAATTGATGAAGAAATTAGATTTTTTTACATTATTTTATTAGATGTGTTTTATAGCAGAAAGTAAAAAATATTGTTTGCTTTTCAAAATTGTCGGTCTTATTTGGTTTATAGCGCAAAAAATAAAAAACCCAGGAGGTGATCAAATACCACCAAAAGAAAGCTCTATTTGCTGGGAAAAAAGGACATAAATGTATTTGGGTACAGCATCGCACAACTGTGCAATTGTCAGTTAAAGTAACATAATGCCGTATTGCAAAAAATGGCCTGGTCATGAAGGGGTGTAAATCTTCGGGAGGTCAAGTGGTTAAAGTGGTATTACAACTTACATTTTTTTAAATAAAAATAATAAACATATCATATCTACCTGCTCTGTGCAGTAGTTTTGCACAGAGCAGTCCTGATCCTCTTCTTCTTTGGTCCCCCACTGGTGCTCCTGGCTCCTCTATCCCCCCACCGCTGAGTGCACCCAAATAAAACTGCTCAGCCCCATCCCCTACCTCGTCATAGGATTTGACTGACAGGAGCGTGAGCCAAGGAGGGACAGAGCTAGTGGAGCCAATTTTCTTGTACACAGCACTGGACCCAGAGCAGGCTCAGGTAAGTATAAGGGTGGGGGGTTCTTTGCAAAAGGTTTTTTTTTTTTTACCTTAATGCATAAAATGTATTCAAATAAAAAAAACCTTAAGGATTCAGAACCACTTTTAAAATGTACAAACTGGGATACGACATGCCCCTACTTTGTATTTCCAGCAACAAATTAAATCCCCGGCTGGTCAGATAGCGATGTCAGCATTCTACACATCTACATAGAATTCACCAGTCAAGGAAAGTGAAGTCAGAACTTACATCCGCTCTGCAGAAGATCCAGCGCCACGCCGGTGGCAATGTCCATCCCCGTGTCTACATAAGTCTGGCAGTTCTTCAGGGAGGAGATAGACGTGTCCAACGATGAGAAACTGAATGGCACATCGTGACCGGCCATGTTGTAATAGACACCTGCAACAACAAAAAAAAATGGTAAAAAATGGTAAATGCAAAAAATGGTCAATAGCTTGCAATAAATACACTGAAAAGGCACACAATCCGGGGTCTTGGCTTGGTAATGGGCTATGACACCTAAACAGATTCGTAATAACTTCCCTAGACACTAATCGTCAATCATATTTACAATAATGAACATCGTCCATGGAGTACGCACACATTGAATAATATACAGAAAACAGTCATGTGACCTTGCGAAGGGGCATATAACTAAGCAGAGCTGGCCAGTGAGCCCTTAGGACTTGTTTACACTTGCTGAAAACATTACTGCCCCTCTGAAAAGCAAATCGGGGGTTCTGCTCTCTGCATCAATTTAAAAATTGCACAGCTGTGCAGAGCTCAGCCCACAGAGCCACATCATTCATTCACAGAGATCTGTAACTAAATGGACTACAAGTACCATCTTCTACTGCAGCAGACAGCTTGTAGTTCTCAATGGACTGCGAGCGAGGGCGCTGGTGAGCGGTCTTATAGTTCATTGATCTTCCTGGACTTCAGTAACTGCCTGTATGGGAGGTATGGGCACACAGCTATCCTGAGAGTCTTCATGAGCCTGGCATTGCACCCACAATCTACTTATGTCAGTGCAATGCTTTCCAGGCTCCTGCGAGAAAAAAATTATAAAAACACACAATTTTTTTTTTTCTGCAGAAAAATTTACATTTTTATTTTTTTCTCCCCAGAAGGTAAACTTAGCCTTTAATCACCTCAAGTCCGGACACTTTGACCCCCTTCCAGTCCAGGCGAATTTACAGCTTTCAGCTCAAAAATTGAGTGACAATTACTCAGGTATGCAACACTGTACCTAAATAACATTTGTATTATTTGTTTGAGAAAGACTGAGCTTTCTTTTGGTGGTATATAATCACCACTGTTTTTTATTTTATGGCTGCTAAATAAATAAAGATCAAACATTTTGAAAATAAAAACGTGTTTTTCTTTCTTTCTTCATAAATTTGGGCTAAAAATTTATTGTGCTACATTTCTGTGGTGAAAATAACCCACAAACTATGGTATATATCTGAAAATCAATCAATCCTGATGGACTATATCATTTCTTGAGGCCTAAAAATGCCAGAACAGTACAAATACCCCCCCAAAAATGACCCCTTTTTGGAAAGTAGACAGTCCAAGGTTTTTAGTAAGGAGGCATGGGAAGTTTTTTGAAGTTGTAATTTTTTGTCACAGTTTTCTGGAAAATGAACAAAAAAAATTTTTTTTTCAAAAGGTGACATTTTAACAAAATTATTTTTCACACAAAGCATAGGCATACTTATAATTACACCCCAAAACACATTCTGCAATGTCTCCCGAGTATGGTGATACCATATATGTGAGACTTTTTCCACAGCCTAGCCGCACGTAGGGGCCCAAAATCCAAGGAGCACCTTCATAAATAAACACACCAAATTTTTGGAATACCCATCACATTTTTGGAGGCCCTGGAGCACCAGAACAGGAGACACTGAAACTGATGGGGCGGTGATCAGGGACACCAACTGGTGTGGCAGTGATCAGGGACACGGACTGGTGAGAGTATGTAAAAAAATATATATTATAATACACACACACATTTTTTTTTTATTTTTTAATACTGGCACTAAGGCGTCACTCTGGCGTGTTCGCAAGCTGCACATGCCGAGCCCGCCAGGAAGTCGGCACTGCACAGCACTAATCACAAGCAGTGAGACATTTCCCGATGTGCGGTTGCGGAGATAAGGAAATGTCTCACTGCCTGTGATTAGCACAGCACCGACTTCCTGGCGGGCTCGGCACGTGCAGCTTGCGGAAACGCGAGAGCTCATCCTTAACTGTCACCAGAACAGTGCAGTGTTACCATAGTGATACTGTACTATTCTGTGTGTGTGTGTGGGGGGAGGTCAGGTTTTTATTTTTTTACACTGTGATTGCTTATTACAGTGATCACACAGTAATAAGCAATCAGTAAAAGACTGTTTCATGAAACCTTATATACTACAATGATGCTGTGACTGGTCACCGCTACGACATGGTATAGGGCCACTGTGACTGGCCATGGTACCATGTGATCGCTGTGACCGATCACAGAGCTCACACAGTAGTAAACAACGATATCATTGTTTACTACAGTTCATGTACAGTCCACTGTAAATCGCGGCGTAAACTGTTGGCGCTATATAAATCATGAATAATAATAAGAATAATAATATGCTCGCTGACCGCTGCTCGGTCAGAGCGGTCACATGATAACCAGGGCTACTCACAGTGGTCCTGTACAATGATTGGTGTCTCTTGCTCCGATTATGATACTCATGGGTGTGCTTTTTCCTTTTTGGATCATTTTTATTATTGTAAGATTTCACATCAGCCTCTGGTGTGCTTGAGTTACGTTGTCCTTTATATGTGACATACGATTTCTCATACATTGTCACTGTCCATACCTACTGTGATACTGCATTTGTTCTGCCTTATTTTCTGTCACTATACTTTTAAATATTTTTATACATTTTCAATCAAAATACAAATATAAAAAAACACTATACGGTATTTCATGAAACCTTATATACTACTGTGATGCTGTGACTAGTCACAGCTATCACATTGTCCTGGACCACTGTGACTGACTATGGTACCATGTCCTGCATATGTTCTGAGGCCTCACCATTCTCTTTTAAGGTAACCTCTGTTCATTATTTAATCATAGACCTTACTGGGGTTCTTTAGCTGTCTATACTTCTGACGGCCTTTTTTTCACTTTAGCCCACAGCCACTGTCCTTTCATCTAGAGTCCAGTCTGGTACACTTACACCCGCCAGGCTTAATATTGAAACTTTTACATCTCCATAGCCAAGTGAGTATTTGCTGAATTTAGAGCTAATTATTATTCTTATTTTTTATTATTTTTTTTTTCATTTTATTTTTTATTTTTTATTTATTATTTTATTCCATCCCAAGGTTTTTGGATTATTTATAGTATGCATATTTTTATATTATGTAGATTTTTGATTGATCCCTCTAGGTATCCTTGTGATTCTTGGTAACATCCAGGCACCCTGGGATGGCGTGGGGCATGTCATGCGTATGAGAGTTATGCTGGTCTAAGTGAGGGGGTTTCCTCTATGTATCACTAATGCCTTGTTTCCACTGGGCAGATCGGTTCAGTTCGGTACGGTACCCTATTTTCAGTGTTTCCATTATGAAAGTGGCCCATACAACCGAACCAAACCGCACCATTCTGGGTCCTGCTTCAAATGTGGGGCCATAGAAAATGGTTCGGTTCAGTTAGGGTGGAGCTACGATACATTCCACTGATTGGCGGACGTGTGACGCCATGCTAGGCATTTTTTCTAAACCCACGTATGGCCCCTGGCGGTCCGGCTTGCAGTGGAAACGCTCGCCTGAATAGGCCGGACCATTCTAGGCCTTCCAAACTGTACAGACCCGAACCGCTCCGCTCAGTGGAAACGAGGCATTATATGTCCTTCTGGGACATCTCACCTCTTGATATTTATATCTGTACCCATTGTCCATATTTGAAATATGATTATTTCCCCTTTCTTATGCAGAATCCCTCTGCTTGGTGTCAGGCATATAGGTCCTGAGGAAGCGAAAGCGAAACGTCGACCTGCCATATTTAAGCAGCAACAGGGAGCAATACACATACAATGTGTGGCTTACTCTATTGGAAGCCAACACTATCTGTTTTTAATGTAATATTGTCAATTTTTTAGATCTATGTTTAATAAATTAATTATTTTTCTAATAATATTTTGTATTCCTTTTCTGGTACCTAAAAAAGTCCGCTCAAACGTTCCCCTTTTTTCTTTAGCAATTTAATATTAATGTGGTATCCCCTTGGCCCTTTCTTTATCTATATATGGTACCATGTGACCGCTGTGACCAATCACAGAGCTCACACCATAGTAAACAATATCATAGTTAACTACAGATCATGTGCTTGCTGGGATTGGTCAGACCTTTCACATGATACCATGGCCAGTCACAGTGGTCCAGGACAACGATGGGTGATCGGCTGTGTCCGGTAAACACAGTGGGTCACTGATCCCGCGGGCTCACTCCAGAAAGCGTGCATGAGTGGGCAATGTGAGAGGGCATACAGGTACGTCCACCCACAACGGCACTGCTCCCGTCCAGCTGGGAAACGGTTATCCTCTATTGCTACCATTGTACTTCTTTCTGTGTGCGCAGAGTGTGTGAATGTACAGTGAGGCAGCTCCATCTACAGGCTAGAGAAGCCTCCAGCCCATTTCAATTCCCATGATTGGCTGTTCTGGTGATCACATGATCGGGGTCAACTCAGACTGGATCTTTGCTGACATCGCATCATGTGCATCCACGGTGGTCTGGGAGCGCATTGGCTGGTTGTCACTGACAGCTCACCGTCACGGATTCTAAGTGGGGGGCCGGCTTCTGATCATGTGACTACTGCGAGAGCCAATCACATCGGTCACAGGAAGCAGGAGCCGCACCTCCTTCTGCTTTCATAGATAAGAAGAAAAAGTGCACTAAATAGCCACGTCCATAAATATTGAGGAGACAGTAGGGGGGTACTACTACAAGTATTACCAAGAGGGCGGACATTTTAGGCCAAGAAACAATGGAAGAGGAAACAATATAAACAATCAAATTTATTGAAAAAATATACATTACAAACATTATTATCAAAAACGGTAAAAATCGTAGCATATATGCATCTGTTTTTTTTTATGTGCAGTGAGTCCTTGTGCGTCTACGGGTTTCGCCGTTAGGCTTCTTCAGGACACGGCCAAGGTTCAAAGACGAAACAGATAAGAGAACAGATTTCTCTATCTTGTATTCGGATTATAATATCATATATACCCACGATCGGGTGAACGGTGAGTTTTGAAAGTTTAGTTGAATCTCAATTATTTTAACAAGATCTATGAGCAGAGGGGAAGTGAAGGCCTATATTCCAAATCTGTAAGAGGCCAGCGGGGCCACGATAACGTCCAACATATGTATGGGAAAGAAATCCTTGTAAGGATCCAGCAATGCTAATGGCTAATAAAGCCAAAACAACAGCCCGCTGTATATAAACAAATCATATAGAGAGCGTGCCCCTGGGAGACAGCAAAACACGACACACCCATGTGCAGTGTTTTGCTGTCTCCCAGGGGCACGCGCTTTATTTGATTTGTTTATATAAAGCGAGCTAATGTTTTGGCTTTATTAGCCATTAGCATTGCTCACCCGATCGTGGGTATATATGATATTATAATCCAAATACAAGATAGAGAGATCTGTTCTCTTACCTGTTTCGTCTTTGAACCTTGGCCGTGTCCTGAAGAAGCCTAATGGTGAAACGCGTAGAGAGCTCACTGCTCATAAAAACACAGATGCATATATGCTACGATTTTTACCTTTTTTGATAATAATGTTTGTAATGTATATTTTTTTCAATTGATTTGATTGTTTATATCGTTTCCTCTTCCATTGTTTCTTGGCCTTAAAAGTCTGCCCTCTCGGTAATACTTGTAGTAGTACCCCCTACTGTCTCCTTCTGATTTCTTAAAGAGGCATGTTAGGGGGTTCAAGTGGAAGTAAACTCTCCGATCCTTTACAGCCAGGGAAGGCGCCATATTGGCCTCTGTTTCATCTGCAGTTGCCATGGCGCTGCCCATGTGGTATGGTATGGCATTTGATGGCTTTACAGTTCAGCTGAGAGCACAAGCAACTGTGTCGGTTATCATTCACAGCATGCCTTGCATTGAAAGTGGAACTAAAACCCGTCAACGTAGCTGTTTACCAAAACAGGCATGCCGGGAGTGATGACGGTCTCAGTTGCTTGTGCTCTCAGCTGAACTGTCAAACCATCCAATTAGCGGTGTCACAAACAGATCACATGTGCAGCACCATGGCAACCGCAGATCCCACAGAAGTAGAGATGGCGGCTTCCATGTCTGTGAAGGGTTTTGTTGTGTTTGGGGATCCAGCAGCGTACACAGGTGCGCCCGCCCAGTCCACAGCACGGGGAACCAGACACTGGGGGGGGGGGGGGAGACATGCCAGGCCATAACCATCCCCCTATTACAAAATACCGTCTGACTGGCTGCCTCTGGAGTCCCTGCTCCTGGACAAGCATGCTGCCAGTGTTGTCCTCACTCCTCAGTGTCACACTTGTTCCAGGTAAAAGTAGTGAAGCCATTGGAATGACATGGAGGCCAACAGACCACTCACTGCTTCCATCACAGCCTTCTCACACAGGCGTTCAGGAACACAAAGCCTGCTAGTGAGGAGACGGCACAGAGCTCTGTCACTATACATGAGGCCATGCTGGGAGTTGTAGTCCCCCCTACCTGCTCGCTGCGTATCCCTCAATCAGAGCCGATCCAGCATGTCACTACACAGCGCCAAATCCTCTCAGCTCCGGCCCCGCCTCCTTCTGGGATTGTAGTCATGGCAGCGGTGTCGTCATCAGAAGGCGGCGGGGGGGTCACATGACGGAGCGGTGACAGGTCATGTGATTGGATGTCAGTGTGTGGTGTGAGTGAGACCAGGGGGTAGGATGGCCTCTACTGCACGGCTGCTCTGACACAGGTAGGTGGTCACAGTACGGGGAGGGGAGGGGGTAGCGCACACGCTGGTAGATGTCCCCATTTCCTGTGCAGGGGGTTAGGTACGTTGTTCAGACACAGGTAGGTGTCCTCAGTTCCTGTCAGGGGAGTAGTGTGCTGTGGTATAGGTAGGTGTCCTCAGTTCCTGTCAGGGGAGTAGTGTGCTCTGACACAGGCAGGCATTCCCAGTTCCTACCAGGGGGGTTGGGTGTAGAGACACAGGTAGGTGTCCCCAGTTTGCACTGACCCAGGTAGGTGTCCACAGATCCTATCAGGGGGGAATAGGGTGCTCTGACACAGGTAAGTTTCTCCAGTCTCTGTCGGTTGGGTAGGGTGCTCTGACACGGGTAGGTGTCTCTGTCGGGTGGGTAGGGTGCTCTGACACGGGTAGGTGTCTCCAGTCTCTGTCGGTTGGGTAGGGTGCTCTGACACGGGTAGGTGTCTCCAGTCTCTGCCGGGTGGGTAGGGTGCTCTGACACGGGTAGGTGTCTCCAGTCTCTGTCGGGTGGGTAGGGTGCTCTGACACGGGTAGGTGTCTCCAGCCTCTGTCGGTTGGGTAGGGTGCTCTGACACGGGTAGGTGTCTCCAGTCTCTGTCGGGTGGGTAGGGTGCTCTGACACGGGTAGGTGTCTCCAGTCTCTGTCGGTTGGGTAGGGTGCTCTGACACGGGTAGGTGTCTCCAGTCTCCGTCGGTTGGGTAGGGTGCTCTGACAAGGGTAGGTGTCTCCAGTCTCCGTCGGTTGGGTAGGGTGCTCTGACACGGGTAGGTGTCTCCAGTCTCCGTCGGTTGGGTAGGGTGCTCTGACACGGGTAGGTGTCTCCAGTCTCCGTCGGTTGGGTAGGGTGCTCTGACACGGGTAGGTGTCTCCAGTCTCTGTCGGTTGGGTAGGGTGCTCTGACACGGGTAGGTGTCTCCAGTCTCTGTCGGTTGGGTAGGGTGCTCTGACACGGGTAGGTGTCTCCAGTCTCTGTCGGGTGGGTAGGGTGCTCTGACACGGGTAGGTGTCTCCAGCCTCTGTCGGTTGGGTAGGGTGCTCTGACACGGGTAGGTGTCTCCAGTCTCTGTCGGGTGGGTAGGGTGCTCTGACACGGGTAGGTGTCTCCAGTCTCTGTCGGTTGGGTAGGGTGCTCTGACACGGGTAGGTGTCTCCAGTCTCCGTCGGTTGGGTAGGGTGCTCTGACACGGGTAGGTGTCTCCAGTCTCCGTCGGTTGGGTAGGGTGCTCTGACACGGGTAGGTGTCTCCAGTCTCCGTCGGGTGGGTAGGGTGCTCTGACACGGGTAGGTGTCTCCAGTCTCTGTCGGGTGGGTAGGGTGCTCTGACAAGGGTAGGTGTCTCCAGTCTCTGTCGGGTGGGTAGGGTGCTCTGACACGGGTAGGTGTCTCCAGTCTCTGTCGGGTGGGTAGGGTGCTCTGACACGGGTAGGTGTCTCCAGTCTCTGTCGGTTGGGTAGGTGTCTCCAGTCTCTGTCGGGTGGGTAGGGTGCTCTGACAAGGGTAGGTGTCTCCAGTCTCTGTCGGGTGGGTAGGGTGCTCTGACACGGGTAGGTGTCTCCAGTCTCTGTCGGGTGGGTAGGGTGCTCTGACACGGGTAGGTGTCTCCAGTCTCTGTCGGTTGGGTAGGTGTCTCCAGTCTCTGTCGGGTGGGTAGGGTGCTCTGACACGGGTAGGTGTCTCCAGTCTCTGTCGGTTGGGTAGGGTGCTCTGACACGGGTAGGTGTCTCCAGTCTCCGTCGGTTGGGTAGGGTGCTCTGACACGGGTAGGTGTCTCCAGTCTCCGTCGGTTGGGTAGGGTGCTCTGACACGGGTAGGTGTCTCCAGTCTCCGTCGGGTGGGTAGGGTGCTCTGACACGGGTAGGTGTCTCCAGTCTCTGTCGGGTGGGTAGGGTGCTCTGAAACGGGTAGGTGTCTCCAGTCTCTGTCGGGTGGGTAGGGTGCTCTGACAAGGGTAGGTGTCTCCAGTCTCTGTCGGGTGGGTAGGGTGCTCTGACACGGGTAGGTGTCTCCAGTCTCTGTCGGGTGGGTAGGGTGCTCTGACAAGGGTAGGTGTCTCCAGTCTCTGTCGGGTGGGTAGGGTGCTCTGACACGGGTAGGTGTCTCCAGTCTCTGTCGGGTGGGTAGGGTGCTCTGACACGGGTAGGTGTCTCCAGTCTCTGTCGGGGTGGGTAGGGTGCTCTGACACGGGTAGGTGTCTCCAGTCTCTGTCGGGTGGGTAGGGTGCTCTGACACGGGTAGCTGCCCCCAGTTTGTTCAGAGACAGGTAGATGTTCCCAGTCTCAGGGAGGATAGGTTGCTCAGACACAGGTAGATGCCCCCTGGCTCTGTCAGGGAGAGTAAGGTGCTTTGACGCAGGTAGGTGCCTTCAGTCTGTCAGTGGGGTAGCCTGCTCTGAGGCAGGTAGGTGCCCCCAGTCTCTGTAATCACTTTCTGTCAGCCTCCTCTCCTGACCTGTCACTTTGCCCATTCAGAGGACAGTACAGGTTCTCTTTGTGGCCCCCCTCCTTCAATACTGATCCCTTCCCCCCCACGGCTCTGTGGCGGTCAGTGTTGGCGTCTGCACACTGCTAAGGACCTACCTCTGCCCCATGTGACCGCACAGGGTTTGCTGCATCAGGGGAAAGAGGGAGGGGCAGAAAGTCACATGGTCATCATACCAGGAAGTACAGGATGACTCCCAGGGCTCTGACTGGTTTGGGGGGGGGGTACCTTTAAAGGATAGGTACTCTTTAAAGCAAAGTACACTTATCAGTTTTCCCCCTTTCCCCTGGTCTGATTCCTCCCCTGTAAATGTATCCTGAGTATGACAACTGAAGCCTCCTGTGTTTATTTACATCCAGCACTGCTTATCTCACTGTCCTGACCACACAGACCTCTCTGCCCTCAGGAAGCCCCTCCCACTCCCCTTCTCCTCGGTCTCATTCATTTCCTACTGTCCAGGAACAAGCGGGGTCATCTTTATTTATTTTTTTTATGTTTGGGTAATTTTTTTCCTTTATCTGTGCCAGGCCTTAGCCACCCAGGAATGTTTCGGGGGGGCTCCTGGCCCCTTGCCTTGGGAGGTACGCTGGGAAAGGTGTCTAGGCCCACCTGATAGACAGATCTCCTTCTCAGGTTGTGGATGGGAGCTGAGGGAAAGGCAGTGTGCGGTGGTGGATATAACGCATCTCTGGCATTTGCAAGAAGTGTGTTCTGCGTAAACCTTTAATATATCCAGATCCTGAAAGCACCACTTTCTTTTCAGATCTGAAGAGTAAGTGCAGATTAAGGTGTGTCAGCCCGGATACATGAGATCCTGGCGTATGGGTGCAGCTGGGAGTCACAGGTCCACTGTCCCACCCTTCTGCCGACAGCCTGCTAAACTCTATTAGAGAGTGAAATCTGCTGTAGCTGGTTGGTGCACCGAGGGGCAGAGCCAATCGACCACTGTGACAGTCAATCACAGTAATCATGTGATCGTGAAGTCTGTCCCACCTCCTGGCATTAAGACTCACTTAAAGGGCCCCTGACAGAGGGTGGGAAGGGGTTAAAGCTGAACAGTTATTTTCAACCTACTGGGGGGCCATTTGTCTGTATGGGTATTTTTGAAGTGGAACTAAAATCGGGTGCGGTACCCTTGAGGTCAATCGCCGGCATCTTCACACTAGCTTCTTCCAATTTTCAGTCTTTGGCAATCTTCATTGGCTGGTGCAGGATGACATCACTCCTACGCATGTGCACTAATCATTCATCCCTGCACACGGCCACTGTGCCAGAAATGTAAATGGAGCTGCACATCTTGTTTTTTTTTTTTACTACATTAAGTTGTTACATTTATCTGAGTGCCAAAGTCCAAACCCCAAGGGGAAGTTCTTTTTTTCTAGTTGGACCTTTTTGTAGAGGATTGCAAACAAGCAGGTACTGTAAAGCCTAGTACACACTAGGGGTCAACCCAATTATCGAAGTGGCTGATTATCGGGGGCCGATATTCACATTTCTCAAAGTATCAGTTTGGGCCAGAAACGTACCAATATTGCTTTAAGTTGTTCTTTTTAATACTTTCAAGTGCAGAGGAGGTGTTTGGGGTCTTATAGACCACGATCCCTCCATAAAGAGTACCTGTCACTGCATATTACTGTCACAAAGATGTTACATTCCTTGTGACAGCAATAAAAGTGATAAACTAAAGAATTAAAAAAAAAAGTTAAATGTACAAAAAATCGTCACCTGATATCGGCTATCGGCCTGGAAGATGGCTGAAAAATCGGTAATGTATCGGCCCTGAAAAAACGTTATCAGTCAACCCCTAGTACACACGGGCCGAATGTCGGGCGGCATCGGCCAGTTCAATAGAAACCAGCCAACATTCGGCCCGTGCATATGGTGGCCGGTTCGGAAGAAGGTGTCTGTCGAAGGGGCATGCCCAAAAAAGGTCTGCCAATGGCCGAAAAAGCTGACTGGTGTGTTCTGGTGGGGGAACCAACCCCCCTGTCAGAACACAATAGCACAGCCGGGAGATTGCTGTACTAACATTGCTCCTCCTGAGCTGTTCAGTTTTTGTTTTTTCTTCTTTTTTTTTTTTGTTTTTTCGTTAAGCCCGCTGGGTTGAACAAAAAAAAAATGAATCGTGTGTACGAGGCTTAAGTGTGTTTTAATGCAAAAGCGACATTGCATGTCTCTTCTGCAATAAAGAACCTGCTTGTTCACTTTTTTTTTTCTTTTTAAAAAGGTCTGCCATAGGTTTATTTAACCCTTAAGTTTTTAGTAGATCCACTTTGGTAACTGTCCTGGAAGATGATTGTGGCAAAACGACAGTTGGACTGCAACCACATAACCGTATTTCCATTAATCTTCTAGGATAACATCCATATACCCATCCGTGGTCTCTACTGCAATTACATTTTTTTATGTAACTTTGGGGAAGATTTACTAAAACTGGAGCACCCAGAATCTGGTGCAGCTGTGCATAGTAACCAATCAGCTTTTTCCATTAAGCTTTGCCAATAAAACCTGGAAGCTGATTGGTTTTTATGCCCACCTGCAGCAGATTCTGTGTGCACCAATTTTAGTAAATCTCCCCCGTATGATTTCCCCTGATGCTCTATGGTGACAGTTCTCACTTTTATTACCCTGAGGATGTGGGGGAAGGGATGGGCTTTTAGCTATGTGTTGGATTGTGTTTAATGTTGGAGAGTAGCTATCCAGGAAGATGCATGAAAATACAGTTATCATTAAGTCTATCAGTTGTTGTCATTCAGTTAAAGTGGTGTTCCAGCCGAAATTATACTTTTTAAATAAAAATACCCCTCTAATACACAAGCTTAATGTATTCTAGTAAAGTTAGTCTGTAAACTAAGGTCTGTTTTGTTAGTTTATAGCAGTAGTTGGTTATTTTATAAACTTACAGCAGGCAGTGGCCATCTTAAGTCTGGGCATCTGAAGCCAGACTGTATTTCTTCCTGGATCTCATCCTTGCAGATCTCACACATGCTCAGTGCAGCACAAGCAGTGTAATAGGTTTCAGGTCAGGTTTCCATAGCAATTGCAGTGTCAGAGGAAGTTGCTGCCCCTTCCCAGAAGGCATTGCAAACAGGAAATGATGCGATGGGCCGCGGCCAGGGAGGAGGAAGTGAAAAATGAATACAGGAGATATACAGTAAGTGCTGAGAAAAAAAAATTAAAAATATCCAATTCGTTTACAGTGCACAGTTTAGTGAGGGATGCTGAAGAGTTGTAAAAGTGGGTGGAACTTCACTTTAAGATCTGCATTTAATTTAAAGCGGAGCTCCACCCAAAAGGGAAGCTCTGCTTATTTGCTTTCTCCCCCCTGGTTTTGACAGGTACCCGCTCCTACTTCTGACTTTGCCACGGCAAACTTATTCGGTAGTTCTGCCCCCTCCTCCTTCCCCTGCCGGCCATTCACAAAGCGCAGCGCGAAGCCGCAAGGCTTCACTGTCGGTTTCCCTTATCCAAGATGGTGGCGGCAGCACCCGAGAACCGATTGAAAAATCGGGTGAAGACACCGCTGGATTCGTGGACAGGTAAGTGTCCTAATATTAAAAGTCAGCAGCTACAGTATTTGTAGCTGCTGACTTTAATTTTTTTTTTTGAAGGAGCCTGGAGCTCCACTTTAAAGTGGAACTAAACTTTCCTTTTCAGCCAAGGGAAGCAGCCTCAGTTTGATCTGCAACTGCTATGGTGCTGCACATGTGATCCGTTATGACACCAGCCATTTGATAGTTTAACAGTTTGGTTGAGTACATAAGCAAAAGTGACAGGATTCTCAGCATGCCAGAAATGTAACAGATTTTTTTTTAACTGCTAAATTGATGGGTTTAGTTCCGCTTTAATGTGTAATTCCAGGCTCTAAGAGGGCTTTCACACTGCAGCGCCGTTAGCGCTAAAGCGCCACTCGTTTTTGGGGTGCTTTTCAGCTGCTACCGGGGCTGTTTTTTTTACCCTAAAAAAAAGGTAAGAAGTCCTGTTTTGCGGCCCTTTCAAAGCGCTTTTAAGGCGCTGCATATTCAGTGCACTGGACAGGGGCATTTTGGGAGCACTAAATACAACGTTCCCAAGCTACCCCAAAGATGCTGCTTGCAGGACTTTTCCTAACATCCCGCAAGCGCACCGCCCCAGTGTGAAAGCACACACTGCACAGAATGAGGGGCAGTTTTCAGGCGCTTTTTGGAGGCTATTTATAATGCTAAAATGCCTGAAAACTGCCTCAGTGTGAAAGGGGACTAACTAACTTGACTTAAAACGGCTCCCACCCCCCTTCATATATCAACTACCCTGTAGAAGGAAGATGCATATACTTACCTATTCTCTGGTCTGGTCACATGATCAGGTCCCAGCGGCCATTTTTAGGGGAGAGGAGGGACAGCTGACACTGAGTGCCCCATAGTAATCCTATGGGTGACGTCGCTGCCCTAGCATTCTCTCCTCTCCCCTGAAGCCAGCCGCTGGGTAGACTAGTTTATAGTTAAAGTAAACTAGAACTCCAGGCTACCACGTTACTAGTCTTTAAAATGTGTCCTTATTCCTTCTAACACCTATACTGCTTAATCTGTGTAAAAAAAAAAAAAAAAAAAAAAAAAAAAAGATGTATATACTTGCCTATTTTCAGCCCACTCTGGTTCGGTCACATGATCTACTGTGTCAGCCAGTGGCGGCTGCAGATGAGAGAAAAGAGCGTCCTATAACGGCTTGGAAAGTCAGGAGTGGTGACATCAGCCTTGGGCTCCCATGCTCGAGCCTTTGTCGGTACTCCTTCCTCTCCCCTGCAGCCTCCACTGGCTGACACAGGGGAATCGGATCATGTGAAAGGACCAGAGAAGACTGAAAATAGCCAAATCTTTTTATACAATCTAGTCAGCATAGGTGTTAAGAGAGGGAAGGGAGCATTATTAAGACTAGATAGGTTTTAGTTGCAATTCTACTTTAAAATGCATATGGGTAGCTGAACTGAGTAGACTTTTTTTTTTTTTTTTTTTTAAGGGTTAGAAGACTGTCTTGGAACTGTAATGTTTTTCGGACTACTATTAAGTTTCCTTTTTTTTT